>QEQW01000001.1:0-1200000 GCA_004016085.1 Claviceps quebecensis
AGACATACCAGTAATTAAGAAATTCTTTGAACGGATCGTTAAGTAATATAGGACTATACTAAGCTAACGGGAAACGATGGCTCAATAAAGAACATTTGAAGGCAGCCGCCTCAAGAGCCGGCTGCCTTTTTCTTAAACTAACAGGCATGTTAGTTGAATTGTGATACGAAATAGCCTGTTTACGTCCCTGATGTGTAAATAAGACACCTATAATGGTGTCTCGTGATATTCGCCAGCCGTATTTTTCTAAGGAGTGAAAGACTTCTTTCTGACCCAAGCTCCACCTTCATCCGTACTTCGGTAAAACATCGTAGCGTAGCGGAGTGCTCCTCGCGCCGCTTCTTCAACAGATGAATATCTATTTTCCGATGGATCGTGAGGATCGGTTTTGTCCGCGTTTTTATAGTAATGGCTTAGCTCATAAAAATAATGCCCGTTCTGATTTCTGAGGATACCAATTTCAATTTCTTTACCATCGATGATAACCTTTAGTGTTCGGACAATCTCGTGAACGGCTTGGATATCGGCGTGTAGATTTTCGAGTTCAGACAGATTTAACATCGTCAGTGTCCTCCCAATAACTTCCTTTACCAAAGTAATCTTTACATACGTTGTTGAGTGACTGCAACACATCGATAATTCCTTTTAAATCACATGTATGGAAGGTGTCATTGATCTCACGATTTTCCTCCGTAATTGAATATACATGGATCTCAGCGCAGCCATCCCATCTAATATTTACATCAAAACGCTTATCTTCTGTTTCGAGTTCTAGCGCTGCAATTCCGCCGTCTGCATCTCTTTTATGTTCGGTCTTTATAATCCACATTCTAATACACCACCTTGGGCTTATGATACCCAAAAGTAGAAAACTTATTGCTGTCGCAACAGTATTAAAACCCATTTTGCAATTAAATAAGGAGACATAAACAGTAACAAATTGAGTTATTAAGATGAACATAATTGATTGAATGGATGCGGTGAGGTTTAAATCAGCGAATCCTAATTACAAGTCAGAGTTTTTCACTCATTGCACATTTATTCGATCTCTAAATCAGATATATCATCAAAGACGTTCGACACCGGCACTTGGGTCATATTTTCTTTTTGTTGAATCCAATACCCGATATTGCGGTACCAATCCTGAAAAGAGTCGTCCAATTGCTGTTCCCGACTGCTGTCCTCATTAACGTCAGAATCAACTTCCGTCTCCTTCCTTAGAACCCCATAAACATCCTTATTAACCCAGTCTTTCTGGTCTTCGGTATTATTAAATGTATCCATCTAGATTATACCTCCTAAAGTCTTAAGCCCCTTTACCCATATGTTTAATTTGCATGATCAAGGAGAGATTTATACAATCGTATTGATTCTTCGCAAGCAGGCATCGAATATTTGATTTGGGGTCTGCTTCATTTAAACTTATTCATTCAGCTGTGAGAAAAAAATAGCCGTATAACCATCAGAACAGTTTTTGAGCGGCTGCTTCTTTTTCATTTAGCTAACGGACAGGATAGTTGATAAGAGTAATGAGTTGATGACTTCTAATTTCTTTATCTAAACTGTATACGAAGATTGCTGTTTTTTGATTCCGAAGTTTAAAATGCACATGCTTAGTTTATAGCTGCAGGTAACGAATAGACTCATTCAAAGAGACTTCATTTAGGAGAATGTGCCATGGCAAATATAATTGATATTGCAAAACGTGCAGGAGTATCTGTATCGACAGTTTCAAGGGTACTGAATAATCATCCTTATGTATCTGAGTCGAAAAGGAAAGCTGTGCAACGTGTAATTAACGAGATGGACTATACGCCTAACCGTCTAGCTGTAGATTTGATTCGCAAGGAAACAAGAATTATAGGTGTGATTGTGCCGTATAACAATAACCAAGCTTTTGATCAAATGCTTCATGGTGTACTGAATCAATCGGTTGAGCGTGACTATAGCATAATGGTCTTGCCTTCTAAATACGATCATCAGAAAGAGATCAGTTACTTAAATATGCTTAAAAATAAACAATTGGATGGAATTATCATTACTTCACGTTCAAACCCTTGGAACGCAATTATTCCGTATACCAAGTATGGAATAATCGTCGCTTGTGAGTTCACGGATCATCCAGAGATCGGATGCGCATATATTAATCGTTATAAATCCTTTATAGATGCTTTTCAGTTATTAAAGGGTACAGGTCATTCACGTGTCGCCTTTACGACAGCAAGAGGGGAAGAAAGCCATAGTACACAACTGACGATAAAAGCATATCAAAGTATATTTGGTGATCTGCCATCTACATATCACATTAGAGATTGCTCCAACATGGATGACGGTGCAAGAGCGGCACAGCAACTGCTTCATTTGGATTCTAGACCAACCGCCATTTATGCTAACGGTGATGAGGTTGCAGCTGGTATCTGCCAGTATGCAAAAAGTTTACAGATCAGGGTGCCAGAGGATTTGGCGATCATTGGTCAAGAGAATCAGCCTGTTGGAATTGGATTAGGTCTATCTACGGTTGATCATCAATTGGTAAAAGTCGGCGAAACAGCCTTTAATCTTGCTGTTGAAAGATCTAAAGATAAGGTAGAAATCCCTTATCGGATCATTATTCGGCAATCTTTAAAGCATTTGACCTGAAATGGATTTCATACTTTAGCATACTATTAGGGGCTATGTACTTAATGACTGGAGGATGATATTTATGTACAATACATTCATTTTTGACATTGATGGGACATTAATAAATACAGAGCAAGCGGTGTTGAAATCCTTGCAGAAGCTTCTGGGAAATAACTACAATCGGGAAATGAGCCTGCAAGAACTATCATTTGTGCTTGGTATTCCAGGAGCTGTTTCTCTGCGTCAGCTCGGTATCGAAGACATAAATTACGCAAACAAATGCTGGAATGATTTTATGAGGGATTACCAGCATACAATTCATGTTTTTGAAGGTATTGAGGAATTGCTTACTGACCTAAAAAAGCATTCGATAATTACAGGGGTTGTTACATCAAAAACAAATCAAGAATTTCTACATGACTTCGTTCCGTTCGGCCTCGCTCATAGTCTCCCATATACTGTGTGTGCAGATGATACTAAGCTGCATAAACCCTGTCCAGAGCCTTTGCTTAAATTTCTTGAAATTTCTGGGGCACAAGCAGAGTCATCCATTTACATCGGAGACACCATTTATGACTATGAGTGTGCCCGAGATGCTGGAGTTGATTTTGGACTAGCATTGTGGGGATGCAAACAACCTGATGTTATCCCAGCAAAGTATATGTTTAACCATCCTAGAGACGTTCTTAGCCTTCTTGCCATTTAAAAAAAAGTTATGTGTTCGGCAAAAGGGGCACGACTTGGTAATAAATAAATTGTGAGGGTGATTTAAATTGATTATAAAGTGGCTTGAATGGGCAAAGCAACTACAAGCTATAGCTCAAGCGGGTAGAACTTACTCAAAGGATCAATACGATTTAGAGAGGTTTCAGCAGATACGTGATATTAGCGTAGAAATCATGTCAGAATATACAAATATGGATACAAAAAGTATAAGGGAACTTTTTGCAAATGAATCTGGCTATGCTACACCGAAAGTTGATATTAGGACAGTTATATTTAAAGGCGAACAAATTCTCATGGTAAGAGAAAAACTGGATGGAAAATGGGCTTTGCCTGGTGGGTGGGCGGATATTGGTCTATCTCCGAGTGAAGTAGCAGTAAAGGAAGCGAAAGAAGAGTCTGGATTTGATGTGAGGGCTAAAAGATTATTAGCTGTTCATGATAAAAAATGTCATCCGCATCCCCCTTCACCTTATCATGTGTATAAGCTTTTTATAGAGTGTGAAATTATTGGTGGCCATGCAAAAGTAGGAGCAGAAACAAGTGAAGTTAAATTTTTTGGTGAGAACAACTTGCCCGACCTATCCATTGAGAGAAATACGGAATCTCAAATAAGTTTAGCATTTCGCCTTAGAGACACAGTGACGCAAATTGAACTTGATTAAACTAATGGGAAACTATAGCTCAATCATGACACGACGGCAGCCGGACTAAATAATCGGCTGCCGTCGTTACGCTAACGGGCAGGATATTCCAAATGGATTGAAGGTTATATACTGGTATTATTTATAGAATTGCTTAGGTTCACTAAAGCGCTAAGAAAGGTGTTGACAATGCAAACTATCCTTATTTTGAATCTCCTAGCATCACTCGCTTCAGCAGTGTGGGCAGCGATTGCTCTTATCCGACCGGGGTCTCTCGTAGTAATTGCGGCGGGTAAGAAGGATAGGGGTATGATGATAGGCGCATCTGTGGGAGCGATCGTGCATCTCCTTTGCGGAGTTGCCATCAGGTAGATTCTATAACGTCCGTGTGACCGTAGTTTGGCTGTGACCTGCGATTTAGCGTCGGTACTTGAAACGTTGGAATCCGAAATTGGTTCAAGAATCGACGTAGAAAAAGCCGAGTTACTGTCGTTTAAGCTTAGAGTAAGAATAAAACGCTAAATCGGATACAATTCAGGCTTAGCGTATATTTTAACAGTTTATTCTGGGCTCTAGATAAAATAGTGACTGCGTTTAGTGAAAACTTCTTCAAAGGGTGGTTGAGTAAAGCAGAGAAGAGATGTAAAGAAACAAGTGTTCCTCGCTGGGAGGAGATTGAAAAAATGAGGAATTTGTGTTTTCCGAAAATAGCTTTTAAATTCTCACAAAAAGAGAATGGCTGCTTATCAAGCTCAATTGAATTTTACCATTCAGCATTAGAACAACACGTTATTCAATCGGAATGTCCCGTATCAAGATGAACGAAGCAAAGAAGAAATCCAATCAATGATTTCGTTTACACCTTAGAAAATTGCAATGATGATCATGAGCAACCCAGATGATGAGAATATCAAGCTCCAAAGTTTTCTGTGTTTATTTAGCTTATTATTATTAAGCTAACGGGCAGATTACTTTAGTTACAACATTAACCTTCGGGAAAATACAAGCTCTACTGCGATGCCCAACCGATACATTCTTATCTAATCAAAACTTTACCTATACCCTTGGCAAGGCAGCATGGTACCATATTACTGTTGTCCGAAAATTTACCAGTACCGGGGGGTATTTTAATATATGAGCATTAACTTACAAGATTGGATTCAGGAAGCCGATTTGGTGAGTATGCAAAAGGCAATGTCTTCGGGTGAATGTACATCCGAAGCCCTCGTCCTTGCATATATCGAACGCATTCATAGGTATAATCCTCTGATCAATGCCGTATTAGAGATCAATCCAGATGCTCTTGAAATAGCAAGGAATCTTGACCTTGAGCGAAATACAACAGGTAGTAGGGGGCCGCTGCACGGAATTCCAATCCTGCTAAAGGATAACATCGATACGTACGACCGGATGCATACGAGCGCTGGTTCAATCGCATTGGCTGAGTCGTTTGCTCCTGAAGATGCGTTCGTAGCCGCAAAGCTCCGGGCTGCTGGCACTGTTCTTCTAGGTAAGGCCAATATGACCGAGTGGTCGAACTTTATGTCCAATCGTATGCCAGCTGGATACAGTTCCAGAGGAGGATATGTGTTGAATCCATATGGACCTGGCAAGCTCTTCGTCAGCGGATCAAGTTCAGGATCTGCTGCAGCCGTAGCGGCGAACCTGACAGCAGCAGCGATCGGAACAGAAACCGCAGGTTCGATTATTGGGCCGGCCAGCCAACACTTTCTCGTCGGAATAAAACCTACTGTAGGGCTTGCGAGCCGCAGCGGAATTATCCCAATCTCTATAAGTCAGGATACGCCAGGACCGATTTCAAAGACAGTCACTGATGCAGCGATTCTACTTGGGGCAATCGTCGGGATTGACGAAAACGATAAGGCAACTTGGACTATCACACATCGTACTTTTCATGACTACACAACTTATCTAGACCGAGACTTTCTGTGTAAAACTCGAATTGGGATTCCTAGACATTACTATCGGTCGTTGGATGAAGAAAGACTTTCCATCATGGAATCCGCCATTAATGTTCTGCGTGAGCAAGGTGCTACAGTTATCGATCCTGTGGACCTCCATTTGGAACAGCATCCATGGAACAATGATGTTATCTGCTACGAATTCAAAACAGGCCTGAATCGCTATTTATCAAAGTTGAACTCGGATCTGCCCGTACATTCTCTTCAAGATCTGATAGCTTATAATCAGAAACACGCTGCATCCGCATTGAAGTTTGGCCAAGATAATCTGATTCGTTCGGAACAAAATGCGCTAAACGAGACAACATATCAACTTAAACGACAAGAATATAACCATCCGGCTGTAACGCAAGGGATTGACTATGTACTCGATCAACACGGCTTAGATGCTTTAATGTTACCCGGTGACGTTGATGGCATGTACATTGCTGCCCGGTTAGGGTATCCCCTTATTACGGTGCCCGCCGGTTATTCAGCAAAAGGAACAATTGATGCTGATGGCGATTCGACGCAGGGGCCATTTGGTGTTGTCTTTTCCGGGAGGGCTTTAAGTGAGCCCACGCTAATCAGCATCGCCTATAGTTTTGAGCAGGCAACACTAATCCGTCGTCAACCAGAAATGGGCTAAGCTAACGGGAAACGATAGTTGAATAAACGACCAAGACTAAGTTGCCGGCGCTGATCGGCAGCTTCATTACGCTAACGGGCAGGATAGTGGGGAAATATGAATCGGGTAAAACGAGTAAGACGAATTCGTTATATCTGCAACTTATCACTATCAATCCCGTCAACATAAGTATGAAATGCTATTTTTATCTAGGGGATGAGATATAATGCAATGGAATAAAAGGCTCAAATACATAGTTGGCTCCGCTCTGCTTGCCAGTGTCCTCTTCAACGGTTCATCAGCTTATGCAGCAGCTCCTTCTGTCTTCGTGAACGGGGAGCTTCAATACGACGCGATGATGGTCAAGGGAAATGCCATGATCAAATTGCGGGCACTGACGGATCAGGCGTGGATTGTGTTTGCATATGATCCGAAGACGCGTGTTGTGATGTTTCATACAAAAGATAACAAGATTATGGTGAAATTGAAGGAAGGGGAGAAGAAAGCGAACGTGAACGGCAAATCCGTGTCGATTGACGCCGGAGTCGTGAACAAGAACGGACTGACTTATGTGCCGCTTCGGTTCATCAGCGAGACGCTTGGCGCCTATGTAAAGTATAACGCGAAAGACAACCGTGTCATCGTGCGAACTCCTACAGCTCAGCAAGAATACGAGACGCTGATGCACGGCGATTTGACGGAAGCACGCGAGATCGCGTTAAAACTGCCGGAGATCTCGGGGGATGCGCCAATGTTGAAAGGTGGTGAAGGGTATCATCATTATGGTTTCACATTCCCCGAAGGAGAAGCCTTGCGATTTATTATCGATAATGCAGGTTACGACTATGGGTACTACGAAGTCAATGAAGAAGGATTAGCGATCAAGAAATGGCAGTATGATGATGTAGCTAAGCGTGAATGGGGTGTGAAACCGAAGTTTAAAAGCTCGGTCTATTTCTTAAATCAGTGGGTGAGCGGTTTATATACTTTCGGCAAGACCGATGCGCAAGGGAATAGTCAGGAGCTTGGCAAGCTTCGATCTGAAGAAGTCGATGGAAGAGTCGTTCCGATTGAAGGTGAGAAGCGCACGGATGATTAAATAGCAGGGGAGCAGATTACTGCGGTAGCTGCTCCCTGTTTTCATTGAACTAGCAGTTCAACATAGAGAGTCAACAAAAAGTTAATATTTACACTTAAATACTCGTAAAAAACCTGTTCTATTTCAGGTAAGTCCTTAAGCTAACGGGAAACGATAGCTCAATAAAGACAAAAAATCAGCCGATCACTTTGACCGGCTGGCTTTATTCAACTAACGGGCAGGTTAGTACGTTCCTAGGTGTCTAATGACACAATTGTGACCCCATTACGAAAAGTACAAAAGCCTGATTCTTGGGGCTTTTTTTATTTTATGTGGTTTGATTTGTCATTAAAAAATGCACAAATGTGGCCCCATTATAGGATTTTGACACAAATGTGGCTACATTATGGAGGAAAGAACATAATCAACCGAGCTTGATTAAGCTAACGGGCAGGATAGTATAACAACAATTCGGCAAACGATATATGTTCTTGTCGTCGGGTTTTGACAAGGACATATATCGTTAAAAGGATTCTCATTTCTGATGTAGTTTCAAGCATCTTATAATAATCGGTTGATGAGTAAAAAAGATGTTTAAGGTTGGCCCCAGCTTGATTTTTCGAAAAGATACTTGAAAGTAATATTACTTCGGAGTATTATTACTTTGAAGTAATATTATTCCAAAGTAATAATATGTTATATCAGGAGGCTTTTAATGAATCCGAATAAAGTATCAAAAGGTGAACTCACCAAACAACGACTTTTACAATCAGCTGCAAAGGAATTTGCTGAACAAGGGTACCATGAAGCTAAAATCAGCACAATTGTAGCAAATGTTAACCTCACTCAACCGTCATTTTATTTGTACTTTAAAAACAAAGAAGCAGTATTTCAGGAGTTGATAAGCCACTTCCGTATACAGTTAATACCTTTTGTTGAGAGAACCTACAAAATTGCCAAGTTGCCTGATGATGAGGTGCCGCAAAGAATTCAAGTAGGCTTGTCCCATCTTTTTCAATTTTTCGCATCTGATCCGAACCTGACAAAAGTCGCTTTTTATCAATCGGAGCAAGGAGAAGAATTCCGACTTGTGATGATTGAAATGATGACTTCAATTTTAAAACATTATCAAGAAGTAGGACTTATACGAAGTTCCTTATTCATAGAGGTCGCCGCAGAATGTTTTATTGCCATGTTAGATCGATTTACTCACAGCTTAATTCACACAAAGGAGCGTGATATCGACACAATCGCAAAACATATGTCAGACACTTTCTTCTATGGGATTTTGAATGAACGAAAACAAAACTAAATACAGAAAGGAAATTGGTTATGGCGTGGGTCTTAAAGAATGTTTCATTGATTCAGGTTTTACGGAATGGCTTTCTGGCTACCTTGTTAATGGAGATATTTTACCGCCTAACAGACTTGTTTTTACACCATAGTTTGGATGTCGCAGCTGGAATCGGACAAATGTTCATGTTGCAATCCCCCTTGTCTACACGAATTGCAGGATATGTTGTGTTTTTAGCTGGGGGAGTGATCTTCTCCTTTTTATATGCTCGTTTCATTCCAAAACGATCCATATGGACGGGTTTACTTTATGGGATATTCTTTCTTTGGTTGATTGTAGATGGCTTATTGTTTGAACCTTCTTTCATAGGTATAGATTATGGAGTTGTGTGGGTTATGATCAATTTCTTCGGCCATTTCGTATATGGGGGATCACTTGGTTTTTACTATGGTGGTGAGTACAGGAAATCATTGAAATCAGTTAGTGGAGAATTGAAAAATGAGGTCTGAAACGAAGTTGCGATCTGGATTAGTTCTGGCAACAGTGCTCATAGTAGATGGATTGGTTCATCTTTACTGGGCCACAGGAAGTACTTGGCCTGCTGCTGATGTTAAAACACTTTCACATGCAGTCCTTAATGCAGATGTATCCTTTGGCCCATTGGTTGTTATTCCACTCGGAATTCTCTTGTTTACCGCAACAATTATTGTGTTAGCAAAAATACAGTTTCTTGGAAAGTTTAACAATCTTATACCTGACAGGCTTCTTAAATTTGGATTGTTGGTGCTTTCTACAGGGCTTTTCTTACGGAGTCTTGTGGGTATTGTTTGGGTATTTGGCATAGGAGCAGATCCTAAAACAATTTTTTATTGGCTCAACCTCTTCGGATACACACCTGCCTGTATAGGGCTCTTTATTGCTTCAATGTTGGTCATTAGCTTATCAAACGAAAAGCAGGCCGCATAATTCTTCGTCTTCTGTCGTTGGAAGGGGTCCCCCCAACATTTTAACGAGTTGAATATTAGCGCTAAGACTTAGCTAATTCAGACGTGACCGACTTGTCGTTTTTCTCTCTAAACCAAGGAACTGATTTTCCCATAATGAGTGACCCATTCCTGTAGTCTATAAAGAATGGTTCGATGACAATTTGGCAAAACAAATTCTAGATACGTCGGAAAATGAATAAAAAATAGCCAACTCATTGGAGTTGGTTATTTTTTCTGGTGGATATGGCAAGATGGATTGGTTTTAACAGTTGATTCTTTGCACTCCCAATAAAATTTAGTCCGGAATTTCAGAAACACGGGTTACCTTATAGCCTGAGTTTTCCATCTTATCTAAATCGACTCTAATTTTTTTCTCAACTTTATTGTCCTTAAAGAGATCCCCTTCTAAAGTAAGATTGGTGCCATTTATTTCGCAAACCTTCTTAGGAATGGTCATGACATCAACTCAGGCTGATAAAGGCGCCCAACATATTTATAGGAAGCTAGGCTATCAAGATGCTCATCTTCCGACCTGCATGTACATAGATCTGGTAAATAAGAAGGCTAAGCCAGGAATGAAATTTCCGTGGCTTAGCCTTTTTTTGTTGTCATCTGATAGCAACTCCGCTCTTTGTTCAAAGTTCCCATTCAAAATTGGCAGCGGCCGGCGTGTAAATCGGATTGGTCTCCTTCAGCAGCTCGATAAATTTGGCCAGTGCACCGGTAAGCAGCGAATCTTTATGGCGGATGAAAAAGGTTTTGGTGCTGCAAAATTCCGGCGGAACCGGAAAGGTCCTCAGCAGTCCTTTTTCCTCATAATCCTGGACAACGGAATGGGGAAGGAAAGAGACGCCGAGATCGGCGAGCACGCCCTGGATAACCGAATCCAGATCATTAAAGTCCATAAACCGGACCTGGCTTATCCCCTGGAACTTCAGCCAGCTTTCCAGCCGGCTCCGGTTGGGGCAGCCGCTTAGATTCACCAGAAAGGGCTTGGAGAACAGGCTTTTCATATTCTTGTATTCGGGACGCGCAACGATAACCAGTTCCTCGGTGATTTCCATTTCTTTTACGAGATTGCTGTCATTGACCTCCGGGAGCTTCACAAAGGCGCCGTCCAGCTCGTAATGAAGCACCTTGTCGAGCAGATCCTCTGTCTGCCCGGTAAACAGCGACAAATTCACGTCGGGATAAAATTTATGGTAGCGGGCCAGCAGCTTGGGAAGGTGGGGCGAGGAAATGTTGGCATACGCACCAAGCTCCAGATTGCCCGAAGGCAATTCCGTCTCGGCCATAAATTTCTCAGCCTGGTCCAGCAGATGCAAAATCTGCTCGGCATACGTCAGCAGCTTGCTGCCTGCAGGTGTCAGAATCATGCCGCGCTGCCGGTAAAATAACGCTGTCCCTACCTCCGACTCCAGCTGCTGTATACGGGCCGTCACATTTGACTGTACATAACCCAAAGTCGCAGCCGCCTTCGTAATACTTCCCTCCCGGGCAACCGCCCGGAATATTCTCAGCTCTGCGCTCTCCATTTCATACTCCCCCTCACTTATATCACTAAAAACGAAACATACTATCGTTTATATTCATTTTACGTGATGGAAGAAGCGCTGTAAACTACAGACAGGTCCTGAAAATGAAATAGCAGCCTGAAGGAAGCGGGCAATGGCTGACCGCACAAGAAAATAAATTTACATTTGAGAGGAATGTGTCTATATGAAAACTTTAATTATTGTTGCACACCCCGATTTGCAGGCTTCGCGGATTAACCGCGCCTGGGTGGAGGAATTGTCCAAGCAAGAGAATGTAACGGTTCATTCCCTTTACAATGAATACCCGAGCGGAGCAATTGACGTCAAACACGAGCAGGAACTGTTGGACAGCCATGACCGGGTGATTTTTCAATATCCATTTTACTTTTATAGTACGCCGGCGCTTCTCACACAGTGGTTTAATGAGGTGCTTAAATTAGGCTGGGCGTTTGGCCCGGGCGGGGACCATATGCGCGGCAAACAATTCGGCATTGCTATTTCGACGGGCGGAACTGCCGCAGCCTATCAGGACGGGGGCCACAATTTGTTTACCATCCAGGACCTTACGAAGCCGATGGCTTCGATCGCCAATTACGTGCATGCCGATTATCTCCCGCTGTTTGTTCTGCATGGCGTCGATAAAGTGACAGACGAGGAGCTGGCAGCAAGCGGGGCCGCTTACGTCAACCATTTGGCTGCCGTAGAACCTGTTGTTTATAAATAAAGGAAATATGGATTTAACTGAAGAAGTAGCGGATATTTCGGTATCCGCGGGCTTCTTTTTTTTGTTGACCGATATTGGTAAACTAAGGCAAAGAGGCCTACGGAATTGCAGCTTTCATTCTTCCATCCGTAAGCCATTACAAATAGGAAACTCGTATAAAGCCGGGAGCCCGGTAATTGGCCCCGGATCGGCCATCGGTCTATTGGGCGGAGGCCAGTTGAGGCGGATGATGGCGCAGGCCAGGGCAAACCTTGGTTACCGGTTTGTTGCCCTTGACCCGACGCCGGACAGTCCCTGCGGGCAGGTCGCCCGGCAGATTGTGGCCGGTTACGGCGACAAGGAAGCGGCGCGGCAGCTTGCGCAGCAGGCGGACGTCATTACCTACGAATTTGAGAATGTTGATGCGGAGGTAGCGGCGCTTCTGGAGGAACTATCCCTTGTTCCCCAAGGCAGCAAGCTGCTTTATAAGACGCAACACCGCCTCCGCGAGAAACAGGCGATTGAAGCAGCGGGCGTTAAGGTAGCTCCTTATGCCCGGATCGGCAGTGAACAAGAGCTTAAAGAAGCGCTGGAGCGGGCAGCAAGTGTCGGGGGACAAGAACATGGTCCCATTGGAAGTCGCTATTTTAGCGGCTTTTTTTGTTTTATCGGTACAAGTTCTTGTCCCGAGTCGAGGACAAGAACTTGTACCGATTGCCGTAAAGGACAAGAACATAATCCGATTACCGATTAGATAAGCATCAAACTACATTTCACTGCACTAATTCATTAAGCTAACGGGCAGGTTTACGTAACAAATTAGTTCTCCTTTCCGTTTTATAATATGTGAACTTCATTAATACTCAAGGGAGGGATTACAATAAAAGGAATCCTCATCTGTTTTTTCATGGTTATATTTTTATCTGGATGTTTAAATAGCTCTTCTATTTTATTTACTGGTGAAAGTAAGAACTGGTCAGCAAACTATGTCGTTACTAACCCCAATGGTGAGAACCACGATTACACATTGAACATTAACTTACAAAGGGGATAACCCTTCTGAAGTAGGTAAAGTCAAATATAAATTTTCTGTATCATCAGGGGGAGGAAGTGGAGAAACAGAATTATCGGGGCATAAAGAAATCACTCATAAATCTATTAGTAATGGCGCTGTTCCGCAGAAAGACGAAACAATCAATGTTACTGTCGAGTGGAAAGGTATTAAAGAAGAGCTACGGCTTTCACTAACGGAAAACGATAGTTGAATAAACGACCAAGACTAAGCTGCCGGCGCTGATCGGCAGCTTCATTACGCTAACGGGCAGGATAACGCAATAGCCACGTTGTTATCCATTTCTAACGTTGGCCTGTATATAATTAACTTAAATAATCGAAAGCCCCACCGTTCATCATCGAAAAAAAGAGTCTGAGAGGAGAAGACGTTGTGAATCTTGAAAGACTTATGGCCATTACGATTTTGTTATTGAACCGAAAAAGGGTGCAAGCGCAGGACTTGGCCGACCGATTGGAAGTGTCTTTGCGTACAATTTACCGCGATCTGGAACGATTGAATATGGCGGGAATCCCGATCGTTTCTTATACAGGCGGCGAAGGCGGCTTCGAAATCATGGAGAGCTTTCGTCTGGACAGGCAGATGTTATCCATGGATGAGCTCTCCAAGATTATGACTGCCTTACATGGGCTTCAATCAGCAAATGCATATAACGGCGGGAAACTTGACGTATTATTGGAAAAAGTCGGCTCCTTAGTGTCGAAAGCGGAGGGGAAAGGTTTCAGTAAGACGGAACCCGTCATGATCGACCTAAATCCTTGGCGAAAGAGTCACGCCGAAAAGTTAAAATATGAAGCATTGAGCAAAGCCATTGAAGAATCCACGGTGGTTGTCTTCACCTATACAAATATGCAGGGAAATGAAACCGAGCGGCGGATCGAACCGATGGGTCTTGTTTTGAAGGGGTATACCTGGTATTTATACGGATTCTGTTTACAACGGAACGATTTTCGCAACTTCAGACTTTCGAGGATCCGCGGATTAGCAGTACTCCATGACAAGTTTGAGCGACGCGCGGTTTCTTTATCTGAATTAAACGAGCAGTGGGGCCCAAAACGCGAAGATAACATGATAGATTTGGTTCTCAAATTCAATGGGGCTTCACGAGTTCAAGCCGAGGATCATTTCGACGAGTCTGAAATCGAACGGAAATCCGATGGGTCGTTAATCGTACGCGTACATTACCCGGATAACGACTGGTTGATTGGCTTTCTGCTCAGTTTTCGAACAGGGGTGTACGTGGTAGAACCCACGAGGATCGCTTCGTCTGTAAAAAAAGCCGCGATGGAAATCAGCGAAATATATCGGGGTTGTTGACAGCCCGTTGTCAACAAGGATAGATTACCATAGGTTCAAGATCATGTTTCAAGCCATGATCCGAACATTTGAGGAGGTAATCCGAATGAGTAAAATTGAACAACCACTTGAGGGCATCGCCAGTAACGATAACGCCGATATCAAGCCTTTCCGAATCCATATTCCTGAGCAATCGATAGACGACTTACGTGAGCGCCTGGCACGCACCCGCTGGCCTGACGAATTAGACGGAGTTGACTGGAGTTACGGTGTACCTGTCCGTTATCTTGCCGAACTCGCAGAATATTGGCGGACTGGGTACGACTGGAGAAAATATGAAGAGGCGTTAAACCGATTTCCGCAATATACCACTACGATTGACGGACAACAAATACACTTCCTCCATGTGCGATCTCCTGAAGAAGGCGCCATGCCGCTGATTCTAACCCATGGTTGGCCGGGGTCCATTATCGAATTTATCAATATCATCGGACCACTAACCGATCCAAAGGCGCATGGCGGTCGATCGGAGGACGCTTTCCATGTGGTCATCCCTTCGATTCCAGGCTTCGGGTTGTCCGGTCCGACGACGGCACCTGGTTGGAACACCAGTCGAGTAGCAAAGGCTTGGACGGAACTGATGAGCCGGTTGGGCTACGAACGCTTTGGCGCACAGGGAGGAGATACGGGAGCCATTATTTCTCCGAAACTAGGAGCCATGGTGCCGAACCGTGTTATTGGCATTCATTGCAACGGGCTGACCGCTTTCCCTACAGGAGATCCTTCGGAAAGCGTGGGCTTGACCGATGTGGAAATGGACCGATACAAACGGTTAACCTCTCAAGGCTATGAAGCCTCGGGCTATGCCGTCATTCAGGCAACGCGTCCGCAGACGCTGTCGTATGGCCTCACGGATTCACCAGTCGGACAGTTGGCATGGAATATCGAGAAATTCAAAGAATGGACCGACCCTTCCTTTTCGCTCCCGGAAGATGCCGTAGATCGGGACCTGCTGCTGACTAACGTATCGTTATATTGGTTTACTGGGACAGCGGGGTCCTCGGCTCGTATTTACAAAGAAGATTCCGTGTCGTGGGGGGTGCCAGGGCCGCGAACTTCCGTTCCGACAGGCGTTGCCGTATTTCCGAACGATTCTTCGATTCGGCGGTTGGTCGAACGCGATCATCATGTCGTGCAATGGTCGGAATTTGACAGAGGTGGCCATTTCGCAGCGCTTGAAGCGCCGGACTTGTTAATCGAAGACATTCGAGCTTTCTTTAACAAGCTGCGCTAATTTCATTCCAAACCCGTAAACGAAAGGGAGTATGGAGAATGCAATTAAAAGGAAAAGTCGTCATTGTAACAGGTGGAGGCAGAGGAATCGGAAAAGCGGCGTGTCTATTATTGGCTGCGCGAGGCGCAACAGTCGTCGTCAACTATTTAAGCAATCACGGAGCGGCGGAGTCCGTCGTATCGGATATTCGTTCGACCGGTGGGGAGGCCATTTCTCTGCAGGCGGATGTACGCAGTCAAGAGCAATTTTCCCAGCTCGTTGCTGCGGTGAAAGAGGCTTACGGCCGGATCGATGGATTGGTTTGCAACGCAAATATGAATTTTGTGACTAAACCTTTCGCAGAAATGACGTGGGAGGAATTTTCGCAAAAACTGAATGATGAGCTCAAAGCTGCCTTCGTAACGACAAAAGCGGTTATTCCGTCCATGGTGGAACAGAAGGCAGGACGAATCATATATATTTCAAGCAGCTTGGGGAAAAACCCGTCGCCGTACATGATCGCGCATGGAACGGCGAAAGGAGGACTGGACAGCTTTTCTTCCTATATCGCTCACGAGTTCGGTCCGCAAGGCGTTACGGCCAATGTGGTCGCTCCAGGATTAGTGCAAACCGATGCTACCGCATTTATGTCGGATACAGACAAGCAAATCATTAGTAACTTTACTCCGCTCAGACGTATCGCGAACCCTGAAGATGTGGCAGGGGCAGTAGCCTTTCTACTAGGAGACGACTCGCGATTTGTAACTGGTACATATCTTCCGGTTACTGGCGGCTTATAACTTTTTCATCATTAAAAAAGTTTGAATTTGGGTTTCGCATGCTATTTAAATGGGTAAATTAAAATGTTAGCTTTATAACATGGTAAATCACTTGTGCTTTTATTGGATTAATGATTCTCTTCTCGACTTCATGAAAGGATGTTCTGTATGAATGTACTTGTGGTGGATGATGAAGTCAATCGAACCGTATTGGTTTTATTGAAAAGCCCCTTAGTTTCCACTGAATTAAACAATACATTGATTCGTTGATTTCATGAGCACAAAGCGAGTGGGAAAGATTCTCGTGTTTGCCCCCAGCCTTACACAAATAAATCCATTCGGAAAATGGAACAAAAAATAGCCAACTCATCGGAGTTGGTTATTTTTTGTTTCTGACTTTGAAAATAGGGAGGGCAATGCAGCCAACTCCGCGATACTTAGTCCGCATTAGTGCTTTCTGGAATTTCTGAAACACGGGTTACCTGTTTCGTACCAATCGCTTATTCTCGGCCAAATGCAGGCGAACTGGAGCCCCTGGGTCAATTGTTTCTATCGCCCAATATGAAGAGCATTATGGAGTCAGTTGGTCAAGAAATTCAGGGAACGATCGGAGCAGTGCAGCGGATGGTGCAAAACCTCCGCAGCTACGCGGCTTTTAAGCGTGTTTGTTCTTGTTTTTTTTGTATCTTAACGAATACACAATATGGTAATATTGATCCGTTTAAATATTTTAGGGGGCAACATTCGAAGCTCAGCCAGGTTATAGAATAACATCGGGAGGTTTTTATCCAATCCAATAAATAAAGGAGTGATAGAGTTCGCTATCTTGTATTAAAAAAACACCCGGAATTTGTGAACAGTTTATAGCTATTCCAATATCCGAATATGAATAATTTGAGGTGACGAAGCAAAATGAACATAGAGTTGATGGATATTTTTCGCATGCAGCATGACTTTATTTGGGATACTGAGACCTGGTTTTTACCTCTAGAATCTGCGCTTAGGGGTTTGAATTCATCAGATGCAAGCTGGCACCCCCCTGGAGGAGGGAATACAATTTGGCAAACGGTGAACCATCTAAATTATTACAACGCCCTACTTGTCAGACAACTCAATGACACGACGCCTGGAAAAGAGGCATCAAATAACAAGCCTGCATTTGGAGATATTGGGGAACCAGTAAATTCTAAATGGGAGGCCATCTTGGCAGAGAATACATTTGGAGATTCCGGGGACCCAGCGGATTCTGAAAAATGGAAGGCTGTCTTGGCTAAAACACGCCTGATTGGTGAAAATTTGCGCAAATCACTATCACGAGTTCATGACAATCAGCTGGACGAGGAACTTGTTGGGGGTCTGGCTCGTCAAATCTTGCACAACGTATACCATATAGGGCAAATTGTATTGATTCGCAAACAGCAAGGCTCTTGGCCCAAGGAGCGAGAATAATTTGTATTTTTCCGCAATAGGACGGCTATAATCAAACGGAGCTCTATCCTCGAAGGTGGCGACGATTGGAATGAGATTCGTTGACGTGGGAATTCAATGAAACTATAATGGTTTTATTGAAAGGAGATGCCGAACATGGCCATCGTAAGCCGCTATACCATCGCGCTTCATATTTTGACATGGCTGGCCTTTTGGTCGGAGAAGGACGAATTTTCCCCTTCCGACCGGATCGCTAACAGCGTGGGAACGAGCCCGGTTTTTCTGAGACGGATTCTCGGTCAGCTCGCGAAGGCAGGCCTGGTGCTCGTGCAGCACGGCGGGACAGGGGCCGGCTGGAAGCTGGCGCGCCGTCCGAAAGAGATCAGCCTGCTGAACGTGTACGAAGCCGTTGTGCAGACGCCCCTATTCGAGATGCACCACAGCCAGCTTTGGGCAGGTTTTTTAGTGAGGTGTGGTACCGCCGGCGAATATCGGCTTCCGGAATATGGTGTCCGCCTTTAGAAACGCGCTGAGCGACCCGATCAATGTGAAGCTCTGGGCTCTCCAGGCCTACATAATATAAGTTCACATGAAAACCGGCTTGCTTTGCCTTCTCCATTTGCCGCAGTGCATTACCGCCACCTAAAGTCGTCTCGATCGAAAAGTCCTTCCCTTGCTCAATACAAGAATTTACTCTACGAAGTGTTTCACGGCCTGCTTCAATATTGGCTTTTGCCGGATCTTTTGGATTGAGCTGTCTGGCGATTGCATCCGCATCCATAATCTGTTCAATTAGCGTTCTCCGTTAGCTCAATCGTCCTAAACCATGGAATTTGCAATGTTGAGTAAATCTTTAGCATTGAACTTCGCTTGCAATAACTTCTTGTTGCCAAATAGGAGCGTATATTGCATCCCATTTTTCTGAAACAGAAGTTCATAATCCAACTCGTAATTGGGCCGATACAAGGCTTGCGTGCCGTCCTTTAACAGATAATATTCATCTTTATTTCCTTTGTACCGTTCAAGAGGTACCACATTTGGTGAAGTAATTATCCGTAAAAAGCGCTTTATCTCATCGTTTGTGTACACTCGTACAAGAGAACGATCGCTGTCGATGAATCCGCTGCACCGAGTAATGGCAAATCCGCGTCCTATTTGACGGTGCCAATCCATTTGTCGACGACCATTATGTTTCATTGAAACTCCCCGTCAATGAATGCCTAAACCCCTCCAATATCTTATTTCATCATCTGTACAACAAAAACGATTGACCCTGACACTACTGTCAGACTGTATATTAATCATTGATCTATTATTCGCGAAGGAGTCGTTACTTGGGCGCTTCAAAGTGCGCACCCTTTAAGGGAATACTCCCCACTTTGGATGAAATAGATTAAGAAATGACTGGGAAAAGCCCAAATCGTGAAAATCGAGGAGAACAAAGATGAAGTCTAACAAATTAAGAGTTGGAATTATTGGAGCAAGTCCAAATGGTGGATGGGGGAGTACAGTGCACATTCCTGCGTTACAATCATTACCAAACTTCGAGATTACAGCTGTTAGCACCTCCCGGCAAGAGAGCGCAAATGAAACGTCTAAGCGTTTTGGGATTCGTTACGCATTCACTGACCCTTTGGAACTTTCCAATCATCCAGATGTAGATATTGTTACTATCACTGTTAAGGTTCCGGATCATGACATGCTGGTACGAGCTGCCTTGAATGCGGGGAAACATGTATACTGTGAATGGCCACTCGGACGTACGACAAAAGAAGCGAATAATCTTCTTCAACTTGCTGAAGAAAAAAAGGTTCGTCATATCGTAGGGCTTCAAGCACGAGCAAACCCTGCTGTTAATTATGTCAAGGATCTCATTTCTAATGGTTATGTAGGTAAAGTACTATCGGTTAATGTGAGCTATTCAAGTTCTGCCTTCCCAACCGTTGGTGAGACTAATGCTTCAATTGATAAGGCACATGCTTATCTTCTCGATGCAAACAATGGAGCAGACCAGTTGACTATCACGGCTGGACATATGCTTGATGCGATCACTTACATGCTGGGTCAATTCTCAGAGATATCAGCCATCATGGAAACACAGTTCAAACAAGTGAAGGTAGTTGAAACAGGAGAGCTTATTCAATCTAACGCAACAGATCATGTAGTGGTAAATGGGATTTTGGAAAATAATGCGATCGTGTCAACTCATATACGTACTACTAATAATACGGGGTTAACCATGGAAATCAATGGCACCAAGGGTGATCTCAGGTTGATCACCAAAGATAAGATGCACTTTCAAATGGACCCGTTTATCGTGAAAGGAGCTCAAGGAAGAAGCAAAGATTTTGAGAAATTAGTAATTCCTGCTCGATATCACTTGGTTTCTCCAGATTTAAATAGTAGCCCTGCCTTCAATGTTGCACAGCTATATGTTCAGTTTTATAAAGATCTACTGGATAACTCCCATGACACTCCTGACTTTAACACAGGTGTTAAAGTTCATAATTTGTTAGATACAATACGTAAAGCCGCCGAAACTGGTGTTCGACAAAAAGTTTGAACGAGCGCGAATGTACTAGGCCTGTGGATCTGCACACTCCATAATGGAGTTGCAGGTCACAGGCCGTTACTTTTTTTGGTAGGCATTCTCTGAGTCCCAAACCTGTATAATTACGCTTGCAGTTCAAGAATAAAGCCGGTTGCCTTTTGACATATGTACAAAATCCACATAGTTTATCGTAAGATAGGCCGCCATTGGGTTTTCGTAATCATTCTGGGAAGCCTCCACTTGCTGGAGCTTAAACCTAACTACACCGCAAAACGAAGCAGGCGCAATGACAGAACGAAGGGTTTGAGTACCCACAGCACCTGCAGCGACTGAAGCCGCAGACCCTGCACTAGAACCACCAGTTCAAGATTATGGGGATTTCGTATCGGTGTTACACTGTGGTATCAAACACGATCCTTTTCAGAAGAAACTAAACGACCGTTCCCCGGTGGAGTACAGAGGTGCCTTTGCCGTATGTTTTATTAACAGAGACCGACGATTTTGTCGGCGATTGCACTGATCCGTGAGATGTACGACGTCTTCGGCTTCGATTGCGCCGGCGAGCTGTCGACGAAGCCGGAAGCGCTCGGCTCGATAGAACCAGTGGGCAATACGATTGATACGTTGTCAAGAATGTAGAGATAGTCGTGAGGTTGTCTTTTTTTATTTTTTTGGAAAACAAGGCGGCAGTCCTGGACACAACGTCCGCGACTGCCACCTTTATCATTTCCGCGTTAAGCGGCCGTTCAGTCGACGTCCGAGATCTTCCACGCGCAATTTTCCTGCATTAACACGATTCCTGGAGTGCCCGACTTGTTGCCGTACTGCGCCGCCGGGATGGCTTGGAACGTAACAGAGCGGACGCCCGTAATGAGCAGCTGGCCGACGATAACGACTGTTCTGGAGTGCCATTCTTCAGGAACAGCTGGCCGAGCACAGCAGCGTCGCGACCATTCATGGAGTTAGATCATGCCCCTTGTTCCAGCGCTGCACGCAGCTTGTCGTACGGCGGCGCGAGCGCCCTGAGCGCTGCCGCAGCTGCCGCGTGGTCGCCGATGACGAGCGGATGCTGCAGCGAGCCGATGAGCCGCGACTGTTCGGCGGCTATCAGTGATGCCTCATCGTAGCCTATCCGCGACAAGCACGTCGCTGCATCCGCGGAGCGGCGAGCGCCGACCCGGATCGCGAAGTGAATCAGGTGGCTGCGCAGCTCCTCGTCGCGGCCGTTCTGGATCAGCGTCGCGAGAGCTTCCGCGGCTTCGCCGTTGCCAAGGCTGCCTGAAGGCATGTCACGGTCGGTGTCCATCGACAACCACCGGATCGCGGCGGGAATCGACGCCTTAATGGCATCGGCGTCGGATACTTCAGCGATGCGGCGGAAGCCGATGCGCATCGTATAAGGCTCGCCGTAATTGAGAGATTCGCCGTGCCATGCCGTCATGAAGTCGCTTAAGGGGAGCGAAGCGTACGGATAGCCCTGCGGGTCGTGCATAAGCACGCGCCCGCCGTCAACGGCCAGTACGACGACATAGTGGTCGGCACCGATCGGTCCGGACATGTCTGGCTGATGCCGCAAATGTCCCATCTCTACGGGGCCGATCCATACCGGCCCGTCGTCAAGCGCTGCTCTGAGGCGGGCGAGGGCATCGTCGGCATCGCCGCCTTGGGTGACCGAAGACGTCCAGCCCAGCGCGGTCAACGCGTCGTCGAAGCCTACTATCGGATCCCATCCGTAGGGGTCGAAGAACGGCAGCGTACCGCCTATGAGCTGCATGCCGAACGGGCTTGCCGTGGCGAACTCGATTACGGCCGTGGAGGGAGCGGCGGCTCCGAACATCATAGCGAAGCAGTTTGCATAGCAGTACGGGCCGGAGCCGGTGTATGAAAAATACGGCGTCGTATTTTGATTTTGACTTGTCATAGTGGATCACCTCCATAAATTTTAGTGATGGATCGGGATATACAAATCAAGCTGCGTTTGTTCATCGTCGGGGCCGGTAAACCGTTCGTCATATAATTTAAAATCAATTCCTTGCGCCGACTCCAAGCCGTGCAGAGGCAGCTATGGTATATTAATTCTATCGTTTCCCCGATGCGACTAAGATTGCCGGTATGTGTAAAAACGGCATAACTTTGTTCCGGCACGGTGAATTTGACCATTCCTTCAGGGATAAGTTCTGCTGAGGTGGTTTCAAAACCGGCAATGTAAGTCATGTCTCTACCCGGCCCATTGAAGCAAATGCATACGAAACTTTGGGCTGCAATTTACCCCTAATCTCATCCTCTCGCGGTGCAAACCGTGTAATTACGGAATGTTAGTTGCCTCGAATTTGATTCCACATGGTTACCATGTCGATCCAGCCCCGATGCTCGGCGATCTTTCCGTCCATAACGCGATATTGACGGTAAAGCGTGACATCAATCGTATTGCCAGTTGCCGCGGTTCCAAAGAACACGCCTTGATGTGTGCCTTTCACAGTCATTCTCACGATCACCTTATCCCCTTGGCCGATGATCTCTTCCACAGTGTAGCGTTTATCGGGAAATGCCTCCAAGATCGTAGCGGCGAATTTTTTCAGTCCTTCCTTGGATTGGTAAGCGAGCTCTTGATAATCATCGGACAGGAATCGATCCACAGAGTCCAATTCGCTCTGATTCCAAAATGCTTCGATAAATTGGTTTACCGTTTCCACATTGTTTTGTTCCATCGTATTCATTCTCAAACATCTCCTTATAATTTGGTTATTTAGAATTAACGGAGAAATACCGTTCTTTATCAGTGGTTATTGAGCTTGGATTTGAGGCAAAAGCGTGGCCGTATCGAACCAGCCACTGTGATCAACGATGAGCCCGTCAATGACGTGAAATTCGCGGAACTGCGTTGCCTTCACGGTTCTGCCTGTAGGTGCATTTCCTGCAAAATGGCCAGTATGCTCAGCCGTCATGAAGATTCTAGCGATGACCTTCTCGCCTTGGGCCAGGATTTCATCCACGGTAAACCGCCGATTTGTAAAAGCCTCCACGATTTGTGGGGCAAAGAATTGATCGGTCTTTTCCAACATGCCCTGATTCGCAATGTTCTCGATAAACGCGGTCACCACTTCTACATTGTTTTGTTCCATCGTTTTCATATAAAACATCTCCTTTTATTATTGTTTATTGATACCAGTTATACTGGGTCAAACCAAATCAGATCTTATGAACAGGGACAATGGAATACAATCGGCTAATGCTTTGAATCCCGCATTGCAAGGATGAAGATGATCGCCGAAATCATAGATGGGAAGCAGTTGTTCGGGATACTCCGGATCTGCCAGCGCAGTGTTAAAGTCGATAATACCGTCAAATACTTCGTTGGTTCGGATCCATCGATTCACTTCTTGCCGGATGAGTTCCTTCTCATTGGAGTAGTACGGAGCGCCGCCAAATGGTGGGAGGGTACCTGCAAAAATGCGCAGTCCGTTCTCATGTACTTGGGCTGCCAATTCCCTCATTCCACCTATAATCTGATTTGCGGTCGCATTTCCGAGTCCAATATCATTGATTCCTTCGAGGAAGATCACATCGGTTATTCCAGAATGAGAAAATACGTCTCGCTCCAGACGAGAAAGTACACTCTCGCCGCCTATTGGCAGACCAACCTCTGGTCCCTTTTTCAATATTTGATTGCCAACGATTCCTGCATTGAGAACGGAGATCGGAAGGGCGGGATGTTCTCGACGAAGTCGTTCAAAGAAAATATCCGGCCAACGGTGGTTAGTATCTGGAGTAGATGTACTCCCTTCTGTAATGGAATCACCAAGTGCGACAATGACACGAGAATGCTCACCTTGTGTTAAAACCTCCATACCGGATAGCCAGTAGTAAGAATGAATCTTCTTTCGAAAGAAATCCGTGTTGTTATCGTCGGTATGGTTTCCCTCGGCAACATAAGTGGATCTAGGCGGCGAAAAATGCCATGTTGAGGTTTGGGTCGACTCAGGAACATAAACGCTGACAGCTACGTCAACATGTTCCTTTACTTGGAGATCGACAGGATCCGTATATATTTCTTCACCTGCAGGGATAACGATGGTGAATTGATTATTCAAGGTAACTTGCCGACCAGATCCGGGAACGGTTTCCCCGTCTTTTGCAGCTAAAGCAGCAGTCACAGTGCCGATTACTACAGGCTCGGAACCGTAAAGATTGGAAAACTTCAGGCGGATCTTGGAACCGAAGGCATGCGGATGTATAATCATTCGGATGGTCTGATCTTCGAATCGCTCTTCGGCAAAGTTCCCATCAAAGTACGTTTGACTTGCAAACCAAGATCCCATCCAATGGCTGTTAGAATACTTATGTTCATTCATGATCAAGAAGAAACAACTCCTTTGGTATTATGTTAACATTTGGTAACAGTGATAAAAAAGGCATGTGCTGTTAGTTTACCGCCGCTGCTGTCGATGTAAGCTTGCGGGTCAGATCCATGAAACTGCCCACCGCATTTCGAACCCGGTCTCTCACTTCCTCATCTATCGGAGTGCCTTCGGGACCGAATGTGTTCGATCCATATCCGATCGAAATCCACTGCGAACAGTTGATTCCGTGCAGATTACGGACAATAGTCTGCAAATGCGACAGCGAGCTAACTCCGAGCGGACCACCTGCGGAACTTACGGAAAGCACTGCCTTGCCCGCAACCTGGTTTCCGGTTATATAGTCTAGGGCGTTTTTAAGCGCTCCTGATACGGATCCATGGTATTCCGGGGTGGCAAGGATCAAACCGTCTCCATCTGCAATTGCTTCCAATACATGCTTAACGTTAGGATGAAAATCCCAGTTGTCGGGTGAGAAAAGCGGAAGCTGCAACTCCGATAAATCGATAAAGGTGACCGGAATGTGCTGGTCTTTCAAAAGGCTTTCGATGTACTTGAGAAGGTACGTGCTCGTTGCCTTTGCACGGTTACTTCCCGCAATCAACGTTATTTTCATCTTCAACATCGCCTTTCATTTTAAATAGTTGGTTGTGGGCAGATGAATTTGTATGTCGCCGGCTGACAAACAGATCCGTTTGTGCTAAAATGTGACCAATAAGTAACATATTATGTTTTTATAATACGTTACTAAACAGTCACGTGTCAAGCGGTTCTAACGAATCTTTTTTCAAATCGACAGGAAGGCGGTGATTCGATGAAGAATGACATATTCAAAGCGCTTGCGGATCCCAGTCGCCGTAAGCTTTTGGACCTGCTTCACGCTTCAGACGGGCAGACGCTGAATGATCTCTGCGCGCCACTAGACATGTCCCGGTTCGGTGTCATGAAGCATCTGAATATATTGGAGGAAGCCGGGCTCATTACCACCAGAAAAGTTGGCCGGGAAAAGTTGCACTATTTGAATTCTGCGCCCGTACATCAAATTTATGAGCGATGGGTCAGTAAATACGCCGAACCATGGGCGGCCCAGTTAACATCTCTTCAAAAAGAATTGGAGCGTGATACGAATATGGGTAAGAAACCGCGATATATAAACCAAATTGCGATTAAAGCAATGCCTGAACAAGTGTGGCAAGCTCTTACGGATCCGGCCAAAACGTCGAAGTTTTGGTTCAACTGCGCCATCCGCACCACCTGGGAAATCGAATCTCCATTCGAACTATGGAACGGGGAAGAGAAGAAAGCGGAAGGGATCATTATCGAGATGGATCCTCCAAAAAAACTTATGATGAGCTGGCAGTTTATTTCGTTTCCGGGCACGGAGAGGGATACCCCGTCGCGTATCACGTGGGAGATCGGTTCGCATGCCGAACTTCATGGCGTGACCCTTGTAACCGTGGTACATGATGAATACGAACAGGCGATGAGCACTGCAAAGATTCTTGAACACGGGTTGCCGATTGTACTTTCAGGTATGAAGACATTGCTTGAAACCGGGGAGATGCTCGCTGGCGAATAAAAATCCGGGAAATAGTTCAATAACAGCGGTAGTTTAGGACAAAAGCTTGATCCGCAGAGTTATATTAACACGTAGAGCTCGTTGAGCCACGACACTTGAGGGGGTGAAAGAAAATAAAAACAAGAAGGCGGCCGATCGAAGTGATCGATTGAAAAGAGGGGATTATTTACTTAGTGGAGAATGTATGTTTCCATTTATGGAAAATGGGGAGGAGGATAATGGTAAACAAGGTAACTGACGATACATTAATCAGTGAACAGCTAGAAAACGATGTAATAACCGACAACTCGGATTCAAATAGCGCATGTCGCTCTAGGATTCAGACGATATGTAGGAAGAAATTTTGCTAGGAGATGCGAGGTAGATCACATATGAATCCCATTCGAATCCGAGATGCGAGACTCCATAACTTACAATCGCTATCCCTAGATATTCCAAAAGGGAAATTCGTAGTTATTACTGGAGTCAGTGGATCAGGGAAATCGACGCTACAAGTTCTTGTCCTCCGACACTTTGGCGGAACGTATGGTGTTTATTTAGCTTATAGCCGAATTATTTCACGCCAAGGAAATCCGGTATATATGTACAAAATACGAGTTTTGTGAAAAAGTACCTTAAGAAACGGCCGGACGGCCCAATTTTCTATTTTTATTCACACTACTTCATTCACTTATCCATATTGTTAACGGCTTTTCTCATCTCCTCATCCGTTAAATGTGTATAGATCATCGTCGTCTGGATCGATGAATGCCCCAACTGATTCTTCAGCCTCGGTACGTCGTTGTTCTCCAGGTGGTAGCGGGTTGCGAAGGAATGCCTCAAGGAATGCACCGTCAGTGCCGGTTTACCAAACGCTGCAGCGTATTTTTCGATCAGCTTTTCAATCGATCTCGGTGTTAACCGCCGGCTTTTGCCTTTGCGGCCGATTGGTGCTGCTATAAATAAGTAATTTTCCGATTTTTCTGGTACATATCGCGTTTCCCGGATTTTCAAGTAGCTTTCCAGGTCTAATAAGGCTTGCTGGCTAAAATATACATATTGTTCTTTGTTGCCTTTACGCAGCACGCGCACTTGACCTTTGTTCATATCCAAATCCTCAATATTGATTCCCGCTACCTCGGATAAACGCAGTCCTGACCCGAGGATCAGCGATACGATAGCCGTATCCCGCTCACGGTTAAATTCGTGGAACCGGACCATACGTATGTTGCTTTTGTTCAGTTCACCGAAATCATGTGCCACAAACTGCCGGAACTTCTCAAAATCGTCTTCACGTAAAATTTTGCCCTCAATGCGGTTCGCGACGGTTTCTTGGCTTTCCTTAATGGAATTAAAGTCGATCTTAGCCATCACATTTCGTTGAATATACGGCTTGAGGTCCGACGTTTCAGCCTTGTTTTGCAGGTAATCAAATAACGACTTTAACGCCGACAATTTCCGGTTGATCGTGTATTTGTTGTTGCCCAGCTGATACTCCAGAAATGACAGAAAATTTTCGACTTCGCGCACGGTCAGTGATTCCAGAACATTCAATTCGATGTCTTTACGATCATCCGCAGCCAGTTTCTCAGCCACAAGCCAATCAAAAAAGATAAGGTAATCGTGGCAGTAATTCAGCAGCGTCGTGTGCGACAGCTTGCGTTTGCGGCTATCGATGTATTCGGTCACGTACCAAGGAAGCTCCGCACATTTATCATCAACGCGTTTCATGTAATGCAGCTTCGTGTTTTTATCCATTTATTGCTAAACCTCCTTATGTACAGAATAACTTATATATATTTATTCGTCAAATTATTATTTTACGTAATTATAAATTATAAAGATGGCCTTATAGAGTCATCTTAGTCACTATTCAGTATGCGGCGCTTATTCCATCACATCCTCTATACCCAAGCTCCAAAAAGATCCGATACTTATTATCATTACGAATGATCTTCATTGTGAATTAGTGTCACTGTCAGTTGGCTTATTAATTTATTTTTTTCCGTCATCGAACAATCGCCCAATTATAGATTTGCACCGCTGGTATTCATGGACAGCAACTTCATCTAAATTTCTTATAATAATGAACCTGATCATTTATTTCCGTTTATTTTAAAAAAAGTACAATAAAACCGCGCTTATGCGCGGCTAATATTGCTAAATTGTTCTTACTTAACCAACCACTTAAACCCGGTTAGGTCAATAACCACCATCTTGATAATAATTACTTAATTGTCACTGGCAGCACGCCGCCGGCTTTCAGTTGGCCTAGCAGCACTTTGATCCCGGCGGCTGTATTTGGCTCCTGCTTACCGTAAACCGCGACACCCGAACGCATGTTCTGGATATAGATCTTCTCATACGGATTGCCCAGCGATAACAGCGTATAACGCTTGTTACGTTTGTTCATCTCATCGATCAACGTTTGATAATCGGCCCAGCCAAACTGACTGGCCACGTTACGGAACTGATATGAAGCCAGGATGACGTAATCCGCTTGATCCACCGCCTGAAGCGCCTCATTCGTTTTTCCTTGACCGACTAGGGCTGTTACTGTTTTCAGCGATAGGTTATTTGCGGCTTGCTTCAGCTGTCTCTCGAGCTGCTTCGCCTGCTCCTCATCGGCTGCGACAATAGCAACCCGATCGCCTTGACGAATGGAATCCGGCTGCGCACCATCACGACTGGCTAACAAGGTGACCGATCGCTCTGCGATTTCCCGCTCCACTGTTCGATGCTTCTCGGAACCAATGACACCGTTAAGCGCGGCCAATTGCTGCGTAAGGCTTTCGCTGTGGTCAAACAAACCGTATTTCGCTTTCAGCTCCAATATACGTTTGACTGACGTATGGATGGTTTCGATCGGTATCGCCCCGCTCTTCACCGCGTTCACCAGCGTTTGGTGCGCGGCCGCCGGATCTTGCGGCATGAGGATGATATCCACACCTGCGGAAACGGCACGTACCACCGCTTGATTTTCGCCAAAATGCTCCGCGATCGCATTCATCGTGAAGGCATCGGAAATGATGACGCCTTTGTATCCAAGCTCCTCCCGGAGCAATCCGGTCAGTACCTTCTTGGATAACGTAGCAGGAATCGGCACGCTGCTTCCGTCCTTGAGCGATGTGACGTGATCGTTATCTACAGCTGGAAACGCTATATGTGCGGTCATGATCATCTCTACTCCGTTATCGATGGCAGACCGGAACGGTTTGAGCTCCACCGCATCGAGCCGCTCCCGATCATGCGAAAGCACCGGCATTCCCAAATGGGAGTCTACAACCGTATCGCCATGGCCGGGAAAATGCTTGACCGCCGCGATCACTCCCGATTGCCGAAGTCCTTGGATCTCTGCAAGACCCATTCGTGTCACCAAATCCGGATTCGAGCCAAACGACCGCATTCCGATAATCGGATTATCCGGATTGCTGTTAATGTCGAGCACCGGCGCAAAATTGACCTGAAGCCCGAGCGCCTTTAGCTCCTCCCCGGTCAGCCGTCCGGCCGCTTCGGCGAGCGTTGTATCTCCAGTTGCGCCCAGCGCCATTTGACCCGGCAGATTCGTACCTCCGGGGATTCGTTTAACGACCCCGCCTTCCTGGTCGATGCCAAGGAACAGCGGAATGTCGCCTTCCTCCATCTGCAGATCATGCGTCAGAGTGGTGACCTGCCGAGCATCTACGATATTTTTATCGAAAAGAATAAGTCCGCCCAAATCCTGATCATGGATGCTGCGTTTGACTCCTTCATTGACCGTAGTCGTCACTTGCCCGTTCCATTGCCTGATGTCAGGCATGAGCATTTGGCCGACCTGCTCGCTGACCGTCATATAGGACATCAGCTTATCCCAATCCTGTGCCTGAATGGCTCCTTGACGTTCGAAGCGAATGACCCGCGACATAAATACGGCAAACTCCGCACGCGTCACAGATCGGTCCGGACGATAGGTGCCATCCGAATATCCGCCGATCAATCCGTTGGAGCTCATCATGAGAATAGGCGCTGCCGCCCAATGCTTTGGTGTATCCGTCAATGTTACGGGCTGCTGGCCTTTTACGAGTGAATAGGCCCGTGTAAGAAACGCCGCCGTTTCGGCACGGCTCATCGGTGCATCCGGATGGAACGTGCTGTCAAGAAATCCGCTGGCCAGCCCATGTTTTGCGGCAATGGCAATTTCAAGATAAAAAGGATGGTTCTTAGGCACATCTGTATAGGTCATGCCGCCGTCCGCTTCTTGCTGCAGCTCCTGCGGATAGAGCTCCCGCACCATGAAAGTAACGGCCTGCGCTCTTGTCACTTGCCTTTCGGGCATAAACTTCCCGTTACCGTATCCAGCGACGGTTCCCCTTTCGGACATATAGGTGATGCCGTCTTCCGCCCACTTCGAGTGCTGCAGATCGGTAAATCGTTCTTCCGCAGCTGCGCTTCCTGCCCATACGAGCACAGAACCGAGTACGGCGCCGAATATCGTTATTAGTTTCACATTCATCTGTTCCACCCCTGTTGCTGTTCTATATACGTTGATTAGACGCGCTTGATGTACCGTTTGTTGCGTTCAAGCTCTCACACCCGACACATCCTGAAAACGGATTGCCTCCTCTACAGGAAAAAACGTCACCCTCAAGACACGATTCTTAAGGGATTACTCTTTCCCTTCATATATATCCGCTGCTTTTTCGCAATAAAAAGACCGCCGGCACAGATGCCGGGGCCTGATTACGAATGGTTTGAACCATTCGCATTGTTACTTTTTCAAATGATACGGTACCGTCGTCACAACAACATCTTTGCGGAATAAAAGATAAAAATTCAAAAGAACTTCATGTCAACGCTTACAATGGCGGCAATCTATTAATTTCTGGCTGTAGCTGTGCATATCGCTTGTTTACGCTATTAAAATCATATCGGGCTTCTAAATATTTCGATCCGCTGCATCCCGCAGCGAAGCCTCCACGATATCCAGTCGGTTCAAGCAGTGATGCCGGACCATTTCGAGGTCGTTATCCAGCTGGTCCGACTCCAGGTCGCGATGCAAAATATTCATGCACCAATGGGTCAGGTTTCTTAAATGATGGCGATATGCATAATAACGCAGCATATCCAGGTTTAGCTCCATCTGTTGTCCTAGTTCCTGCTCATACCCAGTGAGAAAATGACCCAGTCCGTCCCCGATATACCCCACGATATCCAGCTCTGGTGGCGCAAGCATGGCCGCTTCCCAGTCCAGGACGACAAGCCGTCCGTCCACGGTCTCCATCAGATTCCCTCCCCACAGATCACCATGGCAGAGCACATTGTGGGCTGGATCAAGCACGAGATGCTCACGAATCCCCAATATCTGGTGCAGCAGCTCGGTTATGCGCGTTTGCTGAGGGATAACAAGCTCACGCAGCAGCTTGCTAGCGGGACTTGCACCGGGCTGAAGATGCTCAAGCAGCTGCAGGCATTGGATCGAATGTTCGGAAAAGGAGACATCATACGTTTCACTCGAAAGGCCGGATGCGGTAGTAAAGGGAGTCAACTGCCGAATCCGCGCAGCCAGCCGTCCAACACGCTCCAAGTTATGCTTGGAAAACGGGTAAGCCTCAGCCCAGGTCTCTCCTTCAATAAATTGAAACAGCACCGCTGTGCAATCGGAGAGGGAAAGCAGGAAAGCACCGCTTGAGTTTCGGTACGGACAGGGCAGCTCAACAAATCGGCCGGTCTGATGCAATTCCCACATAAACGGCACATAACGGCTGCACCGAAGGATGCCTTGGCGGTGGCTGTCATTGCCATGGTCAAACAGTTTCAGATAGTATCGCGTCCCGTTTTCTCCCTCCACCCGGTAAGAATAGGCCGAATCTCCATAAGGGATAAAAATAAGCCTCCGGGCAGCGATTCCGTAAGCTTCGTTCAAGTGATGTACAAAAGCCCCTTCGTCCATTCGATAAGGCTGCTTCACTTCGCTTTCCCCTTTCCCCTTTTCATCTACGTAGCGCGGATAAAAGCAATCAAGCCCGGTGTCTGTGTAACCCGGACTTGATGCAATCACCTTGTATGAGATTAAAACAAACTTTCATTCATTCACCAATGTTAACCGGCAATCTTAACCGATGTAGACAACCACTCCGGTGCGCCTGTACGCTTTCGGCAGTTCCGTCTCCAGGAGCTCAAGCCTGCGTATCATGTGGTCGAGGTCGTCTCCATGCATGTGGGTGCGGGCCCATTCCTTAAGCTGGGACACTTCTCCTAAGATAGCCGGGATGTCCTCCAACTCTACGTCCGTACCATCCTGAAAAAGCGAGGCCCACTGCAAATTCAGCTCTTCCACCGCCGGAACCCAATATTTCTGAAAAAAGGATTCCGTCGCCACTGGCAGCATAAAGGACCGTTCAAACTCATCCTCCGGGTCCACAATAATTGCGCTGATCGACATGTTATTCCACCACCCCAAATCGAATGTTGAATGTGTAATCCGGAAACTCCTGGCGAAGCTTATTCAAACTGTTCTCCGCGGCCGCCCGCAGAGCCGGTGAATCCCCGTCCAGCTGAAACTCGAAATGCCGGATTCCCTTGATTTGCTCCAGCGTCGGGATTTCCTTCGTTCCATCCGGCGTCGGCCGTGTTCCGACCGCCTTTTCCAGGTTGTTGATCCGTACCTTCGTTTTTTTGTACAGTGCCTTATCTGTAAACTCCTGTGGAGTCTGCTGCGGTTTGCCCGTTTTCGGATGGATGCGGTCCAACCCCTTGGCCGATTTGGCCTCATAGTATATGCCTCTCTCCAGGTCAATGCCGTCGAACTCCCCAAGCGGCCCGTTCCGGCTGTCATACAACTCCACCCCGCGGTACTTCGCTTTGCTCCAATGCACGTAATCGTCTGCATCGTTCTTCGGCGGCTGCTCGTCGGGATCTTTCTCCTTCTTTGGCGGTGGATCCTCCCCATCCGGCTTATGCGGTTTCTTGGGCAGGTCGGGATCCGGTTTCGGCTCTTTTCGCCGTTTGAGCAGCTTCTCCAGCCAATCCTTCAGCCTGCTGCCGCCCTTCTTGCCGAAGCGCTCGGCCAGCCTGCCGAACGGAACACGGCTTAGCGCCAGCGCAAGCAGCGTAGAGATCGCATTCTCGGGTGTGAGCAGCCGCTTCGGATCACGGATATCCTTGGCGATTTCGTGGCCGCTCGCCGGTATGCTCGCCGCTGTTAAGGCAATACCGAGCGCGGGCCAGAAGCTGACGAACATTAAGGACAAAGCGAACGCTCCGAGCACGATGGCGCTTTTTTCCCAAAAACCGAGGCGGTCCCACCAGTTCTGCAGCGAATCGAACATGCATGAGAAGCAAGCCGGATCGGCGGGATGGACGTGCGGCTGGAAATAAGCGGCGAAGCCCGCCAGCCCGGCGACCGCCAGAAGGACCGCGGTTACACCGGCGGCGGCACGGAAGTGCTTCAGCATCCTCGTCTGCAGGTCACCCTGCAGCGTGGCGGCTTCCTGATTGCCGTATAGGAGCGAGAAGCCCAGCTCCCTGCGTTCACGGGTCCAGGACATGACGCTCGCCAGCCGTTCCCTGCGGGTCAATAGAGACTCCAGCATATACCACAGCTCTGACACCGGGTTGATCCATCCTTCGCCTTCCATTCTCGGCAGCCGGCTTTTCACCCGATTCAACGAGACGTAATCCAGAACGAGCCCAATCGCCAGCATCAGGAGGAACACGCCTTTCGTGCGGTATCCGCTGCCCGTCAGGTCGCTGATTTTCATAAACCAGTCGGGCAAGGAGCCCTGGCCGTTATAAGCGGCATGATCGATGATCGACCAGACGAGCAGCAGTGCAGGCAGGGCGAAGATGGCGGCTTTCAGCCGCTTGCGGTACCGTATGGCCAAACCGAGCCCTAGGGCGACCATGCCGGTGTGCACAGGATGACTGACCGACATGATGGTCGGAAAGATACTCTCCTCAAACCGGCCGGGGAACAGCGTCCAAAAATCCCAATGGATTGTTTCTCCTCCAAGCATCGTCACACTGTAGCCGTACGTCCGCCCGATGATGCCGGAGTTCAGCCAGCGGCGCGTCAGCTCTTCCATCAATTGAAAGCCCACGCCCGCCCCGGCTCCGGCCAGCGTATAATCGGCAAGGCTCATGGAAGAGGCGCGCCGTGAAAAGAGCAGAAACAGACCGAGCGGCAGCAGCTTCCATACTTCCTCGAAGATCGGGGTCAGGACGGCTTGGGACCAGGTGTCCCGCGTATCCCCGCCAAACAGGCCGTGAGCCGCGAGCAGCGTCAGCGCCGTGACCGGGATGACGAGAAAGATGCCCAGCAGCATAAACATGGCCGCCTGCTTCCAGGTAAATGTTTTGCTCCGGCAAAGAAACCAAAACTGCAGCATGACATAAAAAGACCATAAATACTGAACGAGCATCGTGCGTGAATCCCGGTACAGGAACAGACCCAGGATAAAAAACAAAAGGGATATCCAGCACCATATCGTATATAAGGTTTTGAGCCAGGGGAGGCGCCGGAGCGTTTCCTGCACCCATCGATAGACTCCTTCGGCGATATCCCTGATTCTGTTTCGGATGTTCCAGATCGTATCCATATTTACTTCCTCCTCTGACGGAAGTCAGCCTTATTCCAAATGATACCCTATATTCCATCTTACAGGGCACACAATTGGATGATGAGAAAAAAATTGGACCTTTTTCCCATTCCAACGGAACTACATTCGGAATTCAACAGCCATCTAAGATAGATTCGTCAATAAGAGGAAGCCTGTGCAAGCTTGGAGAAAGTCTGCAAGCATAGGATTGAAGCGTTTGTACGGGATCCGGCTAGGAAAAAAGCAGACCGGGGTACTCGATGGGCCCGACCTGCTGCAAAGGTTGTTTTTTTCGTGACTCCGGATGGTGAATCTAGAAGGGCTAGCATCCCAGATAGGTAAATAGCCTTTCAATCTTCCGCCAAAGCCTGCCTCAAGTCCTCAATCAGCAGTCCAGCGGGTTCAATGCCAGCCGCCATCCGAATCAGGGATAGACTTGAGTTTTGCTTCACCAGTACTGGTTCATTGAAGCCATAGTTCGGTGACATGACCTGGCTCTCCACCGATCCCCAGGAGACGGCGATTTGAAACAAGCGAAGCTTATTCATAAAAGTACGTACGGCATGAAAAGTTTCCTCCGCCAGCTCAAAACTGAACAATCCGGCGTAGCCCATTAACTGGCGTTTCCCCAATTCGTATTGGGGATGGGCTGCCAGGCCAGGATGATGCACTTTGGACACGGCCGGATGCCCGGCTAAAAATTCGGCAAGGCGAAGCCCGTTTTCTTGGTGGGCCGCCATTCGCAGAGGCAGGGTGCGGAGCCCGCGGATCAGCAGCCAAGCCTCGAACGGACCCATGGAGGCGCCGAGAAGCTCGTATTCCTCATAGAACATGGACTCAATGATCGCGCGGGAAGCGATCATCGCCCCGCCGACCAAATCGTTGTGTCCGCCCAAATATTTGGATGCCGCCTGAACGACGATGTCGATCCCAAATCCAAGCGGCTTCTGAAACAGCGGAGTCGCCCAGGTGTTGTCGATAATGGTACGGATATTCCGACTTTGGGCAAGCTGGGCTGCGGCCTCCAGATCGACGAGCTCAAAGGTTAACGATGTTGGGCTTTCCAGAAATATCACCTGGGTGTTGTCCTGGATCGCCTTCTCTATATCCTCGATCCGGGTCGAGGAAACCCTTGTAAATTCAACATTGTATTTACGGAAGTACGTAACCAGGTTAACGGTCGATTCATAGACGTTGCCTACGAGGACGACATGGCCCCCGCTTTCGAGGCAGCACATCAGTGCGGATGTAATGGCAGCCATGCCGGAAGCAAAGCATTTGCAAGCTTCTCCCCCCTCCAGGGCTGCGAGCATCTTCTCGGCGGTTTCAACGGTAGGGTTTTGGCCCCGCCAGTATACGTAATGGTCTTTTTCGCTTTCAGCAGCCAGAACAAATTCATCATAATTCCGGTAAGTAAAAGGAGCCGCTTCATAAATCGGGGGTACTGCGGAACCCAGAAACTTGCGCTCCGGGTCGTTTAACCGCAGACAGGTCAGCCAGTCTTCATCACTAAATATCATCACCAACACGCTCCATGAACAAGGTAACCGAGAGTTAACGGCCCGGAATTAGGGTGTGCCGGTTACGGAGAAATATGTAAAGTTCAGGAAAAATAAATATACCAAACATCTATGGATGATCGATCATTCCCAAGATAGGATCCCTCATAATTTGGTAGGGTATCTCCCCCGAAAGTGAATAATAAATACCGTTGGGCAGCAGAAATTGGTAAACCGGCACCTTGTCTTTAAATGAGTATTTATCGATACTCAACGAGCCTATGGTTTCCTGGGAGTGGAGAGCATCTGGATAAATGATATGGCTGCGGGTAATGGATAATCGCATTCCATTTGCATAACGGACACGAACCTCCGGCTCCAGAAACCGATCGTCATATGTATCGAGGCTGACGATTTGTTCGGGTTGCGGAATAGCTATTTGTGCCCGTAAAAGCGTGTATGCCTCATCGATTGAAATGGGATGCACATTGCGGTCGAAAAAATGTGCCCGATATAGCATGCCGCCCAAAAGCAAAGCAACGATGACGGCGGAAACGATGCAGCAGCGCACCAGAAATCCAATGGACTTATCAGGCATTTTTTTCCTGCCTGCCTTTCATAACGAATCTTTTAGCCATTCAGCCGGCTATATATTAAACACCTGGAAAGCAAGAAAGTATGGATCATCGTCCCTTTTCCTAATGAAAAATTTTGCGTCTGTTCCAATCAGAGCACGATCCCCTACGTTAAGCTTTCATATTTTAAAACCCGGATAGTTCAATGATCTTCGATCAAGACATAGGAGCATTATATTTAATAATATTAATTATATATATCATTAACTTTATAGATTTCCGCAAAAAAAGCGCCTGCCATGTAAGTTGTGGCAGGCGCTTTTTTTGTATACATCTCATTTAATTCATTACATTAACAAATTGATGCTGTTCATTTTTTTTGTGTGAACTTATTCTTTTCCCGACTCCTGCGCCTCTTCCAACCTGCGGCGCTTGGCGTCCCGCATTTTCCGCCAGACGGAAACGAGAATGATGCAGCCGGAAAGAATGATATTGATCCAGACCGACAGAACAACCACCACATACGGCCCGGTGCCGGGCTGTACCGCCGTCAGGGAGACGAAACAGAGCAGCAGCAGGACTAGCGACATCGAGAGAACGATTCTGGACAGTGCTCCGAAGTCGCCCATCACACGCTTTTGATGGCGCCGATGTCAGCCATCTTGCGCTGCCACAGCTCATGCGCCTCCTCCGCATAATGACAAGCCGTCTGCTCCGAGCCCACCAAGCGGAGCTGGGGCTCTTCAGAGGAGCAGCGGTCCGTGGCCATCGGGCACCGCGGATGGAAGCGGCAGCCTGACGGCGGTTTGGCCGCGTTCGGCATCTCCAGGCTGCGCAGCGGCAGCTCCGCCATCACTTTGGCGATTTCGGGGTCGGGCGTCGGAACGGCGGACAGCAGCGCCTGCAAATACGGATGCTTCGGCTGGCTGAGGACATCGTTGACCCCGCCCAGCTCCATTACGCGTCCGAGGTACATGACGGCCATGCGGCCCCTTCCGGCGATGTAGCGGGCCGTTGCCAGATCGTGCGTAATATAGATGATGGCGATGTCCAGCTTGCGGTTCAGCTCCGCCATCAGGTTCAGGATCGAGATGCGAAGCGACACGTCGATCATGGAGACGGGCTCGTCGGCCACGATAATCTTCGGATTCAGCGAGATGGCGCGGGCCATCAGAATCCGCTGGCGCTGGCCGCCTGACAGCTGGTGCGGGTATTTATCGAGGAAGCGTTCCGGCGGCGTCAGGCCGACGGTCTGCAGCAGCTCGACGACCCGCGCCCGGGCCGCCTTGCGGCCGCGGACGATTTTACGCTGCAGAATGGGAGCGGACAGCGACTGGTAAATGGTCCGCATCGGGTTCAGCGCGGCGTAGGAATCCTGCTGCACCAGCTGAACGTCGCCGCGGAATTGGTTCGCCTTCTCGCCGCTCAGCTTCGTTACCTCTTGCCCCTTGTACAACACCTTGCCTGAGGTTGGCTTCTGCAGGCCCGTTATGATGCTGCCGAGCGTCGTTTTTCCGCAGCCGCTCTCGCCAACCAGAGCGATAATCTCGCCGGGGTGGATATCCAGGCTGACATCGACGACGGCGCCCACTTTCTGCGCGGGACCAAACATGCCCTGGCTCCGTTCAAAGTACATGCTGACGTGATCGAGCCGCATCAACACCTCGGGACTCGCCGTTCTGGCCGCTTCCCGCAGCCGCTGTCTGGGCTCTACCTCAAATTCGATATTTCTGGCATTCATGACGTACGCACCTCCGCAACCGACTCGGGATTCGGATATAGATGACAAGCGACTTCATGCCCAGCGGGCGTATACACCTTGATCGGGCTCTGTTCCTTGCATTTCGAGTGCGCATATTCGCACCGCGGCTGAAACGGGCATCCTGGCGGCATGTTGAGCAGATCCGGAGGTGATCCGGGGATCCCCTTCCGTTCCGATACGTCTTCATACAAGCTCGGAACAGCTTTCATGAGCTTCGCGGTGTAAGGGTGCTTCGGCCGCTTGAACATATCGTAGACGTCGCCGGCTTCGACGACGTTGCCTGCATACATGACGCCGACCCGGTCGGCGGCTTTGGCGACAACGCCGATATCGTGGGTTAGGAGCAGCATGGTAATATTCATGCCTTTGTGGATCTTTTTCAAAATATCGAATATATAAGCTTGAGTGATCACGTCCAGCGCAGTCGTCGGCTCATCAAGGATGACGAGCTGCGGATCGAGCAGTAGGCTGAAGGCGATCATAACCCGCTGCTTCATCCCGCCCGAGAGTTCATGGGGGAACGAATTCAGTACCCGGTCCGGATCAAGCCGGACATAATCGAGCAGATTCCGCGCTTTATCCACCATCTGCTTTTCCGTATACGATTTGGAATGGGCCCGAAACGTCTCGATGATCTGATCCTTGATTCGGGCGACGGGATTGAGCGCGTTCTGCGCCGCCTGAAACACCATCGACACTTGCTCCCATTTATAAGCCTGCAGTTCTTTTTTACCCAGGCTCATCACATCGCGGCCATCAAACGTAATCGATCCGCCGGCAACGCGTCCGGGAACCGAAATCGCCCGCATGATGGCGGATGCCATCGTGGATTTGCCGCTTCCGCTCTCCCCGACCAGGGCCGTGATCTGTCCCTTGGGGATGACAAAATCCGCTTCATTGACGGCCCGCAGCAGACCTGCGCGCATCGGGAATTCGATCGTCAGCCCCCTCACTTCCACCAATGGTTCCATCATTTTCTCCTCCTTCATCGCCGGCCCTTACGATCTCAGTCTCGGATTCAGCGCCTCTTCCAGCCCGTTGCTGAAAAAGATGCAGGCCATTTGGAACAGCCCCAGGCACATGATCGGCGAGATCAGGTAGATATAGCCTTTGGGGTTGAAGATGCCGCCGGTGTTCTGTACGGCCAGCTGGATCATCATTCCCCAGTTGGTCGGGGAATATGGAGCAAGACCGAGCATCATCAACCCGACGCTGGCAACGATGGCCCCCTGGGCCGCCATAATAAAGTTGATCGCCAGATACGGCGTCAGGTTCGGAAGAATCTCCCGGAACAAGATATAGGGCGTTTTGAGGCCCATAATCCGGCAGGCGATAATAAATTCGCGGTTTTTCAACGACAGCAGCTGGGACCGGATCGCCCTGGCGAGCGGCGCCCATGACCATGCCGCCAGTATAAAGGAGAACATGACCGGATTCTTGATCTGCACGAGCGCGGCGACGATCATCAGCACGGGAAAGCTCGGAACGGTCAGAAACAGGTTGGTGATGAACATCAGCACCGTGTCGGTTTTGCCTCCGACAAAGCCGGATACCGCCCCAATCACGAATCCGAGCACCAGCGTAAACAGGGCGGCGAACAGCCCGATCGACAGCACGTCCCGGGAACCGTACACCAGCTGCAGGAATGTATCCCTGCCGCCGTAGTCGGTGCCAAGCCAGTGGGCGAAGGACGGGCTCTTATACCGGCCGTCGAAGTTGACGGTCATGTCCAGCGAGGCTATCATGGGCCCGAAGATGGCCATAAAGATGAAGATCGCCAGGATGATCATGCCTGAGAACGCTTTCTTATTGCGATACATCGTCTGCCAGAAATCGATAAATCCTTGACTCATCCGTCAGCCCTCCTCCAGCTTGACGCGCGGATCCAGCTTGGCATAAATGAGGTCCGAGGCCAGGTTGGCCAGAATGACCGCGATGCTGGTCACGAGCAGCAAGCCCTGCATCAAAGTATAGTCGCGCTGCTGTGTTGCCTGCCCGATGTAATAGCCCATACCGGGATAACTGAACACATTTTCGATCAGCGGCGATCCGCCGAGCATAAAGCCGAAATTGACGGCCAGCGTCGTAATCAGCGGCAGCATGGCGTTGCGCTTGACGTAACGGCTCATCAGCGTCCGTTCGGAGACCCCGCGGATGCTGGCGGCGACGATATAATCCTCACCCAGCACGTTGACCGCGCTCCCCTTCATCGTCAGTGCCCATGTGCCGATCGTCGTAATGACGTAAGTCAGAATTGGCAGCGCGCCGTGATACAGCACGTTTAGGATAAATGGAAGGTTGAATCCGGGCTCCACGATCGGGTCATACGCCCCGTTGACCGGGAACCAGCCGAATTGAAAGGCGAAAATAACGAGCAGCAGGATGCCGACGATAAAGTTAGGCACCGAAGACGTCAGGATCGCATAGATCGAAATGATCGGATCCAGGACCGTCTTGCGCTTGAACGCCATCATGGCGCCCAGGTTAATGCCGATCAGGAAGCTGATGACGAGCGACACGCTGAGCACAAACAGCGTCCAAGGCAGCGCGTTGGCGATAATTTCGTTTACCGAAACGTTCTGATAGATCATGGACATGCCCAGATTGCCGTGCAGCAGTCCTCCCAGGTACCGTCCCAGCTGGGTGAAGATCGGCTCCTTCGGATTATAATTGATCATGGCCGTAATCTGGCGGTACGCTTCCTCGAGACTCATCCCGCGCTGGGTGGCAAAGTCCCTCGCCCACGTATCGATCGCACTGCCGGGCGTCATCCGCAGCAGGAAAAACGTAAGCAGCATCGCGAGGAAGACCGTGATCAGGGAAACACCGATTCTTTTTAAAACCCCTTTCAGGCTCATTCCTGTCACCTCCAAGTGTTTATCCGGCTTGTGCGGCCGTTATCTCGGCCAATACTCTTCCGGCATATACGTTGAGTTGAAGCCGTGGTTCAGGTGGGTGATGGCCAGCTGCTCATCCGGATCGGTAGCGAGCGGCATATCCCGGTTGTTTTGAACGATTTGGTCCATCATCGGGAAGTTCCCGGACATCGTTTTGGTATTCAGCCAGGCGCCTGTGGCGTTCTGGAAGAAGTTCACGCCCCAGCAGTTTTCGTTGGCGATCCAGGCCAGGTTGTCGATGATTTGGCGGTGCTCCTGTTCGTCCTGAACATAAGGGAACCGCTTCATCTCCTTGTCGATATCGTATACTTTCCCGTCAATGCCCTTCAGCTTCAGATCGAGTTTGCCGGTATCGACTTCGTTGCCGTCCGCGTCCTTCTTCTTGACGTTAGGGAAGCCGACCTTCGTTTTCGTTCCCTGCCAGAACAGCACCCGCATCGAGCTCCACGGATTCTGGAAGCCCCAGGACACGTCAACCCAGTCCATGGACATATCGTATTGTCCCTTGTCGGCGTTGGAGAAGTAGATGGTGCTGTCCACAGCCTTCAGCTTTGTCGGAATGCCGAATTTGGTGAACTGCTCCGCGGCGATCTGCGCCGAGTTCACGCCGGGTGCCCAGTTGTTCGGCGCTCCGATGATGAAGGAAGGCACCTTACCGTCAGGATCGCGCCATAAACCGTCGGATCCTTTGGTCCAACCGATTTCCTTCAGCAGCTCGGCCGCCTTATCCAGGTTCGTCGTATAATCGGTCATCTGATCGAGGACGGATTTGTCGACTTCTTTTTCCAGTGACGAAGGCATGATGCCCGTCATCGATATTTTCGGGTATTCCTGGCCGTAAAAGTTGCCGATTTCACGCAGCTTTTTCTTATCCAGGACATAGGTCAGCGCCTGCCGGAATTTGAGGTTGTCAAACGGCTTGTTGCGGATGTTGTACATCAGCCCCACGCTTGCCGGATCATACATCCGGTAGTGAACCAGATCTTTGTTCTGCTTCAGCAGCGATTCCAGGATGTCCTTCGGCGGGGTGCCGTCGTACCAGTCGAGCTTGCCTGCTTTGACGAGAGCGTATTGGGCCGAGAGCTCCGGCACGTTTTTGATCCAGATCTTGTCAAAATGGACCGCATCGGGTCTCCAGTAATCTTCAAACTTATCCAACAGCATATCGGTCGTCGTCACTTTTTCAAACTTATACGGTCCGGTGCCGACCGGAATTTTCGGGCCCGCACGGGTGAATTCATTCCAGTTCAGGGCGATTTTTTTGCTGAGCTCATCCGTAATATCCAAGTTGAACGGTCCGTCCTTGGATTTGTCTGTAAGCGGTTTCGCTTCTTTCAGCAAAGCGTCGGCCTTATCCACGTACTTCTTGTAGATGTGGTAAGGGATTTGGCCCTGGAGATCCTGGGCGAGGAGCAGCTTTCTGAGTTCGGGATACGGCGCAGGGTTCATCCAGTGAAAAACAATGGTGTAGTCATCGGGGGTTTCGATCGAAGTCAAATACTTCGTTACTTCGGCCCCGTTGTTCAGCCGGTAGTAAGCCCATACATCTTTACTGGTAAAAGGGGCTCCGTCATGCCACTTTACGTTCTGATGCAGATGTACGGTCGTCGTTTGCTCGGTATCCTCGGAGGATTCCGCCAGCCGGTTGTACACATTGTTCATTGACCGGATAAAGAAGAAGAGGCCCTCAAACATGTAGCGGTTGTTCGTATCCCCGGTTCCTCCGGAGCCGAACGGGTTGCCTTGGTACAGAGGGGGCTTGGGCCATCCGCCCAAGACGTGGAAAATCTTGTCCTTGTTGTACTTGATCTGCGCATCCTGAATCGGCTGCTGCATATCTTTCACTTCGCCGGCGCTGAGCCGGTCCACCAGGCCGGGAGCTGAGGTGCCGCAGCCTGAGACGATCATTACGGCTCCGAGCACAATGCTTAAACAAAGGCCTGATAATCTTTTGCGTCCGCTCAAGAGGTTCATGCAGTTCCTCCCGTCTAGGTTATCTTCTCCAGAAGATTGGCTCCCGGAGTATTCCCTATTATAGCGAACGATTTCAGAATCAAGTTCATAAAAACGCTTACATACTCTCCCGAAAATGTATAGAATCGTTTCGTTTTCGACGGTCGAAAACTTTTATATTCATTCTTTACCAGATGCCAGCAAACGGCTGGCACAGCCCCTGTTAACAGCAAAAAGGCCCTTTGGACAAGGACCTTCCGAGTTATTCACAGCATTAACTTTCCCCGCTGCGCCTCCATTCCATCGGCGTCATGCCCACATGCTTGACGAACAAGTCATGAAAACGGCTGGACGAGCTGAAGCCGACTTCGGAGGCGATAAATTCAACGGGCTTGCGCGAGGTGTGCAGCAGCCGCTTGGCTTCGTCAATCCGCAAGGAAATAATGTACTGTTTAGGTGACATGCCGATGCGGTCGGTAAACTTTTTGCGAAAAATGCTTTCCGACAAATAGTGGTTCGCCGCCAGATCCGACACCTTCAGCGATGTATGGTAATTCTGGTGAATTTCCTTCAGCGCGTCCTGAATCATTTGCTCTTCAGGATGATCCGAGGAGGATTCAGCCGATTGGTCGCAGGTTCCCGTATGGTAAACAAGCAGCAGTGTCTCCAGAGCGTTGCGCAGCAGATCATAGGAATATTCGGTCTTCTCTTCCCGCCTGCATTCTTCCTCAATCTGGCGCATGCCGGCTAACGCCCGCTCCGCGGCGCCAGGGGTCAAAGACGCTTTCAGGATCGGACCCGGACGCTGCGAAAACGCATGCGACAATAAGTACTGGCAGTAAGGCGGAAGGTTCTGATCAAAGATGTGCAGCGAATAGCCTTCCCAGGCTTTGACACAGACGTAGCTGTGTTTCAGATCCGGCGGAATGAACAGCAGATCCCCCGGATGTGCTTCAACGTTCTGTTCCCCAGCGGCATAATAACCCTCTCCCCTTACGAGGAGGGTAATCTCGGCGGATGGGTGGGAGTGGGATAGAAATAAACCCTCCTTCTGATCCTTGTCGCTCGGATTCGTATGAAAATACACGATGCTGTCCATAAATCCGATATCCATCAGTGATCCCTGTCCTTTTCAACTGTAATTGTAGACGGTAGCCTTACGATAACACATCCCCTATAGACTGTATGTCAGACGGAAGTATGGGGACGATTGGCCCCTGCCAGCCTTGAAAAAGGGTTCTCTTCATGCATTGACGCCCGTCCCTCCTTGCATGCTCCTGCAATCTCAGCGCTTGACCCACACATCCTTGTAGTTGATTTTACCCCAGGTATCCAGAGTAATGCCTCCTAGGGATTGATCATGTCCAACAATGTGGATGCTGTGGTATATAAATAACAGATGATGGTCTCTCTTTAACTGATCTTCAATCCGCCTCAGCAAAATCCTTCTTACCGTGTAATCCGGTTCCGCCAAGACCTCGGACAGCGCCCGGTCCACCCCGTCCCTCGCGGCTTCGTCCAAATGGTTACGGATATATCCGTGATGGCAGCGGTACATTTCGATCAAAGACACGGACGGTTCGTTACCGAGTACCTCTCCAGCATAAATCATATCAGCTTGTTTCAGAACGAAAGGATTCGTAAGCTCACGGATCGGCATCACATGGACTTCCACAGTCACCCCGATATCTTCGCAGGCCCGGCGGATCCATTCGGTATCCAGCTCGTTACTGGTCATTTCGTAAGTGTACAGGGTCAGCGTTTCTCCGCGGTAGGCGGATTCGGCCAGGCAGGCTTTCGCAAGCATCAATTCCCCGCCCCGCTCGTACGCCTCGTCATGATCATACGGATTAAAGCCCGAGGAGGGCTGTTCTCTCCTTCCTCCCAGCTCCTTGACCATCTGTTCGCGGTTAATAGCTAAATGGATAGCCTCCCGAAGCTTCATGTCATGAAGTATTCCGTCCCTCGACAGATTAAAAGTCAGATAAGTACTGCCCTCTTCGAGCTGGGTCAGCAAAGAGCCCGTTTTCTTCTTACCCGTCGGTTCAAAATAGAGCACCTGCGTGTCATGTTCCTGAAGTCTGTCCGGCTTAAGATGCTCCAAATAGTTCGGCCAAACCCAGATCTCGATGCGGTCCATCATCGGCCGGCCCTGAAAATACCGCTCGTTCGCCTCGAGGATCAAGCCGTTATCACTGTTCTCCCTGATGACAAATGGGCCTGTACCTACCGGCATCCGCCGAATATCCCGGGTCGCCGCAATGCGTTCCAGATCTTTAGGTACGATGGAGAAGCGTTCTGAAGCCAATAAATGCAGAAAAAGAGCGTTAGGTTCGCTTAGATGAAAACGTACGCTGATATCGCTGAGGATCTCAACCCTTTCCACATTCGCCATGAACCAGTCCGGCGGATTCAGCTGCCCGAAGCGCTGGAACGTAAATTGAACATCTTCGGATGTCATTACCTTCCCGTGATGAAACAGAACTCCTTTACGCAAATAAAAGGTCCATTCGGTGTAACCGCGATCCGATTCCCAGTAATGGGCGAGCCCCGGCTTGATCACATGACCGGTCGTGTCGAACTCCACCAGCGTGTTCAAAATCTGTCGAATCAGGTGGGTCTCCGTGCGGCGAATGACGAACAGCGGCTCGAGATCGGGCACCGGCCGGTAAAACGGGAAACGGAGAATGTCCTTATGGTCGGAAGCCTTCTGCGCACCAAACTGCCCGGCCAGCCAATCGGAAAATTGGGATTCGGCCAGGGGGTCCGTATGCGCATGCAGCAGCCCGAACGCCTCGCCGACATGTCCTTTTAAAGCCAGTTCTTTGGCTTTGTCCAGTAGCAGCTCCTGTGCATCGGCAACCAGGACGAGCCGCGACGTATTGCCCCTGCCCAAACCGCTCTGCCAATCAATAAGGCCCTGCTCCTTCATTTTCTGCACGAGCAGCTGTGCATTTCGCCGGGTGCATTCCCATATGTCCTCCAGCTCCTGCATCGTCACCTGGATCGAAGAGCCTCGGGGCTCGGAAGCAAAGTGTTGATTCAGTTTATTGTAGTAATGGACGACGTCCATATGAATTCCCCTCCTTTACCATAAAAAGGTGAAAAATAAGTTAGTAGCTTTCGCCTTTCCCTTCGCCTTTTTCAAAATTATAATTTGACTTGTATGAAACGTAAAGAGGAGGTATTGAAACATGTATTCGGCAGAGCCCCGGCAAGGTCCGGAGGTCTACTATCTTACGGAACACTTCTTCCTTGATGCTTTCTTGCATCCGGCGTCATCCCTGTTCCGGAGGAAATGTATGAACTGGCCCTGCCCTTCTATGTATGATCTTACATAATCTTCGCTCGTCATGTCTATGTGCGCGGAATTGATGTCCCCCCCCCATACCGTTCATTTCCCTGGAAACCGGTCATTCGCCGACCGTGGATCATCTATACAACCGGGTTTCTGTTTGATGACCTTCGAACGCTGGGCCGAGCTAGGCCGTGGCCTGCTCTGTGGACGTTGAGCATCTTCGTGATCTACACAGCCAATGGTGCTTCCGGAATGATGGATACAAACATCATCTTGTACGCCAAAGATCACTTGGAGTTCTCGTTCTATAGTATTGGAATTCGTTCTCTCTGCAGCTGGAGCAGGCTGGATTCATGACGCCGCTGGTTCACACACAATAACATAACGCCTCTGGTGTACAAATGTCTTGGACGACTTTAGGGGAAATTCCGGTAAGCTTCAACTTAAGCTAGCCCCATTTAGGTCAGACGGTTAAGTTCGGTGAGATGTTGCGCTTGCTGGTTGCCCTGACTACTCCATATGCCGCCTAGGCTTCATGTTCTTCTTCGCTTAAGCGGTGGCAAATGAGATGATGAAGCCCTACCCAATGAAGCTCTACCTAAACGGGAATCCGCGCTCCGAACGATCAAATTATTTCTTGGGTAATCGCAAAATGTACTCACGTTCGACATCCATGTATGTCCTACGATGTCGTTCATACTGTTAAATGATTGAGGCAATCTGTCGAAACAGCAGTGATTGAAAACGCTGTAATTTCCGATTATACTAGCTCCGCGGGTAAATCAACGAACAACGAACAACGAACAACGAACGATTGCGGAGGATGATGCTGACATGTTCTATTTATTGCCTCTTATGCTGGAAAGAGTCGGCATCCTGATTATCGTCGCCTTTCTGCTGTCCAGAATGCCGTCGTTCCGCCAGACGCTGCATCATGAAGATCGGCTTCCCGCCAAACTGCTGCTGATCGTCATCTTCGGCGTGTTCGGCATGATCAGTAACTATACTGGTGTAGAAATTCATGGAGGCGCCATCGGCTCCGAAATCTGGCAGGCCGGCGTGCAGGTTGACAGTGCACTGGCCAATACGCGGATTATGGGCGTGGCGATCGGCGGTTTGCTTGGCGGACCGCTAGTCGGACTTGGGGCTGGGCTGATCGCCGGTATCCATCGGCTGACGCTTGGCGGATATACCGCTGCCGCCTGCTCTATATCTACCATACTCGCAGGTGTGGTCACCGGCTGGATCGGCAGGCGGTTCCGCAGGTCCGATCCCGGCGCGCCATGGCGTGCGGTTGCCATCGGAATCCTGATGGAATGCGTACAGATGGGGATTATTTTGCTGATAGCCCGCCCATTCGACGCCGCAGTTCAATTGGTTTCGGTCATCGCCCTGCCGATGATCGTCATGAACGGATTCGGCACCCTGATGTTTATGCTGATCATTCAGTCTATCCTGCAGGAGGAGGAGCGAACTCGCGCCCTGCAGACCAACCAGGTGCTTCATATTGCCGACCGGACGCTGCCTTTTTTCCGTCAGGGCCTGAACCCGGCATCGTGCCGGGAAGCGGCTAGCGTCATTCTGGAGGCCACCGATGCGGATGCGATCTCGATTACGGATCGGGAGCAGGTGCTCACGCATGTAGGTGCCGGCTCGGACCATCATGTCCCGCTCCACAGCCTGGCGACCCAGCTTACCCGGTCCGTACTGGAACAGGGACGGATGTCTGTTGCGACATCGAAGGAAGACATTCAATGCTTTCATGATGGCTGCAGCCTGCAGGCTGCGATCGTGCTTCCGCTGCAGGTGCGGAGCGGCACCGTCGGGACGCTGAAGCTTTATTATACGAACCCGGAACGGCTGGACCGTGTTCAGCGGGAAATGGCGGAAGGTCTTGGCCGCTTGTTCTCCACGCAGCTTGAGCTGGCCGAGGCGGAGATGCAGAGCAGGCTGCTGAAGGATGCCGAAGTCAAAGCGCTCCAGGCGCAGGTGCATCCCCATTTTCTGTTTAACGCGATCAATACGATTTCAGCGCTGTGCCGGACCGATCCGGACAAAGCACGGGAGCTGCTCATTCAGCTCGGAGTCTTTTTCCGCAGCAACCTTCATGGCGCACGGCAGATCCTGATTCCGCTCAGCCAGGAGCTGAGGCATGTGGAGGCCTACTTGACGTTGGAGAAGGCGCGCTTCCCTGATAAATTCGAGATGACATTCGATATCGAGCCGGAGCTTGCGGATTTGGAGATACCGCCGTTTACGCTTCAGCCCTTGGTCGAAAATGCTGTGCGCCACGCCTTCCATGGACTCGGTCCCCACCATAAAGGGAGCGTATGTATTGCCGCGAGCCGGAAAGGCCATGAAGTCATGATTGTCACGGCAGATAACGGCAAAGGAATCCCGCCGAAGCTGCTGGACCGGCTTGGTGAGCAGGCTGTTCATTCGGAAGACGGAACCGGCACGGCGCTGCATAATATCCGTAAGCGGATCGCGGAAATCTACGGCAGTGAGGGCTCGTTCCGCATCGAAAGCGATGCCCATACCCCCGGAACCCGAGTCGTGATTACGCTGCCTTTGCATCTTGCACATAGGAGGGAAATGCATGCTTAAAGGATTCATTGTCGACGACGAGCCGCTCGCCCGGGACGAACTGGCTTATCTGCTCGGGCGCACCAGACAGGTTCATATTGTCGGAGAGGCCGATTCACTGGAGACGGCGCTGCAATCGATTGCGGAGATGGCACCGGACGTCGTGTTTCTTGACATCCAGCTGGCGGAGGATAACGGCCTGGAGCTGGCCAAGCGGCTATCCGTTCTGGAGCACGTTCCGGATATCGTCTTTGCCACGGCTTACGATGAGTATGCGCTGCAGGCGTTTGAAGTCAACGCCTTGGACTATATTTTGAAGCCGTTCGAGGAAGAACGGGTGCGGAAAACCGTCGACAAAGTCATGAAGCTCCGCTCCGCCCGCGAGAAAAGGGCAGCCCCTTCTCCCCCGTTGGGACCCGATCGCACAGGCAAGCTGGCGGTCAGCGCGGAAGAGCGGATTCTGCTTATTGACATCGACAACATCGTCTATGTGGGTTCCGAGGACGGCAAGAGCGAGCTGGTCACTACAGGCGACCGGTACAAGCTGAATGAGCCGCTGGTCAATCTGGAGCGCCGGCTGGCCGGAACTTCCGTCGTCCGGGTGCACCGGTCGTACCTGGCGAACTTGAACGCGGTCACCGAAATTCAGCCGTGGTTCAACTCCGCCTGTATCCTCATCATGAAAGACGAATCCAAGGTTCCCGTCAGCCGATCCTTCACCAAGGAACTGAAGCAGCTGCTCGGATTGTAGCTGAGGATCAACAATCTACCGTTTTTCTGAGATCATTCCTTTACCGGCGGCAGATGGCCGGCAGTCCCTTTCATGTCTGACTTATCCTGTGGGGGCTCACCCGGAATACATCTGCCTGCCATTCACCGCCTTCTTTTGGCCGTTCATCCTTTCCTCCCGACTTTTCGGCCTGAAAACACCTTGAATCGTTTTTCATCAGGTATAGTACGGATAAAATCTCTTCACCCGTTACAAGCGGGGTGTGAATAAAGGAGGAACTCCAAAAATGAATGCGGTTACAATTGTCATAGCATCCATCTGTATTCTCATGATCGCCTACCGCCTGTATGGGACGTTCATGGCCGCCAAGGTGCTGAAGCTCAGCAACAGCACGCCTACGCCGGCCCATGCCCTTGAGGACGGCAAGGACTACGTTCCGACGAACAAATGGGTCACCTTCGGCCATCACTTCGCCGCGATTGCCGCCGCGGGACCGCTGGTCGGGCCGATCCTGGCCGCCCAGTTCGGTTACTTGCCCGGCCTCTTGTGGCTGCTGATCGGAGCCGTTATCGGCGGTGCGGTTCATGACGCGGTCGTCCTGTACGCGTCCATGCGCAAGCAAGGCAAGTCGCTGTCCGAAGTTGCCAAGGAAGAGCTTGGACCGGTCGCCGGCTTTTGCACGGGTCTGGCCATGCTGTTCATCATCATTATTACGATGGCGGGCTTGTCCATGGTCGTGCTCCATGCGCTCGAAAACAATCCTTGGGGTACCTTCGCCGTCGGCATTACGATCCCGATCGCCATGGGCGTCGGCCTGTATTACAAAAAAACCGGCAAGCTGAAGACCGCGACCACCGCAGGATTTATTCTGCTTATGATCGGCGTATTTGCCGGTCCATATATTCAGGAAACCGCCATCGCCCAATGGCTGGCGCTGGATGCCAAGACGCTGGCCGTGATTCTGCCGATTTACGCTTTCTTTGCAGCGGCGCTGCCGGTATGGCTTCTGCTTGCTCCCCGGGACTATCTGAGCAGCTTCATGAAAATCGGCGTGTTCGTTGCCCTTATTGCCGGCGTATTTGTCATTAACCCGGTGATCCGCTTTCCGGCTTTTACCGAATTCGCCGGCGGCGGAGGGCCAGTCATTGCAGGTCCTGTCTGGCCTTTCATTTCGATTACGATCGCCTGCGGTGCCATTTCCGGTTTTCATGCGTTCGTCGGCTCCGGAACGACGCCGAAAATGATCAATCAATGGACCGACATCAAGGTTATCGGCTTCGGAGCGATGCTCGTCGAATGCGTGGTCGGCATCATGGCGCTGATCGCTGCTACAGCGCTGCACCCAGCCGACTATTTCGCCATCAATTCCGCCCCGGCCGTGTTCCAGACGCTTGGGATGCATGTGGAAAACCTGCCGCAGCTCAGCAAGGAAATCGGAATGGATCTGGAAGGCCGAACCGGCGGAGCGGTTACGCTTGCCGTCGGCATGTCGTATATTTTCACAAAAATTCCGTGGTTCAGCCATCTGGCACCGTTTTTCTTCCAGTTCGTCATCATGTTTGAGGCGGTGTTCATACTGACAGCAATCGATTCCGGGACCCGTGTCTCCCGTTATCTGATCCAGGACTTTTTCGGCGAGCTCTATAAACCGCTGAAGCGGACCGATTGGCTGCCCGGCAATATTTTTGCAAGTGCACTCGCCTGCTTCATGTGGGGATACTTGCTCTTTTCCGGTGATATCAGCTCGGTATGGGCTTTGTTCGGCGTCTCCAATCAGCTCATGGCTTCCATCGGCTTGATTATCGGAGCAACCGTTATTTTAAAAATCGCCGATAAGCCGATCTACGCGCTGACGTGCATCATTCCGCTAGCGTATCTATACGTCACGGTGAACTACGCAGGTTATTGGATGGTACGTCATGTGTACTTGAATCCGCAAGCTTCGGGATATAACGTTCTCAATGGTGTGCTCTCGATCATTATGCTGATCTTGGGCGTCATTATCTTAATCACGGCCATCAAAAAATGGATGGAGCTGTTAAGCTCGCCGACGTTACACCAGGGATCGTTGATTCCGTGATCCGCTTAAAATATTTTTCATTAGTATATCAACAAGCCGCAAGGTCCTCCACTAAAGGCCTGGCGGCTTTTTTCGAATCATCCCCTGACATGGCAAGCCAATAATTAGCATTTGCTTCCAATATCAAGGAGTGATAATATGTATAGCGGCCATTCTGAGGCTGCATGAAATCATGATCATACAGGAAGAAGGAAGTAATTAACTACATGAATAACTCGATCCGTTTATTTAAGGTGTCCGGCATTGTGCATAAGGATCAGCTTGTCGTTTGCGTCAAGGAATGGAAGCTCCTGAAGGAAACCGGGCGTTATTACGAAATTAAATCAGAAGATGCCAGCGTCAAGAGAGTGTATAAAGAAAAGCTCGGTGTGATCCAAGACGATACCAAGGCATATGCGAACGGGCTGATTTCAAACCACACCTTTTGTGCATATGAGGACATTGAAACCATGAAATCGCTTATTATCACAGAACTGGACTCCAAAATATCTTCCTACCTGCAAGACCTGCTGCTGAACAGAAAAGCACTGGAAAGCTCTGACGAAAACTCGATTTCACTTCATATTACTGAGCTGAATCGTTAACTTATATAAATGACATGAATACTTATGCAAGGGCGTCCATCCACTCGGTTGGCGCCCTTGCTGCTTGTAACGAGAATCATCTGTACCTGCGGTCCGATTCCTGGATCGGATAATCGTTACCGCTCATATCCCGTCTTCGCATCAGCCCTTCTTCATCAAACTCCCAATGCTCATTCCCATGCGTTCTCATCCACTGTCCCGTGTCTGCGTCCCGCCATTCATACTCGAAACGCACCGAAATGCGGTTGTCCGTGTAACACCATAGCTCCTTCATGAGCTTGTAATCCAGTTCTTTCTCCCACTTTCGTTTCAAAAAATCCCGGATGGCCTCCCTTCCCTTAAAAAACTCGGTGCGATTCCTCCACTCTGAGTCCGGAGAATAAGCCATCGCCACCAGATCCGGATTTCTTGTATTCCAGGCGTTCTCGGCAGCTTTTACCTTGGCAAGCGCTGACTCATGGTTAAAAGGGGGTTTAATGATATTAGACATGGACTCCACCTCTTTGTTTGAACTAACCACAAAAATGCAGTTGTTATGGTTAGTATGTTATGTGCTTTTCATTAACCTGTCAATCCATTATTATTAGGTTAGTAGAAAAGATCGCCGGTTGGAGGGAATTTCATGACATTAAATAGTACAAGTTCGTTTCCACTGCTCACTGGTCATCCTTCACTGGATTTGGTCAATACCGAGCTGGTTCGCAGAGGCATCCGCCATGATCTGCTGATCCGTCCGGAAGATCTAACCGCTTGGCTTGGAGTATTAAATATGAAGGAAAGTCTGCCTTCACTTAAGCATGCATCATCGGAGATCACGAAAGAAGCGCTGAATAAAGTTAAAGAATTTCGGATTGTCGTCAGAGACATGTACGAGCGGCTGGCTGACGGCCAAGAAGTTACCTGCTCATGGATCCGCCTCATGGAAGCGTGCATTGCCAACGCTCCATTGTCCTATCACTTCCTGGACGGAAGACTTGTTCCCGTTCCGCTGGGTTCTGATATCGATGCGATCCTGTCCCTGGTCGCCCTGGACGCGCTCCGTCTGCTGGAAGCCGGTGAATTAGCGTATCTTCATCGGTGTTCCAATCCCGAATGCGTCCTGCTCTATGTTGACCGTTCGGGACGACGGAAATGGTGCTCCATGAAGATTTGCGGAAACCGAATCAAAGTGGCGCGAAACCAGGCCAAAAAAGACCACAATCCAGATATGTAATCACTAACACCAGCACCAACACAAACACCAATACTAACCAAACAAGCATTACATTGAATCACTACGGGGACACAATAAAGGTATGGTTACGTAATATATATTATGTTAACCATCTATTGCGCGGATGACCAAGGCGCACTTTCAAGATGTGCTGGCTCCACGAGTTTAAACTTACAATAATCATTTTTTCCTCGTTAGGAATGCATAAGCTTTTCGTAATACTCCAATTTGGTCCGTGCTTCCTCGATCGTTTGGTCCAGCGCCTGCCGCTGCTCCTTCAACCGGTCCAATTGAGCCGCTAGAATAGACATCCGGCTTTGGATTAACTTCATCTCTTCATCGTCCAGAGCTTCCTTGTTTCTGAAACACTGCCCATCGGCAATGAACTCCTTAATATCTTCCAGCGACAGTCCGCTTTGCTTTAAGCATTTGATCGACATGATATGGTGAACATGATCAGCACTGTAGATCCTTACGCCGCCGCTTTTCCGCATAGTCGGATGGATCAGCCCCATCTTTTCATAATAACGGAGTGTGTCGAGGCTAAAACCTGTCATCGTGGAAGCTTCTCGAATGGTATACACAGAAAATCACCGCCCTTCCTCCATATTGTAAACGCTGGAGCTGACTCCAAGTCAAGGGGAACGCCAATCGAAATGAGATATACATGTATGTATTTGGAGTGCTGCCCTTTTACTGATAGATTCAAATCAAATTAAATTAAATGACATGAAATACTTTCGCTCTCAGAATCGTGTCAGAAAGAGAGGAGAAGTGCAGAATGAAGGTACTTCAAGTGTACACACGAGTGTATGTGAACGATATGGATGCGTCCCTTAAATTCTATGAGAACCTGTTGAGTGAAGTTTCAACTTTTAGATTCAAGTATGAAGCAGCGGGATTGGAATTAGCATCTGTGGGCGACATTTTGATTTTGGCTGGATCAAATCAGGCATTGGAGCCATTTCGTAAGACCAAGGCAACACTCAAGGTGGACAGCATTTATAAGTTTTATGACCTTCTAATGAGTTCAGGCTGCAAAATAATACGGGATCTCACAAGAGTTCCAACGGGCACAAATTTTACGGTACAACATCCGGATGGCGAGATTTTTGAATATGTTCAACATCATGATTAGGTAATCGCCCGCTAATGTGCGGGTTTCTCTTGTTCCGTGTTGGCCCAACGTTCATGATAACCAGCCAATACCCATAAAAGATATGATTAAAAATTGACATCTAAGTTTACATAATAAATGTTACGTCAACTAAATGCTATCCCCAAACCCGTTTGATGCCGCCCAGCGGCATTCGTAAATACTCAAATCACACTTGCTTTCATAAAAAAACGTCTATCGACGTACCTTTCAAAGATGACAGACCGCGTTTAGCGGAAGTTTTTCTTGCGAGATCAGGAAGCGGAAGCTCCGAAACTTATACTTTCTGATCTCTTAAAAAACCCATCCCCGTATCCGGGAATGGGTTGAAATCGTTCTACGCTATGCTTGCTGTATTCGCCGTATCGTCGTTTGGAGCCGGTCCCAATCCTTTTGAAAAGGACTGAGCACGCTGTATACTTCAATGCCGGATTCCTGTTTCCACAAATGCTTCGTGAAGTTGGCCAGCGTTCCGGACGGCCCTAGATCAACGCAAATATGCTCCGATGGGTTCAGACGCTGCATCGCTTCCGGAAACCGGATCGGATGCCGAACCGCATCCCAGACGTAGTCTGAAGATAATGACGTGATGCCCATTCCGTACAGACTGGAAACCAGCTTCACCTGCGTCCGGTTCACATGGATTCCGTTCAGGTAAGGTTTATACGCCGTCTCCGCAGCGTCGATTGATGCGGAGTGAAAGCCGTAGCGTACAGGCAGCACCTGGTGAGCGATCCGAGTTTGCTTTAAATATGCTTCCGCCTGCCGGATACCCTCGCTTGTGCCGGAAACGACGAAGTGGGACTGATAATTGACGGCCGCCAGCTCGGTATTCGTATGAAGCTCTGCGGCTTGCGTGAACATCGCGGGATCACTTGCGATGGCGAGCATGCCACCAGCATCGCAAGCATGCTGCACCACGTCGGCCTGAGCGGCAGCAAGCTCCAGAGCCGTTTCCCAATCGATGACGCCGGCAACGGCGCAGGACGCAAATTCGCCCAAGCTCGTCCCAAGCACGAGATCCGGATAGATTCCGTTTTCCATCATCACCTGCGCCAGTGCGTATTCCACCATAAAGATGGCCGGATGGCTGTAGGATAAATGATCCAGCGGTTCCTCCGGCTTTCGGCCGCTGCCGTACAATTCCAGGACGACAGACCTGCCTGTCGACTGGTACAGCCACCGATCCATGCGGTCCATCCATTCCCGGAATCCGGAATGCCGTTCGTAGAGTTCGATTCCCATCCGGTAATATTGAGAGCCTTGACCGGGAAACAAGAAAACGACGGATTTTGCCATAATCGAATTGACCTCCGTAAGGTAGAAAAAGTCTTGATGATGATATTCTTCTACCAACTTACCATTTCATGTTTCCTCCGTCCATCTCCCTTACAAGCGGGCCCTTGATCAAACCGCATAACCGGGTTCTAGCCGCACGGTTGCCCCTGTCTCCCCCGCCTTCCGCACTTGATCCAGCAGCTCATGAACCGCAAGTGCGATTTGAAAATCCGGCGCCTCGTGTGTGTCTTTCGCTAGATCACGGTGGATCTGCTGGTACATGCCCGCCACATTGTAAGCGGGTGTTCCCATCAGTTCGGCCGGAGGCAGGTGGATATGCGCGGGTAGCGTCAGTTCCTTCAGTTCTCCCCTCCCCTGCGTGCCAAGCACGATCAGATCATCGATTTGGAACATAAAGTTTTGACGTGAGCGGATGTGTAAATCCCCTTTCGTGCCGTTGATCTCGATCGCGAAGCTTCCCAAGTGCGCGTTGCGGATCTGGGAGCTGAAAATGGCCTGGCCCGGCAGAATCCCGCTGACCACGACATGATCCGGTGCCGACGCACGGATGATTTCACCCGTCTCTTCCACAGGGACCTGTCGCGCTTGCGTCTTCAATATGGCCGAAATTTCAGAAAATGGACCAAAGAGATACATGATCCCATCCAGAAGATGTCCGCCGGTGATCGTCAGCTGATTGGCTCCGTTCGCATCGTCCAGCAAATAGACGTGGCTCTGGTCGATCTGCTTGGAGCGGATCGGATACGTCGGTATGGCGTAATTAACGTGAACGGCAAGCACATCCCCAACGTAACCCTCTGCCAGAAGTTCCCTGACGTAGCGGATGACGGGATTGGCGCGCGACTGCAGCCCGGCGAAATGGCGAACTCCTCGGTCGCGGGCCGCCTGCAGCAATGCTGACGATTCCGCGGTCGTTCGTCCGAGTGGGAATTCGCTGTACACATGCTTGCCGGCCTCAAGTGCCGCGCGAATCAGCCGGTCATGCTCCGGAACCCGGACGGATACGGTCACCAAATCGACCTCTGGATGCAGGGCCAGCTCAAGCGGATCGGAAAAGGCATGCCGGATGCCAAAATTTGAGGCGCTCGCTTCCGCACTTTCCTGCCGCGACGCGCCGACGGCAGTCACAATATACTCGGGTAGCGCCTTCAGTGCCGGAATGTGTGCCCTGCCTCCCCATGCACCGTTCAAACCGGCACCGATGATTCCGACACGAAGGGGTTGATGATTTATATTCATAAGTAAGCCTCCTAATAAATGGATAAGGGATCCACCCGCCTCCTGGAAAATTGTGGAGGGGTTTTCGGGTTGGTAGACATAGATTAATACAGTGAGTACAATGTGAAAAGAAGGCACTTTCCGGTTCGTTACGAACCCGCAGGTGCGTTAGGAGGTGGATGATGGAAAACATAAGAGCAGCGGAACCCGCATTTTCGGTAACGTCCTGCACGGCTCGGCGTGTACTGGAAATCGTTTCGAATAAATGGGCGGTCCTCATCATTTTCGTATTGGAAAAAGGCACCAAACGGTACGGTCAGCTTCAGCGAAGCATTGCCGATATTTCCCAAAAAATGCTGACCCAGACGCTCCGCCAACTGGAGCGGGACGGACTAATTGAGCGCAGCGTCCTTCCGGAGGTTCCTCCTGTGGTGGAATATACCTTGACTCCGATGGGAGAGAGCTTGATCCCCTACCTGCGCCAGCTAAATCATTGGCTGAACGAGCATTATCCTCAGATCGAACAAGCCCGGAAAGATTACGATTCGAGAGAAAAGTTTAAGGCAGACAAAAGCACGCAGACCGTTTAGGTATGCGTGCTTTTTTAGATGCATGGATGGTATCAATACGAGTCGGTGCTGTGACCCTTCCGTTCGGCATCCTCCACTGCTTCATGAGTGTGAGAGGCGCCCAGCGGGCCATGATGGCTGCTTGAGCCATGCTGCTTGATCCCCTCGGCGACGCGCCGGCCGTATTCCTCGTCACACTGGGTCAGATGATGGATCATCTTCTCCTGTATGACCGGGCTGCAGGAAGACAGCGCATTAACCAGATTGCTGATCAGTTCGTTCTTTTCAAAATCGTCAAACGCACGGTACGTCTCCCCGGCCTGATTGTAATCGTTGGTTCGTTCAATGCTGGCCCGCATCAGTTTGCCTTCCACATGCGGCATGTAGTCGATTTCCTTCCGGGGGGCTTCCTTCAAACCGTTCAGCGAGGACGGTTCGTAATTGATGTGAGGATTCTGTCCAGGCGCCATATCTACATCATACGTCATCTGGCCGTCACGCTGATTGGTGGCCACCCGCTTCTTCGGCGCGTTGATCGGCAGCTGGAGGTAATTCGGTCCAACGCGGTAGCGCTGGGTATCCGAATACGAAAGTGTACGTCCCTGAAGCATTTTATCATCGGAAAAATCCATCCCGTCGACGAGAACGCCGGTCCCGAATGCCGCCTGCTCCACCTCGGCAAAATAGTTCTCCGGATTTTTGTTCAGCACCATCCGGCCGACCGGACGCCAAGGAATCTGCTCCTTCGGCCACAGCTTGGTATCGTCCAACGGGTCGAAGTCCAGCTCGGGATGGTCATCGTCACTCAAAATTTGCACGAACAGCTCCCACTCCGGATAATCGCCGCGCTCGATCGCTTCGTACAAGTCCTGGGTCGCATGGTTGAAGTTTTTACCTTGTATGGCTTCCGCCTCGGCTTGGATCAAGTTTTTGATGCCCTGCTTCGGTTCCCAGTGGTACTTGATCAATACCGCTTCTCCCTCGGCATTTACCCATTTGTAAGTATTGACCCCGGATCCCTGCATCTGCCGGTAGTTGGCCGGGATGCCCCATGGGGATTGAACGAACGTTACCATATGCATCGTTTCCGGCGAGTTGCAGCAAAAATCGAAGAACCGCTCGTTGTCCTGGATGTTGGTGACCGGATCCGGCTTAAAAGCGTGGATCATATCGGGAAACTTGATGGCGTCGCGGATAAAGAAAATTTTCAGGTTGTTCCCGACCAGGTCCCAGTTTCCGTCTTCGGTATAAAATTTCACGGCAAAGCCGCGCGGATCACGCAGCGTCTCCGGGGAATGGCCGCCGTGAATAACCGAGGAGAAACGGACGAAGACGGGCGTTCGTTTGCCCGCTTCCTGGAACAATTTCGCCCGCGTATACTTGGATACCGGCTCATCTCCAACCTTGCCGTAGGTCTCGAAGTATCCGTGCGCTCCGGCTCCTCTTGCGTGCACGACGCGCTCTGGAATGCGCTCGCGGTCAAAATGCGTAATTTTCTCGATAAATTGATAGTTTTCCAGCGTTGCCGGTCCACGGCTTCCCACCGTCCGCATGTTCTGGTTGTTTTTCACCGGATGGCCCTGGCGCGTGGTGAGAGACATTTCGTCTTCGCCCGTAGCCATGCGGCGGTCAAGGGCATCGCCGGAACCGGTCACCGAAGTGCCGTGCTCCATAGGCTTTTGTTGTTGGTCCATGCTGCTGTTCTCCTCTTCGTCTTTATGTACATTGGCTGGTTAATTTTAGATGGCAAAGATATGAAGTAGCGTTTCCAGCCGATTCCGTTTTTATGCCTTGAGCCTTCCGCGCTACTAATGACCAGACATCAAAAAAATCCACTTTACATCAATTTATTCCGATTGATCCTCCGACTGAAATCGCTTAGCATGATTCTGAGACGTCCAATTGTGTGAGCCGCAACAGCCCACGCCCGAACTCGAAACAAATCAAGTGATGTAAAAGGGATTAGAAATATGTACATAAGTTGAACAAGGAGGAGCAACCGAAATGGAGAGGATGTTTCAAAACCACGAAGTCCGCGTCAGCCGCACTATAGAAGGTACCTGGGATTTTACCGTCGTCGACGAACCCGAGATGTCCGTTCAGGCCAGTCAGTCCTTCCCTTACCGGATGGCGGTGCCATCCTGCTGGGAGACACATCCCGATTTCAGTACATACCAAGGCGTTGGCGCCTATCGAACGACCGTAAATATCCGGAGGGAAGCATCTGTCCGGCTTATTTTTAAAGGGGTAAGCCACACGGCCCACATCTACTGGGACGGGGTGAAAGTTGCGCAGCATTATAACGCCTACACCGCGTTTGATGTGGTCATCCCGGATGTACGGCCGGGTGAGCATACGCTGATCGTCGCAGCCGACAACCGTTTCAGCGAAGCATCCGCCTTGCATATTCCAAACGACTATTACACATACGGCGGTATCATCCGCCCAGTGGTCCTTGAGGAGCTGTATAGCCCTTACGTGCGGCAGCTTTATTTCACACCTGAACATAAAAGCGGCGAATGGAGTGCCGAGGTCCGCGCAGTCGTCAGCAATCCGAATGACATGGAGCGAACGGTCAAGGTAACCGGTACTCTCGCAGGAATCGATTTTTCGCTTGGAACTGTCACCCTGGAGCCAGGGGCCGAAAAAAAGCTGCAGAAGTCGTTTGCCTTTTCGGACGTTTCTTCCTGGTCGCCGGAAGAGCCATCGCTGTATCCGCTTCATGTCCGGCTGTATGAAGACAAGGATACGGGCAGCTCGCCTCTTGATGATCTGATCGAACGGGTCGGATTCCGGACGGTGACCACCCGAGACGGCAAACTTCAAGTGAACGGCAAAGATGTGGTACTTCAAGGCTTCAACCGGCATGAAGATCATCCGATGGCCGGAGCGGCTCTTCCCGTATCTTTGATGCTGCATGATCTCGACCTGATGCGTGATATGGGTGCCAACTCTGTCCGGACGAGCCACTATCCGAACGACGAGCGTTTTCTGGATTTATGCGACGAGTTAGGTTTTTTGGTGTGGGAGGAAAATCATGCGAGAGGGTTGTCCCTGGAGCAAATGCGCAATCCGAATTTCGTCTGGCAGTGCGAACAAGTCAACCGCGAAATGGTGGAACAGCATTACAACCATCCTTCGATTATCCTGTGGGCGATCCTGAACGAATGTGCGAGCGATACCGAGGAAGGCCGGGAGCACTACAGGAGGCAGCTAGGACAGCTGAGAGCGCTGGACGCCAGCCGTCCGCTGACGTTCGCTTCGCATCACAGGGAGCGGGAGCTCTGCTTTGATTTGGCGGATATCGTTTCCTTTAATCTGTATCCCGGCTGGTATACGGACGAGGATCCAAAGGCTCTCTGTGAACAGGCGCGGGCATGGGCCGACCGGGCCGGTGGCGCCGGCAAGCCGATGATCATGAGCGAGTTCGGCGGGGATGGATATTACGGTTTGCGCGACAAAGCCCGGATGCGCGGCACCGAGGAACGGCAGGCGGATATCATTGAAGCCAACCTGGCTGCATACACATCAAGCCCCTTCCTGTCCGGCATGTATATTTGGCAGTTTTGCGACTGCCGGGTCACCGATGCGACCGGCTGGCTGTTGTCCCGGGCAGGGGCCCAAAACAGCAAAGGCATCGTCGACCGGTATCGCAGGCCAAAGCTGGCGTACGATGTGGTTAAACGATATTTTAAGGGGTCGCAGAACGTTAAATCGAATGAATCATGAAGTTTGCACACTAAAAAAGGATGGGTACGTCCGGCACTGCACCGGGCATATCCATCCTTTGCTATTTTAAGATAAGGAGTGGCTGAGCAGCCAGGCATACAATTCCTTGTTGGCGTAGGTCTCGGTCCATGAGTTGTGATTCGCGTCCGGATACACCGTAAACTTCACGTTCCCGCCGATCTCTTCCAACGCCTTCACGATTTGTTCGGATTCCGACAGCGGAACGACATCATCCTTAGCCCCATGGAAGGCCCAAATCGGGATATCCTTGATCTGCTCGGCATATTTCGGTTCCATTCCTCCGCAAATCGGGACGACCGCCGCCCATTTATCTGGATACATCGCAGCCAGCTGCCATGCACCGTAACCGCCCATACTTAATCCCGTTAAATAAATGCGCTTTGGATCCACGCGATAGTGATCTTCCACTTCCTTCAAGAGAGCCATTAAAGCGTCTTCCTCCATCGCCCAGAAGGAGTCTTCCGGGCATTGAGGTGAGATGGCAATGAACGGAAACTGCGGATCCTGATCGGCGATCTTCGGAATGCCATGCACTTTGACCAGCTCCACATCGCTCCCGCGCTCTCCCGAACCGTGAAGGAAGAGGATCAGCGGCCATTTTTGCTCAGGCTCACTTTCATAGGCTTCAGGCAGATGCAGCAAATAGTCCAGTTTGACCCGCTTCGTAATTTCTTTGTCCAGCCTCTTGGCACTTTGGCTCATGCTCTTGTTCCCCGCTTTCGATTTATGTATTGGTTCCTCGGCTCCCTGTATGCCCGAACGGTGAACCTGCGCTTTCATCGTGACCGAAGTTCCCGACATGCCGACTTCCGTAAACCCGAATCGTTCGTACAGCTTCATCGCACGATTTCTGGGGTCCACGCTTAAGGATACGGACGGTATCCCTGCTGCGTGCAGCTCTTCGAACGCCCGCTGCATAAGCAGGGTTCCAATCCCCTTGCCGCGGTGTTCCGGCAGGATGGCCATGCCCAGCTCCGGTGTATTCTCGTCCACATACCCGTATCCGGGATGTTCCGGATCAAACAACCGGAGCGTGACAGATCCCAGCCGCTCCCCTTCGCCAGAGACGGCAATGAAGGCCATATCGCCTTCCTTTCCCCAATCGTCCAGGTACTTCGATATTTCAGGGCGTGCAAGGATATCGCGGGATAGCGGTGGCTCCCCTTCAGGCGTGTACATGGAAGCGAACAGCATTTCCCACAGAAATGGGAGATCCGCAGCCTCCGCCGGCCGGATGTTGATCGTTTCAGGCATATCTTCACCTCCATCGTTGTACGAGTTATATAAGTTGAAACATCGAAATGGTTTATTGGTACACTCCGTATTCTTTAGTTCAACTTATATAACGCTCGATATTTAAGAGATCTGCATTCCAAGTTCAACATAACAGATCGCTGAATTGCTGGTCAATTGTGGAAATGTATCCGGTTTAAATTATGCTTGAAATCCTAGGTGGATGAACTATAATGAACATTATAGAACTTATATAAACCATTATGAACCTATGGAGGTACGAACATGGAAATTAGATACGCATCCCATCCCCAAGAAGTGAAAGCGTTTGATACGGCTCGTTTGCGGCAGGAATTTTTAATCGAGTCGATGTTTGTAGCGGATCAGCTCACGCTCTATTACACGCATGTCGATCGTTTCATCGTCGGCGGCGCGGTTCCGGTAAATCAGAGCGTCAAGCTGGAAGCCGACCCGAAAACGATGGGTGCCGATACGTTCCTGGAGCGCCGCGAGATCGGTATCATCAATGTCGGAGGACCGGGTACAATCAGCGTCGACGGCACGGACTATTCCATCGACTCGAAGGACTGCCTCTACGTTGGACTCGGTGCCAAGGAAGTGGTGTTCAGCAGCAGCGACAAAGCCAATCCGGCTAAATACTACCTGAACTCCACGCCTGCCCACAAAGCTTATCCGACGGTTAAGGCGGCCATCAGCGAAGCTTCTCCGAACAACCTGGGCAGCTTGAGCAATTCCAATGAGCGCACCATCTACCGTTATGTCCATACCGGCGGAATCCAAAGCTGCCAGCTCGTCATGGGCATGACGCTCTTGAAGCCGGGCAGCATGTGGAACACGATGCCGTGCCATACGCATAACCGCCGTTCCGAGGTTTACTTCTATTTCGACATGCCGGAAGACGGCAACGTCTTCCACTTTATGGGTGAGCCGCAGGAAACCCGCCACCTCGTCGTCCGCAACGAACAGGGCGTGATTTCCCCAAGCTGGTCCATCCACAGCGGCGTTGGAACAAACAGCTATACCTTCATTTGGGGCATGGCCGGCGAGAACCAAATCTTTGAGGATATGGACCCTGTCGGCATGGATGAATTAAAATAAGATAAAACTCGAACGAATGGATGAATAACCAATGAACCCTTTACGCCGCTACGAAAACATCATGGAACTGCTCCTGGCCAAACAGGAGGTGACGGTTGCCGAATTGAGCGAACGGCTGAACGTAACCGGCAAGACGATCCGCGAGGATCTGGCCAAGCTGGAGGACAAAGGTCTGCTTCAGCGGGTGCATGGCGGAGCGATTCTGGCGCAAAGCGACCAGCTCGGCATTTTGTCCACCAAGGAACCGCTGGCGCGCAACGCTTCGGAGAAGGCGGATATTGCCCGCCTGGCCCTATCGCGCATCGAACCGAATGACGTCATCGCCCTGGACGGCGGCAGCACAACGCTTGAAATCGCCAAGGCGCTGGACAACCAGCCCCTGACCGTCGTCACCAACGATGTCCACATCATTTCGGAACTTGCCCGCAAGGACGCCATCCGGCTTGTCGTCCCCGGAGGCTACCGTGTGCGGAACATGCTGGCGGGGCCGGAAGCGGTCACCTATGTTCGGCGGCTGAATATTCACAAGGCGTTTTTGTCGGCAACGGGCCTGCATCCCGAAGACGGGCTGACGATCTACACCGGAGAGCTTCTGGACATCAAACGGGCGCTCCTCGAGACCGCGCGTACCTGTTACGCTGTGGTGGACCATCACAAATTCGGACAAAGCGCCCTGCTGACGTTTGCGAAGCTGAACGAAGTCGAAGCGATCCTTACCGACTCAGGGTGCAGCCCTGAATTCGCTGATGCCGTTCGCGAAGCGGGCGCCCGTCTCGAAGTGGCGAACCGCAGTGAAGCATCCAACCTATCCCATGCAAAGGACTGATATACGATGTTTGATTTGACGGGTAAAATCGCCCTGGTCACCGGCACCTCCGGCGGCCTGGGACAAGGCATGGCCGTTGGCCTGGCGGAAGCCGGAGCCTCGGTCGTGTGCATCTCCTCGACGAACAGTGACCGGACGGTCGAGGAGATCCGCAAGCTTGGCGGGAAGGCGGAGCAAATTTCCGCCGACTTAAGCGACACGGACGCCTTGGACCAGGTGTTTGAGCAGGCGCTTTCCTTCTATGGCGGCATCGATATTTTGGTCAACAATGCCGGTATCATCCGCCGTACGCCGGCAGCGGATCATGCGCGCCAGGATTGGAACGACGTGATCAATTTGAATCTGAACACCGTGTTCTTCCTAAGCCAGCTCGCCGGACGCCACATGCTCGAGCGTGGCAGCGGCAAAATCATCAATATTGCGTCCATGCTTACTTTTCAAGGAGGCATTAATGTGCCGGGATATACGGCGGCGAAGCATGCGGTTGCCGGAATCACCAAAGCGCTTGCCAACGAGTGGGCTGGTAAAGGCGTCCAGATCAATGCCATTGCCCCCGGGTACATGGAGACGAACAATACGGCGCCGATCCGCTCGGACGAGCAGCGTCTGCAATCGATTACGGATCGGATTCCGGCAGGCCGCTGGGGCACGCCGGAAGATTTAAAGGGGCCGGTTGTCTTCCTCGCTTCCCAGGCATCCGATTATGTCAACGGCCACGTTCTCTGCGTCGACGGAGGATGGTTGGCTAGATAACGCCGTTAAACCAAAAAAGCTGCGCATTACAGAAAGGGACCCACTCCCTTCTTCTGAAATGCACAGCTTTTTTATATGTTGAAGTCTCGCTGAATCATCCAGATTTGTCCGTTTAGCAGACGTAACATTGTTTCGAAAAGATGTAACGATGGGGCAAAACAAACGGTTTTTTATAAAAATGATAGTTTATCGATGAATTCCCCTCCTCCTTCCCTTCGACACGTTGCGCAATGAGGGCGCTTTTTATCGACAAAACGACAAATCGTGCTGAAAATACCTATTAGCCCGTAATTGCCCGCTTAATAGAACATAACAATGTTATGTTCTGGTTAACAACCATCCATAAAAAAAGCGACCTGCCGCAGGGAAATTCCCCCGAAGCAAATCGCCTTTTGAACTTTCATATTACGTTCATGTTCATCCTCCAGCCATAGGAGACGTCATTGTCAGCCTAAGTACGGAGTGACTAACTTCCTTACCCGATCAATGCCTTCCCACATGTCGCCGGGACCGTCATAGACGATCGTAATTGGACCTTCGTAATTATGCTCCTTCACCAGCTCCATGCACGAAATAAATTCCGCATCGTCGAGGTTGCCCTGATCGTCCTGCTGCGCTTTGGCGTGGATGGATTCGCTTCTGGCAATCGTTCGGGACAGCTCTTCGAGCTTGGTCGGCCCCTTAAAATTGCCGAAATCCGACGTCAATCCAAGCTGGTTGCCGCAGGCATCCAGCAGAGCCAGGCAGTTGTCCGCCGTGGAGGTCATTGCATGAAAATTCTCAGTGACGATGCGGACCTGTTTATCCGCCGCGTAATCGATCAGCCGCTGGAGCTGGCTGGCGGCGAGCCTGAGTGCTTCGGTATCGCCGGGATCGGCATCGCCTCCGATAATCCGGATCCGTTCTGCACCCGCAGCGGACGCAATATCAATCCAGCGCTGCAGCCACTCCATATCTGCCTCACGGCGCGTTTCATCCGGATTCGTAATGTCGCTGTAATCGGCAAGCAGCGTATAAAAACGCATCCCCGCCTGCTGAATTGCCTCGCGAAGCTCTTGAAGATAGCTGCTGCTCGTGTCCTTGAAATGAAAGTGGCAAATTTCCATCGTGGTGAAGCCCTTGTCTCTAAGCACAGCCGGCAGTTCAAGCAGCGAGAGCTTCTCCGGCTGCTCCTCTACCCGGGTGACGTGTTCCTTCCGCTCATCATCCCACTGCGTCCAGCGCAGCGGTCCCAGATTGCGGTGCAGACTCCACGTCGTCAGCGATAAATTTGGCATCCAATCCCCACACTTTCCTGTAGTTGCTGCCCGTATTGTGAAATATGGTAAAAGCCATACTAACCCCTTAATCCATAAGGAATCGGGCAGTTCAATCGCGTTCCTAATGCGGTGTTAGAATAGGGTCTAACGATAAGACACGTTTGTGGACGATGCCCTGCCGGCCCAAAACCAACCTCACACTGAAAGCGATTGCATCTCCCCCTAATACTGTAACTTCCGATTACCGTTGTCAATACAGGCTCGCGACATTTCAAAAAAAGGAGGGGATACGCTCAGGTGGCATCATGAAAAATAACACCGAGCGTATATCGAATACCAGTCTGTACTGTGCTTACCCCATGACGGAGCGTGGTTCGGTAAAAGCCTCTAGTCCCTTGAACCGGCCGGTAGTTCGTTGGGAATATCAGCCCTTCTCCCTGCTCGAGCGTGATCACATGCCCCCGGCTCTGCGCCCGCGGACGCTGCTCTACCAGCAGAAACTCCCCGCCGGTGTAATCCTGCTGCCTTTGATTCAGGGCGAACACGACCTGAAAAGGAAAATACGCTTCGCCGTACAAATCCTGATGCAGGCAATTGTAGCCCCCGGCTTCGTACTTCAGGATCAGCGGCGTAGGCCGCAGTTGGCCTTGCCGATGGCACTCTTCCAAAAATTCGTCAAGCGACGCCGGATACCCCGCATCCATGCCGAGCTGCTCATGCCAGCGGTTGGCGGTCCGGGATAGCTCAGGGTACAGGTTTTCCCTGAGCTGCTGGATCGCCGCAGGCAGCGGGCGGTCATAGTATTTATATTCTCCGCTGCCGAAGCGATACCTGGCCATCGAAATCGTGCTGCGGAACAGTTCTTCGCTTGCGTAGGTTCCAATCAGCTCGTCGCATTCTTCCGGAGTTAGAATGGCAGGCAGCTTGGCATACCCTTGATCGTCTAACGTCTTCCGAAGCGCGCCCCAGTCTACCCTTTGAATCCGTTCCCGGATACTAGTTGGCATGACGCGGTCCCCTAACCGGGATGGACGGCCCAGCTTCGAGAGCAAGCAGCCTCTCTTTCATATCGATGCCGCCGCGGTATCCCGTAAGCGCCCCATTCTTTCCGATGACACGGTGGCAGGGCACCGTGATCAGCACCGGATTGGCTCCAATCGCCGCGCCAACGGCCCGCATCGCAGCCGGGCGTCCGATCTGGAGAGCGATCTCGGAATAGGTTGTGGTCTGCCCATACGGAATGGAGCAGAGAGCCTGCCACACTTCCCGCTGGAACGGGGTTCCCCGATCGTCTATAGGAATTGTAAACGCTTCTCTTGTTCCCTGGAGATATTCAGCGATCTCCGTAATGTAAGGAAGCATCGTCACTTCATCACGAACCCATTGATGGTTCGGATAACGCTGTGCCGCCCAGGCCTCAAGTTCATCAAACGAACCGTCGTGGGAACCGACATAACCAAGCCCTTGGGCCGTAGCGGCTGCATAAAGGCTCCAGCCGTCTCCGTTGAGCCTGTCCCAATACAGGGTTACCAAGTCAGTTTTGCTTGCCGTGATCATGTTCATATTCATATGTTTGCACCTCCAGGGCAGCGCCGTGCTGCCATATTTGCCGGAATTCCAGCGGCGTTTGGCCCGTCATTTTTTTGAACAGCGTAATAAAATACGGGACATTCGAATTCCCGACCCCCGCGGCAATCTCCGTGATGGATTGGTCCGTGTGGGCCAGCAGGTGTTTCGCTTCCTGTATCCTTTTGCGCTGGATATATTCAACCGGGCTGATACCCTGCACCCGCTTAAAGGTCCGCTGCAGATGAAAAGGACTTCCGTGACAGACATCAGCCAAATGTTCCAAAGACAGCTTATCCCGAAAATGACGGTCGATATAATCGGTGATTTGGTTCACCCATTCCTGATCGGGCAGCTTCTCGCCGGTCGGTTTGCACCGCTTGCACGGCCGGAAGCGGGCCGCTAGCGCCTCTTCCGCATGTTGAAAGATCCGTACATTCTCCTTGTTAGGCGGTCTGGATTTGCAGGAAGGCCGGCAAAAAATCCCCGTCGTGCTGACCCCGTAAAAGAAACGAAAATCATACGCCGCATCGTTGGAAACAATCGCCTGCCACTTTTCCTCCGGAATATGCTCTTTCATCCGGCGCTTCATCTCGGTTTGGTCTGTATCCTGGTCATTCCTGTGATCCTTCATCTGCCTCACCTCCATCCCCAGTATACCCTTCTTTGGATCGCTTGGGATGAACTTTGGAATGTAAAAGCAAGATAACGAAATGAAAGCGTCCAGCTTTCGGTATACACTGGTAAGGTAAGCAAGATGCAAAAGGAGGACCTCTTATGTCTACAACATGCCGGCAAGAGACGATGCATTCGGTCTGGGATGCTCCTTATTTTACGGGCGTCACCACAATGAACATTTATTGCACCCCGTGGTGCAGCGGTCATCCTAAACCTGAAAATACAATTCGATTCCATACCCGGGAAGAAGCCGAGCTTGCGGGGTACCGGCCATGCAGAAATTGCTGCTCCACCCTTCCCCGCGGCTCCTGGGAGGACCATAAGCACGAGATCAAGATTTTCATCCCTGCCGAATTCAATTTCGAAGAAAACGTAAAATATTTGCTGCGCTCCTCCAATGAATGTCTGCACCGGATCGACAACAACCGGATTTACAAAGCGCTGTCCGTCGCAGACGAGACACCAGTGATCGAAATCCGTGCCGGAGACTGCCGGGAGCTGGTAGTCCGTTTTCTTGGTAATACGGCCCCTTCCCGCAAATGGGTACGCGCTGAGGTGGCCCGTTATGTGCGGGAGTGGTTCGATCTGGACCGAGATATCGTCCCCTTCTATCGTTTGGCCGAATCCGATCCCCTTTTGAAAGGTCCTGTGCAGTCCTTCCGAGGCTTGCGGACCGTGGGCATCCCCGACTTGTTCGAGGCCGTCACTTGGGGAATCCTTGGGCAGCAAATCAACCTGACCTATGCCTACACGCTTAAAAGACGCCTGGTGGAGAACTTCGGAAGAAGTGTGGATTGCGAGGGAGAAACGTACTGGATTTATCCGACACCGGATAAAATCGCGGCATGTTCGGCGGAAGATCTTGCCGTGCTGCGGATGACCATCAAAAAATGCGAATATCTCATCGATACCGCGAAGCGAATCGCCTCCGGTGAGCTCAGCAAGCTGGGCCTGCTGCAAACCGGAAGCCATCAGGCGGCAGAAAAGATGCTGACGAGCATCCGGGGGATCGGGCCTTGGACGGCCAACTACGTATCCATGCGGTGCCTGCGGTTTCCGTCGGCGTTTCCGATCGATGATGTCGGGCTGCACAACGCCATGAAGCATATTTTGGGAAGAGACAGCAAGCCGTCCAAGGCGGATATCCGGCAGATGTCCGCAGGCTGGTCAGGCTGGGAGTCATACGCCACCTTTTACCTGTGGAGAGTCTTGTACTAGTTGTTTCCTATGAACACATCGAAAAGGGCCATTCGCGACGAACGCGGAATGACCCTTTTTGCTTAACCTGTATGGAACAATCTCTTAAACTGTTTCAAGTATTATTCAATAAAATAGACGGGATTGGTCAGGCAGGTCATCACCTGTGCCCCCAGTTCCCTCATATCGCGTCTGGCCTCCATCCGGTAAAAGAGCCGGTCCTGGGGCAGCTCGCAGGTCAAGGTTAGCTCCTCATTCGCTGCCGTCCACTGCCGCTCCAATCCCCGGTCGGACCACAGGCTGATTTGATCTCCTTGGGCCCGGCGGATCACGGCTTCAAGCACAACAGTCCCATGTTCAGAATTCCGCTGTATCTGATCCCCGGCGCAAGCGCCATTGATCTGAAAATCGATAAACGTGGAATCCGGATCAAGCGTCAGCACCACATTTCCCCGGCGAATCCCTTCCAGAATTCCGGCTGCGGTTAGTGACTCGGACCGCACGTGCGCGGTCGGCCGTCCATGCTGAACCCATGGGTGGGGACCGTGGAAATCGCTCCCTCCCACAGCCACGATCCGCCGGCCTTCGGCCAGCCGTTCCTGCCACCAGCGTACCGCCGTTTCGTTCAGATCCCGCCACGGGCCGTTCCACACCTCGATCGCATCGAACGGAACGTCAAATCCGAATTCCCACGGGCAGTCCGGGCAAAAAGGATGATTCAGCACCGCAAGCGCTCCCTTTTCCCTTCCTTTGGCCAGCTGTTCCGAAGCTTGTTCCACCGTATACACCCTGAAATCCTCCAGCGCATCCAGCTGTCCGAGCAAATTCGCATGACCCTTATAATTGGTCATCTCAACGCCTGGGATAAGCAGCAGCTCTTCCGTCTTCGCCAGGGTGTTCCGGTTTTGGGAGAACGTATTATGGTCGGTCATGGCGAGAAAGGCAAGCTCTTTTTCCAGACACAAGCGGGAAACCTCGCTGACGCTGTGTTTGCCGTCGCTGTAAAAGGTGTGGGCATGCAAATCGCCTGGAATCCACCGTTTATGCTTGAGCTGGATCTCGATGGTGACCGAAACCTCCGTTCCTTCATCCGGCACTTTGTAGGCTCCCAGCAGCACGGCCCACTCTCCTGCGGCGATATCGCCCGAGGCATATCCGGGGGTCGCGGTTTCCAGCCCGACGAACATTTCGGTTCTGGCACCGCCGCTCCAGCCGACGATCCGCTCCGGGGAACGCAGGCCGAGGTCGATCACCGTCTTCCCGTCAGCGCGGTCGTATCGGTAAGCGACATGGATCCGTTCAGCATCAGCCGGAACGTGAAAGCGCACTTCCAGGTACGTTTTCTCCTCTTCGGGAGATATGTTCACTTGCCGCTCGATCGTTACGACCGGCAAAGGTTCCGTCTCATTCATATGTGCCTGCATGGCGTGTTCCCCCCTCTTTCATCCCATTATTCTTTCGTGGCACCCAGCATGATCCCTTTCATAAAGAACCGCTGCACAAACGGATAGATGACGATCAGCGGCAGAATGGCGATCATGATTCCGGCCATTTTTACATTCGTGGTGATGAGGTAGTTGCTGGAAGACGTGCTTGAATCGATAATCATGGCTTTCAGAGCTACCTGCAGCGTATATTTCGAGCTGTCATTAATAAAGATCAGCGGTGCCGTGAACATGTTCCAGCGTCCCACGAATTCAAACAGCGTCACCGTAGCCAATCCGGCGGTCGCCAGCCTCATATAAATAGCCGCGAAGATCCAGAAGTCGCCCGCACCGTCGATTTTGGCGGATTCCGAAATTTCGTAGGGGATGCTCATGAAGAAGTTCCGCATCAGCAGGATCGAAAACCCCGATACGAGTCCAGACAGCACCAGCACCGTCAGCGTGTTGATCAGGTGGAAGTCCTTGTTGACCACGTACAGCGGGATCAGCACCGCCTCCTGCGGGATCATCATCGTAATCAGGATGAAGGTAATCATCAGCCGTTTTCCCGGCACCCGGGGATGGATCAGCACATAACCCGCCAGCGACGACAGCAGCACATGCAGCAGCGTTCCGAAAACCGTCACGATCGTGCTGTTCAGGAAAGGTCGCCACAAATCCAGACTGTTCCAGATCGTACGGTATCCATCCAGGCTGAATTCTTTGGGAAACAGGATGATATCCGGCCGCATGGACGCAACCCCGGAGGACAGCGAGAGCGATATGACGTTCAGAAAGGGAATGATCATCGTCAGCATCAGGCAGATAATGAACAAGGCGTTGATCCAATCGAACACCGTCATCCGCTTGGCGTTCAAACCGTAATTCGCGTGTCTCATCATCTATTCCACCTCGTCAAATCGGGTTAGTGTCCGCACGGCAAGCGTCAAGATCAGCGTAAAGACCAGAACGAAGAAGCTCGCGGCCGCACCCACGCCGACCTGCATTTCCATAATGCCCTTCTGAAACGTGTACATCATCAGCACATCGACATGGGAAGAGGTCGACGGATTGCGGAGGACAAAGACCTGGTCGAAGATCCTCAGCACCCCGAGCGTATTCAGCAGGATAATGACTTTCATCGTTCCTTTCAGTTGGGGAAGTGTCACGAATCGCACAAGCTGCCACCTGGTGGCCCCGTCCATGCGGGCTGCTTCGTACAAGGACGGATTGATCGAAACGATCGCGGCAAGAAACAGGATACAGCTGTAGCCCATGTCCTTCCATGTGGAGACCAGGATCATGACCCATCTCGCCCAGGTGGACTCGGCCAGAAAATGGATAGGCTCGATGCCGGCCGCCTTGTGCAGCACCAAATTGACGATACCTGTGTCGGGCGAAAGGAGGAAGATCCACATTCCCCCGATCACGACCCAGGACAGCAAATGCGGGATGTAGAGCAGCATCTGCGCCGTTTTTTTAAACCATGCCGTCATGACTTCATTCAGGGATAAAGCGATGACCAGAGGGGCGACAAATCCGAAGACCAGAATGCCTCCCCCGATCACCACCGTATTGCCCAGCGCTTTCCAGAAAAACGGATCATGCCACACTGCCGCATAATTCGCAAATCCGATATAGGGACGTTCGCCCATCAGCTTGTAGTCTTGAAAACTGATCTGCAGGCCCCTCGCGAGCGGATAATAACCGTAAATGATAAAGTAAATGACGACGGGAAGCATCATGGCATAGAGTACGCCGTATTTACGAATCGCTCTCATCTTGTCTAACTTCACATCCTATCGGGTAAAATCAAACCGCGGGAGCTATTCGTCGATCAAATTCGCGCTCTTCAGTTCCTCCCGCATTTTCTTGACGGCATCGGCGGCGGGAATTTCCCCGGACATGGCTTTCAGCGCGTAATTTTGCACGATTTTTTCCGCGTCCGGCCAGCCCGGAAGAGCAAGTTCCAGCGTCGCATGCTGTTTGACCAGTTCTTGGGCGGCCTCGACGCCCGGCAGTTTGTCAAACGGGGACTTGACGTTTTCGTTGTACCAGAACGGCACGCCATGGTCCATGTTGTGCTCCTTGCCCTCCGCCGTCAGCGTATATTGGCCGCCGCTCTCGGTATAATCGACGTCTTTAATACCAAGGCTGCCGAGGATAATGCCGTCCTTGGAGTTCCAGAACTCCAGGAATTTCTCTGCCGCTTCCACATGCGGGGCATTTTGCGGCACGATCCAGAAGTCGGGGTCGCCCCGGCGCATCAGGATTTTGCCGTCCGGACCGGCGGCGCTGGATATCGCTTCCGCCTGGAATGTTGTATTCGGATCCTGCTCTTTACGCAGGTTGTTGAACATGCCAACCCAGGCATCCCAGTACGTCACCATGCCGACCCGGTCGGTCAGGAACAGGTTGCGCATTTTGCCCGTATCGTTCGTTACGAAGTTTGGATCCATGATGCCTTCCTTGACCAGCTTGGCAAACCATTCATACATCGGAATCGCTTCGTCGGAAGCATACGGGATCGTCCGTTTGCCGTCCTTCATCACGTAGCGGTACTTCAAACCGGCCGCACTCATGAACCCCTGGATGTCATATAAGCCGGACGTGCTCAAGCCGTAGGTATCGTTTTTGCCGTTGCCATCCGGATCCTGCTCTTTAAAAGCTTTCAGCACCTGATAATATTCGTCCAGCGTTTTCGGCTCCTGCAGATGCAGCCTATCCAGCCAGTCCTTACGGACGATCGGCATCGTGCCGCCCTGGAATTTCGTGAAGACGGCATGGATTTTGCCATCCTTGTCTTTCAGCTGATCCCATTCAGCGGTGGGAATCACCTTCGGATCAGAGAGCGTGCTCGACCCTTTAACAAAATCGCTTAGATCCGTCACCGCACCCTGCCCGACAAATTGATCCAGCTTGCCCAGGTCACTGAGCTCGATCAGATCGTATTTCTCGCCCGAACCCAGCACGGTCAGCACTTTCTGATCGTAGTCGCTCGCCGGCTTCTCGATCGTCACGTCAATGCCGGTTAACCGCTTAATCTCAGCCTCGAACTGTTTCATCTCATCCGGGGTTTTCCCGCCGACGTTAGCGGAGAGAATGCGAAGCTTCATTTCCGGCTGTTTGCCGGTATCCGCTCCCCCTTCCGCCGCCTTACCCGTGTCGCCTCCGCCGCCGCTGCTGCATGCCGAGACCAGGAGTGAACCTGCCAGCAGGGTTGCCATCAAAATGCCTGACTTTCTTTTCATTCAAAACACCTCCAACCATGATTTTTTTTTAGATTATAGAATGATAAATTTTCAGCGGAGCTGAACGATTCTATAATCGCAAGATAAACTTCCACTGGACGCGGTCTGTCTTCTTTGAAGGTACGTCGATAGACGTTTTTCTTATAGATAGCAATGTGTAAACGGTTTAATGGGTGCACGCGCAGGAACCGCGCTCCACCAGTTCGGACGGAAGGAGTATCCGCTTAACCCCGGCTGCGCCGGCAGTCACCTGCTCGATCAGCAGACGGGCGGCTTCCATGCCGATTGTTCTTGCATCCAGCCTCATCCCGGTTAACGGCGGATGCATTGCGGGCGGGAAATGCTCGCCGCCGCTGAAAGCGATAACGGAAAGATCAGCAGGAATGACAAGTCCAAGCTCTTCCGCCGCTTGATAAATGCCCATAGCCATCGATTCGTTGTCCGCCAGGATGGCGGAAATGCCAGCGTGTTCGCGAAGCATCTGCAGGGTCATCTCGTATCCGAAGCGGATCGAGGTTCCATCGTCATCCGGCTTGTTCAAGATTAGTCCTGCCAGCGGATCCACACCGGCTTCGCGGTGGGCCAAATAATAACCCAGTTCCCGATCCTCCGCCACGGTCCGGTCCTTAGCCGAGTTGAGAAATAAGATACGCCGGTGTCCTTGCGTCAGAAGAAGCCTGACCGCTTTGGCGGCCGCCGCGATATTGTCGTTATCGACGGAGCATACCTGTCCGGCCCTTTCACCTGATGGGCGTCCTACCACGACGATCGGTACATCCCGCTTGAGCCGGTCTTCAATTCGGGGATCGTCATGAATCGGGTCGAGCAAAATTTCTCCGTCCACCGGATCCGAGGCGATTAGTTCCACCTGCTTCAGCAGGGAAGGCTGCAAAATGTTGATCAATATCCGGTAGCCATGTTCATAACAAACCTCCATCATGCCGTCGAGCAATTCGTGCTGGAACGCGTCCAGCGGCATTTTCTCGCTGCGCATGTTCAGCCCGACTATGTTGGTTTTCCGGTTTACGAGGCTCCTTGCCCAGTAATTCGGCCTGTAGTTCAATTCCTCCGCCGCTTTAAGCACACGCTGCGTGACCTCTTTGCTGATGGGACGTTTCTTGCTGAACACGCTGGATACTGTACCTTTCGAAACCCCCGCAGCTTTTGCTACATCAGCAATCGTAACCACGTTCGCCTAATCCTCTCCTTCATGTCTTGGCTTGGAATTTGTCTCAAGTACAAGTCCTACATTAAACCGGTTTTGTTAAAAACGTTCCATGTTCATGAAATATGTATGTAAAACCTGACCATTCGATGATCAATTCCGGCATTAAACCGTTTTTTCTTGTCCAGCGGTTTGGCACATCCCGCCCCGGACGCTGGATTTCAGCACAAAAAAACCCGCAAAGCGGAGTTTTGCATTGATGCCTTATTCAGATTTGCTGCGGATTACTCAACAAGCCGAAGCCCGATGAGACAGCCGATGACGCCCATGATACAAAACAGGCGAACCGGCGTTTTCGATTCCTTGAAAAACACCATGCCCACAACGGCCGCTCCAACCGAACCGATCCCGGTCCAAACCGCATAAGCCGTCGACAGAGGGATCGACTCGATCGCTCTGACCAGCAATGAAAAGCTCGCGATGAAACCGCCGATAAGAATGAGGTTATTGGTCCAGTTATTTTGTTCCGATACCCTTTTGATTCCGATCACGCCGACGATTTCAAGCAATCCGGCAGCGATAAGCAGCACCCAAGCCATTATCTGTGTTCCTCCCCGCTGGTCAGTTTTAAACCGATGATAAACAGCAATAAGAGCAAAATAATGCCGACTTTCAGCAGGCCAATACCGCCTGAATAAACAGCTTCCACAACCACGGTTCCGATCGTGCCGATCCCGGCAAAAACGGCGTACGTTGTCCCGACTGGCAGAACCTTTGCTGCACGGATGACCAGCTCAAAGCTCGTCAGCAGGGCAATCAGCACGATCATGGAGGGAATCTCCACATATTTGAAGCCTGAAGCCCAAACGATTTCGAGGATTCCCCCGATCGCCACATAAGCCCACGCCTGGTTTTTGCTTACCGGTTTGCGTGGTTTCACGGGTTTCGCTGGCGTCGCGGTTTTTGCTCGCTCATTCATTTCGATCCCTTCCTTTCGACTTATCCGTTTGCTGCTCTTGCTCGTGCCGCAGATACTCATCGACGATTCGGTCGATGTAGATTACCGTATCTTCATCCAACCCGAGGACCTTTTCGCTTTCTCCGGCTTCGGGACGAATCCACTCCCAATACTTCTCCAGCACGTCTTCCCGGCCATCAAACCAACCTTCGCCGATGGTCAGCAGCCGCTGTGCCAACTGTCTGGATGCCGGTGAATCCGGCGGCTCTTCGAGGTGGCGATGGATGTCCCGCAGCAGGCCGATCCATTCATCCGACCGCGGATCATCCTCATCAATCTTCGGCAGCTTCTCGATAATCGGGAGCTCATCGGGAGCAAACTGCCGAACCCTGTTGTTCCGCTGGACGGATTTTGCTGCCGAGTCGGCTTCTCTTGAATGGAGCATCTGGATGAACAGGACCAGCTCTTCCACCGGCACGTCACCCCGGAGCTCGATCGTGCGCAGCGTCGTCAGCAGCCGGCGCTCAAGCAGCTCGAGGCGATGCTTTTCATCTTGGAGCAAATCAAGCTGCATCCGAATTGCGTGTGTCCATTTTTCGGCGTGAGACCCTCCGGCTTCCGCCTCTAAGACGTTTCGGATTTGTCCCAGTGTAAACCCAAGCTGCTTCAAAGTCGTAATGTGATGCAGCTTCATGATGTCGTCTTCGTTGTAGTACCGATATCCGGCATCAGATACGAAAGAGGGGGTCAGGATACCCATTTCATCGTAATAGCGCAGCGTGCGGATGGAGATACCGGCCTCCTTGGCCAATTGTCCGATTTTATACATCAACTTAAGCACCTCCCATACCCATACTAAACCCTCACGTATAGGTGAGAGTCAAGCACAAATACCGTTGGTTTCCCCGACAAAAAAAGCACCCCTTATAGAGCATTGGAACAGCCCAGGGCTGTCCAATGTCTGATAAACGGTGCATTCGTGTATTTCGTAAACTTTACTTTAATGACTCCCTTTAAAACCGGTACGCCAAGAGGGGTACAGCGGTTTCCATCCCAGTCCGCGCGCTTTGGCATTTGCCGCACCACGTTCCCAAGGCTGTCCCTCGCCTGCAGCTGTGTGCAGCAGGGAAACACCGACCGACTCTGCAAAAATCGGGAGCCAATCGGTGCCCTGTGCCGGCTCGTCATCCACAATATTATAGGCACCGGACGGCCAATCCAGCGCTTGGCATGCGGCATAGGCGGCGTCCTCCACATGTACGAATGAGGAAACTCCATCATTGGCAGACATTCGTCCCTCACGCACCTCTTCAGCCATATACCCGCCGCTTGTATACCATGTTCCCGGACCATAAAACAACCCGTAGCGAAGAATGACATGCTCCGGAATTTCCGCTGCGGTCTCCTCAAGTGCAGCAACGGCATCCACGGTACGTTTACGGGAAGGATCCGCAGATTCGACATCCAGAGGTACATTCTCTGTCGCCGGACCATCCCCCGGCTGATAAGCCCACGCAATGCTCTGGACAATGATTCGTTTCACGCCGGCTTCGCGGGCGGCATCGACCAACTGACGGGTACCTTCCACACGGATCCGCGAATTTTCCGCGAAAACCCGGCTGCTGAGGGATGTCAGCTGGTGGATGACGACTTCCGGCCTTGCTTCGCGGACTGCTGCAAAAGTAACATCCCGGTCAAATGCATCCGCGACGAGGGCTTTAGCTCCCAATGATTCAATGACTTGTATGTTTTCCGGCCGATGAGTCGTACCTGTCACCGTATGGCCGGCCTGGACCAGCCGCGGCACCAGCAAACGGCCGACAGCTCCGGAAGCGCCTGCGATCAAAATATTCATGCGCCCCTCTCCCCTTTCATGCATCGTAAATTCCATGACACGGCTATTGTAGCATGAGTCATTGGCGGGAAATAAGGGCCAATCCACAGCGATTTGGAGCAGACCAATTTGATGATAAACCTAATGTTGAACTCAGATATGCCGTGTATTTTTTCTAAATGATCTCCCCTTCATCTTCTGGCCATTCTTCGGCAAGCGGCCGAACCCGGACGGCGCTGACTTTGAAATCAGGCATTTTGCAATATGGATCCAGCTCCGGATTGGTGGCCAAATTCACGTTCTGGGCGTCTCCCCAATGCATCGGAATAAATACGGTATCCTCACGAATTTTGTCAGAATACCGGCTGCGTACAGTAACCGTCCCCCGCTTGGAACTGACGCTTACGAGCGCTCCGTCTACAATCCGGTGCTTGCGCGCGGTCAGCGGGTGAATTTCCATGAAGCTCTCCACGAACTTTGCGGCGAGCACCGGGCTGCGCCGGGTTTGAACGCCCGTCAAATAATGCGGAAGCACCCTGCCGTTGGTCATGATGAGCGGATATTCGCCGTTCGTTTCCTCGCCCTGTGAAGCAACAGGTACCGTCTGAAACCGGGCAAGTCCGTCTGCGTGAGCGAAGGAGTATTCGAACAGCCGCCCTGTCCCCGGGTGGTCGGTTGACGGGCACGGCCAGTAAATGCCTTCTTCCCGCCGTAGGCGCTCGTAAGTGATCCCGTAGTAGTCGGCAATCCCGCCCTGACTGGCTTTCCTTAGCTCATTAAAAATTTCTTCTGCATCCTTATATGGAAAATAAGCCCCTCTGCCGAGCTTTTCCGCAACCGAGCACAAGATCTGCCAATCATGCTGCGTCTCGCCCGGCGCCGGTCTGGCTGCTTCCCTCAGCAGCACGCGGCCTTCCAGATTCGTCAGTGTCCCTTCGTTTTCCATATAGGAAGTGACCGGCAGGACAACGTCCGCGTATTTTGCCGTTTCGGACAGAAACATATCGGCGACGACCAGAAAATCGAGCTTCCGGATGCCCTCCTCCACCAGTGAAGCATGGGGATTAGAAACAACCGGATTCGAGCCCATGACGAATAACGCTTTGATCTGTTCCTGGTGTACGAGCTCCATCATTTCATAGGCGGATACCCCTTTTCCAGGGAGCTCTTCGGGCGGAATTCCCCAAACCTTTGCCACGAACGCGCGGTCGTTTTCATTTTCGATCGAACGGTAGCCGGGCAGCTGATCCGCCTTCTGTCCATGCTCTCGGCCGCCCTGGCCGTTCCCCTGGCCCGTAACGGCACCGTAGCCGCAGCCTTCCCTGCCGATTTTACCTGTGGCAAGGACCATATTCAAAAAATTCCGGACCGCCATATGCCCGTCGGCATGCTGCTCCACCCCGCGTGCAGTAAATACCATGCCGGTGCCCGCTTTGGCGTAAGTCACGGCGGCGGTTCTTATCTGCTCAATGCTTACGCCTGTTAACTCGGCAATCCCTTCCAAATCTATTCGGAGCAAATCAGCCTTGAGCTGGTCAAAATCCTTTGTGCGGCTCTGAATAAATGCCGAATCGATCAAATTTTCGTCCAAGATGACCTTCAGCATACCGCTCACCAAAGCGCTGTCGGTTCCCGGTTTCACCTGGAGATGAAGATCCGCCAGCTCCGCCGTCGCGGTTGCCCGTGGATCAATGACGATAATGAATGCCCCATTCTCTTTCGCCCGGATAAAATAAGGCATGAGGGTCGGCTGGCACTCCGCGATGTTCGTGCCGGCGAGAATAATGCATTCGGCAAGCGGGATTTCCGACAGCTGATTGGTCAGCCCCCGGTCGATCCCGAACGTCTTTACCCCGGCCGATGCGGCCGCCGACATGCAAAATCTCCCGTTATAGTCGATATACCGGCTTCGGAGTGCCACTCTTGCAAATTTGCCGAGTGCATACGCCGTTTCATTTGTCAATGAACCGCCCCCATACACCCCGACGGCATCGCGGCCGTACGCCTCCTGAATGGCCGAGAACCGCGCTGCGACGATGTCCAATGCTTCTTCCCAAGAGGCGCGGACCAATTCTCCGTTCTTCCGCACCAGCGGAAACAGGAGGCGATCCCGGCTTGAAGCATGCTGGTGTGCGTTCATCCCTTTCACGCACAGCCGTCCCTCGGACGCGGCATTAGGTACTCCCGTCGCCTGAAAACCCGATCGCTGCCTGGCCTCCCCGGGTGCAATCTCTACGGTCATTTTGCACTGAACGCTGCAAAAAGGGCACTGCGTATTCATCGTCAACGTCATATGCCCACCGTCCTTTCTTCAGAGTGTTTATCGGATTGTGCGTCGATTTCCGCGGATCGAGCCATGCTTATCGTTTCGATCAGCGATTCGCGCTCATCGGGATCGAGCAGCTTCTCCCGTAAACGTTGGAGCCCGTATCGTTCCAGCCACTCCCACACAGGCTCCCGATAATAGGCGGAATCCCGGTACAGCGCAAGGCAGCCGAGAGCCATGTCGGTGATGTCCCCTGCATCAGGCAGGACACCGACCAGTTGACCCGGCTTGACCGGATGCTCCATATGTCCGCCGGCGTACAATTCCCATCCTGCCGGTGATGCACCGATACCGAGATCATGAACAAGGACGCCCGCGGGATCGCGCAGACCCGCAGACACCGCGATGCGTACCTGTGCCGGCATGATCCATCCTGTGCTTCTGCGCTCCAGTTCGAGCGCGATCCGCCCGGATTCCGGCTGCAGGAGGCCCGGTGAAGCGGAGGAGCTTGCCGACACGCGGATCATGGGCTCTCCGCCGTCGGCCGATCGATGGATGCCGAGATAATAAGCCGCGGCCGATCGGCATACCGGGCAGCCTTCCGGGCGCTTCCAGCCCAGGCGCAGCATGGCTGCTTGGACGCTCGCATCGCTGCCCGGGTACAGCGCGGTCCGGATCGCGGCACGGTCCATGTCCGTGCAGCCGCAGATCGGTGCCGGAGCAGCGGCCGGAGCCGGCTTCTTCCCTCCCGAGGACTTCGCCAGCTCCAGGATCGCGGCCACCATCGGCTTGCAGCCTCCGCAGGAACCGGACGCCTTGGTCCGCTCCCGGATCTGGTCCACGGTTTGTGCCCCGTCCAGACCGGCGGCTTCCATAATGGCAGCTTTTGTGACACTGTTGCAATTGCAAACGGTATCCTGATCCCCCATAGCTTCGGCAGTCTTGGCCAATGAAGAATTCCCCCCGGCAGGCTGTGCCTTCAAGGCGGACACCGGCGCCCGCCGCTTTAAATAACCCAACAGCTCCGTCCCTTGCGAAGTGTCGCCAAAGAGCACAGCTCCGGCAATCCTGCCGTTTTTCATCGTCACCTTCTTGTAGGTTCCTCTCACGCCGTCGTAGTGCTGCAGCGCCGTTTCGCAATCTCCACCCTGGATCAGCCCGGCGGAAAATACCTCCACGCCCGACACCTTAAGCTGTGCATAAGGGACTGAGCCTGGATAAGGTTCCGTGTGCCGGCCGCATAAATGCATGGCGAGTACGCGGGCCTGCTCATATAACGGGGCTACCAGGCCGTAGACAATGCCGCGGTGCTCTGCGCATTCCCCAACGGCATATATATGGTCGGCACTCGTCTGCATATAATCATCCACGACAATCGCCCGGTTCGTGCGAATACCGCTGGCTTCCGCCACGGAAATGTTCGGTTGGATGCCTACGGCCAGTACGATCAGGTCAGCCCCCAGCCGGCTGCCGTCAGAGAACTGCAGGCCTTCCGCACGCTTTCTGCCGAGAATACGCTCCGTACGTTTTTCAACCAAAAAGCGCATCCCCTGCTGGGTCAGCTCCCGCTTCAGCATCTCCGCTGCGGAGGCATCCAGCTGCCGGTTCATCAGATACGAAGCGTTATGGATGACATCGACCTCCATACCGAGGTTTAGCAGTCCTCTTGCCGCTTCCAATCCGAGTAGTCCTCCGCCGATTACGGCTGCATGCTTATACGTTCGAGAAGCTTCCATCATCCGCTCACAATCCGCGATATTCCGGAAAGCCGTCACTCCCGACTTGTGAATGCCTGGCATTTTGGGCATAAAGGCCGAGGAGCCGGTCGCAATAATCAGCCGGTCATAAGGCTCCACACGCCCGGATTCCGTGTAAATCAGCTGCTGGTCGGGATCGGCGCGAAGTACAGTTTCTCCTGTATACAGGGAAATCCCCCGTTCTGTATACCAATCCCAATCATGGATCGTAATATCATCTACATTTGTTCCGCCTTGGAGCACTTTCGACAGCATGATCCGGTTGTAATTGGGATGGGGCTCATTTCCGAACACGGTGATCTCATACCGGTCGGGCGCAAAATCGCATATATGCTCCACGCATCTCATCCCTGCCATCCCGTTGCCGACTACGACAAGCCTAGGCTTCCCCATTGCAGTCACCTCCGCTAAAAAACTGTGTAGGCCAAGCCTAAAAATGAAAAAACCCGTCCCTTGGAGATCAAGAGAACGGGCGTCATTGCCAGTTAGCCAACAGGTACACCGTTGTACCGGATAATGGATTTGAACTGAGCATAATCGAAAATGAAATTAATGTCAACATATATTACACGACATTCTAATATTCACCAAAATCACGATGAATCATGTCCCGATAACAAAATTTATGTATAGTTTATTGACACGCATTTTACATTCCACTATAATTCATTTCGAAATCACAAAGACGTGATCTTTCATCCGGGAAGAATACTTCCCATGGCAATGAGGCCGCTGGTTGTCCGCTTAAGGGCAATCTGCGGCTTTTTGTTTTGTATACGATAAAAGATATGGAGGAGATGGAGATGAAAGAAGGTACGACGTTTTGGAAAAGTGGGCATAAACCGTCTTTATTCAGCGCATTTTTCTATTTTGACATCAGCTTTATGATTTGGGTGCTTCTCGGGCCGCTGAGCGTCATTATGATGGAGGACTACCCGATGACCGCGTCCCAAAAAGCGAACCTGGTCGCGCTGCCGGTGCTGGGTGGTTCGGTATTAAGACTGGTCCTCGGTTTCCTTACCGATTATATCGGGCCGAAGCGTACCGGACAGCTCGGAATGCTGCTGACGATGGTGCCGCTGATCTGGGGCTGGCGGTTCGTAGACTCGCTAGGCGAGCTGCACGTCATCGCCCTGCTGCTCGGCATTGCCGGGGCTTCGTTCTCGGCTGCGCTTCCGCTTGCCAGCCGCTGGTATCCGCCGCAGTATCAAGGCCTGGCGATGGGCATCGCCGGAGCCGGGAACAGCGGCACGGTGCTGAGCACGTTGTTCGCGAACCGGCTGGCACAGCATTTTGGCGGATGGGAAGCCGTATTCGGCATCGCCTTGATCCCGATCGTCATCGTGTTTATATTCTTCAGCATTTTTGCCAAAGACAGCCCCAACCAGCCTGCCCCCAAAAAATTGTCCGAGTACGGCTCGGTGTTAAAGCAAAAGGATACCTGGCTATTTTGTTGGCTGTACTGTGTTACGTTCGGCGGCTTTGTCGGTCTGACCAATTACCTGACGATCTTTTTTCATACGCAATATAACCTTTCGGCTGTGCATGCCGCCGATTTCACGACCGTATGCGTCATCGCCGGCAGCCTCTTCCGTCCAGTGGGCGGGTATTTGTCCGATCGGATCGGAGGCGTCCGCATGCTGCTCATCCTGTATACTGGGGCAGCCATCATGCTCGCCTGCGTCTCCTCGCTGCCGCCGCTGTACGTGATCTCCATCCTTCTTTTTGCTGGCATGATGTGCCTGGGTGCCGGGAACGGCTCGGTCTTCCAACTTGTTCCCCAGCGTTTTCGTGATGAGATCGGCATTGTTACAGGCATCGTCGGCGCTGCCGGCGGTTTCGGCGGTTATCTGCTGCCGCTTGTGCTCGGCGGATTGTACGAGTCTACCGGGTCGTACACGCCCGGGTTTCTGATTCTGAGCGGTGTGGCCATAGCCAGTGTGCTGGTGGTGTTGGCGGCAAAAGGCCAATGGAAGAAAACTTGGTTTGCTGCTTCTTCCGCAAAGAAGTTAATAACGGATCCGGTGAATGCCGAATTCAAATCGTAATTCAAGATCGCTGGCGTATAATCAAGCGTCTTCGTGTATTGTGTAGTGTTACGCCCCCCGGCTAATCGTTTGGCCTGGGGGCGTATTTTACTGTAGCTAGTCCTCTAGAGGAGTTAGTCCTTTAACTCAATTCATTACCACAGCTTCTCCTATACTGCAGCTTGCCCGATGGGCAGACACATCCAACCGAGCCGACAGCTGGTTAGTTTATGTCAGCTCAACACTTCGTACGCCAGAGAACTTCCCCTTGTACGGAAATTGTTCCGACAGCTTGAGCACTTCGTCGTAAGTACGCCTTCCCATAATCAGTGCTCCGATGCGTCCGTAAAACTTCGCACATCCGTTGTCTCCGCTATCGCCTTCAACGTCAAACAGCCAGTCCACCGATCCGTCCGATCGCGCAATATTACCGTCCAGACTAACCTCAAGATACAGCACTACTTTCGAGCTTTCCATGTATTTATCGCTCCCTCCTATTCATATGTTACAATGTAACTACGACATTAATTGACGTGATTAGGAGGATATCATGAATGAGCGGAGATTAGCCATGATGCGGATCATCGACTCACGGAAGAAGTTTACGGCCCGCGAATTGGCCGAGCGTTTTAACGTCTCGGTCCGGACCATACAGCGCGACCTGGATTACCTGCAGCAAATCGGTTTTCCGCTGTACAGCGAACAAGGGGCTCATGGCGGATACCGCGCGCTGGAGAACCGAATTCTGCCGCCGCTGCAGCTGACCCGAACCGAGGCGCTCGGTTTGTTTCTGATGCTCGAAATGCTGGAGAAAGTGCCCGATTTCCCTTTTGACGCGATCCGCTCCCACTTGGCCGTGCAATATTACGGGTCCCTGCCTTCCGACGTACAGACGAACATCGATCAGATGCGCAGCCATATTTCTTTCCGAATGATGCAGCTACTTGAGCCTGCACCTTGGACGACGGAAATTTTAGAAGCTTCAATCGCCAAGCAGGAAATCCGCATCGTTTATAAGTCCGCCAAAGGTGATAAGGAGCACAACGTGTACCCATTTGGCATTTATTTTGAGAATGGCTATTGGTATATGCCTGCGCGAATCCCGGAGAAGACGCTCCTTTTTCGCGTGGACCGGATCCAGCATGTGAAAAAAACCGGTGCGATCGATCCGGAAGTGCCGTCCCTAGCTGAGTGGATGCAGTCAACCGATGAGCGTGACAAAGCCGAGGTGGTGCTGCGGTTTACGCCGTTTGGTATGCGGCTTGCCAAAGACGACCCGATTTTGCATACGGCTGCGGACGGCCAGTGGAGCGGCCCGGTTCCACTTGAGGAGTTCCCGTTTACAGCCCGGAGGCTGCTCCGATTTGGCCCGGATGTGCAGGTTGTATCGCCGCCCCGGCTGAGGGATTTGGTGCTCCAGCTGCTGCAAGACAGCATAAGCCAGTACAAGGAGTAGGCAAAAAAACACTCCCCGCAGGGAGTGTTTTTACTGGTCTCTGACCCAAAAGGAATTGGTATACACATGCCTAAACCCTTGGACCAGCATATGGTTATGACTTGGAGAGCCGAACTCCACATCCGTGTAAACCGTCGACAGGCCAGTCCGCTTGGCCTCCGATAACCGATGGCGGATCAGCGCCGTCTGGCATCCCCTCCCCCTAAACGCGGGCAAGGTATAATCGTTGGCCAAATAGCCTTTCCCCGTATGGATAAACATCGATGCGATCCCGGCCAGCTGGCCATCCGAATAGGCGAGGTAATTCCGAAAAACAGGGAGGGTAAAGTACCGTTTTTTTCTCGCCAAAATATCAGCTGGAACGCCTCCCATCAGCTCACTGACGGCCTCCAGCAAAACGCCGACATTGCCTTCGTCCACCGGTTCAATGGTGATGCCCGGATGTACTGTTGCAGCCTCCACCGGCTCTGCCTCTAAAAATGCAAGCTGATCCGTGGGCAGAAATCCTTTGCGGTGCAAAGCCATCGCAACCTGCTCGTTCAGCCGGGTTGGTGCCATATCAAAACAAGGACGGGCATTTCTTTGCTCGTATTCGCTGACAATTTGGTCCAAATGCTCCAGATCCGCGATTCCGAATCCTTTCACCCGATTGTAATAGAGCGAATCCGGACCGGTAGCTTCGATTAGCAGCCGGGCACCGCCGATTCGAAGTTCTTCTAGACGCTTGTCTTGAGAGGAAAGCGCCCGCCCTGCGTTAAACCGGGTTAGTTCCAGCTCTATTTCCTCGATATCGTGTACTTTCTGATGAACCTTTTGCTGAATCAAACCTATTCCCCCTTACTTGTTCCGGGTTGCTCACTCCCCCGGTGTTCGTACCAAGCTGCTGCGGGCCTTGTTGCCGGATATCCGAATTGCTCCCGGTATTTTTTCCTTTCTTCGGTAAAATCAGGCCATTCCCGCTCACTGCCCGGATGGTTGGCATGATGCACCAGACAACGAAGAGCATCCTCCAGGCAAGGATCCTCCCAGTATCCGAGATGCAACTCCATTTTGTCTATGAAGTCCGCACCGTCCAGGTCCTTAATCTCATCCAGTGAGTAGTATCCCATGCCAACCACCCTTGCGGCCACTTTCGGACCAATCGAGGGCACGGATTGAAACATGGCCAGACCCGTTAGCATGTTGGCGCGTTCGCGGGTGATTTCCAGCATTTGCGATAACTGTACGGTATCGAGGGTGGCAATATCGTTCAGTTTCACTTTAAAGGCTCTTAAATGGGCACGCTCCTCCGGGGTCAGCGGGAGCTTGGGCGGTGTTTGCTTCAAGTGTATCACCTCATGAATGGACTATCGATTCAGGCAGATTCGTCAATGAACCTCGATTGGACCTCCACTGGAACCCCATTATATACCAGGAAGCTTGGGGCGACAATTTTTCTGACGACAGCCCGCTAAAGCTTAACAATTCCTAAATTATAAACAAAGCCCGGTATCAACCGATACCAGGCTTCGTTTTGAATTGTCATTTCTGATGATTTACAGGTACGCGCTTGATGAACAGCGCAATTACAAATCCGATGACCGCGATAATCATCCCGAACATAAACGCATTTGAAACGCCTGAAGTCAACGCATCAATCGGATTGCCGCCGGGATGCGCCTCGGCGTAATGCTCCTGGCCTGCCGACATCACGCTGACAGCAAGCGCTGTGCCGATGGCACCGGCTACCTGCTGCAGCGTGTTCATGATGGCTGTGCCGTCCGGGTAGTATTCACGCGGAAGCTGATTCAGCCCGTTCGTCTGTGCCGGCATCATAACCATCGAAATGCCGATCATCAGGCAGGTATGAAGCACGATCACGAGGAACGCCGCTGAAGCGGCCGTTACGCCCGAGAAGAACCACAGGGATGCGGCAGCCACCAGAAATCCAGGGAACACGAGCCATTTCGGTCCGTATTTGTCAAACAGGCGCCCCATGATCGGCGACATGATCCCGTTGATGATTCCCCCCGGCAGCATGAGCAGACCGGCATAAAAGGCCGATTTGCCAAAACCACCCTGGAGGAACAGCGGCAGTACCAGCATCGACGACAGAATGATCATCATGCTGATGAAGATCATCACTACGCCAACGGAAAACATCGGGTATTTAAAAGCGCGCAGGTTAATCATCGGCTGCTTCATCGACAGCTGACGCCATCCGAACAGCAAGAGGCCGACCACGCCAATAACCAGCGACAAGATCACTTTGGTGCTCGTCCAGCCACCGCTGCCTTCACCGGCGCTGCTGAAGCCAAACACGATGCCGCCGAACCCGATGGTGGACAGCGCGATGGACAGCAGGTCGATCTTCGGTTTGGTGATGCTGGACACATTTTGCATAAACGCAATGCCGAATACCAGAGCCAGAATCAAAAACGGCAGCGACAGCCAGAAAATCCAGTGCCAGCTGAGGTTCTCGATTAACAGACCCGCGATCGTCGGTCCAACCGCCGGCGCAAACATGATAACCAGCCCGATGATTCCCATCGCGCCTCCCCGCTTCTCCGGCGGAAAAATGACCAAAATCGTATTAAACATCAGCGGCAGCATAATGCCGGTTCCAATTGCCTGCACAACGCGGGCCACCATCAAAAATTCAAACGATGGCGCAATCGCCGCAATCAGGGTCCCGACAATCGAAAAGCTGAGCGCTGTAATAAATAGCTGCCTTGTGGTAAACCACTGCAGCAGCAATCCCGACACCGGGACCAGAATGCCCAAGGTCAGCAGGTATCCGGTCGTCAGCCATTGCGCTGTCGAAGGCGTGATATGCATGACCTGCATCAAATCACTCAGCGCGATATTCAGCGCCGTTTCACTGAACATGCCGATAAATCCGGCAATGAGAAGTGAAATCATGATCGGTAAAACTTTAAATTTTTTCTCCGTTTGCATTTGAGCTTGCGTATGCTGTACGGCTGCTTCCACAATCCCATCCTCCTGTCATATGTCCAATGTCTCTCTTATCTCTCTTTATATGTCTCTTCTATTTTCTCTGATATCTGTAATCTCTCTATTCATTCGGCCTTATTTTTCTTTATGCGCTTCATCCGATGTATTTTTGGCCAAAAGGCGGTCCAGCAATATGCCAACATATTTGGATGCAAGGAATATAGGTCCCGTATCCTTGTTCGTCTGGGCGATCAGCAGCGATCCTTCGAGCAATGAAAGGATGACTGTCGCGGCTTCCTGTGAACGGGACAGCTCTACCCCGGCATCCTGCAGCCGTGTGGTCAGGACTCTCTCCCACTCCTGAAGCACGCCTTGACAAGCATCCCTCAGGGTGTTGCTGATGCAGGAGGTTTCTACCGCATTCCAGAAGCTAAGCGGGATAAACCCTTCGAAATTGGTGGCTTTGGCATCGGCCGCAATCACATCGATACAATGCTGAATGGCCTGAGACGGATCGTCGAACCGGTTAAAAGCCTCTTCCCACTTGTCGGATACCGCGCATTTAATTCGTAAAATGCATTCTTGGGCAAGCTCCTCCTTACCCTCTGGGAAATAATAATACAGTGAGCCTTTTGGGCAATGGCTCTCCTTGATGATTTGGTTTAATCCCGTTCCGTGATAGCCCTGTTTGGCAAAAAGCCGTGTTGCTGTTTCCACGATGGATTCACGGGAATTGGGCTTTTCCGTCATCGCGCTTATGACCTCCTTTCAAAATTATAACGAACGGTCTACATATTATAGTCGATGAAATGCGCTTTCTGTCAACTCATTTTTTTTATGAAAAATGTGGTTTGCTTGGACCTTTGCCGAAGAAAATACAAAAAAGCATTCCGACTGCCGTACAGCCGAAATGCTTTCTTTATACTCGTTTAAAACGTTACAGCGTATTTTGCCGTTTGATCCAGTCCTTTTTGAATAATGTTCTTGGCTTCGGCAGGCATCTGGTTATGTCCTTCAATAATGATTTCTTCCGGTGTAATTCCCCACAGCATCAAGTTGGATTTCACGAACCGGATCGCCCCTTCAAAAGGAGCCATGTCCTCAGTGGAATAAATGCCGCCTCGGGCATTCAGCAGAACCACTTTACGCCCACCTGCTAGACCGACGGGACCTTCGGGCGTATATCGGAACATGGTTCCGGCTTGAGCCAAATAGGACAGATACGTAATCAGCGGGGCAGGCGCAGTGTAGTTCCAGAGCGGGAACGCAATGACCACCTTGTCGGAGGCGAGAAATTGATCGATATGAACGCGAACCAAATCGGCGATATTCGTCTCCTCTGGCGTCAATTCCTGTCCCTGGCTGCGCTTGAAGAGAGCGGTAAGTGCCGTGTTCCCATAATTCGGCAGGTTCAAGGCGAACAAATCCAGCTCGGTAACCACGTCATCCGGATGGGTGTCCCGGTACGTTTTGACGAACGTTTCATACATTTGAACCGTAACCGATTGCTCTAACGGACGGTCATTCGCTTTGATCATTAACACATTGGACATGTTGTTGTGTGGCCTCCCATTAACAATATAGGTTTCAAAAAAAATAAGCGCATGAGTTCGGTGATGAATACATTGCGGACTTGATTAGGTTTCCGCATATCGCAATTTTTTATGAATGGACGGAAACGATTCACTCAAACACTACCTAAATCGTTGTTTTTTATTATTGAGGGGGAGGCTTAATTGGTTTATCGTTGTGTTAAACAATACTAATTATTACTAAATATTGATTTTTTATGTATTTTCTTGATTCAAAATCACATCCATCTTCCGATATAAGCTCGCCTGCCGAGTTTATATAACCAACATTCCGAAAGCTGACCGATAACAAGGTCGGCCCTGGCCAAGCAAGTTGAATGAATTTTCTTATAAGGGGGTGGGACGGCCAAAGCGGTATCTGCAGCCAGAATGATACATGTTGTTTTCATATTCGGATTAGAGGAGGAAATTTGGATGACTACGATTCGGTTACGACAGCATGGAGTGCTTAAATGGCTGTTCGCAAGCGGTTTAGCTTTGATTACACTGCTGTGCACGTTGATGATCGTGGAGCGTGCTTCCGCGCATGGTTATGTCCAGTCCCCCGGCAGCCGCGCTTACTTGTGCAAAACGGGTGCCAACACCAATTGCGGCCCGATTGTCTATGAGCCTCAAAGCTTGGAAGCTCCGAAGGGATTTCCTGCCGCAGGCCCGGTAGACGGTAAAATCGCCAGCGCCAACGGAGCTTTTCCAACGCTGGATGAACAATCTCAGGCCCGCTGGAGCAAGGTTAATCTCTCTCCAGGCACAAATACCTTCAGCTGGACTCTGACGGCGAGACATGCCACGACCAGCTGGAAATATTACATCACGAAACAGAACTGGAATCCCAATGCGCCGCTCACAAGAGATTCTTTTGACCTGACGCCATTCTGTTCGGAAAATTATAACGGTGTGCAGCCTGGAGCAACTTATACCAGCACCTGTAATGTTCCCAGCCGCACCGGATATCAGGTGATCCTCTCCGTTTGGGAAATCGCGGACACCGCCAACGCCTTCTACAATGTCATCGATGTGGACTTCGGCGGCGGCAGCGGCACTCCGGATACCACGGCACCCTCTGCGCCTTCCAGCTTGAAGGCATCTGCCATTACGTCAACAGGAGCAACGCTGACCTGGGGTGCTTCGAGCGATAATGTCGGCGTGACAGGCTACAAAATCTATAACGGAAGCACGCTTGTCGCAACAACGGGAGGTTCTGCTTTAAGTTATCAGGTCACCGGACTTTTGCCCAATACATCCTATACGTTTACGGTTCGGGCTGTAGACGCTGCGGGTAACACTTCGGATGCCAGCAGTGCCGTAACATTCACCACAACTGGCACAAATCCACCGGACACCCAGGCACCTTCCGCTCCAACCGGTCTTCAGGTTGACGGTACACCAACTTCGGGAACGGTTAAATTGAAATGGGCGGCTTCGACGGACAACGTTGGCGTAACCGGCTATCGGGTCTACAATGGAAGCACGCTGGCAGGCACCGTATCCGGCACGACGCTGACCTACACGGCCAGCGGACTTGCGGCCGACACGTCTTATACATTTACCGTTCGCGCCGTGGATGCGGCGGGAAATGAATCGTCCGGCAGCAATGCGGTAACCGCTAAGACGGCTTCGTCCTCATCCGCAGCGGCATGGGCACCCAATGTTGCCTACACACCAGGCACGCTCGTTACCTATAACGGAGCGACCTATGAATGCCGGCAGGCCCATACCTCGCTGACAGGCTGGGAACCGCCGAACGTTCCGGCGCTCTGGCTGTTAAAATAACGAAAAAACGGCTTTCTCCCCGGGAATTTTGCGGAAAGAAAGCCGTTTTATGTTGTGGCTGTTTCGACCGGATTACCTTAGTCTACTGGTCTTTTACCAGGATCCATCCCGGAATCAGATACCGTCATCACAGGTTTGACCGTCAGGTCGTTATGTACCCGAATTTGGCAGGACAGACGGACATTCGGCTCGTGAATTCCTTTGGTGGTAAGAATGGCTGCTTCGGCTTCTCCGACAGGGCCAGCATCGCCTTCCAACACTTCCACCCGGCAGGTAGTGCATCTGGCATTCCCTCCGCAGCGGTGCAAAATATCCACCCCGTTGTCCTCCAGGGCCAGGACTAGCTTCTGCCCTTCCTCTGCTCTAATCGCTTCTCTGCCTTCCACTTGAATCGTTGGCATACGATCAACTCCTTTTATGATTTGGATCTAATTAACTGGCATTGCTAGATGACAGCTCCAGCCTTCTATTATTTCTTATCTCCAGTCCGAATACAATGAGAACTTTGTCCCGGGTGCATCCTTCACGTTTCATTACCCCAAGGAAGAACTACAGAAGCATGGTATACCATTGCCGGACATCTTTTTCCAATCGCTGCGCAATCTCCGGGAACTCGTCCTTCAGATTGACCCGCTCGCCCGGGTCCGCCTCCAAATCCGACAAATGAACGTCGTCCGGCTGGGTGCGGTCAAAGTCGAGCTTGCCGCCAAGTACAAGCTTCCATTTGCCCTCCCGAATCGCAAGCTGGCTGCCGTACTCCCAGCGTATTTGCTGATGTGGAGTGCCTGCCCCTTGCGTCAGCATCGGCACGATACTGCTTCCGTCGATCTCTTCCGCCGCGGGTACGGGGAGACCGGCGAGATCCATCACGGTCGGCACGATATCGGCCATCATGCCGACATCATCCTTCGTCTGTCCTGGAGCGATTATGGATGGATATACGAGGATGGCCGGTTCCCGAATCCCGCCTTCGAACAAGCTGCCCTTATGTCCGCGGAAGATTCCGGCGCTTCCGCCATAGTACACATCCTCTGTTCCGTCCAGGTAATTGCGCGACTCCGAAGACGGCCCATTATCGCTCGAGAAGAAAATAATGGTGTTTTCGTATGCCCCCACCCGTTTAAGCGCTGCCACAATATCGCCGACTCCGTCATCAACAGCCGAGATCATGGCGGCCATCAGCTGACGGTCCCTTGGGAGGTGACTATAGCGCTTCATATATTTTTCCGGCGCATGCATCGGGTAATGAGGCGCATTATAAGCGGCATACAGGAAAAACGGCTTGCCGGTAGCCCGGCTGGCCTCGATAAAATCGACGGATTTGTCGGTGATCAGATGCGTCAGATACTCGCCGTCCCGCCAGACCTCTTTGTCGTTGCTCCATAAATCGTGCACAGGATTCACACTCGGCATTCCCCAGTAAAAAATGTGGGAATAATAGTCCACGCAACCGGCCTGGAAGCCAAAATATTCATCAAATCCTTTAGCGTTGGGCTTGGTGTCCTCTGCGGATCCAAGATGCCATTTCCCGAATAAAGCCGTTCGGTAGCCATGCTCTTTGAGGCGCTGCGCAAGGGTTTTGGTGTCGGCCTTTAATCCGCCCGTCCCCCTCTTTCCTCCTAAAATATGGCTGACACCTGTTTTTGCGGGATACTTTCCCGTCAGCAAGGCCGCCCGGGACGGTGAACATACCGGCGAGTTCGAGTACCAGTTGGTGAAACGCGCTCCATCTTGTGCAAGCGCATCCAAGTGCGGCGTGCGAATCGCATCGGAGCCGTAGCAGCCCAAGTCACCGTATCCCAAATCGTCACAATAAATCATTATCACGTTCGGTTTCGTCAAAGTTGAGTCACACCTTTTATGTGGTTTTAGGTTGCATTCTTCCTTTCTACTCCTTCGTCACAGAATGTGAGATTCCTTGCCTAAGCGTAATTTTTTAGTTTTTCAGGTGATTTCTTGTACGCTCTATATTTGCAGCGAAATCAGTGAGTTTCTATTTCCTTTATAGAATAGGGGCTTCGTATGAAGCGAAAAAAAGGACGCAGAACAAACACTGCGCCCTTCCGTTTAACCAACCATCTGGATCATATTGTCTCGTTACCATTGCGAGCTTTGGCGTCATCCTCCCCACTCCGTGAATCGGCCGTCGGGGGAATCATAAGCTTGTGCCCAGTAGTACCCGGGCGCCAGGATTCTGCGGGCGGCAAAGCCGGCTTTACCCGAGGCCGCATTGATCGCTTCGGATGAAGCGGTGTACGTACCTGTCGCTGTAGTGGCGCCACCGACATATTTTCCGCCCATAGAGGTAAACCGGCCGTAAACCGTTGCCTGAAGCCCGGCTCCCGTCTCTTTGTCGGCGACCTGCAGGGATACGGTCGCCTTGGTCCCGTCGTAAGTGACCTGCATTTGCCCCACGATCATCGGCTTCAGATCGGTATGCCCCGTCGTTGCGGAGAACGGCTGGCTTGCAGGCCCTTCATTACCGGAGGAATCGACGGCCGTTACCTTATAGACATATGTCGTATCCGGCAGCAGCCCGACGTCGCGGAAGTTTAGTTTGTTAGATATACCGGCCAGGTGAGCTGGATCCGGTTCAAACTGCGCATCCGTGCCGCGATAAATGCGGTACTCTTTCACGGTGGCGTTGTCGGACGCCGGCCCGTAGGTGATATCGACCCGCTGATAATCAAAGGCGGCTGCCTGCGGAGTGCCCGTAACAGCTGAAGGCGGTTCGCTGTCCTGCGGCGGCTGCCAGAACACGCCTCCCGGTCCCCATGCAGACGGGAATATTCTCAGGTTGCCGTAATGATGGAGCGCGATCCCTCCGAAGGCTGGATCTCCTTCAAAAGCGGCGTACACTTTGTTCAGCTCCGACTCCATGTACGTGCGGCCTTCCTCATAGAAGCTGATGGCCTCCGGATCGCCGCCGTCGGCGACATCGATCGTTTCCACGCCAATGACGACCGAATTCGGCTTGCCGATCTGATTCGCATAGTCGATTTCTCCCCGTGCTTGTTCAATGATCCCTGCACTGCCGTCCGCCTGATCCCGGTAGTCCATAATCGAAATGTAATCGAGCGTATCCTGAACGTGCTGGGACATCCATTTGACCGAGCCGTTCCACGAGATGCTGCTGGCGTCCACCGATGTGTCGAACCAGCGCGGGATGGCGGCTCCGACCTGCAGGTCCAGGCCGGAAGCCTGCTTGCGGTCCATCAATGCCTTGAGCATGTCAAGGTACTGTACCTGAACCGAAGGTTTGGCACTTTTAAAATCACCGAGGCTGTAAGGCTCCGTATCAATGTTTACACCGTCGAATCTCTCCCTTGGATCCGAGGATAAATTGTAATTCAGAATACCTTCGAACTCGGCCACCGCTTGGGTCCGGTAACGGGCATAAGCTCCGAAATAGGGCGGCGTCGTACCACCAGCGATCAACGCTTCCACATGGTAGCCCTTGTCATGGGCCCAGCCGACGAAATCCCTGACCTCCGGCCGTTTGTCCTCCAGCATCCGCATGCCGAAATAGGGTCCGACCGCCAGGTACAGCGTCCGGATTGGTCTCTGCCCGAACGTCGACGTGTCGGATGCCATAGCATCCAGCACATTACGGGAACCTGGGTTCATGATCAGGGGGTACGATTCATTCTCCCAGATCCACATGGCCCGATCTTGACCGTACACCTGCTGAGTAACAGTCATCGGGTTGGATGCTGCTTCAGCCTCCGTGGAACCAGAATCTGCTTTCATTTGCATCCCCTCATCCGGATTCACTTCATTAACTGTATCTTCCGAGGGAGGGGCCGTCAGCTCATCCTGTGCCGTGGTGACATCTTGAGCTGTTGGGGCATCTTGTGCTTGAGGTACCTCTTGCTCTGTTAAGTTATCTTGTACTGCTGAAGCATCCTGTACTGTTGAGACATCCTGTGCCGTTTCATTATTTTGCAGCGCTTGGACATCTTGATCGATTTGAGCATTCTGGTCTTTCTGGACATTCAGTTCCGCTTCAGCATTCTGTTGGATATTTTGATCTGTTTGAACATCTAGATCATTCTGGGCATCCTGCTCTGTCCAGCCCTCTTGCTCCTGCTGGTCCTCCTGGAGCATTGCTTGGCTGGATACGTTCGCGACTTTCACATATTTTGCGCTGCTGTATCCTGTATTTCCGTTTGAATCCACGGCTTTCGCTTCAAGACTATTGACCCGTCCGGCATAAGCCGCCGTCTTCCACTTGTATTGGTATCCTGATCCTTTGGGAGGCGCATCCTTCCACTCTCCGCCGTTAATCCGGATTTGCACCTTGCTGACCAGGTTTTTGCCCCCTGCTTGAATGAGGACATTGACACTCCCCTTCACGGGGCTCGTTTCGCCGGGGCTTGTAATCTGCACTTGTGGGAGCGCGGCCCCCGGATTATCTACCTCCACCGACATATAGGGAGACCAGGCCACATAGCGGGTCACACTGTCTTTTCCCCTAGCCGCCAGTTCTACCGGACCGTCGTACTTGGAGAAGTCGACGTCGGCATACCAGCTTCCGCTGCCGTCCGCTTCCGGATCATCCATGTGGGCACTGACGAGCGAATCGCCGCCTACGGCGAGCTCCACGTCATACACTCCTGAAAACGTTCCAGAAATCCGAGACATACCCGGCCCTAAGGGGCCTGAAGGCTGGTCTATCGCGATGAGAGGCGCAGCAAAGACAGGCAATGGAGGAATTCCAAACACCGAAAGAACGACCGTGAGGATCAGACAAATTCCGACGTGACGAACAGCTCGCGGGTTTCGGGCACGTCTTTGGGCATGCCCCTGCTTAATTGCCATAAGTCTCTTCACTTCCTTTACATAATGTGTGAATGACCTTGACATCGCAACGGGAAAAAGGGCTAGGAGGAAGGGTACAAGCTGAGGAATGTTAGTTTGAAGCGTTTACTTCTTCTTATTATGGCGGACGTGCGCTTAGAACCATATGTGACAAAAATGTGAACAATAAAAAGGGTTTCAGCAATTTTCCGCGGTTTTTCTACCCGAATTTCATCATCCCGCCTGGTACCGCGATGCCCCCTGTATCTGGATAAACCTTCAGTGAACAACCGCACGTACGCCGATGGTGGATGAAACTTATAACATCGTATCAGTGCCCTTTCCCCACATAGCAAAGGCTGCTCTATACACCGCTTTCCCGTTCCGATATAGTGGAAGTTAGGCAGTATGAATTCTTTTCCAGCATATATTTTGGGAGGAATCGGAAATGGAACCTTTTGCGCAGAACTTGTTACAGGACAAAGTGGTGTTGATTACCGGGGGAGCAACGGGTCTGGGCCGGGCCATGGGTGAAAAGTTCGTGCGGCTTGGTGCCCAACTGGCGATCGCAGGGCGCCGGGAAGAAGTGCTGAAGCAGACAGCCGAACAATTTAATGATAGCGGTTACAAAATATTCTATGCTCCTTGCGACGTTCGGGAACCAGCACAGATTGCGGAGTTGGCGGATGCCGTTGAACGGCATTTCGGACGGATTGACATTCTCGTCAACAATGCCTCAGGCAATTTCATCAGTCCCACCGAAAGGTTGTCCCCTCGAGCCGTAGACGCGGTGCTGAACATCGTACTGCACGGCACGTTCTATGCGACCCTGGAGATCGGCAAACGTTGGATCGACCGCGGCCAGGGAGGCACTATGCTCAATATCGTGACGACTTATGCTTCAAACGGATCGGCTTTTGTCGTTCCATCCGCTGCGGCCAAAGCCGGCGTGCTGGCACTGACCCGTTCCCTTGCGGTGGAATGGGCACGTTACGGGGTTCGCCAGGTGGCGATCGCCCCCGGTCCCTTTCCAACCGAAGGCGCATGGTCCCGCCTCTCTCCCACGCCGGAGCTGGAGCAGCAGATGATCGATCGCGTCCCTTTGCGCCGGGTCGGGAACAAAGAGGAGCTGGCGAACTTGGCTGCCTACCTGGTTTCTGATTATGCGGGATATATCAATGGGGAAGTGGTCACCATTGACGGTGGAGAATGGCTGCAGGGGGCGGGCGAATTCAATGACCTGCTGACGGTCACCGAGGAGCAGTGGGATGCACTCGCCCAAATGACCCGTAAGGGAAAATAAGAAAAACGTCTATCGACGCACCTTCTAAGAAGCCAGACCGCATGTATCGGAAGTTTTTCTTGCGATATAAGGAAGCCCAGTCTCCGATGCTTATCCTTTCTTATATCTAAAATAACAGCACAAATAGGCTGCTTTGCTGAAGGCAGCCTATATTTTGGCATTCACCGATGACACATGGCCTAAGTTTAGGCCTGATACTGCTTCAGGATCTCCTGAAGCTTCAAAGCCAGGCCAAGACGGCCGTCGATCCGGAGCGATCCGGTCATGTACGCCATCGTCGTGTTCAAGTCGTTCCGGAGCAGTTTCCGAAGATGGCTCTCAGACATCGTCAGCGTGCAGTCGGCGTCACCCGAAGCGTCCTCCACAACCCGCACGGTTCCGTCATTGAAATATACCTGCAAATGTTTCCCTGTATCCTTAATATGAAAATGGTAGGAGGCGTGCAGCCCATCCAGCGCCCCCGGCTGTTCGTTCATTTTTCCGGCCATCGCTTCAAGTTCTTGTACCACGCTCATCCATCGTCCCCCTTTTATCGCTCTCTGTCTGCGCTTCAGGGACATGCCTTTCCAGCACCCGGAAGGTGCCGGTGCCGAAGGCAAGCAGATCCCCGTTCTCTTTGCGCGCATAGGCCTGGGCTGTTATCAGCTTGCGCGAGCTATGGATAATCTCAGCCGTCACGATGACGCGCCCTTCACCCGTGGAAGCCACGTAGTTCATGTTCAAATTCACCGTCACCACATTGGCTTCCGGCCTGGCCAGCATAATGAGTATGCCCATGGCGGAGTCGATGGCTGAAGCATGCATGCCGCCGTGCACGATCCCGATGAGATTGAGATGATGGGGCAAAATATCAAAGGCTACCACGACCTGATCGCCTTTAAGTTCAACCAGTTCGCATCCGATAAAATCCCAAAAGGTATGCTTCGCGGCGTTCTCCAGCTGCTTCAGCTTCAGGTTCATATTCAGGCTGTCCGTCGTTTCCGGATTCATATTCTTGCCCTCCTTCTCATTCGGCGTCGCCGTGTCATCTCTTAGAGGTCGACCTTCGATGGATTGACCAGCTTCTCATTCTCTTCTTCGATCAGTTTGCGGCGAAGCACCTTGCCCACCAGCGTCTTGGGCAGCGACTCGCGAAACTCGTAGATCTTGGGCACTTTATACACAGCCAGCCGCTCCTTGCACCACTGCTTCAGCTCCTGCTCGGTAACAGACGAGCCTTTCCGGAGCACGATGTAAGCCTTTACATTTTCACCGCGGTAAGGGTCGTTCACGCCGGCCACGACGGCTTCCTCCACATCCGGATGCTCGAACAGCACCTCCTCGATTTCCCTCGGGTAGATGTTGTAACCGCCGGCGATAATCAGGTCTTTGCGCCGGTCCAAAATGTAAAAAAAGCCCTCATCATCCATCCTCGCCAGATCCCCGGTGTACAGCCAGCCGTCCCGGAGCGTGCGCTCCGTATCTTCCGGACGGTTCCAATACCCCTTCATGACCTGTGGGCCGCGGACGACCAGCTCGCCGATTTCTCCAAGCGGCAGCTCTTCACCCGTTTCGGGATGCACAACACGGGCTTCGGTATCTGGTAAAGGAATACCGATCGAGCCGTTTTTGCGTTTCTCCCATATGTTGTTGGCATGCGTAACCGGGGACGCTTCGGTCAATCCGTAACCTTCGATCAGCTTGCCGCGCGTGACCTCCTCGAACCGCTCCTGTACCTCAAGGGGCAGCGGTGCCGCTCCGCTGATACATATATTTATGGAAGAAAGGTCGTACTTGTGCACTTCAGGATGGTGAATCACCGCAATATACATGGTCGGCGCCCCGGGAAACACCGTCGGCTTCCGCCGATCAATGATCTTCAGCACCTGATTGATTTCAAAACGCGGAACCAAGATGAGCGTTCCGGCATTATAAACTGCCTGATTAAGCAGCACCGTAAGCCCGAATACATGGAAAAAAGGCAGTGCAGCCAAGTATTTTTCCTGGCCGATCCGTGCCCGGTAAAACCATAGCTGCGATTGAATCGTATTGGCTACCAGGTTCATATGCGTCAGCATGACGCCTTTGGCGAACCCGGTCGTTCCTCCGGTATACTGGATGAGCGCCAGGTCCTGTTCCGCATCGATGTCTACCTTGACAGGGTCGCTGCTTGATTGTTTCATGAGGCGGGTAAAGGATACGATACGATCGTCATACGTGACGGAGACATTTGTTCCGTCTTTTTTGGCGGCAAGAGGGTACAGGATGTTTTTCGGAAAAGGCAAATAATCTTTGACCGACGTGACGATCAGCTTGCTGATCGGCCTGTGGGTCATCGCCTGTTCCACGCGCTGCACCAGCGCATCCAACGTTACGATGATGCGGACGTCGGCGTCGGATAACTGATGCTGAATTTCCCGCGGCACGTACAGCGGGTTCGTCATGACTACCACGCCGCCCGCAAGGAGCGCACCGTAATACGCAATGACCTCCTGCGGGCAGTTAGGCAGCATGATGGCGATCCGGTCCCCTTTGCGGACACCCAGCCGGAGCAGGGCGTTCGCAAACCGGTTTACCGACACCAGCAGGGATCGGAATGTCATTTTCTTCCCCATGAAATCCAGAGCAATATGCTCTGGATTTCGGGAAGCGGAATCCACTAGAAATTGCGCAACGTTCTGCTTGGGATACTCGTAACTGTGCGGGACCTCACTAGGATACTGATTTAACCAAGGTTTACTCGACATCCAGGCCACCCCATCTCACGAATTGTTACAGCACGTATTTTTCCGCGGCAATGACCTTTTCAGCGATTTCACGCTTCAATCCAAGCGTATTGACAGGCGACTTTCTTGTCAGCTTTTTCAGAACGGACAGCTGCGTCCGGAGCGTGTCGCCCGATTCCATCGCGGCGAGCACTTCTTTCGCCCACGTTTCGATTTTATTGAATTCGTCATGAACGAATACGGTCGTCATCAGGATCGGCAGGCGAGCCTTGTCTTCGCCGGAGCGGTCGATGATTTTTTGCGTACGCAGCAGCGCACTTTCCATCGCATAGACGGAAATCATCATATCGGACAGATGGCTCAGAATCTCCTGTTCGTCCTCGAGCTTCAATTGATATTTCTGTACGGCCTGGGCGCCGGCCATCAGAAAAATTTTCTTCGCCATCCTGATCAGATGGGCTTCCTGGTCAAGCGTACCCTCGAAAGTTTGCGGAGGAATCGGCTCCAGAAGCTCGGCCTGTAGCGCCACCGCTTTTTGCATCAGCGGCAGCTGGCCCTTCATGGCCCGTTTCACCAAAGTGCCCGGAATGAGCAGACGGTTGATTTCGTTTGTGCCTTCGAATATGCGGTTGATCCGCGAATCCCGATAATTCCGCTCCACCCGGTACTCTTGAATAAAGCCGTATCCGCCATGGATTTGCACGCCTTCATCGACCACGAAATCCAGCGTCTCGGAACCGAACACCTTGTTGATCGAGCATTCGAGCTGATATTCGGCAATGGCTTTGGCCGATTGATAGCCCACTTCTGGACTGCTGTGATCCACTTCGGCAAGGCCAACATCGAACAGACCTGCCGTGCGGTAAACCATGCTCTCGAGCGCGTACGTTTTCGTATTCATGTCCGCCAGCTTTTTGCCGATCAGCGGGAAGGTGGAGATTTTCCGGCCAAACTGCGCGCGCTCGTTCGCGTACTTGGCAGCCAGCTCAATCGTATCCTTGGAGGCGCCTACACAACCGGCGGCCAACTTGAAGCGTCCGATATTCAGGATGTTGAAGGCGATCAAGTGCCCCTTGCCTACTTCCCATAACAGATTCTCTACAGGCACTTTCACATCCTCCAGGATGAGCGGACAGGTGGATGATCCTTTTATTCCCATTTTTTTCTCTTCCGGTCCAATGCTGACACCTTCCATCGTGCGCTCCACGATAAAAGTGCTGAAGTCTTTGCCGTCCACTTTGGCGTACACGATGAATAGGTCGGCGAAACCGGCATTCGTGATGAACTGCTTGCTGCCGTTCAATACATAATATTCACCGTCCTCGGATAAGGTGGCTGTCGTTTTCGCCCCCAGCGCATCCGAACCGGAGGAAGGCTCCGTTAAGCAGTAGGCGGCGATCTTCTCGCCGGTTGCCAGAGCCGGCAGGTATTTCTGTTTTTGCTCCTCCGTGCCGAAATAGACGATCGGCAGCGTGCCGATGCCGACATGGGCCCCGATCGATAACGCAAATGCGGATGCCTTGGTCAGCCGCTCGCTGATCAGCGTCGAACTGACCTTATCCAAGCCAAGCCCGCCATAAGCTTCCGGTACGTCGGCGCCGAGCAGTCCGAGTTCACCGGCCTTGCGCATCTTCTCCACCGTAAGCTCATAATTCAGTTTTTCAATCGCTTCGTCATGGGGCACCACTTCACCGGCTACAAAGTCCTCCGTCGTCTCGGCGATCATTCGGTGCTCTTCCGTAAAATCTTCCGGGGTCACCATATTGTGAAAGTCCGTGTCTTCAATGATATAACTGCCGCCGATCACCTTATTCATCGTTGTGCTCATCGTTCCCGTCTCCTTTGCGATATGAATTTTTAATATAAAAACCAAATCACTATAGAACGCTTTCTGCTTACGGATGAACCTCAAACACGCCCGCGGCGCCCATACCGCCGCCGATGCACATGGACACCACGCCGTAACCGCCGCCGCGCCGCTTCAGCTCGCTGATCAGGGTAGTCGTCAGCTTCGTGCCCGTGCAGCCCAGCGGATGCCCGAGCGCAATCGCGCCGCCGTTGACGTTCACTTTCTCCTCATCGATGCCAAGCTCCCGGATAATGTGGATGCACTGGGAGGCGAACGCCTCGTTGATTTCGAACAAATCCACGTCCTCCAGCGTAATTCCGGCCATCTGCAGCGCCTTCGGAATCGCCTTGACCGGACCGACGCCCATAATTTCCGGCTCGACGCCGCTCAGCGCGAAGGAACGGAACGTGGCAAGCGGCTGCAGGCCAAGCGCTTCTGCTTTTCCCCGGCTCATGACAACGACCGCCGCAGCCCCGTCGCTGACCTGGGACGCATTCCCCGCCGTGACTGATCCGTTCAGCTTGAACGCCGGTTTCAGCTTGCTCAGCACCTCTACTGTCGTGTCGCTCCGCACGCCTTCGTCCACCCGGAATTCGAATGTTTTCGTCTGCACTTTGCCCTTCTCATCCACGCTTTTTAGTTCGGCCTGAACTGGCACGATTTCGTCCTGGAACTTGCCTTCCGCAATCGCCTGCGCCGCCCTGGCGTGCGATCTCGCAGCAAATCGGTCCTGATCTTCCCGGCTGATGCCGAAGCGGTCGGCCACCTCTTCCGCCGTATGTCCCATGGCGATATAGACCTCCGGCATCTGCTCAACGATCTTCGGATTCGGCGACATCTTAAAGCCGGTCATCGGCACATGGCTCATGCTCTCCACGCCGCCGGCGATCAGGATGTCGGCATGCCCCAGCATGACCCGCTCCGCCGCGAAGGCGATCGACTGAAGGCCAGAGGAGCAGAACCGGTTGATCGTCAGCGCGGGTACCGTCACAGGGAATCCGGCGTACAGCGACATGATCCGGGCAAAATTAAGCCCCTGCTCGCCTTCCGGCATGGCGCAGCCAATGATAATATCTTCCACGTCTTCTTTTTTGAGGCCCGGTGTCCGCTCGACCACGGCCTCCAGCACCGCCTTGCCGAGATCGTCGGCCCGCGTCTGTGCCAGGCTGCCTTTCTTGGCACGGCCGACTGCGGTACGCGCCATCGATACAATGACTGCTTCTTTCATGGAATATCCCCTCCCGTGGATGTTAGTTGCGGAGCGCCTTGCCTTTGGTTAACATGTGGTGCATGCGCTGCTGCGTCTTCGGTTCGCCACACAGGCTCAAGAAAGCCTCGCGCTCGAGGTCCAGCATATACTCCTCACTGACAAGGGTTCCTGCCGGGACATTACCGCCGGCGAGAACATGGGCCAGTTTTCGGGCGATCAGGTAATCGTGGTCGCTGATATAACCGCTTTGCTTCATGCCAAGCGCACCAAGCTGAAGCACGGCCTTACCCTCCGCCCCGACAACACGGATTTTCTCCTGCGGGATCGGTTCATAGCCGCTGCGATCCAGACCGAGAACAGCCTGCTTCGCCTGATATATTTGAACATCCTGACTCACCGCGACACGGTCGCTTGGCCGCAGGTACCCGAGACGCTTGGCATCATGGCCGCTCGTCGATACCGTCGCCGTCCCCACGGTTTGGAAAATGTGATTGATGTGCGGCTGCAGATCCGCATCCGGAAGACCGGCCGTTTGGCTTGCCCGCAGCGCCAGTTCCTTGCACCCTCCACCGGCGGGAATCAGGCCGACGCCGACTTCGACAAGACCGTAATACGTCTCCGGCGCTGCGATGACCAGGTCGGCCGGCATGCAGGATTCGACCCCGCCGCCGAGGCACATGCGGTGCGGCGCGGCCACGACCGGCTTTTCAAACCGCTTCAGCGCGTACATCGTGTACTGGAATTTCCGGATGATTTCGTTGATTTCGTCCCATTCTTCGTCCTGTGCTTCCATGAGGAGCAGCATAATGTTGGCTCCCACGCAGTAATTGCGTGCCTGGTTGGCAATCACGAGTCCTCTGAAATTGCTGCGCACCTCGTCAATGCTCTGCGTAATCATGGAGAGAATGTCCTCGCCGATCGCATTGTTGGGCGAATGAAATTCCAGGCAGGCGACGCCGTCTCCAAGGTCGATCAGGCTGGCACCGCTGTTTCCTTTCACCACCTTGTTTTGCTCTTTCAGGCTGCCCAGATTGATGACTTCTTCCGGCTGTTCTACCTCACGGTATGCGCCCGACGCCACATGAATCGAATACAGACGGCCCTCCTCCTTCTTGTAAAAGGACTTGTGTCCCGCAGCGACCCACTCTTTAACCCAAGCTGGAACGGTCAAGCCTTCGGCTTCCATCCGCTCCACGGACCGGGCCAGGCCGATGGCGTCCCAAGTCTCAAACGGCCCGAGTTCCCAGGAGAAGCCCCATTTCATGGCATCGTCGATTTCCTTGACCGAATCGGCGATCTCGCCCACCTTTTCGGCCGAATAGACAAGCACCTGCTTTAGAATGTCCCAGGCCAGATCCGAGTAGCGGTCCTTCGCCCCGAGGAGCGCCTTTGTTTTCGCTCCGGCTCCCTTGGCCATTTTCGCGGCCTCCAACGATGCCGATTCGGGCTTCATCTGCGGCACATATTCCAGCGTTTTCAGGTCAAGGGATAAAATCTCGCTCCCGGCCGGCGTTTTCTTTTTCAAATAGAAGCCCTGCCCGCTCTTCTCCCCGAGCCAGCCGCGTGCCACCATGTCCGTCAGCACGTCCGGCGGAGTGAAAACCGCCTGTTCGCCCTCATTCTCGACGTTCATCCGGACGTTATCCGCGACATGAACGAACGTGTCGAGCCCCACCAGATCCAGCGTGCGGAAGGTGGCGCTCTTCGGACGCCCCATCGCCGGTCCGGTCACCGCATCGACCTCTTCCACCGTGAAGCCCTTCTCCAACATTTCCTGCAGAGTCACAAGCAGGCCGTAAGTACCGATCCGGTTCGCAATAAAGTTAGGCGTATCCTTGGCGATGACGACGCCCTTGCCGAGCACCCTTTCGCAAAAATCCTTCATACGCGCCACGAGCTCCGGCTCCGTGTCCCGTCCTGGAATAATTTCAAGCAGCTTCATGTAACGGGGCGGATTAAAGAAATGTGTGCCCAGGAAGTGTTTTCTGAACGTTTCGCCGCATTCGGCCGCCATCTCGTTGATCGAGATGCCCGACGTGTTCGAGCTGACCACAGTACCCGGTTTCCAATGCTGCTCTACGCGTTTCAGGAGCTGCAGCTTCACTTCCAGATTCTCGACCACCACTTCGATGACCCAGTCGACGCCTGCAATTTGCGGCAGATGATCTTCGAGGTTACCCGGCGTAATCCGGGAAGCAAACGCAGGATCATACAGCGGAGCCGGCCTGGTCTTGCCGAGCTTCTCAATGGCCGAAGTTGCAAGACGACTGCGTACCGCCGGATGTTCCAGCGTTAAGCCCTTCTTGGTCTCTTCCTCTGTCAGCTTAGTCGGCACGACGTCCAGCAGTAAGCACGGGATCCCGACATTGGCCAGATGTGCAGCAATGCCGGAACCCATAATTCCTGAGCCGATGACGGCTGCCTTGCGAATGGATTTGTTCATTGTGTGCTTGCCTCCATTTCAAATCCTTTATTGTGAGCAGCGGAATCCCCGAACACGGACAGCTCCAAAATTTCGGCGATATCCTTTGCTTTCACACGCTCTTCCACTTCCTTCATCTTCGTCCCGTCCTCCATCATGGTCAGGCAGTAAGGGCAGGCGCTGCTGATGATGCTTGGATTCACTTCCAGCGCCTGCTCCGTACGGGCAAGGTTCACCCGTTTGCCGGACGTCTCCTCCATCCACATCATGCCGCCCCCGGCGCCGCAGCACATCGCATTTTCCCGCGTGCGCTTCATTTCAACGAGCTCTACGCCGGGAATGGCCCGGAGGACGCTGCGCGGTTGGTCGTACACGTTGTTATAGCGTCCCAGATAACACGAGTCGTGATAAGTGATCCGCTCCTTCACTTCATACTGGGGTTTCAGCTTCCCTTCGCGGATGAGCTGATCCAGCAGTTCGGAGTGATGGAGCACCTCCACCCCTTCGAGCCCGAATTCGGGGTATTCGTTTTTGATCGTGTTGAAGGTGTGCGGGCATGCGGTCACGATTTTTTGGACGCCGTATTTTTCGAAAAGCTCGATGTTCTCCATGCACAGCTGCTGAAACAGCATCTCATTGCCCATCCGGCGGGGCGTATCCCCCGAATTTTTCTCCTCGTTGCCGAGAATGGCGAAATTGACGCCGGATTCGTTCAAGAGGCGGGCAAACGCCTTGGAGATTTTGCGGCTGCGCAGATCGTATGAGCCCATCGATCCGACGAAGAACAAATATTCAAACTGCGGATTGTCCTTGACGGTTGGCACCCGGATGCCTTCCACCTCGCCGGTCCAGTTGGCCCGGTCGTTGCGGTTCAATCCCCAGGGATTGCTTTGCCGTTCGATATTTTGCAGGGCTCGCTGTCCCTCTGCCGGCATGCTTCCCTCCATCAGCACGAGATGGCGGCGCAAATCGATGATCTTATCGACATGCTCGTTGCCGACCGGGCACTGATCCTCGCAGTTGCGGCAGGTGGTGCAGGACCAGATCTCCTCCTCGGTCATGACGTCGCCGATCAAGTTCATGTCCTGCGGACTTGTGTCCTGATGGGTCCAGGTGGCCTTCTGCCATGCCAGCGTCGGGCGGATATCCGTCACGCCGACCGCTGATGACCAATCGGGATGGGTTTCGGACATGGATGCACCCAATGCATGCGCTCCACTCTCGGCAAAAGCATATTCGGGAACATACGGCGACTTACCGGTAACGGCTGTACCCTTTTCCGTCAAATGATCGCGGAGTTTAGTAATGAGATGCATCGGCGACAGTACCTTGCCGGTATTGGAAGCCGGGCAGACGTTCGTGCAGCGGCCGCATTCCACGCAAGCGTAGAAGTCGATCATCTGTTTTTGCGTAAAATCTTCGATCCTGCCGACGCCGAACGACTCGGCTTCTTCATCTTCAAGGTCAAGCTTGCTCAGCTTGCCGACAGGCTCGGAGCGGCCCAGCCAAATATTGACCGGTGCGGTAATAAGGTGAAAATGCTTCGATTGAGGAACATAGACGAGAAAAGATAGCAGAATAAGCAGATGGGCCCACCAAAAGATGTAGAATAATACGGATGCCGCCGTCCCGGACATGCCGTAGAAGATGGCCGCAATCGCTGAGGATATAGGTGCGTAAGCGGATGGCTCGAGGTCGAGCCGGATTCTTTCGAAGGTAAGCGACAGCAGCACAGACAGCATCAGGGAGAAGATAAAGAACACGACAATGCTCGGTTTCCACCCTTTCTTGAGGCGCGCAAGCTTCTCGCCATACCGGCGGTAAGCGGCATATCCCATCGCTACAAGGACCAGAAACACCGTGATCTCCTGAAGCAGACCGAATACGTCGTACGCGGGAAGCGGCAGGTGGCCGCCGTCTGTCAGTCCTTTGATAATGAGATCCAGCGCGCCGAACTGAAGGATGATGAAGCCGTAAAAGATCACCACGTGCATAATGCCGCTCTTCCGGTCCTTCAGCAGCTTTTTCTGGCCGAACACCTGTCCCAGGAACTCGCCCCATCTGCCTTCGCGCTGCTTCCGGAAATCCACCGGCTTGCCGAGCTTCACGTACAGCAGTCTGTGATACACCGCTTGGCAGAACAAATAAATACCGTACCCGGTCACAGCGAGAAACAGGAGTAAATTGACGATTGGCCACACCATTTGTCATCCGTCCTTTCTTCGTATTCACCTAAGTTTGGTGACGGGTTACAATTCGTAAGCGGTTACAAAGCTTGTTTAAAAATAAAATCTTACCTTGAAAACATTGACAACTGGCACTGTTTCCCATAAGATTAAGAAAAATGAATGAGGATTCATTCAGTTATTTGAATTCTAACACCGGGGTGGCCTGATGACAAGTAGAAAATTGGAAAAATATGAGTTGATCTTGGATGCAGCCTTAAAAGTAATCGCGGAGAACGGTTATCACGGCTCCCAGATTTCGAGGATCGCCAAGGAGGCAGGCGTCGCGGACGGTACGATTTATTTATATTTTAAAAACAAGGAAGATATCCTTATTTCTCTGTTTCAAGCCCGTCTCGGAAATCTGGTCTCCATGTTCAACAGCAGCGTGAAGGAAACGAATACCGCCGATGAAGCCCTCCGCAAAGTTTGCGAAATTCACTTTACCGAGCTCGAAAACAACATCAATCTGGCTTATGTGACACAAATCGAGCTGCGTCAGAGTTCGTTGGAGCTGCGCAAAGCCATCGGGCTTGTCGTCAAGCCCTACATTCAGCTGATCGAGCATATCATTGAACAGGGGATTGCCGAGAAATCGTTCCGTGCAGACCTCGATGTCAAACTGACACGCCTGCTGATTTTTGGGGCGATGGATGAAGTGGTCACCTCCTGGCTTATCTCCGGCCGAAAGTATTCCCTTTCCGCCCAGGTGGATAAGACAGTTGAGTTTTTCTTAAAAGGTTTAAAATAACGCGTTTGAGAGAGGAGCTTGTCCGCATGAATATCTACGTTATGCTGAAGCAAACCTTCGACACGGAGGAACGAATTGTCATTTCGAATGGACAGATTTCCGACGACGGGGTCAAGTACGTCATCAATCCGTACGACGAATATGCGGTAGAAGAAGCGTTGTTGCAGCGGGATGCGCACGGCGGTACCGTAACCGTCGTCTCGGTGGGACCGGAGCGCACGGCCGAGGCGCTGAGAACGGCACTGGCCATGGGCGCGGATGAAGCCGTGCTTATTGACGGCGACAGCATTCCTGGCGACGAGTTCAGCATCGCCACAGCACTGGCGGCCTATTTCGGCCTGCAGTCCGTAGACCTCATTCTCGGCGGCAACTTCTCTGTAGATTCCGGCGGGGGCCAGGTCGCTGTAAGGGTAGCCCACCTGCTGGGCCTGCCTCACGCTTCCTCGATCACGAAGCTGGACATTGCCGGAGGAAAAGCATCCGTGCAGCGGGACGCCGAAGGCGATACCGAATCGCTGGAGGTCTCCCTTCCTGCGGTATTCACCGCGCAGCAGGGGCTTAACGATCCGCGGTATCCGTCGCTGCCCGGCATTATGAAGGCGAAGAAGAAGCCGTTCCAGCGTCTCGGGCTTGGCGATCTCGGCCTGACCGAAGCGGATGTAGCCGCCAAGACGAACCGCCTCTCCCTCGCCCTGCCGCCTGAGCGCAAGGCTGGGCAAATACTGAAGGGAGACCTGGCCCAGCAGGCCGCAGATCTGGTCCAGCTGCTGCGAACCGAAGCCAAGCTGATTTGATGAAACCCATTAAAGGAGGAATCCCGAATGAGTAAAACGTTTGTGGTCGTAGCCGAGGTACGCGGTGGCAGCCTGCGACAGGTTTCATTGGAAGCGCTTCAGGCGGCCTCCATTGCCAAAAATGAAGGAGACGCCGTCGCTGCGGTGCTGATCGGGTCGCAAATCACGACCCTTGCTGCAGATCTGGCGGGCTATGTGGAAGGCCGGGTGTACGCCGTGGACCACCCCGAGCTGGAAATCTACAACGCTGAAGCTTATTTTGATGTCGTGCAAAGCGTGTTTGAGCAGGTGACGCCTGACGTGGTCATCCTTGGCCATACGGTACTGGGCCGGGATCTCGCGCCGAAAATCGCTGCCCATTTGGGTGCCGGACAAATTTCAGACGTGACGGCGATTGAGCAGAACGACGGCGAAGCGGTCTACACCCGCCCGATCTACGCAGGCAAAGCTTTCGAGCAAAAGTCGTTCACCGGCGGCCCGCAGGTCGTGACGATCCGCCCGAACAATCTGGCTCCCACACCAAGCGTATCTTCGCCTGGGGAGATTATCGAGATCGATTACGCCCCTTCCGGCTCCCTCCGCTCGATCGTAAAGGACATCGTGCGCAAGACGTCCGGCAAGGTCGACCTGACCGAAGCGAAAATTATCGTTTCGGGCGGCCGCGGCGTTAAGAGTGCCGAAGGGTTCAAGCCGCTTGAAGAGCTGGCGGATGTGCTGCACGGCGCGGTGGGAGCTTCTCGGGCGGCCTGCGATGCAGGCTACTGCGACTATTCGATGCAGATTGGCCAGACCGGCAAGGTCGTGACGCCGGAGATATATATCGCCTGCGGCATCAGCGGCGCGATCCAGCATTTGGCGGGGATGAGCCAGTCAAGGGTCATCATCGCGATCAATAAGGATCCCGAAGCGCCGATTTTTAAAGTAGCGGATTACGGTATTGTCGGGGACCTGTTCGAGGTCGTGCCGCTCCTCACCCGCGAGTTTCGCAAGGTGCTGGTTTAACGACTCGTTGGACGTGATGAAGCCACATATTTTAAGAAAACAAAAGCATTCGTCAGCCGGTCTACCACCGGCCTGACGAATGCTTTTTCCTTGTCTTGTCGTGTTCGATGCGGTGTTCAAAGGGACAACGCCGCAGCTCAGACGTTTGCCGAAGCTAAAGCTTCTTTAATCTTCCGGTTCACCCATTCGCGCTTGGCGATCAGCCATTCTTCTTCGCGCGGGTAGCGGCTGAACGTGATCGGCTCGGACAAATCTTCCTCCAACGCCTTCAGCACATTCTCCCTGCCGATTTTGGATTCGAGCAGCTGGAGTGCACGCAAATCCTGCAGCGCTTCGTTCATGACCTCAAGCCGGATCGATTCGACCGGCACGCCGCCCGGTCCCGGATACACGATAAACGGATCGCCTGACGGAAAAGCTTTGCCGGCATCGGTCGTTTCGTACGGATCGATCTCGCCTTTGGAGTATTGCGAATAATAGAAGTTATAACCCCAATGCAAAAATCCGGCGGCGTCAAACTTGTACAGCTGGAAGCCCAGAATCCGATTGCGGGCCGAAGGGAAGCACATAAAGCGGTTAGCCACCTCTTTATATTGGGAACAGCAATAATACGTCCAGAGCGGCTGGACGTTATGCTCCAGAAACGGCTCGATATGATTGCTGGCCGGAATAGGCGTTTTCACCAAACCATTCTCGAAGAAATCGTAGTCCGACAGGGCGTCGATGATCGGGAATCCTTGCAGCAGCCCGCCCAGCAGCTTGCTCGCATAGCCATAAGACTCCAGATGATCCGCCCCAGGCTCATCGGAGATGTGGAAATAGCTTCGTTCCGACAGGTTATTGGCATGAATCCATTCTGTGAGCGCCGGGACAAACTGCTCCAGGAACAGACGATACGTTTCACCGGTGGCATCGGTCTCCCATCCGAAAATCTTCTGTGGATTTCCGTCTACAGATGCCATGATCTTCGGTGCATGCTTTGCTCCCCACTGCGTGAACAAATGGGAAAATTCAAAATAGCGGATGCCCTTCTCATCACACAGCTCAACCCATCTTGCGAGCCGGTCAAATCCGAACGCGTATTGATTTTCCCCTGTAACGGTCACATCCACAAGCTGAACCGTCGGCCGTTCCCCGCCGACCTCGGTGTCCAGCGGTGGTGTAAAGACGGGCGTCAGAATCATGTTCATCCCATGCTTCACGGCCGTATCCATATATTGACCGATCACCTGCCAGTGCTCTTCGCTGAATACGTCCAGTTTGTAATAGGTCGCCAGGCAGTCTGTATGGAACCATTCGGTATGTATCAGCTTCTGGGGAGGCAGCTCCTCCGGAATCAGCTCAAGCTGGAAAGTCTCCACTCCGGCATCTTCCCCATCCCCGGATGCAAAACGGACAGTGATCGGGTAGCTGCCCGCCGGCGTCTGACCATTCGGCTGAAGCGTGATCCATACACTTTGCCACTCTCCTGGTACGGCCGGAATGGTTTGTTCTTCATAAAGCGGATACAGCGGATCCGGAAATAATCCGGGTTCCGCACGCAGGACATGTTCATCGTGATCCGGATATACGGGAAAACCGGACGGCACGAGGCCAACCCGGCGTACCGTAACCTGCAGTACAGCCGGCGCATCTACGATGACCCTAAGATCAATTACCGGGCTGTCCGCCCGGTAAGCAGCTTGAAAAGCATAACTTTCGTTGCTGAGCATGGACCCGCCGGTCACGGGATGTTCGGTTCCCTGTCCATCCGGAAATACTTTGGATAACGAGCTGAGAAGCCTGGTCTGAAATACTTGATTCTGATTCATTGAGCCAATGATCCCTCGCTTTCAAAAAACGGTATGCTTTAACCTTCGCTGTCCGTCCCCGGCTTCCTCTTTGAAAATCCTTACATTAAATATTTTTTTAAATTGTAAAGACTTCCCCATCTTCCGGAATGATTACCCGGCTGCTGTATCCTGCCTTCTCTATCGCATCTCTCAGGTCATCCCTTGTTACAAAGCAGTGATTGATCGCTTCCATGTGAACTGCTGCCACCCGGGTATCCGGTTGATGGCGCAGAACCGCGAGCACGTGCTCCTCATCCATAATGATTGGATCCCCCTTCACGAAGCGGGCGCCGCCGGCGTTAACGATCGTCAGATCCGGCTGGTAAGCATCAAGCGCCTCTTCAACATCACGGCACCATATCGTATCGCCTGCAATGTAGACCGTCGGCTCGCCTTCGGCTTGAAGGACAAAGCCGCACACGGGCCCCATCTGTTTCCCGATTTCTCCCGTTCCGTGCTGACCTCCGGTACGGGTCACAGTGATTCCCTGAAACGTAACGCTGCTTTCGACCGGTGTAGTCCCGGTAAACCCGGCTGCCCGGATCTCACCTTCGTCCTCCGGCTGGCAGAATACTGCCTTCTCCTTGCTGATTTGCTTCTGGGCAGGCTCATCCCAGTGATCCGGATGCCGGTGGGTGACCAGCAGCGCATCCGGCTGCAAGAGCTTTTCCACCTCCACTGGCAGGGGTACCCGCGGGTTGCGCAGTTCATTGGCGGTATTGATTACCGGCGGGTTGGCCTCCTTCTCGCTGAACATCGGATCGACGAGCAGAGTTACACCGGCATATTCAATAAACAATGTGGCATTGCGGATCAATTGAATTTTCATTTCCATTCACTCCCGGTTTGGTTTATGATTCTGTTATTCACGATACCAGTATAAAACAGGAAAACATGTTCTTTACATAACCTGGCGAAACGATATTGGTAGCTATATTTTCACGGTGAAAGGAGTGGAGGGCAAGATGAGCAAACAAGATATCGATGAGACCGACCTTAAAATATTGCAGCTGCTGGTAGAAAATTCTCTCCAGTCCAACAAGGAGATCGGAGAAAAGGTACATCTCACCGGGCAGGCGGTGGGTGCCCGCATCCGGAAGCTCCAGGATCTGGAAGTGATCGAGGGTTATACGCTTCGGTGCAACCCGGGCAAGCTCGGACTCCAGGTCAGTGCTTTTATTACGGTCTTTATGAAATCCGCGGATACGCATACTTCGTTCCAGCATTACATCCAGCGTACCCAGCCCATCGTGGAGGCTCACCGGATCAGCGGTGAAGGCTGCTATCTCCTTCGGGTGCAGGTGCCAACCCCAATGGACCTCAATGACCTTTTGGGCGAGATGGTTCAGTTCGGCAATTATAAGGTCAATTTGTCCATCGGCCAGCTAAAATAGCCCATCAAAAAAAGAGCTCCCCATCCGTGTTCGAGATGGAATAAGAGCTCTTTTTTGCAGAGTTTATAACCTTTTTTAATTGGCTTGTTGCTGGACGACCGGAATCGTCATTTCGAGATCTTTATGATAAGTTTTAAGCGGTTCCCCCTTACTGTCGGACACGTTGGTCCAATCCTTTTTCACAGTCAATGTATAAGGCTTGATCGTAATGGAGGTCGGCGTTTTGTCAAACGGCTTGTAAGCCTCATCTTCATGATATTCGGTACCCGGTCTGCTGTTTAAATATCCGATCAAGTTCTGCTGCACCGGATTTCCATCCTGGTCCACGATGTCGTAGTACATTTTGCTCGGGCTTAAATCTCCTGTTTGCTCTGATGTCGCAGGAACGCTGCCTTTGCTGTCTAGAACCAGACGTGTCGTTACCGGCGTCAACTCAAGCTGCTTGACCGTATAGCTGAAGCCGCCGCTGCTTTGCGTTTGATCCGGATGAAGGACGACCGAACCTTTCGCCAGGTTTTTGACCGGTACGACGAATTCAAACGGCTCTTGGATCCCGGAGACGTTCAGTTTTACGGACATGTCGAATGCTTCGGGGAGGTTCATTTCAGACAGACCCTTCAAAATTTCAAACATGGCCATGTTGTGGATGTCTTGTCCGTCCTCCGTTTTGCCTACATCTTGTGAGAACATGCCGAAAAATTTGTTCTTTCCTTGAATGGTGACATCCGGCATATAGATATACCCTTTTTTCTGCTGTTCCAACGGAACGCTTTGGATCAGGTTCCCCTTCTCATCCTTGGCCCCTGCCGGTGGATAAGGGGAGATCATCGTATCGTCGTCCACGCCTTGACGTTCAATGACAAATGCAAGCCGGTTTCCATCAAACATCACCTCTTTAATGCTGAGCGTCACCCCGTCCTTGGTTACGCTGAGGTTCGGTGCAGTTGTCAGTCCTGTCGTGCTGGCCTTCTGCAAAGTGCTGTCCGAATTGTATTGGAAAACACTGCCGATCCACGGCACGTTTTTTAAGGCATCCGCCATAACTGGGGACACGAAGCCGCTTCCCATCACCACACCTCCAAGCATGGCTGCAGCTGTTACGCTAATCGCCGCCTTTTTCTTCCAGGTTCCTCTTCCGATACGTTCGCTTCTGCTGGATCTACTCATTTCATTCAGCCTCTCCATAATTTGATTGGCGTAGCTTTCTTGCGGCATTTCCTTTTGCTTAACCGTTCTCCGCAAATGCGCCATCAGCTCTTCTTCAGTTAGATCTGACCATTCGTTCATGGGTTACCCCTCCTTTGATCTTCTTTTGCAGAATCAGTTTTTTCCGGACGCGTTCGAACTTTTTGCGCAGTGTTGCCGGTTTGCAGTCCATAATCTGTCCGATCTCTTCGAAGCTGTACTGCTCCACTGCCCGCAGAAGCACGAGATGCCTTTCTTCAGGCTTCAAACTCATCAGCAGCTCTTCCACCTCTGGTACGCTGTCCTTTTGGTGCTGATTCTCCAACTGCCGGATCTCTTTTTGGAGAGATAACGTCTTCTTTTGCCGGCTCTTCTTTCTGGTCATGTCCATGCAATGGTAGTAAGCTACTTTATATAACCATGAGGAGAAGGAAACCTGGTGCTCATATTTATGGATGGATTGATACACCTTGATGAAGATTTCCTGCAGCGCGTCTTCCGCTTCCTCGCGGTTCTTCAAAATGTAATAACAATACGTATAAATCTGACGCTCAAACGTGCGGATGATGTCGGCAAACGCCTGCTTATCTCCTTGTTTGACGCTTTCTACGACGCTCTCGATAGGTTGTGTCGGCTCTTCCCCGGGGTTGAGGTCTTTCATGGCATCACCTCCCTTGTTGTCCCATCCTCACCCTGTATAACGTTTGGCATGCGACCGAATGTGACATCGTTCCGAAATAAAAACGTCCCTATTCGGATAACATGCTTTCCGGAAGGGACGCTGTGAAGGATTTGGATCTTTGACGTACTCCTTTAAACATTCCCCCAATTAGATGCATCAGGAGCGAAAAAGGTTATACAGCTTGATCATTTACCAATTACAGTAACTCAAAGTAAAGATCCGGTGAATGAGCAGCGGTTACCGGATCTATTGGTGGTTCCAGATAACCCATTTCCAGAACAGCGACGATCCGCTCCTCTTGCTGAACACCATAACGATGGGCGGATGTTCGATCATAAATCCAGTCGTTCATCGTCATTCGGACGTTGAGCTTACTCTCTTGAGCAAGAATATGGAAATTTTGCATAAGGCAGCATGCGGCCGCGAAATCTTCCTCCCTTTTATGAGGATCGCGCTCTTCTTTAATCACCAGGATCAAATAAGCCGGCGCCTCCTCCTGTAATCCGGCCATGATGTCTGTGCTGCCTGACCCGATAAATATAAAACGCCACGGCTCCCGCAGTCCGTCGTTCGGAGTCCATACGGCCACATTTAACAGATCCAGGACATGACCTTCAGGAACGAGCCGATTACTGTAGTTTGATGTAAGTCCTTTATTTGTGACACCGGTGATGTTCATGGGTTCGCCTCCTTATCCCGATATGATCATCCACTTCTTTTCTGCACGTGTCCTGGCTCTGGCTTTCGGTATTTTGTCAAAATAGCCGAGGTGTAAAATTCCCACCAGTTTCTCCGTTGGTTTCATTTGGAAAAGGTGGAATAACTCCCGGCTCTGCATCATAGGCTCCGTGTCCCATAGGGAACCAAGCTGCCGCTGCCAGGCAAGCAGCTGGAAGTTTTGCATGATCCCGCAAACTGCAGCATAATTCATGTCATTTGTCCTTCTGTCCTCGTTCGTGTTGGCAATAACAGCCAAATTACAGGGTATGTCCGTTACTCTTTTTCGGACAAAATCCCGAATTTTTTCCGGCAGCCATTTGACCAGTTTGTTCTTCACCAAGGGCTCAAGCATGCAGGCAGCGAGACGTTCCCTGGATTCCGCCGTTCCTGCATATACGCACCGGTAACTTGCAGCCTCGCCGGAAGGAGAAGGATATAAGCCCTGCGCTTCGCGGAGCAACTCCCGCACAAGTTCCTGATCCACCTCGGGAGAGGATTTAAACCTGCGAATGCTTCTGCGCTCTTGGATGATTTTCGCCCATTCCATGATAGAACCCTCCTGTTCATTCAGACTTGAAAACCGCCTATGATGTGCTTCCCCCACTCCTGACCAACGCATTACAGCCTCGCGAATCACTCATCGGTTCCATATACTGCATCCCGGCTCGCTGTTTTGAGTTGGATGCATGCATGGTTTCTAATGAAACAAAATATGTAAGCGAAGGAATGCTACTTGTGCTCCTAAACATAACCGTTGAATAGTGTGCTCTTCAGCATCGACTGCTCCCTTGAATGAGATAGCTACAGCTTTGATTAAATAATCATACGATTGTAACAGTTAAAAGGATTCCAATGCTCCAAATTATTTATTCATATGAAACAATAATATTGTATAGATTTTACTGACCCCTGTCAATTCTGTTTTCATGCCTGCATCGGTCATCCAGCTTGGATACAACGACGTAAGTTGTTAAAAGGCTTCTGTTTATGACGCGGTTCACACTTACCAGGATGTTAGTACCTGTACTAAAAGTGCGTACTTACAGCGTGGCGAGGTATTTTTTATACTCAATACGAAGTCATCATCGAAAATAGGAGGACCAATCCGATGAAAACCTTAGTGATCGTATCGCATCCAAGCATTGAAACGTCCGTTATTAATAAACGCTGGGTCCAAGAGCTCCATAAATACCCGGAAAAATACACGGTCCATGACTTGTACAAAGCTTATCCTGACCCATCCATCGATGTGGAAAACGAGCAGCGGTTGGTGGAAACGCATGACCATTTGATGCTGCAGTTTCCAATCCAGTGGTTCAACTGTCCGCCTCTCCTGAAACAATGGCTGGACGAAGTGCTGGCATACGGCTGGGCTTATGGTTCGAACGGTGGCGACAAGTTAAAGAACCGCAAAGTCGCTCTTGGGGTCTCTGCAGGAATCAAAAAAGCGGATTACCGAGAAACAGGCAGGTACCGGTATACACTGGAGCAAATATTGATTCCGTTTGAAACGACCTTCCGGTACTGCAATGCGGATTATCGTTCGGTGTTTGCATTCTACGGTACGGAGAGCAAGCCTGGTGAAAATGTGCCGGGTGTGGAAGCCGATCAGCCCGTGAACGAACTGGAACAAAGCGCACAGGACTATTTGAAGTTTATCGACTCCCTCTAAACCGGAAAACGGATTTTGGCCATTAAAAAAGAAGTATCTCCCCTGTACGGGAAATACTTCTTCTAATGAGCCGTATTACGGGATGCCTATCGCTGAACAGCCTCTACGCCGGGAACAAAGTATTTCTCCCCCCACTCGCACATCAGATTCAGGACAGGGATGAGGGAAAGACCCCGTTCGGACAACGAATATTCGACCTTCGGCGGAACCTGAGGAAATTCCTTGCGTAAGACCAGGCCGTCCGCTTCCATTTCTTTTAACATGACGCTAAGTGTTTTAAAGGAAATGGTTCCGATACTCCGCTGGAGTTCATTAAAACGCATCACTTGATGTTCGGACAACCAATACATGATGATCATTTTGTATTTGCCGCCGATTAAGGACAGCGTATATCCAAAGCCAGTGTCTTTGAGCTTTACGCCGCCCGGAACACAGGTTTCCCGCACAGGAGCACCTTCCTTTCGCCAAGACGATCTGTCTCCATTATATAGGCTAAGTTCTTCAGCGTAAAAGGATGTGTAAGGGATAAAGGCCGCTTGCCCGGGAAACGATGCTTACCCATCAAAAGATGCTTACCTATACATTTCTGCCGTATGCCTCTATCTGTGTCAGGGCCGGAAACGGCGTCTCATCGCCTTTGATCAAGCGCTTGAGCACCAGCCATTCGACCGTGCGGGGAGAGATGTCAAAGTATTGGATGCTGCGGATTTTTGCAGGATGGAGCTGCTCCTCTGACCCGTCGGAAAAAGCAACCGTTACTTCTTTCCACCAGCTGTCATGCGGAAAATCGCCGCGCAATACGAGTCCAAGCCGGTCAAGCTGCACCTTACGTCCAAAATCCAGCGTCAGCTCGGCATCCGGCTGCTGGTTAATTCCCCAGGACTGATACGGGTAAGAACCGTGGCTGTAATTGGCATAGACGCCGTCGATGGCGTTGCGGGCAAAGAAGGTCGGCTCGTTTCGGGTTTCAACATTCGCGTGAGCATGTGGGAAGGCGCCCGAGTCCTGCTTCTGGTCATGAGGGTTTAAGGCGAGATTACGGTACTGGCTGATCTCATTCTCCGTCGCATACCGGGCAGTAACATAATGCTTCGATCCGGCAAAAGCGTTCTCGGGATAAGCTCGTTTGTATGCCAGCGGAATCTCGTATTCCCATGCGGTTCCCTTTACATACATTAAAGAGGGATTGAGCGTCTCATCCATCTGAACCACGATATACGAATCCGGCTGCTCCATCGTGACTTTAAATTTGTCACCCTCGGCATACTCCACACGCTGGCAGGCCAGATACGTAAACCCTTCTTCTTCCCGTTCCATCAAATGGACATGGGTCGTTTGCGAATCGCTGTACTCCTCCGTCCTCACTTCATTTTGACGATTCAGTAACTCGAGCTTGATTGTCGGCATCATCGTTCTCTCCCCATTTCAGAATATCAAATGAACTTGATTGGATTGATATAAACTAATAAGAACATTATATAACGGTTCATATGAACCCTAAAGAGATTTTTTTTCAGCACCTGTTGATCCTTCAACTTGATTGGGCAAGAAAGTGGTTGTAAAGCGAACGGCAGACCTTAATCGTCCTAAAATCCACTCCCCGTTTATTTGTGACAAAAAAGCGGCCTATCTTACAGCGTTTTTTGTTATACTAAAATTGCATTAAATCTATATTTAATGCAATTTATCTTTAAATCGATCAGGTGGGTGCCAAGCTGATGAAATATACGGAAGTTTTTGAACAATACGAACGCGAAGCGAAGCTGTTTGTTTCCTATATGAAGGATCGTGAATATTCACAAGAAACGCAGAATGCTTATTTTCATGATCTCAAGCATTTCTTGACGTCATTGGACGGCAAAGCCGTCTCGGAAGTTTCGGAGATCGATGTGATGTATTTCCTGACTCGTGTACGTGAAAGCGGCGCAGGCGCCCGGTACCGCAATCGGTGCCAATCGGCCATCCGCCTCTTTTATAAAGTGATGATTCGATTCAAGTTAACGGACCATAATCCGGCCATGAATATTGAAAAAGCAAAGGTCGAGAAGAAAAAACAACCCGTGTATCTTCAAAAGCAGTTTCTCGATGCATGCTTGGGACTGGTTGAAGGAAGATATATGATTCGGGACGTTTCGATCGTTGCCCTGATGGCCTATGCGGGACTTCGTGTCAGTGAGATCGTGAAGTTAAACATTTCGGACTTCGATCAGGAAGGGAACAACATCGGTGTGCTCGGAAAAGGCGGGAAATGGCGCTACATCCCCCTCCCTGCCGAAATGACCAACTTACTGCAAACATGTCTGAGCGAGCGGATCTCTCCCCGGAACGCCAAGGAAACGGCCTTTTTTATTTCCCAATTCCGGCGCCGAATCAGCAAACGAATGGTACAGAGTATCGCGGAAAAAACCTTTCAAGCCCTGTTCGAAAAGTATCCGCATTTATCGGGAAGAACACTGTCCGCCCATAAGCTGAGACACTCCTTCGCTACGGATCTGCTGCACAACGGAGCCGACCTGCGGACGGTTCAAGAGCTGCTTGGCCATGAGGATATTTCCACGACCCAGATCTACACCCACGTACTGGATGAGGCCAAAGAACGTGCGATGAATAATATCCGGCCGGCCATTCCAGGGGAGTTGTTGAATGGGCAAGCTTAAACGGGCGGCAGAATTTATTTGGGGAACGCAAAAAGCTCCCGAATGACCGACCTGAGCCGTACAGGTCTTTTTCATTGGGAGGATGAAGAACATAAGCTAATCTTGAGCCGATGGGGTCATCCGATGCTAATCGTTCAGCTTGGCGCCGCCCAGCAGCTGCCTCTGCATCCACTGATTCGAGACGAGCGCATCCCCGTCCGCCTTTAGCTGATGATACAGCCGAGCGCGAAGTTCTTGCAGGATACCGGCATGCTCCGCTTCACTGACGACATTATTCAGCTCGCCAGGATCCGCTTGCAGCTGATACAATTCGTCGATATCCGTGGGATTCCAGATGTATTTCCACTGCTTGGTCCGGATCATACGCTGCGTATACAGGCCGAACTGCTGACCGTTGTATGTGGATACAACCGCGTCCCGCCACGGCTCAGTCATTCCCTCTCCGGCAAGCAGCGGAAGCAGAGATCTCCCCTGCAGATATCCAGGGTCACATTTCTCAAGTCCCAGGATGGACAGAAACGTCGGAGGCAGATCCAGAAAATTATACACGAAATCATCGCAGGTACGACCAGCCTGCTGAACGCCGGACCAGCGTATGATGAGCGGCACGCGGACCACATCATCGTATAAAATATAATGCTTATCCATCATGCCGTGCGAGCCGCACATGTCACCATGGTCTGCGGTGAAGATGACCATCGTATTCTCTGCGGCCCCCGTTCGATCCAGCGCTTCCAGCACTTTACCGATGGCATCGTCAAGCTGGCTGATCAATCCGTAATAACGGGCAACAATGGGCGCCCAGTCATCCCATGTAAAATGCTCCACGCCCCAGCTGAGCTGCTGCTGCCGCTGGATGTACGGCTTGCCCGCCAGTGTATCCATGAATCCTTCCCATTCCGGCATGTCAGCGGGATCGTACATGTCATCATACGGCGCGGACGGCCTGCACGGTAGGTGCGGTTCGGAGAAATGCAGCGCCATGTGCCAAGGCTTCCCATTGGATTGAAGGCGTGCCAGTTCTTCGGCTGCACGGTCTGCAAACCAATGCGTCTTTGCGTCCTCCAGCGGAATAGGATTGCTTTCGCCAAAGTATCCGTTTGTAAAATGCACGCCGGGGTACTTTTTCTTCGCAAATTCGTCGTACTCCGCTTCACCGAGATAAGAATGATAGCCGTAGGCCGTCGCATCGTAATCGGGGTTCACGCCCCATTTCCCCAAGTAGGCACAGGTATACCCGTTCTCTGCAAGCGTTCTTACCCAGGTGTAGGCGTCAGGAGGCAGCGCCGCAACAGGAAGCGCCCCGCTGAAGTTCCACAAGGCGCCAAACGTTTCCGGACGGCTGCCATGAAGCAGGGACTGCCGCGCCGGACAGCAGACCGGCAGCACGGAGTACGCATGCGAGAACGCCGCTCCAGCTACAGCGAGCCGGTCCACATTCGGCGTGCGGACCGGATGCTTACCGCTGTAGCCCATGCAGTCGTAGCGAAGCTGGTCCGCGGTGATCAGTAGTACATTGGGACGTTGATTACGCATGTGCACCGCTCCTGAACTCGCTCGGTGAGCAGCCGGCATGCCGCACGAAGAGCCTGCTGAAGAACGACGGATCGTCATAGCCGACGCTGGCGGCCACGGCAATCACCTTCTCGTCCGATTCGACCAGCATCCGCTTGGCCCGTTCAATCCGGATTTCATGGAGGACGTCAAATACGCTCTTGTGGAATTCTTCCCTCATGATGCGGTTAAGCTGGCGGGTGCTGACGTTAAATAAACCGGAAAGGGATTGGAGCGTAATTTTTTTATCGAAGCTGCGCTCTAAATAACCGTAGATCCGGCGGGCTGTCATCACCCGGTCCAGCTGGCGCGGCGAAGCATAGCTTTTACGGCTGTGCATTAGCGCGTAATATCGAGAGAGGAGCACCAGCAGCTCCACCAGCTGAAGCTTGATCACCGTCGTATGCCCCAGGACACGCGCTCCGATTTCCCGGATCATGCTGTCAAGCAGCGTAAGGACGGAAGCCGCCTCCTGTCCGAGCAGGTTTAAATGATGATTGAAACGGACGTCATGTTTCAGGAAGGGATGCACATAAAAGTAATCCATCGAAGTGGTAATCTCCAGCTCCCTGAGCAGGGCGTCCGAAATGAAGGACGGCATGAACAGACAGTTGATGATTTCCATCTTCTCGCCTTGCTCCACGTCATAGGCATGTGTCTCGCCCGGGTTGATAATGAACACGTCCCCTGCCCGGATGTCATAACGCGTTCCTTGAAAGATATGACTCCCTTTGCCCTTCACGACATAGACGAGCTCGACGAATTCATGCCCATGCTCGGCAAGCGATCCCTGTTCGGTCCGTGTGATCCAGAACGGAAATTCTTCCTTCATGAAGCCCCGGCTATTGAGAATTTCCTGCACTCAGCAGCACCTCCTTCTGACCGTTATCCGTTAATGGCAGGACGAAGCTGCCTGATCAAACCGCTCCCGCCGCGGATCCTGCTGCCATTCGTCCCAGCTCATGCCGGAAGCCGACAGAATTTGCTCGATCCGCCTCCGAAACGGCAGCCCTGCCTCGGCGAGCTGCCGCATCATCGGATCCTCGCGGCCGCCGAGCTTGCTGCTGACCCATTCACCGATTTCCTGTTCGAATTGGTCGGCGAGCTCCGGAAGCTGATCCGCCAGATTGTCGTTTTCCGCGGGGTCGGCGATCAAATCATACAGTTCTCTTAGCGGACGGGTAAACGGCCCCGCATCGTAATTTCGGATGAACTTGTACCTCGGTGTCCGAATGGCTCTGGCCGCCTGCCAGGCGCATTCGCTCAAGAATACTTTCTCCGCCGTTCCCTCGGCTTCTCCTCGAATCGCCGGCCATAAACTTTTGCCGTCCAACCCAATAGGATCTGCAAGCAGAGTAAGGTCAATATGTGAAGGGTGCTCTTGACGGATGGACTCCAGGACGGTTGGCAGCAGGTCTACCTGCTGAACCAGCCCATGCACTCTCTTTCCGGCAGGAATTCTGCCCGGCCAACGCATGATGAGTGGAACATGGACGGTCGGTTCATACAGTCCGCAGTGGTCCCAATAAATATCGTGCTCCGTCAGGCTTTCCCCATGATCCCCGAATAGAATCAGCAGGGTATCCTCGGCAATTCCCAGTTTCGCTAGATGGTCGTCCAGCTCCTTCAACCGGTCGTCCAAATACCGGATTTCGGCGTCATAGAGCGCATCATAATAAGCACTATCCGTTACCGGGCCGACCAGATCGTAGTGATGGTGTTTGAAAAACGGATACGCCGGGTGATTATACGCCCGCTCCATGCTGCGGTTGGCCGGATCATAGGGATCACGGCCGCTTTCGTAAAATTCAGGAACATAGTCTGCCGGCGGCAAATAAGGCGTGTGTGCGTCCCAATAATGGAGGAACAGAAAAAAATTCTCCTCCCGATGCGCCTCAATCCACGGGAACGCCAGCTCGTTGACCGTCACGCCGTCGATCCAGCGGTTGCCGCCGACGCTGTTCGTGTAATAGCGGTAGCCTCTGGCGAACCATTCCTTCAATTGATATAAATTGTCTACCGCCGAGGTCGTGAATCCGGCGCTTCTCAGCATCGTCGGCAGCCATGGCACCGACTTCGGCAGGTGAGCCAGCTCGGAGCCATGCGATACAACGCCTGTTGTGAGTCCGATTTTGCCCGTGAAAATCCCGGTATGGGCCACTTCCGTCGGAATATCGGCGGCGTACGCCCGTTCAAAGAGAACGCCCTGGGCGGCGATCCGGTCCATATGCGGACTTGTCGGCTTGGTGTAACCATACCCGCTTAACCGGGAAGCGCGAAGCGTATCCAGCGAAATCATAATGATTTTCATCCGTCTTAGTCCTCCTAAGGAGCTGCCTTTTTTAGCGGTGCCCTGCGATTCAGCCAGGATAGAATCTGATCGCTGTTGTGCTGAAGCGAATGGGATGATGTGCAAATCGTGATGTCGGGATCGGAAGGGATGTCGTAAGGGTCGGATATTCCGGTGAAATGCTTTACCTCTCCCCGCCTTGCTTTTGCATACAGGCCCTTCACGTCACGCCGCTCGCATTCTTCCAAAGGACACTTCACATACACTTCGACGAAACCCGGAATTTCCTTTCTGGCGTAGTCTCTCATTTCAGCATATGGCGTGATGGCGGATACGAGCACATGGACCCCGTTACGGGCAAGGAGCTTAGAGACGTAGGCGATTCTTTTAATGTTCTCAAACCGCTCCTCACGGCTGAACCCGAGGCCTTTGCAAATCGTCTCCCGCAGCTCGTCGCCGTCTAGCAGCTCTGCGCGGACTCCCCGCTGCAGCAGCTCCTTCGCCACATAACGGGCCGTCGTCGTTTTGCCGGCGCCCGAAAGGCCGGTAAACCATAATACCGTTCCTTTCTCTTCTTGCCTTATATTCATCCTTAAGTACCTCCTGCTTATGGGCTGGTCGGCACCTCTACGGGTATTCCGCCGGACTGATGCGATCGGATAGCCGCTTCGATGACTTCCTGTGCGGCGAGCGCATCCAAGCCGGAAGCCTCGATGTCTTCGGGGGAAGCTCCTCCCTTGATCTGTTCGATAAAACGGTTGATCCGGTGCTTGAACGTGTCATCAAAACCCTGCATCCCGCCGAACAATGGATTGCGAAGCATCATAAGTTCATCCGATTGATGCGGATAATATGTCATGCTCTCATAGACGTTGTCGATGACGATACGGCCTGTGGTCCCGGCCGCTTCACAGAACTCGATCGGGTGGCGCATGGAGGCGTCGTAACTGCCGGTTAGATGACCGACCGCTCCTGAAACGAACTCCATGTTGACGGAAACGGTAGACCACGAATTCCGCCCCGGCGCCTTCGTCATGAAAGCCTGCACCCGCTTCACATCGCCGGCGAAGTAGCGCATGACGTCGATGGAATGCGGATGCAGCGCCCGCATGTGCAGCCACTCCGTATCCTCCTGCTGGTTCGAAATCGTAAGCCGCATGTTCATATACAGCATGGAACCGAGCTTCCCTTGTTCGATAAGGTCTTTGGCCTTGTACGCTGCAGGCGTAAAGCGGTGATTCAGGTTGCAGGCAAGCCTTACGCCTTTTTCCCGGGCCGAGGCGACCATGCTGCGGGCCTCTTCGATCCGGTTCGATATTGGTTTCTCGACGAGCACGTCTTTTCCTGCTTCGATCGCGATAACGGCAGGCTCGAAATGATGGCTTCCCTTCTCGACTCCCGCCGTCGCCACGGCCACCATATCCACAGACTCTGCGGCGAGAAGTTCGCGCAGATCCGTGTAGAAAGGAACACCATGCTCGAGTCCCGCCGCCTTAGCGCGGTCCGGCATTAGGTCGCAAACGGCGACAAGCTCCGTATCCGGGTGCTGCTTGTAAGCGCGGCAGTGAATTTTGCCAATATTATTCACACCGACGACAGCAACCCTAATCATCGGGATTCCGCCTTTTCCTTCGCCTGCAGCGAACGCGCCTTTTTGATGGACCCGATGTGAAGGGAATCATACACTTCCTGGGACGAGGTGAATTTCTTGCCTGTTCCATGCCAATTCAAATTGGTATAGATCGGGTTGACTCTTTCGGTCTCCTGCTCTCTCCTGGCGATGTGATCCTCCATCCGTTTCGTAAGCAGCGCAACGACATCCGGCTCCTGCTCCGCGACATTATGATTTTCTTCGGGATCACGAATTAGATTATACAGCTCCACCTTAGGCTTGAAATGGAAGTCCGGTTCAAGCGCCCGGATCAGCTTCCATTCCGGTGTGCGCCAGCCATGCTTGCGCATCCAAGTGCACTCGGTGATATAAAATTCGCTGATCCGGTTACGCTCTTCGCCAGCGATCGTCTTTCGCAGACTGCGACCGTCGAACTTCGTCTCCACCGGAATTTCCAGGAGATCCAGAACCGTAGGCATCACGTCCGAAATGACAGTTACGTCGGATACCCGCTTACCGGCCGGTACGCGGCCAGGAAACTTGATGATGAGCGGGACGACCAATGTGCAGTCGTACATCCCATGATGGTCGAAATAACAATCGTGCTCATACAGCGTCTCACCATGGTCGGCGGTGATGATCACAAGCGTGTCATCCTCCAGGCCCATCGCACTGATCTTGGCAAAGATGGTTTGAATGCAGGCATCCATGTAGGCGACAGCCCCGTCATACTGCGCAGTGACGTATTCCTGGTCGGTGACGCCTTCCGGAATCCAGGATTTCAAAAAATCGGCAAACGGTTTGAAAGCGTAGACCGGTTCCATGGAGCGGTTGCCGGGATCTTTTTCGTCACTGCCGTAAAACATTCGTTCGTACGGCGCGGGCGGCAAATATGGGGAATGCGGATCCATATGCCGCAAAAAGAGGAAAAACGGTTTGTTGTCCGCTGCCAGACGTTCCAGCTCCGGTACGGCCACTTCGTTCAGATTTTGCGCTTTCGGCGTTCTTCCCGTTTCATCGGGCTGCCAAGCCTCGTAATCCAGATACGTTTCGAATCCACGCGAGGACGGATTGCCGGTAAAACCGATACAAGTCGTGTTATAACCATGATCGCCCAGCGTTTCAGCCAGAGTCTGCACATGATCGCCCAATGGTCCTTCATGGCGGAGTGCCACGACGTCCGTTCCGAATACGTCCATGCCGGTCAGCATAGACGCGTAGGCCGGAGTGGTCGGAATGCTGGGACTGAAATGCTTCTCGAACAGGACGCCATCCTTTGCCACGCGGTCGATATATGGCGTCGTCAGCTTTTCGTAACCATAGGAGCTCATATGATCACGCCGAAGGCTATCGATGCCGAAAATAATGACGTTTGGCTTACGTTTAGGCTCGTTCTTACGCTTACGGTTGCTCATGTCGATTGAATTCACTCCTTAACAAGTATGGATTTACCGCGCACCCAAGTTCTTGAGGATCGCGTTCAAGTAGCCGTACGATTCAGCCGCAATGATGGAAACCTGCGCCAGCGCATGCTCCGGCGAAGCACCGATGACTTCCAGGACGACCGGGCCGTCATACCCGCCGTCGACCATGGCTTTGCAGTACCCGTACAAATCGATGTCTCCTCTTCCGCACGCCTGCAGCTCGATTGGACCAGGGCCTTGTTCCTTCCCCAGGCAGTCACGAATATGGATGTGTTTCACTCGATTTAACACGGCTGGAAGCGCCTCCTCGGCTAGCTCGCCGGCGCGGTGAATATGGCTCGGGTCCATGTCAATGCCGAACGCGGGGGATGGAATAGCCTCCATGGCCCGCAGCGTTGTCGGCGTATTGTGGATCGCGTTGCCTACATGGGCTTTGACGCACAGCGTTACGCCAAATGACGCTGCCTTCTCAGACATGCTGGCCAGCTTATCGATCGATGCGGCGAGGTCTTCCTCGACATTCATCTTGCCCCCTGGACCGACGTTTACGATCGGGATCTTCATCTCGGCGGCCGCTTCGAACGCAGCAAGCAGCCGCTGCTCATCGAGCGATGCCACTTCCGTCGAAAGAAGGGACAGGCCGTTCTCTTGTACGATTTCGAGCAGCTCGTTCTTTTGCTCCTTCCAGCGGCTGAGGTCCAGGTGCTCGCACATCCCCTGAATGGCAGCAATCTCGACTCCGTCGTAACCGCAGAGGGCAATTTGCTTTACCGCTTCTGCAAAGCTGAAATGCTTGAATAATACGGAATTGACCCCTAACTTGATCATCTCGGGTATTCCTCCTTGTTCTTCGAATAATGGATATCATCCAGATTTCTTACTTCAAGTACAGCGGATCTCCATGCAGCGGCGGCAGCGGATGCGGCCGAACGACCTCGCCGCCGAGTTCGTAGGACTCCTGAACCGCATGAACGTATTCCAATACGGCCAGCGCATCGCGGCCGCTGGCGCGCAGCTGGTCCTGAGACACTTTGTTCTCTACATCCTCCAGGAAGGCGTGCAGCCGGTTGTTGAACGTCCGGTTAAAATCGTTTGTGCCAAAATCGGTGACGACCGGTTCCGGTTGAACGCTGATCGCAGCGATGCCCTTCTCCGCTTTCCAGAATGAAACCTTCTCGACACAATTTTCAATGCAGAAGGTCCCCTTGGATCCAGCCACCTCCAGGCTCCACCAGCCGCCGAGCCCATACACCGCATCGCCCCGCTGGCTAAGCAGGTATCCTACGCCGCCATTCGCAAACTTGACATGAATGCTGTTGATGGACACCATCACGTCACCGGCGCTGCGGCGGAACCCCGGCCGGTCCGAGAACGTTTGGATGTGGGTGATATCCCCGCAGAAGTGCCGCATCACACTGAACGGATGCGTCAGGAACGCCCGCATGTGAAAATAAGGATGTCCGCTGATTTTCGCTGAGCCGGCGGGTGCATAATTCGCTTCCCCGCCGTTGAAGCCCATTTTGGCGAGACAATACACAAGCTCGCCGATTTCTCCGCCGTCCATGTAAGCCTTCGCCTTCTCGGCAGGAGCCGTGAAATAATGATTCAGGTTGCATCCGAGATACACCTTTTGCTTCTCCGCGAAGGCCACCAGTTCACGGCCTTCGCGGACATCATTGCAGAGCGGCTTTTCGACGAGCACATGCTTACCGTAACCGATCGCTTCCATCGCCGGTTCAAAATGCCAGCTTCCGTTATCGATCCCTCCCGTCGTAATGTCCACGACCTGCAAATCCGGCTCGTTCTCGATCATGTCCTTCACGCTGTAATAGGCTTTGACGCCGTGCCTTTCCGCAGCGGCATCCGCCCGTTCCCGAACGACGTCGCATACCGCAACGACGTCCGCCAATTCGTCGTCCTTATAACAATTGGCGTGGTTATTCCCGATTCCATTCATGCCGACGATTCCGATTTTGACCGCCATTTCCTCATCCCTTTCACCCGTTATTCATTCGTTGCTCCACAATTAGAAGATCTGTAACCGTTTTCTAATAACATCATAATCCCCGTGATTTTCTGATTCATGGTCGATCGGGACAGAAACCGTACCGATCCGGACGATTTGTTATGCACATTTAGCCAGTTCATCCTTCTAGCCTTTGACCGCCCCTGCCGTCATCCCCGCCACGATTTTTTTGTTAAAGAAAATAAAGAGAATGAGCGGCGGGATCGAGATCAGCACGATGTCCGCAAACAGCAGGTTCCACGATGTCGTGAACCGGCTCATGAAATTGTACAGCGTCAGCTGGATCGTGGCGTTGTCGGCGCCGGGGAAAAAGTAAAGCGGATTGACAAAGTCGTTAAACACATTGATGGACGTCAGCACGATCACAGTCGAGGTGACCGGCTTCAATAGCGGAAAAATGATACTCAAAAATAACCGGCCGCCTCCGCTTCCGTCGATCAAGGCGCTCTCATCGACTTCGCGGGGGAGCGTCGCAACAAACGCTTTGTACAGAATCGCCGCAAACGGAAAATGAAGCGCGACTTCGATAAGCGTGATTCCCGCCAGCGTCTTAAACAAGCCGATGGAATCGAGCACCCAGATCGTCGGCACGATGGCCGGCGGGATCATCAGCCCGGCGAGCACAAGAAAATTAATGAAGGAGGACGTCCTCCCGCCTTCCCTGCGCTGCAGCACGAAGCCGGCCATCGCCGCCACAATAACGAGGATGCTGATAGACAGGACGGTGAGCAGCGTGCTGTTGACGAATGCGCGGATCAGCATATAATCCGAAGCGGTCAGGACGGCTTTATAATTGTCCAGGAAATGAAAGCTGGTCGGCCAAGCCATGCTCATATCCGCGGATTCCGCCTGATTCTTAAGCGAGTTGATGATGACAAAGTAAAAGGGAATCCAAAATATCAAAGTACTCAGAATGAGCGCCGCGACGCCGATTGCGATTCTCCTTACCCGTTTGGTGAGCCTGCCGTCAGCGCGCTCGCTCCTGCTTCCGCGGATGCCCTTGATCATGTGATCGCTGCTTATGCCTTTGCTCATAAGTCCACCTCGCTTTTCGTCAGGAACTTATAGAGCGGAAACGCCAGCACCGAGACGGCGATGAACAAGATCACGTTACCGGCCGTAGCGAGCCCATAAAAGCCGGCCTGGTACTGCTTGTAAATGATGGAGGCGATCAGGTCGGTCGTAAAACCGGGTCCCCCCTTCGTCATCGCCCAAATCAAATCGAAGGAGCGCAGGCCGCCGATGAACGCAAGGATAATGACGGAGTTCATGGCCGGCCGGCTCAGCGGCAGCGTGATGTTCCGAAAAGCGGAGTAGTTGTTCCCTCCGTCGATCTTCAAGGCCTCGTAATACTCCTGGGGAATCGCCGATATTCCCGCGATGTAGATTACCGTCGCGACGCCGACGCCCTTCCAGACATCGACCATCGCGACGGACAATAAGGCAATTTTCGTATTGCCCAGCCAATCCGGACCGGTGATGCCCAGAGAGGCCAGGACGGTGTTGAACATCCCGTGCGAGGGGTGCATCATCGTGGAGAATGCGATCCCCACGGCGATCGTACTTAGCAAGGTCGGAAAGAAGATAACCGAACGCAAATAGTTTTTGAACAGAATCCTTGACGTAAGGAAGGCACCGAGCAGAAGACCAAGCACGACTTTTAACCCGCAAGTCACGACGGCATACACGAGCGTGTTCCGGAATCCGATGCTCAGCGACGTTTCGGAGAAAAAGGTGGCATAGTTCTCAAAGCCGATATACGTCCATTTTGTTAAGGTCCATCTCGTCATGCTGAAGAAAAACGATAGGATGGTAGGGAGTAAATAAAAGACGAAGTAAATGATGCCGGCTGGCAGTAAAAAGAAATACGAATACGTTCTCATCTTGGTTTTGGTCATGAAGTTCTCCTTTCTCGGCGGTTACCAGCCAGGAAGGTTCAGCTGCTGCGCCTGTTTTTCCACGTCCTTGTCGTAGTCTTCGGCCCCTTTCTTGCCTGTGCTGATGCCGCTGCCGACGGCGACTGTGATGTTTTCGAGGTTCGGCCCTTTGACAGGGGAGACGAATTCAAGTGCCGGAGCGGTGTGACCTTCATCGAAATAATGCTGCATGTCTTTCACGGCACCGTAAGAATCGTCCGGCAGTGTGGCGCCTTTGATTACGTAGGGTCCTGCCGCTTTCACCTTGGAAGCGAAGACTGCCTGCCCTTCCGAAGAGACGAAATACTCTACCCATTTCTTAGCTGCGTCTGCGTTTTTGGTATCTTTGTTGATATAGAGGCCGCTCGGCATCCATATGGTCAGCCCGTTTACGTCTGCGCTGTCGCTCGGCTGGGCGAAAAAACCTATGTCGTCGATCTGGTCCGGCGTATTGGCCATGATCGTGTCGAGTCCGCTGGACAGCATCGGGTAATGCACGCCTTCGCCGGTAGCCAGCATTTTCAGCGCCACGTCATAGGTCGTTGCCAGAAAATCCTTATTCATATAGCCCTTCTTGTACACTTCTTCGATCTTTTCGAAGCCGCGGAGCGCCGCAGGCGTGGTTGCATACTTGACCTTGTTGGCCGTGTAATCCGTCGCGAAATTCGGAACCTTCGCCTGAACGTTATAGAAGTCGGCTAGCACAAACAACTGTGAAGTCCAAGTATCCTTGTACGAAGCGAGAACGGCGGTTTTGCCGGCTGCTTTGATCTTTTCGTTGTTGGCCATGAACTCATCCCATGTTTTCGGTACGGATAAGCCAAGGTCGGCGTAAACCTTTTTGTTGTACAGAATGCCCCCTGCATTGGTGGAGCCGACAGGAGCGCCGTACACTTTATCGTTGGATGTGACGACCGTCTTGAAGGAATCAAGCACATTCGCCATAAAAGGTTCGTTCGTTACGTCCATAAAGTTCTCCTCCGGATTTAGCGCCAGAAAAAGCGATCCGGTGTTATAAACGAGCAGATCATCCATATCGCCTGTGGCCAGGCGCGTCTTGACCAGATTGTCGCCTTCCCCGCCATCCGGTTTAATATCGAATTCGATGGCGATATTCAGCTTTTTCTCAGCCTCCGCCGCTACGGCTTTCAGCGCCTCTAGGGTCGTACCGGTGTTGCCGACCATCAACGTCAGCGTCGTCTTTTTCGAAGTTGAACCGGCGGTTCCGGTACCGCCTTCGGCGGCATTGCCCCCTCCCCCGCAGCCTGCAAGCAGCGTCATCATTAACACGATACTGGTAACGAATGCAAGCGGTTTGCTCTTCGTCATCTTCATGTTTACACAACCTCCCTAACTGATTCCTTCATTTGATCCTGCGGATTGCTCAAAGGTTGAATGCGTTTTCGATGGGAGAAACGATGCAGCATCAAGGGCCCGGGTTCCCTCGTAAGTTAAGATTAGATGGATTACGGATGGGTGAACACCTGTGCTTTTGCCCATTTTTAGGGGGTAAATTTTCTTTTTTGCATTTGAGAGTATGTTTTAGGTGGGGCGCCGACGATTCGTTTGAATACTTGGCTGAAATGCTTTGGATCCTCATAGCCGACAAGTCTGCTGACATCCGTGATGCGGGCTCCCTCACTCAGCAGCGTTTTGGCTGCTTCGATCCGGTGCCTGATCAAATAGTCTGAGAAGGTGTACCCCGTCTGGGTTTTAAACAGGCGTGACAAATAACCGAGGCTTACGTGATGTTCCGCGGCAAACTGCTGAAGTGAAAGATCATGCTGATAATTTGAATGGATATGATTTAACAGAATGGGAACGAGTTCTTTGGGTTTCTGATCTAGTGGTGTCTGCCCTCTAAACAGCCCGAATACTTTACGGGTGAGCCAGCCGGACAATTCGTCATACGTAGTGAATTCGTGAAGTACATGCATGTCGTCATGGAGCGCGGCGATTCGGGTGTCCCGGTTAGAAGAAGCATTAAGGTTATATTTGAGCGAATAGAAAAGATCACTGATGAACAGCGTAAGCTGCTTCAAAGTCAATTGATGATGCTTCAATTCATGAACCATGCTCTGAATCGTATCTTTCCCCTTTTGGATTTCTCCCTGTGCGATAAAATTTTGGAGCAGCCTGGCACGATGCCATATTTCGCCGATTTCAGCCTCTACACTGCGTGTGTCTGGGGTTACGAATGTGGACATCCCAAACTTCCTCTGCTCCTCGATCATTTTGTTCAAAGCCGTAAAGCTGGAGTGCAGGGACTCCCCCTTCTTCTTGATGACGTAACCCATGTGCACTTGAATTCCGGAATGGATCAATTGTTGATAGAGCATTTGGAGGCAGGACGTGCAGTATGCAATAAGATGTTCATCCTCTAAGGCTGCCAGCAGGACCTTCCGCTTCGCGCCAACATCGATGCAGTAAAGGTCTTGTTCCCGCAGCCGCTTGAGAAATACCGATCGTGCGCTGTCTAGCGCCGTATCCTTCCCGACCTCTTCCGAAGCATGGCCATTGGTTTGCAGTAATGCTGCGAAACATAGGCTCCCGGTAACGGATGCCGTATACTCATTCACCTGGGTCTCTGAAGACAAAAGCATCTGGGTGACGGCTGCATGCATACGTTCGGTTTTTCTTTTCGTATCGTTTGTAATATGAAGAAGCGTCTGGTCAATGGCGGCGTATAAAACCTCCTTGCGGACAGGCTTCAGCAAATAGTCGATGACTCCCATTTTCATCCCCTGCTGGGCATAGGTAAACTGGTCATGCACGCTCAGTACGATTGCTTTGAGGTCCGGATGGACGCCTATTAACGCTTTGATCAATTCCAGCCCGTCCATCCCCGGCATCGTGATGTCGGTCAATACCAGGTCGGGCGTGTTCACATAGGCCGCGGCCAACGCTTCATCGCCGCTGCCAAATGCAAAAATGCGGTGCTCCGTTTCATAGATCCGGAACAATTCGACGAGCTCCGCAAGCGCCCAATGCTCATCCTCCACCAGAAATATGTTCATCCGAAGCCTCCTCCTTATTCCAGATGTTGTGATCCATAAACGGTAACGTGATCCGGACGGTCGTCCCTCCGCCCTGGCCGCTCTCCAGCTCCATCCCGTACTCAGCCCCATAGTACAACCGAATCCGTTCACGGATATTGCTGAGTCCGATCCCATATGACTGGTCTTGAATGCGGCTCGAATGTGCAGCATGCTGGAGTGCACTCCGCAGCCCTTCCAGCTGCTCCTTGTCCATGCCTTTGCCGTTATCGGACACCTCGATGACGAACGAACTGCCGTTTTGCATCGCCCGAAGTTCAATTCTTCCGCCCGACTTCATGTTACCCAGTCCATGGACGATGGCGTTTTCGATCAGAGGCTGTATCGTTAATTTCAATACCGATGCATGGAGCAGATGCTCAGGGACGGACACGTGAAGCTCGAACCTGCTGCCGAACCGGTGATGCTGGATGTTCATGTAATTTTCGATATGGTTCAGTTCCTCTTGAAGGGGGACCGGGTGCTGCAAATTTTTCATGCTGTACTGAAACAGCTCTGCGAGCGATTCCGACATTTCGGCAACCTCCTCGATGCCCCGGACACGGCTGATTGACTTCATGATGTTCAGGGTGTTGTACAAAAAATGAGGATTAATCTGCGCCTGCAGCGCCGATAACTGGGCATTTTTCTCCGCCAATTTGGATTCGTATACTTCGCTGATCAAGCGGGAAATGCTGTCCAGCATGTTGTTGTAAATCCGGCTCAGCCTGCTGATTTCGTGATTTCCTGTAACGGCCATATATTGGCTGAAATCGCCCTGCTCGACCCGCGTCATTTTCTTCATCAAGTTACGCAGCGGAATCGTGATATGGTGAGACAAAAGATAAGACACGAGGGCGATCAGCACTGTGGCAAGCAGCCCGGCAAGAGCGAGAATATATTGCGACTTTTTCTGCATGGACAATAAAAAGTCTTTCGGCGTAAGAATGACCGTATTCCATTTGGTATAATCCGAATGCTCAATCGTGTACAGGTATCGCTGCCCCATCCACGTCAATTCCCCCGAGTGAGGCGATTTCTGAAATGCGGACTTGTCCAGTCCCGAATGGGTGTTTCCGGTCAGTTCGTCCTTGTCGTCGTAAACGATGTCTCCCTGGTCCGTAACGATGAGAACCCTCATGCTCCGTTCAAATTCGTTGGCATCAGACATGACGAGCATGTCGTTAATAACGTTCACATTGATGTTGATCTTCATATACGCGAGGGTGTCCCGATAAGGAATGCGGTTGATGTTCCGCACGAATGAGATGACCTTCTCCCGGCGGTCTCCTCCGGTATTTTCCTCAGAGACAGGCAGTAAAATGAACTTGTTTGTCATGATTTCGGCTGTCCGGGGATACCAAATCTCATCTTCCAGATGAAAACTGACTTTAGGTCCGCTGGCTTTCGATACAAAATAAGCATTATGGTCCAAAGTAAACAGGTAAATGCTCTGCAACTGGGATCTCGACTGTAAATGCGTGAACAGCCGATTGTTGATCGTGAGTTCGATTTCGTTCTGCTCCACAGGATCGTCGGAATGGTAATGATCGATCAGGCTGTTCTGGATGATGGAATCCCCGATGATCGACACGGATAATTTTTCAATGTCCTGAACATACAGCTCGAACGTCCTGCTGAACTGCCTCGTAATCGTATCCGATAGTGCGAACGTTTGGCTTTTGATATCGCTTACATTTTTGTGGTCAAACATCAGGCAGGTCAGCGTCACGATAAACAGGGATACCGCCGAGAATGCGATAAACATTTTTGTTTTCAGCAAATAGTCGTTCCACCGTTTGATAGGGCTCTCCTCCCTTTATCCATGCCATGTTCTTGTGGAAATCCTTGTGTAAATCCTCCGGTTTCAGATCGTTCTGATCAGATCACCACCTTCCTCCAAATACTTCCGGTTGTCTTTCTTTGGGCCCGGATGATTGTCCTGTATTCGCTAACCGCCGTCTGGAACCCTTGTCACGCAAAAAAACGAATGCCAGGTGGCATCCGTTCCTTATGGAATGTGTGTGAATGGCAGCAAAAATAAACTGCATCCTCCTTTGAATGTTGAAGCGATGATCGTTATGATGCGCTTTTTTTATGGGTAAGGAATAGACCCGGGATGCAGATTACCGCAAGGACAACGGCGGATACTAAAAATCCTGTATGATAACCCTTTAATCCGTTCGCTATCGTTGGCTGCATTCCTTGGAGGGCCGCTGCGACGACGGTTGCGATAACCGCTGAGCCAAAGCTTGAACCCAGGTTTTCAATCATATTGATCCCGACACCTGCTTGCGGAAGTTGTTTGCTGTCCAGCCCTGTATAAGCGTCACTCGTAAGCGGAAGCATAATTCCTCCAAAACTGGTACCCCGAATGAACAATACGATGGAAATCCAGATCATGCTTGTATGATCGGTGATAAAGATCAGCGGAATGGAACCAATAAGTGAAATGACAAGGCTGACCAGAACTACGTATTTCGCACCGATCTGATCAATCATTTTTCCGATCAGCGGCCGGGTAATGAGCATCCCGACGCCTTGGGGAATTAACGCAAGCGCTGCCTCAATGGCGGTAAAATGCCGGAAGTTTTGGAAGAACAACGGCAGGATGATCATCGGACCCATGACGGCAATATTCGCCAAGAATAAACCGATGCTCGATGCTGTGAAGTTCTTGTGTGCAAATAAATTCATAGGAAGCACCGTTTGATTTTTTCGGATCCGATTATATACGAAGTAAATGACGGCTAAGCCAAGACCCATGCCCACCCACAAGATGGTTTCCCGATTGTTAAAGGATGCATGGTCCGCTGCTTTCGTAATGCCGTATATCAGGGCCGCACTCATGAAGGACAAATCAATAATTCCAAAAACATCGAGTTTACTGTCTTTGTCAAACGGTTCAAAGTCGGGAATCTTTTTCATCATCAGGGGTGCAGCGATCAGAACAATAAACACATTGATATAGAATATCCAATGCCAAGACGCGCCCTGTACGATAAAGCCCCCGATGACTGGTCCTAGGATTGGTCCAAAAATCATAGGTGTGCTGACGATGGCCATCACTTTCCCCACGTTTTCAGGACCTGCTGTTTTAACCAATAGGGTTGACATGAGCGTCGTTATGATGCCCGCGCTGAATCCTTGAAGCAGACGAAAAAAGATGAAGCTGGAAATATCCCAGCTTACGCCTACTAACACAGAAATGACACCAAAAGCGATGACTGCTCCGATAAAGATTTTTTTTCCGTTACATGTATTCATCAACCAGCCGGATACTGGAACTGCGATTGCAAGGGCTAAAACATAACCTGTAATGGACCATTGAACGATATCTAATGTCGTGTTGAAATCCTTAGTTAACTGGTCGATGGAGATGTTCACCATCGTTGAGTCCAGCATGGGGGCAATGGCTCCGAGGGCAATCGCCCAGGCGGCAATAAGCATTTCTTTGGGTAATCCTGGTTCCTTGGCTTTAGCTTTTGCCATGTTCATCACCTCTCAGAAGATTGTCGTTTGTTTCCTTGTCAACAATAACGCAACTTTGTTTCCCTGTCAACAAAATAATCGTAATAAAAAAACAGCCATGCTCAATAGAGCCCGACTGCCTGTGGTTTCTTTATTCATTATTCGAATTTGCTCCATCCTAATGAATACTAATACCTTGTTTCATAATTTCTGCATCCAAATGCCTGCTGTACGCTTGGATGAAGCGAAGCATAGCGTCAAATTGCTCCTCGGTTACCTGCTCAAACACGGCTTGATCCCGCTCTTGAAACTCTTGGTGCAGTTCCTCATGGATGTTATAAATGACCTTCCCCTGCTCCGTGAGCCTAAAATAGATTTCTTTCTTGTTATCCGGCTTCTGGTAGCTTTCGATCAGGCCTTTTTCCATAAGCTTCTTCGTTAATTTACTTAGGGCACCTCTCGTCATATAAAGGGATTCCGCAAGTTTGGTTACGTTGGGATCCGCGTTTTTTCCAATGGCTTCGATGCAATGGACTTCAGAAGGCTTGTACCCCTTAAGACTGTCTTCCATCTTGGATTTATTAAGCCAAGCCATCTTGTTAAATAAGTCCCTGAAATCCATCATGACCTGTTCTTGTTTATTCATGGTCTGCCCTCCCGCCCGTTGGTGCATGACCCTATTATATGGAGGTTTTGTTTCTATTTCAACAATATCGGCGTTATGGAGGCTGTTCAAGAAGGCTGTTCTTTCCATTCATGATACTCGGGATGTTGATGGCGCTCGCATCCGAACAAGTAACAGCCGGAACGCAAGGAAGTATCGTATTTCATGGGAGGAATATAACCTGCCGAAATACGCTGGAGCAGCCCCTCATACGCCTTCTGTTCCTCAGCCAGTTTCTGAATATACTCGGCCTTTTCATCCTCCGTCCAATCGTCGTCAAACGCCTCTCTGTCCGCGTCGCGGATGTCCTCAGCTTTTTGCTGAATGACTTCATTAAGGATTTCATGTGTGCGCCTTGCTTCATTGATTTTCAGTAAAGCGTACACAAAGCGGCCGACCCAATCCGGTGTCTTCCAGTATAACTTCCATCCTTTTTCAAACCATTCAACAGCCTGCTCAAAACAGCTCAGTTCAACATACAATTCTGCCATTTCAACCTGGCCGACAAATTCTTCATCTTCTTCGGAGAATGCGTCCAGTTTCCTTTTGGCCTCCTCCACTCTCCCAAGCTCGATCAAGCATTTAATGTGGCTGTACATCGTATAATCGGATGGCTGTGCACTATACTGAAAATAGTCGGCAGCTTCTTTGATGTGTCCCAGATGATATTTCGCGATCGCCAGGTTATTGTATGCTTCCTCCGAAGGCTGAATCGCTAAGGATCGGACCAGCATATCCGATGCTTCCTGCCACTTTTCCATGACGATATAAACCTCACCCAACAAATTATATGGGAAATAAGATGCCGGTTTTAAAGCAATGACCTCCTGGAGCAATGCCAAGGCTGCCTCATGATCTTCCTCCTCATGCACATAGATCCACGCAAGATTGGTCAAAGACTGAACATCCCGTGATTCTTCTACAGCTTGTTTGAAAAGCGCTAGCGCTTCGTTGTATTTATTTTGTTCCAGGCACGCGATGGCCTTTTGATTAGTATTCAAACGGTGTTTTCTCCTTTGAGCTTAGGTTATAGACATCATGCAGCATATCAGCCGCTACACAAAAATGTTATGCGCTATATCCCTCTGTGACAAGCTAAAAAATGATTAAAGCCAAACAAGGAAAAAAGCTCCCGCAGCCGGAAGCTTTAATCGTTAGGTCACTCCGCAGGAGCGGATGACTCGTCGTTGTTCAGTTGAAACCGCCGTTAACGCGAATCGTTTGTCCTGTAATCCACCGGGACTTGTCACTGACCAGCAGCTCGACCGCATTCGCAATGTCCTCCACTTCCCCGAGACGACCGAAGGCGTTCATACGGCGAAAGGAGTCGATCAGTTCCTCTGATTTTCCGTTCAAGAACAGCTCAGTTGCTACTTGTCCCGGAGCGATGGTGTTAATCGTGATGCCTTTGGGGCCGAATTCTTTGGCCAATTGACGGGTTATCTGTTCGACGGCACCCTTGGTTGCCGCGTAAATGCTATAACCCGGGAGCATGGCTCCTGCAACCGAAGTTGAAAAATTGATGATCGTCCCGCCTTGCGCCATATGCAAGTTCGCTTGCTGACAAGCGAAGTACGTTCCTTTCACGTTGATATCGAAATGCTGGTCGTACATGTCTTCCGTCACTTCCGAGATTGGTGCCAGTCCCATGATCCCGGCATTGTTGACCAGAATGTCCAGGCGTCCAAACCGCTCCAGCGTCTTCGTAAACAGCGCTTCGACTTCATTCAAACTGCCTACATTGGCACAGATGGCAGCCGCTTCGCCGCCGGCCTGCTCAATCGCCTGTACCACCTCAACCGCTTTTGCCTCATTGGAGGAGTAATTCACGACGACCATCGCGCCAGCATCTGCCAATTGTAACGCAATTTGTCTCCCGATCCCTCTCGATGCTCCAGTAACGATGGCAACTTTTCCATTCAAACTCATATCCGTATCTCTCCTTTAGAATGTATTGGCCGTGCCGTTTCTCCCGTGCCCGACCTTATGTACTCATTATAGGAAAAGGTGGTTGGGCATCGTTAGAACATACCTATTCAATTCTTGCCTATTTCTCTTCGAAGAAGGAATGGAGCTCAATATATCTCATCATTTCGGATATGCCGTTCATTTGGTTTTTCAACTGCTCATTCAGCTTTTGCAGTGCCACTTTGAAAGAGCGTTCAATCGCTGCGAGATCAGATGTCTCTAAAGCGGCAAGCAGCTGCTTCATATTTTCAATAAAATAGACCGTTTTCCTTAGACTGCTCAGCACGATGATCTTTTTCAGTTCCCCCGACGTAAAGACCCTGTATCCATTTTCCGGGTTCCGTTTGGAACGAATAAGTCCCTCCTTTTCCCAATGGCGGATGGCGGAGGGATTTACACCAGCGATCGCGGCCACTTCCCCGATTTTCATTTCTTCCGTTACATGTACATTTCTGTACTTGGTGAAATCGGTTTTTTGGATCAGGCCCATGATCTCTTCCACGCGTTGTTTCTCTACTTGAATATGGTATTGATGGAGATTGATTGTCCATAGTGCCTGTTCGACATGCCCTTTTTTAAGCAAACTCATAACATCGTAACAGACCGGGATATCGAACCCTTTGATTAAGGCGCGTAAAGCAATGAAAGCTTGGACATGAAGCGGCGTGTAATATCTCCGATTACTGGCTGTGCGAGGCACATCTGGCACCAAATTCAGTTCTTCATATCTCCGCAAGGTAGTGGTGCTGACATGAAGTCTCGTGGCCATCTGCTTCGGCGTGTAGTTTTTGTCCATGGACGGTCCCTTTCCTTAAAGTAAAACCTTAAACTATTGTAACCATATTATAAGAATTATGGGCCTGACCTACAAGAAATGTTGGGATATCAGCATGTATTCGGTATCTGTCGCAACTTGTTTCAAGCCTTGCAGTGCAGAACCATATATTTTACCCCGATGTACGATATAATTAGGGATATTGTCTATAAGAGGTGAACCTACATGAGCAAGAATGACTCAACACTGCCAAAGTACCAGCTAGTGAAGGATTATGTGCTTTTGCAAATAGAAAATAAAGAGCTTGGCACCCATGACCGAATTCCGAGCGAATCCGAGTTCTCCAAACTGCTTGACGTCAGCTCGATTACCGTGCGAAAGGCGCTGGCGGAGCTGGTCAATGAAGGAGTCATTTACCGCATTCGGGGAAAAGGGAGCTTTGTCGCCGATCCGGCCGTTTCTGTACATAAAACATCCAGTTACGTCACATTTATGATTTCCGGCAACGAAATGTATGACGCTTCGTATATGCAGATCATTAAAGGGATTCAGTCGTTCGTAAACCAGCAGGACTGCAGGCTCATCATTGAATTTGTGGAAAACGACGTGGATCAGGAACGTGAGGTCATTCAAAAGCTGATCCAATCCGAGAACCGGGGACTGCTTATTTATTCCGCGCATCCGGAGTTGGCCAAGGGATATCTGAACGAGATTCGCCGACAGTCGATTCCCTTTGTCATGCTCGATCGTATTCCTGCAGGTTATCCCGTCAATTGCATTACGTGCAACAACCATGACGGCGCCTACGAAGCCGTGGAGTATTTGATTGCTCAAGGTCATCGGAAAATCGGATTTGCGGCTTATGATTTTCATTTGAGCACCGAGGTCGACCGGTTTAGCGGGTACCGGAATGCCATGACACATGCCTCCCTTGCCCCGGCTGACGAACTGTTATACCTGGAGCGGAATTTGGACTATACGAAGCTATGCAGACAAATTCAGCAGGGCGAGCTGACCGCACTGTTCTGCGTGAACGACCGGCGGGCGCTCGAAATGATCGGGCAGCTTACCCAGCGGGGTGTCAAAATTCCCGAGCAAGTATCCATCATGGGCTTCGACGACATCGAAAGCGCCAAATACGCCAAAGTATCGCTGAGCACCGTCAAGCAGAATTTTGAGGAACTTGGCTACGAGGGGGCAAAGCTTCTGTTCGAGAACAGCAGCAGTGAAACGCCCAACAGTTACAAAAAGATCTTGCTGTCCACTCAGCTTGTCATACGCGAATCGGTCAAAAAGCTGTAGCCTTGCCGCGGCCGACTCCTAAAAAAACAACAACCCGAATGCGTTATAGCAGGGTTGTTGTTTTTTTGTTCATATAGGTTGTACCTCATCAATTCAATCCGATTTGGTCGATGTGCCTGCCGCGTTTGTGAAAAATAGCTGAAGAACGCACGATTGGAACTCAGCCTGAAAAGGAACCTGCGGATTTTCTGTCTATTCATTAATGATGTTCCGTTTTGTACTGTAATCCAACAACACAATTGGAATAGGTTTTGGTTTGCGTCAACTGCAGCGATTGCCGCTTTCCAGCCAGAGCGAATAATTGCTCGCCTTGTGAGGCAACGACCGGATGAACCAGCAGCCATAATTTGTCGTAAAAACCGTGTTCGATAAAGGTTTGCCACGTCTTCACGCCGCTTTCCACTGAAATTCGCTGTACGGCTTTCTTACGGGTTTGAAGTTCTTCAGCAAGGGAGTGCTCGTCTTTCACCAGCAATAATTCCGAGTTTCTCCAGGTTAGTTCCACATCGGAGTGCGATACCACCAGTTTAGGAATGTCGTTCATCTTTTTGGCAATGGCCTGCTCCAATGCATCGGATGAGTTCTCCGCCTGCTGCCAGATTCGGCTAAGGAGGCGTACGAGTTTCTGCCGACGATGATCGTGTCGATCGTCTAATAATAGTCCAGATAATCTTTGAGAATTTCCTCGCTCAGCGTCATCCACAGATGCTCGTCCGACACAATGCCATCCAGCGAGACCTGCATGGTAAAAATGATTTCACCCATATCAATAACAACCTCCTATAAAAGCGTTGTAATTAAATACATTTTACCAGTGATCCCGGGAGCACGTTTCTCACCGATTGCTCATTCTCCCATTCGGAAAATTTATGGGGGTGCGGATGTTGGTTAACAGAATCGTTGCCTAGCGGCTCTCGGCTTTATTACTGTCAAAAAACTGTTTTTCGAGATCGTCAAACCAGGGAGTAGGCACGCCCGCATTACGCTTCCAATCGCCGAACGCTTCGAAAAAGGCGGCGATTTCCTCGAAAGATCCGTCCACCAATCGGGCTACCGGCAGGCTGTGGTAAATTTTCAGCGCCAGGCTGGCCGTCCGTTTATGATTTCGAAAAAATGTCGCTTGACCGGTAGGCGTAATCGTATATCCCAAGGCTTCAAGCACACCGAAGCCTTCATCGATCGCAGCAATGATCTGGGTACGTGTTTCTTTATCCTTGGCTATTTCTTGCAGCCTTCCGCCTTTGGCAAACAAGGCAGCATTCATCGCCAAAATTGGAACGATGTGGCTCTTTAGCCAAGCGTCCATATCCTCGTGAAACACCAGCTTGTATTTGGTGCTTTCGAATGCTTTTTCCAGCAATGACCGAAAAGAAACCGACCCGTCAATCCCGCCCAGTACCATTTGCCCACCTGCGCGGATGCAGACGATGCGTCCGTTTTCCCTCCGGCCCGCGCTAATTTGAAAACCAAAGGCGACCTGTTTATCGGTCCGGCTCATTTGCTGCAATTCATGCTGCATCTTGCTGGAATCCGCATTATTTCCTACCAGAACGATATGACGGCTCTGATTCGCAGCCAGTACAGGCAGCACGGATGGAAAATCCGGATAGGTCATGACGACAAAGATGAGATCGAAGCTTTCCTCAGCGTCCAATGTACGAATAACCCGGATTCGGTCGACCGTCGTTTTGCGCTGAAAATAGTGGCGGATAACGAGGCCGCTCTGCTCCAGTTCCTCCGCCCGCTTGCCTCTGGCCAATACAGTCACATCATGGCCTCCGCGCACCAGTACGTGTGCCAAGTAGCTGCCTAAGACGCCTGCCCCATACACCAATATGTTCATGAATACTCCTCCGCTTCAGCATTTTAACAAATATTGATTTATCAACAAATGTTGATTAGACTTAGCATATCAATGCTATAAGACTGCAGCAATCGGTAATGTTCTTGCTTTTGTCGATAAATCAACAAACACATATCGAGTGTTCAAAAAAAGGAGAAACGATGGATAGACGGATTGCAAAAACGCGGGAAGCGATACTCAAAGCCTTCGTCGAATTATTGGAGGAGAAAAAAATCGAGCATATTACGATCAACGAAATTGCAGATCGGGCCAATGTGAACCGGGGGACCATTTATTTGCACTATGCCGACAAATACGACTTGCTGGATCAGTGTATCGACAGCTACTTAAAGCAATTGTACGAGACCTGCATGCCTGGAAAAGACACAACCTTGTTTGCGTCCGATGGCCCGCTGCTTGAAACGTTTGAATATTTGGAACGGCATGCGCACATCTACGAAACGTTGTTGACAAGAAAAGGTACCCACGCGTTCAGGGGCCAAATGATCGCTTTCATCATTAGGGGTGTCGAGGAGCAGATCCAAACTTATGGCCTTCCGCAAGGAGCGAATCGGGTGATCACGGTACAATTCGTGGCGGCTGCAATCACGGGTCTGGTGGAATGGTGGATCGTAAATTCGATGCCGTATCCACCAGAAGAGATGGTTAAGCAATTGGTGATGCTGCTGGAACAGAATCTGCCGACGGTTTCCTGATGCAAACCAGACTCGCATACAAGCAGCAAAAAAGCCGCCTGATTGGCGGCTCCTCGTGTGTACCTCCTATAAGGACGCTGTCTGATTTTTTCCACTCCATCATTACACAGCCATGGAATCGAGAATTAATTTGGAGAACGCAACGAACGCTTTGCTGGAATAACGATCTTTGCGGCGGATAAGGCAGGTCTGCGTATACCTGTACTGTTCCGGAATCGGGAATGCCCCAAATGCTGAATAGTCCACTGCTAAGACTGGCGCGCGAAGCAAGGATCAATCCGGATTTCCCCAATTTCGCCAAGGGATTATACGAAAAGGCGATACAAGCCGGATACGAAAACGAAGAGCTTGCTGCGGTCATTAAAGTTCTTCGGACGGGCAATGAATGAGGCAAACGGATACCTTCGAGTTCAAATGAAATTTTATTTAATATAGACACATAAGTCATATTGTCTACAGAAAATCGGCGTGATAGAATATGTACACTTACAATCGGTAAACAAAAGGGGAATCGACAGGATATGCTCCTCACTGGTCGTTCTGAAGTGCAAGCGTAATCGCATACGAGAGCAGGAAATCGCCATCTTTGACGTTCTGTCAATCAGCAGAGCTTTGATTCGCTGCGCCTTTTTCCTGCTTCCCACTTCAGAACATCAGAACAACAAGCAGCACTTCGGCCCTAGGCAGGCGCTCTTTCGCGCTCCTCAGTATCGAAGCTACAAGCTTCCGTGGATCTGTAGTTCCATGGGAGCTTTTTTGCTGCCGTAAAAGGAGAATAGCCATGTACCCTTCTAAAGCTCTACCTTACGTTTTTTTCGGTTTGCAGGGTTTTTCCATGTTGGGAAGCCGCATGACCTCCATTGCGATCGGGCTAAAATTATTCCATGAAACGGGTCAATCGACTCCCTTGCTGCTGCTGGCACTGTTCAATGAGCTTCCCCTCTTGTTCTTGGGCGGCTGGATCGGCATCGCCGCTGACCGTTGGAAGCGCAAAACGGCCATTATTGCCGGAGATACAGGCCAGGCGGTCTGTACTCTGCTGCTCGTGATCTGCCTCATGAACATCCATTCTACGCTGTGGCCGGTCTATGGCATTGCTGCCGTGCAAGGCTTGTTTGTGGCGCTGCAGAGCACGGCAACCTCTGCCATGATCCCGCTTATGGTGAGGGATGAAGAGCTGGATCGCATGAATGCCATGAAAGAGCTGCTCTTTCCGCTTGCAGGGGTGATCGCCCCTTCGTTAACTGGTTTACTCTACGAACCGTATGGAATTGGCATCATCTTGGCGGCGGATCTGCTCACCTTCCTGGTAGGAACCGGCGTGGTCGCTTTTCTCCCGCTGCCTGAAATAAAGCACGAAGAGAGACCGCTCGAGGAAGTTCGCATATGGAATGATGCCATTCAAGGTTTCCGATTTTTGTGGAAAAACAAACCGCTTCTCTATCTGCTTCTGTATTTTGGATGGTGGAATTTTATTCTCAACGGGCCGCTTGAGCTGGCTATCCCTTTTTTCCTGCAGCGTACAGGGAGCAGCGACGCCTTGACCTTGCTGTTGGGGGCAATGAATGCCGGTGCTTTGGCCGGTGCAGCTGCTGCTGTATGGTGGGGACATTTTCGGTATAAAATCAGGTTCATCTTCATCGGCTCAATCCTCACCTCCTTGATGTTTGTTCTGCTCGGAATGAGCACTCATGTCATCATGCTGGGAGCCGCCGTATTTCTGCTTATGCTTCCACTCGCGATGACAGGGGCTTTGTTTTACTCCATATTGCAGCGCAAAACGCCCCTTTCCCTTCAAGGACGAGTATTTGCCGCATATGGCCAGTTATGTGCCGTCACGGCGCCCATGTCCTTCCTTATTACGGGGCCGCTGGCCGATCAATGGCTCGAAAGGCTCCTCCTTGGGACGAAGCTGTCCCCTTGGCTTACCTGGATCATCGGTTCAGAAAATGGGACCTGGATTGGGTTCATCTTCGTCGTAAGCGGTATTCTGCTGCTACTTGGGGCGATGTGGACGCTATCCTCCCGCCAGGTTCGCCGTTTAGATTCAGACATCGACCTATAGGATAGAAAATTTAACGCCGCCGGTATATTACCGGCGGCGTTAAGGCTTTAATCTGATTCGATTAATCAAATTATAATTCCCATTGTGACTTGCCGTATGTTGTTTTATCACCGATCCATGGTTGAACCTTCAGCCAAGAAGTAAACGTGATAGCTCTCGTTCTGGACATCTGCCAGCGGAATAAACGTTACATCGTCCTTTATATAGCGGAATTGGAGCCCTTGCGGTCCGGTTTCCTTTACGAATTGACCGTCCAAATTTCCTTCCTGAAGCGGAAGCCGCAGGTACTCTTTCGAGTCCGATACCGCAGCCAAAATATACGGCCCGTAAGCAAGCGATACGCATTCTTTCCGGTCAGGAGCCGATTCCAGCCGAATCCGGCAGTCGAGCCTCAAATGAATTACATCGCCGTCCTTCCAATCGCGATCCAGGGACCAATAACCGTCTGGCCCTGGAATGTAATCGACCTGCCGGCCATTGATCTGTACAATGCCGCCTTCCGGGCTCCAGTAAGGTCTGCGGATTTTCAAAATAAACCTTCCTTCACCCTGTAACCGCAGTGTAACCTCCCCTGGTTTTTGCTTCTGCGCAGAAAGTGCTATGGTGATCCCCTTCTCCGCCCAATTCAAGGTGGAAGTCACAAAGTGATTGACGAACAGCGACTGCTCATCGTAAAAATAGATCGCTTCAGGATACTTAAAATGATTTTCCAAGCCGGTGCCATGGCAGCAGGTATTGCTTGTCGAATCGAATGATTTTCTGCCTCCCGGCCCGAGCGGCATGAAGTACGTGCTTCCTCCTGTTGGTTTCCTGTCGCCCGAAGCCAGGATATGATTAAACATCGTCCGTTCGTAATAATCCATGTAGTCCGCCTTAGGTTCATAACCGAACAATTCCTTCGTCAGCTTTAACATATTATAGGAGGCGCAGGTTTCAGCGGTTTTATCGCTGAGGTATTCCCCGATCTTGCCCGCCTGCCGAAACATTTCGCCTTCACCCGTTCCTCCGATCGAATAGATGTGGGCGTTCGTCACCGCATGCCAAAAGAAATGGGCGATCTCATAATATTTTTTCTCGCCGGTAGCCCGGAAAATGTTCAGGGCACCGATGACCTGCGGTATATGCTGATTGGCGTGAAGCCCGCCGAGCGCGTCGATGCGCTCCTGCATCGGAACGAACAGCCGGTCATTGTCAAACCATTTAGCTGCCGCTAGATGGCTTGGTTTACGCGTCAATTGGTACAGCTCCGCAAGCGAATCGTTCATGCCGCCGAACTCGCCGGCGATGTACATGCTCCACATCGTTTTCAGCACGTGGTTGGGCAGCCTGCCCAAACGGCGATATACCCAGTCGCCGAGACGGTCGGCGATCCCGAGTGCGGTGTCGTTGCCCAGATGACGGTGCACGTCAAGCAATCCGGCGAGGATTTTATGCAGTGTATAATAAGGCGCCCAAATTTCCGGATATCTCGTAAATGTTTCCAAGCGGTCAAATTGCTCCTCGGAGTAACCGCTCAGGAATCCCTCATGATAACCGGGTTTTGTGGAAAAAGCCTGCTGGCATTCCTCTAACGAGGCGATCATATAGTCCGCCTTTTCTTTGATGTCTTTATCCCCTGTTGCCGCGAAGCAAAGTGCCAGGGCGGACAGGTAGTGCCCTGTCGTATGTCCTCTGAGCAAACAATCCGGCGAATCCCAGCCGAGCATTTCCGGGGCACCCTTCGTATCCAATCCGGCAGCAGCCCGGAAATTATACAGCATCTGATCGTCATTGACGGATTTCAGAAATGCCAGGCTTCGGTTTTGGGCAGCCTGAAAGGCTGTTTCGCTGCCAAGCCGGACTGCGCTTGGAGAAAAGCTTTTTACAGTCGGAAGCGGATCCATCTTTTCCTGCTCAACTTTGGCTTGAACCAAAATTTCCGCAGTAACCGGAATTTCCGTATCCTTGAGAAAGCCTCGTGCGGCTGCAGGTCCGGTTTCTTGAAACACGTGTTCTTCCCCGCCTTCCCAATTCACAGCATGGGTTATGACCTCATGCTCTTCGGTTTCAACCACCGCGACGGAAGGCAAATATACCACCTCACCGAGTTCAGCCCTCAGGGATATGGGATAAAACCGGGAAACTTTGATGTTATTTTCTTCTTCCAAAATGGTCACGTGATACACTTGTTCCTTTACGCTTTCTCCATAGCGGAACGTCGCAATCAGCGGAACGGTCCGTGTGCCGAGACCGTATTTTGGACGGGCCACCTTGCCGTCATCCTTGATGAACCGGCTGTCTCCCGACTGCCAGGAGATCTGCGATCCGTACTTCCCCTCCCTGGGCAGGTTGATGTCGAATTCGACTGTGCCGAGATTACCCAGATACATGGCTTCCATGTCTTTTAAGACGATCATTTCATCATCGTGAATGGAACTCATGTCATCCCTCCTCCTTTGGACTGTGATTCAGGAGCAAATTCCGGAGCATCGGAAGATGATCGGATGACCTTCCATTGCTGTATACCTGTGGATGTGGTTTCCTTGGCTTTCATGGTCAACCGTATCTTGGTGGTCGTTACCGGGTCGAAGGTCGTCACATTAAATTGATCCGGAAGCACCCCATAATCGGACGGATTCGAAACTTCAACCCATGCTGATCCATCCCAGTATTGGATGTAAAATGACGCCGGTAGATCGATCCCATCCTTATCGTCAAACCAATACACTTCACTGGACGAGAGGGTTACCGGCTGGTCAAATTCATATTGAACCCATTGCTCGGTTCCATGGGTATCCCAGTTCCCATAAATAGGATGACCTCGATCCGCCGAGCTAGACGGTTCAAACTCGTCATTCAACCCTACCAGGCTTTCCCATGGAGACACGTAGGAGGTGGTGACTGAGCCATCTACCGCTGCGTTCGGATTGACCGGAACCGGCGGATCGACAACGGGCGGCACCGGTTTATCTTCTGCCAGGCCGGCAATCTCGGCGCTGGATAACGCGCGCTGATACAGCTTGATCTCATCGAGCGTTCCGGCCCAATACTGATCATTGCCCTGCGACCTTCCGATATAGAAAGAAGTCCCGCTATTCAAAACGGACTTGGCCGTACCTGGATTTATATTTGTGCTTCTGGCCAATTCAGCGCCATCTAGGTAAAGAACAGCGGTCTTGCCAGATAGGGTGAGGGCTGCATGATGCCATTCACCTGGGGTCAGCCCCGGCCCGGAAATGAACGTACTTTCTCCTTTCCCAGGCTGAGAAACAGTAAAGCCGATATTTCCTTTCGCATCTGCTGACAACGACATCGATTTCGAATTCGCTGCCCCGAAATGAAAGATTCGGCCACCCTGTGTGGAATCTGCATCCTCGGTGAGAGAAGACGAAAGTTTTGCGTTGTCCGCCATACGAACCCATGCGGAGAACGTAAGCTCACTGGCACCTTTCAAGATCTGATCCGGCAGGGTCATGTAACTCGTTAAACCGTTCAGGCTGATTCCTCCACCTCTGGCTCCATCCGTACGCACAGCATCAAGCAAATCGGCGTCATGACCTGAACCGGAATAATCTATGGCCTTCTCCTCCGATGCTTCCTTCCCTTCCTCAAACAAATAGCTTCCGGCAAGCTCTCCTTGACCGACGTTTAAGGTCAGTTCCTTCTGAACCGGGGTCCCCATCTCGTCGTAATCGCGGAGCTGCACCGTAAACTTGTAGCTGCCTTTGGCATTTCCGGAAACTTTTCCTGAGATTTTGCCGGTAAAACGGTCTAACGTCAGTCCATCGGGCAGCGAGCCTCCTGCAATCGTCCAATCATAAAATGGTACGCCTCCTGCCGCTTGCAGCTGGAACTCATAATCCCGCCCCGGCTTCGCGTTTGGAACAGGAATGTCCCCGATGGCCGGGCTGAGGAACGGAGTCAATTCACGATTTAGTTTCCAGCCTGCTTTTTCCGCAATCAATAGCGTCAGTTTGGTCAGCATCCATCGTTTATTATGGAAAAGGTGTGTACGCCCGCCGTTTTGGCCGCTGATGCGATCCCAATAAGGGGCTTCCCCGGGAATGTGGTAAGTATCGTCCAGCGGAACCGGGTTGCCTTGGTAGGCTACGATATTATCTGCCGTTCCCCCGCTTCGCTTGTAGGCCGCCATGCCTTTCCAACTGGAGGAAAATGCAAGCGCATGCCCGAATTCATGCATGATCAGGCCGTATACATCCGTTGACGTATCCGACATTTCCGTCAGATACCATTCCTCATCGTTCAGCGAGGTAAACGGTTTGGCGGTATCATAAAAATCGAGGATGGTGACTAAAGAACGGTGCAGTTTATCTGGAATTGTTACTCCATTGCGTTTATGATATGTTCCATTATCCGACGCCCCGCCGGTGGAATATGGCCCGTTGATCCCCCTTAGGTAAATCCACATCCCGTTGTATGGTTCATCATTGGTCACCGTAATATGACCATCAAAGTTATCTTCGGGCAGCCTTGTGACCTCCGCATTCTCCGGAACGGTATCGAACGGCTCCATATCGAAGAAATAGAACCAATCCTTGATCGCTTGTTCGCTCGCCTTACGGATCGCAGGATCGCTGAAATACGGTTGAATCGTGTCATATCTGTAATCAAATTTCAGAGGCAGGGTGGGTTCCTCTTTCTCGTCATCCTGATCCCAGACACGAATCGGAGTGCTTTGCATATGCGCTTCCCCGTTAGCATCGGTTAATGTCATTTCCAGGGCATAGTATTCGATTTCGCCGCCGCCCCCTCGGTCCGGATGAATTTCAAGCAGAAAGGGTTTGCTTTCGCCGGCCTTTTGAAACGTCAGCGTCTTTTCCGCTCCGGTTGCGCTTAACGTACTCGGCCGCTCCATCATCAAACGGGAAGTCCCTTTGGCCTTAATGTCAATCGTCAACGGAAAGGCAGCATCCTTAGGGGGGATGACATTCAGTTTTACATAAGGATTCGCGATATATCCTTGCCAGTCAACCAGCTCTATACCATAGTCATTGAGTGTTCTGCCGAAAATATCCACGATCTCGGCATCCCGGCTGAATGCTTCCGTTCCGTTTTGAACCGTTCGGTTTGGCTCCGCACCCACAGGAACAGCGCATGCTGAAAACCATAGCGACAAGCTAACCACGGCACACATCCATTTTTTCAATCCTTATCCCTCCCCTTCGATCCCGTGCTTCTCCCTCTGAAACCTGCCCCATTTCCGGTAAAATTGCTCCCTGGCCTCCTGGATGCCCGGCCGGAATTGAATGAGCGCGGAGGCGCGCACGCGTCGGACATCCTGCATGGCTACCAGCACTTCGCGCTCATGATGTTGACCGAGCAGGCCTGCGTCTCCGCAAATCGTGGCGGCCGCAAGGCGTCCTTGAGCCATAGCTACCAGCGCGCTCTCGATTCCGGTAATATTTCCGGCTACGTACAGCCCTTCAACCGGAGTCCGCATTTGCTCGTCGTGAACCGGTACGTGGCCCCCCAGCTCTTCCGCATACACAAACGGGCAGCCGGCTACCGACGCCAATTCGGCCAAAGGGTATAACCCTCCGGCGATTGCCACAAAATCGACAAGCTCCTCCCGCTGGCTTCCCGGAATAACGGCGCCTTCTCCGTTGACATCCGCAAGTGTGACCGATTGAACCTGGCTGCGCCCGTTAATGGATACGGCAACGGTTCGCAAACGTAAGGGGATATCCCAAATCTTGATCCCGCTCCTTGGAATGAACCTCGATACGAAACCCGCCTTCCCCAAAGCGTTTGCAGCTTTTCCTCCGATCCTCATCAGCGGTGACGGCGCCAAATGGGCCAATCCCATCAGTTCCTGCAGGCTCTCCTTCGGCGATGCTTCTTTGCCGGTTATCGGCCCAATCCCGGGCAGGACGATGCCTGCGATCGAAACGCCGCTCACCGAAAGCTCGCGGGAGATCGCCATGGCGAGCACATTGACGCCTATGATCAAGCCGCGGCGTCCCGGTTTGACGTAATGAACATTGGCCATCACCTGTGCGGCGCCGATCGACATGACACCCGGCAGCGTCCACCCCGGCAGGGGATGGGGAATTTCTGCGCTCCCGGTGGCGAGCAGAGCGTTCCTGGCCTGCATGGAGCCTTCTGAGGTCTTCAGGACCCAAACGGCGCCGCTTCGCAGTATGCTGTGGACGGATACTCCGCACCGAATCTTCACTCCTAGCGCGGAGCACTTGTCGAGAAGCTGCTCGGCCACCTGTCTTCCGACCCACCAATGCCCTTTCTCCTCGTGAAACTGCCCTAACATGCGGCCTCCCGGTTCGGGGAATTCGTCCACCACAGCAACGCGGAGACCGCGGCTGGCAGCTTCGACAGCCGCCGACAATCCTGCCGGACCGGCACCGACGATCAATAGATCATTAGGAATCGCCAGGGTCATGGAAGCCTCCTCCCCGTAATCTCATTGGGAAGCCGCTCCCCTTCCGAGATGCACATCCCCGCTTCCAAAGGAGTCAGGCAGGCTCTCACCGAACCTTTGCCCTGCACGTTCAGGCGGCATTCCATACAGTGACCGATGGAGCAGTACAGGCCGCGAGGGCTGCCGGACTCCTCATGCCGACGCAGTGTCCGTATGCCCACGGCGAGCAGCGCGGCCGCAATCGGCTCGCCTTTCAGTCCGGCCAATTTCTCACCGTTAAACGTAAAATCTACGGGTTCCCGCTTTGATTTCCTCGGCCCCAAGATCGGATGATTTTCGATTCTGTCCATTACACCTCTCCCTTTGCCAGCTGCCCGAACGTGACGGGACGGATCGGCGGACGGTAAGACAGCTGCTCCGCATCCCGGGGTAACTGCGGGTTCTTCATATGGACCCAGGCGTCGAGCATCTGTCTGCATACCCGGCCCTGGCAGGCTCCCATTGTCGCTCTCGTCTTCATCTTGATCTGCCTGGCTGTACAGCAGCCCGATTGGTAGGCTTCTTCCAATTGTTCCATGGTCACTTCTTCACAACGGCAAATTATCAGGTTTGATGTATTCATGCCCGGCCTCCTACCAATACCGGATGGCGCAGGTTTTCAGCTCGGTATAAAAATCGAGCGCGGCTTGCCCCTGTTCGCGCGAATGCGAGCTCGACAGCTTCAAGCCGCCGAACGGGGATTGATATTCCACGCCCGCCGTTTCCTGGTTGACGCGGACCATCCCGGCCTGAGCCTCATCCAGGAAACGATGTGCATAAGCCAAATCCCGGGTAAATAACGAAGCGCTGAGTCCGTATAGAGATTGATTGCATAAGGCGATCGCCTCGTCGAAATCGGCTGCCTTCAACATCGCGGTAACCGGTCCGAAAATTTCCTCCTGAATCAATGGATGGCCTGGATCCACTCCGGCTGCCGCGATCGGCGGAATATAATACCCCTCTTCGTTCGCCTCGGCAGGGCGGCCTTCAGCTACGATTTCAGCCTGCTCCCGCGCTAGCTTCACATAGGACATTACCGTTTCATACTGGCTTGCGGAAGCGACAGGTCCAAGATAAGCCGACGGATCCAACGACGGAGCCAGCTTGATTCCTTCGATCGCCTTCTTCATCGCTTCAATAAAAGCGTCATAAATTCCGGATTCAATGATGATTCGGCTGGTTGCCGTACATTTCTGTCCGGCCGAACGATATGCGCCGCTCACAATCATCGGGACCGTCTTCTCCAGGTCGGCGTCATTCAGGATCACGGCCGCATTTTTCCCGCCCATTTCGGTCTGATACTTGATGTTTCGTTTCGCACAAATTTGGGCGATGCGGGTCCCTGTCGCCGTTGAGCCGGTAAAGCTTACGGCGTCAAGGGAAATCTGCTCCAGAAGGGTGTCGCCGATCTTACTTCCTTTGCCGACCACCAGGTTCAAGACGCCTGGCGGGAGAGCTGCTGCCGCAAAAACTTCGCACAGCAGGGTGGCGGTCAATGAGGCGTTCTCCGCCGGCTTCCAGATCACCGTATTGCCGCAAATGAGCGCAGGTGCGATTTTCCATAACGGGATCGCCACCGGGAAATTCCATGGTGTAATGATGCCCACCACGCCCAAAGGAACCTTCTTCGTATGCTGGAGCACGTTCGGCTCGCTTGCGGGGATGACCACTCCGTTAGAGCGGACGCCTTCCGCCGCGTAATACCGAAGCAGGTTGACTCCCCGGGAGACTTCGCCTTGCATTTCGGTGATCGGCTTCCCCATTTCCATGCTGGCGAGGCGGGCGACATCCGCGGAGGCGGACTCGAGCGCAGCCGCCATGCGATACAAATGCTCACCTCGGGCGGCACCGGTCAAGCGGGACCAGGAACGATATGCGGCTCGGGCTGCCTGCTCCGCCTGAGCGACATGCGATGCATCCGACAGATGAAGCACCCCGATCTCCTCATGAATGTTGGACGGGTTCTTCACGGCCAGCTCATCCGACGCGGGGCTGATCCACTCTCCGCCAATCCAATTTCGGCTGTGTACCATACGCTAACCCTCCTTTTTCAATCTCTTCTTATGAACTCTTTGCTTCACCGGCAGCATGATGGTTAACGGCATGCTCAAATGCCATTTGAATCGCTTCGTACTCAGCTTCCGGAAGCGGAAGACGCGGAGGTCTGGTTGGACCAACCGGGAATCCGGCAAGCTCCATCATGTACTTGATCGACTGCACTAACTGGGGACTCGCATCATAATGGAACAATGGGAGCAGGCGGCGGTATAGCGTGGTCGCTTCCTGAATCTTCCCTTGTCTAGCCAGATTGAAAAGCTCCACGCCTTCCTTAGGCAGCGCGTTCGGCACCCCGGAAATCCAGCCCACGGCCCCCATCAGCGGACCTTCCATAGCTAAGTCATCGACGCCAATCAGCACATCCAGATCGGTATATTCCTGGATGTCGTGCACTCTGCGGATATCGCCCGAAAACTCCTTCACCGCCACGAGATGCTCCAGTCTCGAAAGCCTGGCGAGCAGCTGCGGCGTCAAATCAACCTTATAATCATGGGGATTATTGTAGGCGATCATCGGCAGCCCGACTTCATTCAGCGCTTCATAATGGGCAATAACTTCATGTTCCAGTGGACGGTACTGGATCGGCGGCAGGGCCATTACGCCTGCAGCGCCCGAATCCTTGGCATGCCGGACCCACTCGGCGGCTTGCCTTGTGGATGGCGCGGCTGAACCGACGACAACCGGTACGCGTCCCGCCGCGGCTTCAATGACTGTATGAACGACCTTTGCCCGCTCCTCATTCGTCAACGTGGCATATTCCCCTAGCGATCCTGTCGGAACCAAGCCGTTGACGCCCTGCGAGATGAGCCAATCGCACAGCTCAGCGAGACGCTTGTAGTCCACCTCAAATGTAGTCGTAAACGGTGTGACGATCGCAACATAAACCCCTTCAAATTTCGGCATATCAAGATGTCTCCTCTCATGATTCAAGTTGATATTTGTAAGGCTAATTCAATACGAACCCATCCGGTAGCGGATCGTCCGGATCCAATACGAAATTCATGAAACCAAGTACATGAGCGGTTCCCGTTAGCTGTGGAATGACGGTTTTATTGCCGGCCAGCAGGCTGTCCCCGGCGATGCTTCCAATGACCTGAACCCCGCTGATCCCCTGATACACGGCCTGCTGTCCGGGTTCGAGCCGTCCGCGGGAGCTAAGGACCGCCAAATGAGCGCATACGCCGGCTCCGCCCGGCGACCGGTCAAGCTGCTCCCCGGCAAAGACGCAAGCGCTGCGGAAGGACAGACGAACACGCTCATCCCGCTCATAAAAGAACACGCCGTGAATACCGGATATCCAATCCAGCTGCGGATGCTGAAGTTCAAGCCGGCTTTCAGCTTCACTGCGGATCATACCTGCCCATTCCCTAAGCTGATGGGGCTCCAAGGAAGTCGCTCCAAGTTCGCCTATATCCACCACGGCAAAAAATTCACCGCTAAAAGCGACGTCCACCCTGATTTCCCTTCCTTGGATCGTCATAGGAAGTCGCTCCGTGTGCACATAACTGGGCACATTCCGGAACGACACCGACCGAACCTCGTCACCCTCCACATCAGCGACCACCTGGACGGTTCCCGCTGGGCAATCGATCAATATACCCGCCTGGGCATCGGACGAGGCAATTTGCCCCGTCGCGGTCCAAGCCGTGACCGCGGCGATGATACCGTGTCCGCTGACGGATGCAAGACCTTGCTGGTTCAGGAACAGCAAACCGAATCGCGCTTCCGGCGTCACCGGCGCTGTAACGATGGCACCGGTCATTGCATAGTGGCCGCGCGGCTCCGACATCAGCAGCTTCCTTGCGTCATCCTTTTGCCGCTGGAAGAATAAAGCCTTGTCGCGCATCGTCGAACCGGCCAATGGCGGCAGGCCGCCCGTGATGATCCGCAGCGGCTGTCCGCAGGAATGCACATCGATCGCCGCATACCATTTTTTCGTTTCCATATTGCTGGCTCCCGTCGTAGTGATGTTTAGAGCAGGAAGAACCCCGTATTCAGTTCATCCCGTTTCTGAAGAATGAATTGGTGAAAGCCCATCACCCAAGCCGAGCCGGAAATCTGCGGAATCACGGCCGGCAAATGGCCGACGGTCGTGTCCTCCAGGACACGGGCGCGAAACATCGAACCCACGATGCTCTCATGGACAAATTCCTGCCCGATTTCCAGCTCGCCCTTCGCACGCAGCACGGCTACTTTGGCGGATGTGCCCGTTCCGCAGGGGGAGCGGTCAATCCCCCCGGGAGGGACGACGACCGTATTCCGGCAGTGGGCCACTGGCGATACCGGATCGCTGTAGAACTCAATATGGGTCAGTCCGCGAATGACAGGAATTTCGGGATGGACGATTTCAAGCCTGTGATTCACCGCGTCGCGGATCCGTACGGCGGTGCGGACGATTTCCGAAGCCCGCTGGGGAACCAGCGGCAAATGCAGTGATCTGGCATCGACGAGCCCGTAAAAATTGCCGCCGTAAGCAAGATCCAAGGAGACCTCACCAAGATCGCCGACCTGCACCCGGACATCCTGCTTGTAGAGGAAAGACGGAATATTCGTAAAGGTGACCTGTCGGACCTTTCCCTTCTCGATCGTAAGCCTGGCTTCCACAAGTCCGGCCGGCGTGTCGAGCCGGATGACGTCCTTGGTTGCCGGATAATATCCCGCCTCGATCAGTGCCGTACAGAGCCCAATCGTATCGTGACCGCACATCGGCAAATACCCGCCGGTTTCGATAAACACCACCCCAATGTCGGCATTCTCATCGCATGGCGGAGTCAAGATGCAGCCGGACATGACCTCGTGCCCGCGGGGTTCGAACATCAGCGCTTGGCGGAAATCGTCATGATGCTCGGACATGTAGACCATCTTCTCGGTCATCGTTTTCCCGAAAAGCTCAGGAGCCCCGGACATGACGGTCCGGGTCGGATTCCCGCCGGTATGCGTGTCGATCGTGGTGACCATCTTGGACCATCTCATCGAATCACCTCCTGGGGGCGCGGCATGCTACGGAAGCGGTCGTAACGAAGACGGTCCACCGGAATGCAGGTCTCCGCCATGCTCAGCATTTCACTGATCACTTTCCCGGTTACGGCGGCGAGGCTGATTCCGTCCCCTTCATGCCCCGCGGCCACATAGAATCCGGGGACTTCGTCGATTGCAGAAACGATCGGCAGATGATCCGCCGTCCACGGCCTCAGGCCCGCATAGGTTCTCAGGAGCGGAATCTGTTCCAGCACGGGAAAAAAACGAGTGGCTCTTTCCGCAATCAAGCTGATGACCTGCTGATCTACGCCGCTGTCCATCCCGACAAATTGGCGGCTGGAGCCAATCAGGAAGTTTTGCGAAGCGGTAGGCTCGAAGACGAGCGCAACGCCATATCGGTCGAATTTGGGGTCTACGGTACGGGTGCCGCCGAATTTACTCATCAAATATCCGAACTCCATCACCTTCCGTTTCCCGATGTTCGCCCACCGGGATGCGACAAGAATGTGTCCCTTGCGGGGCTCGATCGGAATATCGATGCCCACCATCCGTCCGATATGCTTCGCCCATACCCCGGCCGCATTAATGACGGTGCTCGTGCGGATCCTGCCCTCCGAGGTTTCAACGGCGCGTACTTTCCTTCCCTCGTCAAGCTGAATGCCGGTGACGGGTGTATGGGTTCGAAGCCTTGCCCCATAGCGCCGGGCCGTGGACGCCAGCGAGTAGGTCAGCAGCACCGGATTGACCGTTGAATCCGTTGCGCATTCCAATCCGCCGGGCAGGTCTTCGGCCATGTAAGGCCATTCATCCCTTAGATCCTTCTGATCAAACATGCGGAAGGGAAGGCCGGCTTCACGCTGGCGTGCGACCCAGGATTCGGCAGCGATCATCTCTTCGTCCGTCTCACAGACCAGAATGCTTCCGGGAGCCCGGTATTCGAACTCCTCATCGAGATCCCGTACCCACTCCTTGACCAATTCCTGCGACTTCAGCGACATCTGGCTGTCGAAGCCCGGATCCTTGTCGATGGCGAGGATGTTGCCGTCGCATTTGGAAGAGGTACCGCCGGCGATTTCCCCCTGTTCCACGACGAGTACGTCCATGCCGGCTTTCGCGGTATAGTAGGCAATGGACATGCCGATGATCCCTCCCCCGATGATGACGACTTCTGCGGTTTCATCACGCATGGATGCAATCACTTCTTTCGTTTTATAGGACAATCAGCTCTTTGTTTGATTTCGTCAGCACTTCGATCCCGGTGTCCGTCACGAGAATGTCATCCTCAATGCGGACGCCTCCAAAGCCGGGCAAATAGATGCCGGGTTCAACGGTCAAAACCATGCCGGGCTCCAGCCGATCCTCCGTCTTTTCGGAGAAGCGCATCAGTTCATGGATCTCCAGGCCAAACGCATGACCGAGCCCATGTCCGAAATACTCCCCATACCCATAGCCGGCAATGCAGTCTCTAGCCAAAGCATCCCCTTCCTTTCCGGTCATCCCCGGCTTTAAGCCTTCCAAGGTCTTTCGATTGGCTTCAAGCACAATCCGGTAAATCTCTTGATGCCGCTCCTTCGGATCACCGATAAAAACCGTCCGCGTTAGATCAGAGCAGTACCCCTCGTAGTTCGCTCCGAAATCGAGCGTCACAAATTCGTTCATTCCCAGCGGCTTTGTACTGGCCAGACCATGCGGCAGCGCCGAACGGACGCCGGAAGCCACGATCGTCGGGTACGCGGACGAGACGGCTCCGTTTTTGCGCATAAAGTATTCAAGCTCCGTGGCAACGTCCATTTCGGTAACGCCCGGCTTCATGAAGCCCAGAATATGCTCAAAGGCCATGTCCGTAATTTCGATCGCCTTTCGAATGTGCTCCTGCTCCTGCTCATCTTTAATTCCGCGCAGCTTTTCCACAAGATTTTGCGTCGGGATGAGTTCAAAGCCCTGAAAGGTTTCAACATAGGTTTGATATGACGCGTACGTGAGATGATCTTGCTCAAACCCGAGCTTCCGCACCCCTGCAGCACTCAGCTTCTCCCGGATCATTTCAAGCGGCTGGCCCGTATGCTGTTCAACCTGGTATTCTTTGGCCTGTTCCGCCGCTTGACGGGTATAGCGAAAATCGGTGATCAGCAAGGCCTGATTTTTCGTAATGGAGACAAAGCCGGCTGTACCCGTAAATCCGGTCACATATCTGCGGTTATACGGGCTGGAAATCAAGAGTCCATCGATACCTTGACGCTCAAGCTCTTCCCTTACCTTGGTGAGGCGCTGTGCTTCCATGTTAGGTTCACGCTCCTTATTCATCCTCGCAGCTGCAAAGGATGCAATGGTTTCTTCATAATCAATCTAATGTAACAAGATTCAACCCTGTTGAATGACGGCTGCACAAATCTGCAAATTTACTTCCTTATCCCTTCATGCCAGTCAGCGTAATCCCCTCGATAAAATACCGCTGGCCGATGAAAAACACGATAATGACCGGCAGGATAACCACGGTGGAGGCGGCCATAAGCAGATGCCACTGCGCGCTGTGAAGCGACTGGAACATTTGCAGCCCAAGCGCCAGCGTAAACTTGCTTTCTTCGTTCAAGTACACGAGCGGTCCCATGAAATCGTTCCATGAGTTCATGAACGAGAATAAGCCAATGACAATCAGAGGCGGTTTGGATAAAGGAATGATGATCCGCCAGAAAATCGTCCATGGGCCGGCACCGTCCACGTAAGCCGCTTCATCGAGATCTCTCGGGATGCTGGCATAAAACTGCCGCAGCAAAAAGATGTCGAATGCGGAACCGAACCAAACCGGCAATATCAATGGCACGTAAGTGTTAATCAGGTCGGCAAGCCTCCACCCGATAAAAGTGGGTATCAGCGTGACCGCGCCGGGAAGCATCATGCTGGCAAGCAGCAATCCAAAGAAAAACTTCTTCCCCGGCCAGTCAAGCCTCGCGTAGCTGTATGCCCCGAGCGAGCTGCTGATGAGCGCTCCGATCAGGCAGCTGGCGGTGATGGTCAAGGTGTTCCGAAAAAACCGGAGAAAATCGATGGTCGTCAGCGCCTCCGTATAGTTTTGAAACCGGAACGGCGAGGGAATCCATTTGGGCGGCATCTCGAAAATCTGCATGGAAGACATCATGGAGCTGCGTACTAACCAGAACAATGGCAGCAAACAGAATACACTCCCCAGGATGAGAATGGCGTATACGATGATCTGCGAGACCCGGCGGCTTTTCCTCATGGGCGCTACACCTCACTTTCGTAAAATACCCAGGACTTGGATGTCCGAAAAAAGATCGCCGTGACGATCAGGATGATGATAAAGAGGATCCAGGCGATGGCTGAGGCCTGCCCCATTTCACCGAACTGAAAAGCTTGACGGTAAATGTAGTAGTTATAGAACAAGCTGGCGTTATTCGGTCCTCCCTGCGTCATTATCAAGGCTTCCGTGAACACTTGGAAAGCCCCGATCGACCCCATGATCAGGTTGAAGAAAATGATCGGCGTCATCATCGGAATGGTGATATGGCGGAACTTCCGGACCGCACCTGCTCCATCCACGATGGCTGCTTCATACAGGGATCTGGGTACACCTTGTAAGCCCGCCAAAAAAATGATGATCGTGCTTCCCATCCCCCACAGGCTCATGATCACAATGGAAGGAACCACCGTATTTTCAGAGTACAACCAATTTAAGGTGGGCAGATTCAGCGCTTCGAGAAAGCTGTTGAACAGTCCGAGGTCCGGGCTGAACAGCCAGATCCAGATCATCGAGGACGCGACGGCCGGCACGATCGCCGGCAAATAGAAGATCGTGCGGAACACCGATTTGCCGCGGATAAATTCCATGTTCAGCAGGAAAGCGGCGATAAATGAGACGATCAGTCCGAGCGGAACGCGGAGAATGACGTATTTAAAGGTCACCCACAGCGAATTGTAAAAATAGGGATCCGTTCCGTCGAAAAGCCGCTTATAATTCGTAAACCCGATGAACTTGGGCGTATTCACGATTCGGTAATCCGTAAAGCTGAGCAACAAGCTGGTGAGCATGGGCAGAACGACAAACAGCATAATGCCAAAGATGCTGGGCAGGGCGAAGAGAATGCCCGCTACGGCGATACGGCGTTTGTGCAGCATTGGAATCCCTCCTTTCTGGATCGGTTCGTTCGGACGGGGTTATTTGCCGTAATAGCCTTCAATCAGCGGCTGTACTTTGGGTTCGATCTCTTTCAGTGCTTCCTCCGCTGACTTCTTGCCGGTCCATACCAAGTCAAGGGCAGGGGTCACCAGCGCATTGATTTTATCCAGGTTCTTCACTTCAAAGCCCGGGGTCCGGATGCCGTTTTCAATCGTCTGTTTCATGTAAGCATCTGTGTATCCCTCCGGGTGAGCCTTGTTCCCCGACGCCCATTTATTAATGAGGTCCGGATTCGTATACCACTCTTTCTTGAGCGGCATCCACAAGCCGCCTTCGATCAGCGGCAGCACCGATTCCGGATCCGCCATGTACTTATACAGCATCCATGCCTCTTTCGGATGCTTGGTTGATTTGAAAATGACCGTCGGCGCGCCGTCCAGCAGCGTATTGCTTTTCATTAATTTAGGCAGGACACCGACGCCAAGATTGAAATCCTGTTCTGCAAAAGCCTGAAGCGCCCAGTTGCCGGATACGGTCATGGCGACCTTCTTCGTCTGGAGCGCCATGTCTGGCAGGCTCTTGGTCTGCAGCGGAGTTGGCGATACGTGGTGCACATACATCAAGTCCGCCAGCTTTTGAATCGCGTCGATCGCCTCAGGCTTCGCCAGGCCGAATCCTTTTCCGTCTTCCGTCAGGAAATTACCGCCGTTCGAGACTACCGCAGCCATCATGTTGTACGGGTCATATTGGAGGCCGAACTGCTTGATCTTATTCGGGTTAAAATTCGGATCGAGCGCATTTCGTCCCTGATCGTCCAGGGTCAGCTTCTTTGCGTACTCAATGAACGTGTCCCAGTCCCATGCCTTATCTGCCTGCGTGGGAGGAAGCTCGACACCCGCCTCTAGGAGCATATCCTTGTTGTACATGAGTCCGTATCCTTCTACAGCCGTACTCATGCCGATCGTGTTGCCCGGTTCGATTTCATACCATACTTGATCCAGGTAATCTTCCTTCTTGAATTCCTTGTCCTCCTCGATCAGCGGAGCCAGGTTCAGCAGCTTCCCGTCTTTCCCCCAGCTTAATGCCGCTCCGGATGATAAATATCCGAGGTCTGGTGCGACATTGCCTGCGACCATCGTCGTCAGCTTGGTCAAATAGTCCGCCGGAATGTGCATAGGCTCCACATGAATGCCGGTTTTTTGCTCAAAGCTTTCGAGCGCTTCCGTGACCGTCTTCTTTTCGATCGTGTCTCCCCAGAAAGCAAACTTCAGGGTGACTTTTTCTTCCCCTTTGCCCCCTTCCTTGCTCCCTCCTTCACTTTGGGCTGATCCTCCGCTGCCCGAACAACCCGAAAGGGAGACGGTTACAGCCAGTAAAGCGGGTAAAGCGACCCCAGCGAGAAATTTGGAAATTCTCATTCTTTTACCCTCCAATCACATGGAATTGATGTTTGTAAATTCATTGTAAAAAAGCGGAGGTTCAAAAAAAATTCGAACATTTTTGGAATGGTGGACAATTTTTATGTGTTGTTCATGCCGGCAATTTAATAATGACGGTCGTTCCCCTGCCTTCTTCAGAGGTTACGGTCACGCCGTAGGAATCACCGTAGATGAGTTTGATTCGTTGATCAACGTTGCGGATGCCGATGGAACGGCTTTCCTCCCGTGTCAAACCAGCCAATTTGTGATGCGGGATGCCGATCCCGTTATCCTCCACCATGAAGATCCGCTCGTTCCCAATAAGCCGCCCCCGGATTACAATCTTTCCACCGCTGTGCAGGCGGGCGAAGCCATGAACGATGGCATTCTCAACAAACGGCTGCAGGAACAGCTTCGGGACTTTGAAGGAATACAGCTCTGGCGAGATGTCATAGGTTACCGTGAATTTGCCTTCAAACCGCTGCTCGGTAATCGAAAAATAATGCTTCAACCAATTCAGGTCCTCTTCCAGATCGCCGATGTCCTGATTGCTTGCGGAAGTATACTGCAGCATCGAAGACAGGCTGACGATCATGGCGCTCAATTCGTTTTGCTCATTTTCGAGTGCCGTCCAGTTCATGATGTTGAGCGTGTTATACAGAAAATGCGGATTCAGCTGAATGTTCAGGGACATAATTTGGGTTTCTTTTTCTCTCAGCTTCACTTTATAGTTCTCTTCGATCAAGTTGTTGATTTTAACATTCATTTGATTGTACTTGTGGATGAGCAGCCCCATCTCGTTATAGGATTTGACCGGGATTCGGGTATCGAATTCCCCTTCTCCCGTTTTTTTGATCGCTCGAAGCAGCTGTTGAATGGGTTTGGTGATGGAGTTGGCCAGAAAAAATGCCAAGAGAAGCGAGACCATCAGAAGGATCAGCGTCAAATAGAACGTGTACGACTTCACCTCCGGCAAAAAGGCGCTGCCGAGCGCCTCCGGCGAGATCGTGACACCGGAAATCCAGCCGGTCACCTCGGAAGTGTCGAAGCATACGATGAGCGGCTTACCGTTTCTTGTCATCGTGAGAGTGCCGCTTTTCATCTCCGCCATTCTTTTCAATGAGGTTTCATCCATCGTGGAATCCTTTTCCTGCGAATCGGCTACCCTCTGACCTTCCCGGCTCATCATAAAAAAAGAAGCCCCGGTGGATGGGAGCACGCTGGCGAAGCGGGAACGGTAATAATCGGGCTGATAGGTGATGACCAGCACGGGAAGCTCGGCTGCACCCTGCAGCTCGATCACCTCCCCGTTATTGATCCGAAACAATTTCAGCAGTCGGACGCCGGCCAGAAGCTGAACGTTCTCGGAGGGCACGGGAGACCCGGCATCCCGATGAAACATGTCACCCAACGAAAACGTCGGGACCCATGCCATTCCCCCATCCGCTTGTACGGCAGCCTGATACAGGGCTGTTTGGTTAAACCCTTCATAAGGGATGAAGGTCGTAGCACCGGTTGGTCCAACGTCTGAATAGCTGGTGATTAAGTGGATGGAGTATATGTGCTTCAAGTCTGGAAAATATGTATTCAGCGCCCGGCTTACCTTTTTCTCCATCGTGATCATTTGGTATTCGTCTTTCGGATCCGCAGTGAGGTATTGTTCGTACAGAACCTGCTCCGCGATCAAAGCGAGGCTGCTGTCTTCGACCCTGGCGAGCTCTGCGTCCATGATTTCGTTGTTCTGCTTCACAATGGAGTACAGGTTCTGTCTGGCAAAGTCGGAAATAAACCCGCTGCTCGACACAAAATATCTATAGCTAAGTATCGTTAGGGGAATCGTGACGATGAGGGCATAGGACAACATCAGTTTCGTTCGATAGCTCAGATCCTGAAATCGGGGCATCAATCGGCGGCTTCTCAATGAACATCCCTTCCTTATATGCGGGTAGCGGATAAATGGCGGTATTCATCCGGGCTTGTGCCGTACTCCTTCCGAAACAGACGGATAAAATATTTCACGTCCCTGTAGCCCACGTTCTCGGCCACTTGGTAAACTTTCTGGGAGGTTTGCAGCAGCTGGCTGGCCGCCGCCCTCATTCGGATGTGGGTGATGTATTGGTGGATGGTCATACGGGTGTGGTTTTTAAACAGAATACAAAAATACGAAGGGTTAAAATGAAACTTCACGGCCAGCGTGCTCAGGGACAAATCCTCCTCACCATAGTTGGCTTCAATATAGGCTTTGCAGCTGTCCACCACGGTCTCACTTTTACACTGTCTACGTTGGTCTATATGATTGGCCATCTCTAGAACCCACTGGAAGGCTGTCTCCCGTAATTCGTCCATGCGGCTGCAGCGCATCAGCGCTCCTTCAAAAGCAGCTTCGGGAGTGTGAGAGAGCCCCTTCTCGCTCAAAATTGAAGTGACATGGTGAATCGAGGCGGCGACGGAATACTTCAACCTGGAGGGATCGGGATAACCCTGGGCCAATGTACGATCCAGTTCGGTCTTCAGACACGCATGAATGTCATCCTTTTTGCCGGATAGAATCGCTTTGGCCAGTTTGCCTGCATCTAAATGGATGATCGCGGACGGGTCTTTAGGTTTCTGTTGGTCAGACTTATACAATTTTCCCGGCCCGTCGTAAAATAAGCTTTGAAGTGCATATCGCGCCTGCTGATTAGAACAATGTGCTCCTTGCCCCCATTCCGTAAAATACTTGCCTAAGCCAAATGTTAGTTCCCGATCATGGTCATTCCGAAAATGATCGATCAGTTCCTGCAGTTGCGCTTCAAGCACATTGGTGATGTCAAAAGATACATCGGCGCTAAGGATCACCCCCGACAACCATTGATCCGTAACGTAAAAGGCATGGGCAAGTCCGGCTTCCTCCATGATGTGTGCAAGCATGCGTTTAAGCAGGGACAGCATGCGTTTTCGGTCCGCACCGCATGTTTGGATCACGGCACCCAGCGAGATGCCACGTCTCCAGCCCGAAAAGGACCTCTGCAGCAATGTGATGTCTGATTCGGCAGGACTTCCCTCTAGCAGTTCGGACAAAGCCGATTCGATGGTCGCCTCACGCAGGGCTCCCGCCTTATGTTCGGCTTTCTGAAGGAGAGGCGTAACCTTCAGGGCTTCCACCGGCTTGAGCAGGTAATCGCTTGCCCCGAGCTGCAGTGCGCGCTGCGCATAGGCAAAATCCGAGTAGGCGCTCAAAATCACCACGCTTTCGCTCCCCCCGCGGCGGGTCAAACGTTCCACGAATTCAAGGCCATCCATGATCGGCATCTGGATATCGGTAAATACTAAATCAATCGGATGGGACTCCATCCTTTCGAGCGCCTCAGCACCATCCCTGGCATTAAAGATGTGATACTCCGGCCTCAGATTTTTCAGCATCCGCGACAGCCCTTGTCTGTGCTTCGGTTCGTCGTCAACGACTAAGACGTTCAGCATATCCAATCCCCCCTGCGTATGAATGGTACAAAAAATGCCCATCCGGGTTTCAAGTAAATTGAAGGTTATCGCGCTGCCAACCGTTTACAAGAATCCTGTATGAGCATGTTACAACAAGGACAGAAATCAACTTACCGAGCATTGTCGGTTAGACGGACTCAAGCTTTTGAATCCGAACAGAAAACCGACAAGTACTTTACTTCATCCGTGATGGGCGTATATTTATGATTTTCGTAAGAATCGAAGTACAGGCTGTCGCCTGCATGCAGAGTATAAGCTTCCTGGCCGACATAATAAATCATGGTCCCTTCGAGCACATAAATGAATTCCTGCCCGACATGGGAGACCGTTCGCTTCTCCGTCTTACCTTTCTTAGCCACAAAATAAAAGGGCTGCATCAACTTCTCGGGCCGCTCGGCCGCGATGGCCGAAAACGAATATCCTTTCTCTGACGTGACCATCTTATCCAGGGTCCCCGTCATTGTGGTATACACCGTCCCGTTTTGGTCGCTGTCATCAAGCAAAATGGATATTTTGGTTCCAAGCGCCTCGGCGATTTTGATCAGCGTGCCGATAGGCGGCACCGTTTTTCCGTTTTCGATTTTGGACAGCAGGCTTTTGGTAAAGCCGCAAGCATGGGCGATTTCGTCCAGGGTCCGATTTTGGTCCTTGCGAATTTTTCGGATCTTACTCCCCAATTCCATCAGATTGATCTCCTAAATAGAATGAAATTCAACTTAGTTTAATAAAATGAAACAATATTTAATGTCGGATGTCAATAAAATTTTCCAATTCGTCCAGGCATTTTTACCGTGTGTGGAGGAACGAAAAACTATCATACAGCAAAAAACAGGGAGTGTCCTAGCCAAGGATACTCCCTGTTCTCAATAATTCATTATATAAATGATTAATGTTGTGAAGTGTAGATGACTTCGGTTCCCGCTATAAGATCATGGACTGCCCGCTTATCTTCGCGTGTGGCTACCATGACTATGCTGATCAGCAGCCCGATACCAAATGTCAAAACATACACAAGACCGCTCACCATTTCACGCATCAGCATCGTACCAAGATCAGGCGGCTTATGATCCGCTATTTTCCGTATCTGGATGCCGCAAATTTTTTTACCCAACGTGTAGCCGTACCACAGGACGGGGAGCAGTATGCTATACAAAAACTTAATAACATTAAGAACCGCGCTTTCTCTTTGCCAGTCCCCGGTACTTAATAGGATGATCAGGAGTATGGGGATACCTACAATCAGAGCATCTAAAAGGTTCGCAGCAAATCTGATCCAAAATCCTGCTTTGCGTTCTTGCATCCTTTTCCCTCCCATTGGCGGCTTGAACTGGGACGAACGAAATGCTTCATGTTCATCATCCTGATTTTACCAATGTTTAGGGTTGAAGGCTATACGGCTTTGAACAACATATAAATCATGTGCACTAATTCCAGAAATACTTCATTTCCCTGTAACCGAGATCCCACAATCTCGCATTTCCCTCAATGGTGATCGTAAGTTTATTCGCTTTCTCAATTGGAATTTCGTACGTTTCAGCAGCTCCCTCTTGATAGGTTGGTGCTTCTGTCAGCAGGAGCTGCTGCCCATCGACCGAAATCGCGAGCGTTCCTCCCAGCTTACCCGTTGCTCCATACTTGAAGTAGAGGATGATATCTCTTCCACCTAGTTCAGAAGTGTAAACTGCTGCAGTGTGCTCTTTGAAACTGAACACATTGTACTGAGGCAGCACCTGTTCGCCGCCCAACTCAAAACGATATGGTGTGGTGTGTTGAACTGCATTTCCACTGCAGTTCTTCAGTTCGTTGATTGTGATGAACGGTCCTTCTTTTTTTGTCAGCGCCGTTTCGATAACTTCGCAGCAGCCCCATACGGCAGCGAAAATGAACAATGCAGAAAATCCGGAAATCACAAGCTGCTTCTTCATCGTTTTTGCGGTTGATCCTAATTTGTAAGCCGTGTATCCGACGGAAGCACCTATTGAATTTTGAATCGCGTCGTTGATATCGCCGCTGCCTAGAAAAGTGAGCATCTGCACCGTTTCGACCACCATGATGGACAAAAAGAACAATGTAATAAATCGAACGAAGCGCATGGGAAACAACATCGGAATCAAAAATCCGAAAGGAATAAATGCAGCGAAGTTGCCAAAACCAAACAGAGCCATTAAGGAAAATCGAAACAAATCAGGCAAATCCGGTACATAATAAAAATCAATGGGCCTAAAGATAAATTCGTACTCCGTAATCTGGTGCGATGCCTCGATTCTGCCAAAAGCAAAAAACATAAAATACAAAATGAGGACTGTATAAAGGATGGAGATGATCAGGATAACCTTGCGATTCTTTGCCATAAATTCTGCTCCCTATTGCGAAGTGAGTGGATATCTCATGCAAGTTTATCCCAACATTCATACTTCTCCTAGGGTTCTTTCTTACAACAAACTTACATGGTTGTCATGTAAGGGGGGCTATCGGACGCAACAAAATAAGAGCATCAGGTGAACCAGCACCCGTTGCTCTTATTAAATGTTACCTAGGAACAGCAGTCCGCAGGGGACATGAACACTTCAGCGGCTATCTACTAGTTTGACTTAGGCATGCATAACTTTTGTAACAAGTTCTTTAAGCGTCGTCTGATGTCCGATCAATTGATGTAAATCGTCGGTCGTTTTCTCCATAATTCCTTCTGCAACAGTTTTATAGATAAAGGCCGTCGTTTGAGCTAAAGATTCCGATAAGCCTGCTTGAACAAGCATGGCCTTCTCTTCGTCGAAAGAAACCTTTTGATGGATGATGTGCTTACCAGAAACTTCAGAGAGAACTTCCGCCAACTCATCGAAACTCCATGGACGATTGGAAACCAGTGTGTATTCCTTGTTTTCGTGTCCTTCCCCGGTCAGTACCGTCGCGGCAGCAAGTGCCAGATCGCTGCGGCTGACCGCATTCACTCTCCCTGTGCCCGTGTTGGTGACGATCGCCCCACGTTCTACATTTTTTTGAAGATGAGCATTGATGAAAAACTCAGCATATCCGCCATTTCGCAAAAAGGTATATGGGATACGGGTCGCGCGGATAGCATATTCGGTGGCCATATGAACGAGTGCAAACGGATTCTCCTCGGCAAAAGCGAAACTGGTATAGGCAATATGCCTGATTCCCGCATCTCTGGCAGCTTTGATAACATTGGCATGCTGAACGATCCGCAGCGTATCATCGGTGTCCGGACTGGATACAAATAGCAGCTTGCTCCCGCCTTCAAATGCTGCGCGAAGCGTTTCCGGTTCGTTGTAATCTCCGTTTCGGACTTCTACCCCTGCCTCCGTTAGCGAAGCAGCTTTATCCATATTCCGGAAGACCGCAATAATCTGACTTCCCGGGACCTTTTTCAGTAAATGGTCTATAACGAGCCCGCCTAAGTTTCCCGTGGCTCCTGTGATAACCAGCTTCATCCGATGCGCTTCCTTTCAGAAAGGTATTGTGCGTGAGGAATCATTTCGATTCCATATACAATCATCTTACCACATACAAATGGTAATAAAAGGTTATAACCGAATTTTCCTCACGCCAATTGATGGAGGGTTATCTCACTAACATTCTGGTATTTACTGCTGATAACCGTTTTAGCCATGCTTCACGATATTTTCCGAAGTCCGGAATGACAAAGCTAGAATCGTCAGTACCGGATTCACTCCGCCGTTAGTAACATGCACGGAGCCATCGCTTACCCAGAGGTTGTCGTATCCGTGTACACGTCCCGTCGGATCGGTGACTGACGTGGCGGGATCATTCCCCATCCGAAGCGTGCCTGCCTGATGCTGTCCGGCACTAAGCCCGGTTCCTGGATTCGTTCGCCAAACCTGGCGAGCACCGGCAGCCCAAAGCCACTTCTCGGCCTGTTCCCCCAGCATCGCTGCCGCCCGCAGCGACTCCGGATGGACCTGGCCCGATAGCTGGGCGACTGGCATACCGAAACGGTCCTTGACGGATCGTGAGAGACGCACTATCGATTCCGCTGTCGGGATCTCTTGAATCGGTCCTTGGATCTGGCTGGTGCGCAAATAGCTGTCACGCATCGCTTCTTTGCCTGCCAGCCCCCATCTCGGGGCGTCCGGAGCAAGTGCCCTGTACCAATGGATAAGGGGAAGCCGGGTGAATTCATTGGCGAGGAGTCCGCCCCCGATCACGCCGCCGCCATTGTCATGGGCGAAGCGAAGCGTAGCGATGCTGACACCAGGGCCAAGGCCGTCCTGGATCGGATCGTCCATGAGACCGTACGCGCCCGTGTAGACATGACCCTGCAGATTCCGGCCGACTTGGCCGGACCGGTTGCCGATGCCGTCCGGCTCTGCATCGGTAGCCGAGTTCAGCAGCAAACGCGCGCTTTCGATCGCGCCGGCGGCTACGATGACTTGACCGGCTGCCACCAGATGACGCCGGATCTTCCCGCCAGCCTCCTGCACCAGCCGTACCCCGGTGGCCCGCTTCCCGCCTTCCGTCTCAATCCGCTCCACCATCGTATCGCAGATAATATCGCAGTTACCGGTGGCGGCCGCTCGGACGAGCATCGTGTTATGTCCCCCGTTTTTGCTGTTGGTTGGACAAGCGAAGCCAACGCATTGGCCGCACTGTCCGCATGCCGGCCTGCCGTCCCGTTCGACCGAGTTGATCAGCAGCGGGACCGATCCGGCGTCCCATCCCAAACGGGCTGCAGCTTCCGCCAGCCGCCTCGCTTCCGTCGTCAAGGGCATAGCCGGCATCGGGTAAGGCCGGCTCCGCTTGGCATGCCCGGTGTGGGCGTTCCCGTCACCGGATACGCCCACCTCCCATTCGGCCCTCATATAATAAGGTTCCAGATCCTCGTACGAGATCGGCCAGTCGCTAAGGGAACTCCCGTCCGGGATGCCGTAGTGGCTTGCCATGCGAAAATCCTCCGGATGGAACCGCCACGCCTGAGCACCGTACACCCGCGTACCGCCGCCGACCGTCATGGCGTTGTTGTGGTAATCTCCTTCATGCGGAGCAGTGATTCGCTCTTCCCCAGCCTCAGCAAGAAACGTACGCGGACTGCCTTCCAGATCAGGTCCGGTGTTGTGGCCGAATTTGCTCAGCCGGTGGTTGCGCAAATGGTCCCGGCCTACCTGGTCATACCGAAGCCAACGGCCGCGTTCGATGACAAGAACGCGCATGCCCGACTCAGCCAGCACCGCCGCCGCTACGGATCCGCCCGCTCCGGTTCCGATAACGACGGCATCGTAGCGGCGTTGAAGCTGATCGAGTGTTCGTAAAGGCAAATCGGCTTCGATTGGCGGTCCCTGTTCGCCGGATACCGGACCCGGCCGAAAACCGATCATTTCCCATGATTTACCCTCGCGATTCCCGCCGGATTCAGGACTTCCATAGTAGCCTTCGACGACAAGCTCCAACAATGCGTTGAAGAACATCGCGGACGAAACAGGCCAATCGCGGATGCGGTCATGCTGGACATCCTGCAGCAATCCATCCTGTTGTTCCTCGGACAGTTCTGAAAATGCGTGCCCATACCGGGCCGACGCCTCCGACTCGAGTGCGCGGAGGCCGGGTTCGATCAGCTTGTTCCAAGTTGGAGGATCCTCATTTGCCCTACGTTCCATATAGACGAGTGCGCCTCCGCCGGCCGCAGACGGCCATTCATTTTCCGGGATGAATCGATCAGAAACCGCTTCCAATATAGAATGCCACTCGAATGATAGGGATGTTTGATCGTTCTGATTCATTTGCTGCCACCTTTCTTCTCGTTCTAATTGTCGCTTTTTTGTTTTTCGATACATTTGTAGACTAAAACTGTTCTTCATGCAAAATTGCCGGTTCACCGTAACCGTTCTCACTCTAAGAGATGCATCTAATATTCTCTTTATTCGTCTCTAAACCCTGCTTACGGCCATGGTCATTCTGCAAATATACCTAATCATCCATTAAAGATTTTGATTTGACTATATCCAAGTTAAATCATATATTTAATAATATTTAATTAGTAAGTACGTAAGTTTAAGTAAGCAGCAATGACAACACTGCAGATATTTATTTAAAAAGGAGAGAAATCGTATATGAGCAACGTTCAATCCATCGTCAATGAAATTTTGCCGGAGGTGCAAGGACAGCGCAAATCCGAATACCCGGTAAGCCCGCTATTTCTAAATCGCTGGTCTACACGGGCCTTTTCCCCCCGTAAAGTCAGTGATCAGGACCTTTATACCATCCTTGAAGCCGCACATTGGGCTCCATCCTCTTATAATGATCAGCCTTGGCGCTTTATCGTCGCTAAAACCGAAGAGCAGCTCAGCAAATTTCATTCATTTTTAAACGAATTCAATTTAACTTGGGCGTCCAGTGCGCCAGTTCTCATTGTGGTCGCTTCCGACAAGCTTAGAGAAAACGGCGACCCGAACGGTGCGCACGCCTTCGATGCCGGCGCAGCCTGGGCTTCCTTGGCGATTCAAGCGACGATCCTCGGTCTGCACACGCATGCCATCGGTGGTTTTGACCGCAATAAAGCCCGTGAAATATTGAATATACCGGATCACATCGAGCTTCACGCCGTGATTGCCCTCGGCTATCTGGGCGATAAATCTGTACTTCCGGAAGCGATCCAGCAGCGCGAAGTGCCTAATGATCGCCGACCGCTGAACGAGCTTGTTTTTGAAGGGAAATTTGAGTAAAGTAAGCCGCTGCGTCGCATCTATTTAACCAATACGAATTACACATATTATAAAGCTGGCCGATCTTGGCCAGCTTTTGTTGTGCTGCATCTAACCCGTGAAAAAAGAACAGCCCCTTGGAGAACCAAGAGGCTGTCATGTCTACATTTTAATTTAAGCTTTGACAGCGATCACTTCGATTTCCACCAGTCCGCCCTTCGGCAGCTTGGCAACCTGGACCGCGCTGCGTGCCGGATAAGGCTCTGTAAAGAATGTCGCGTACACTTCATTGACTTTCTGGAAATCATTCATGTCCTGCAAAAATACCGTCGTTTTAATAACATCGTTCATGGTAAAGCCGGCTGACTCCAGAATCGATTTTACGTTAAGGAGTGAACGCTGTGTCTGCTCCTCCACCGATGCTGGAAACACGCCTGTCGTGTCCATTCCGAGCTGTCCGGATGTGATTAGCATGTTTCCGATTTGAACTGCCTGGGAGTAAGGTCCGATGGCTCCTGGAGCTTCGGTTGTTGCAATGGTTTGTCTCTCTTGTAATGTCATGGTTTCTCTCTCCTTGTCGCGCTTGTAGCACGTTTAATATTTATTTGGAATTGCAATAATCTGGTCAGCGTCAACCCGAATTTTGCAAGTACCTGAATTGGGAATGAAAGTGATCATTGATTCGTATGGGCTGCCTTCGCCGTGTTCATCGTCTTTGAATTCATTTCTCCTGCGTTTGGACCGTCATATTCTTGCAGCATTTCTTTTTGCTGTTCCGGCGTCAGCTTGGCGATCCCAAAACCGGTGAAGCCCCAGATCGTGGCGAAAATGATCCCTGTCCAGCAAAGCATGGCCCATGGCAAGTATGCGAGCGTTGCAACGCCCAGCGTACCGGCCATGTAGGCTCCTGCTGCAGTCCATGGCAGAATGGGTTCCGTAATTGCGGCGGAGTCTTCGACCGTCCGCCCGAGATTTTTCGGATGCAGCCCACGGCGGATGTATGCTTCACGCAGCATTTCGCCCGGCATCAGGATGGACACTTGGCCGTTACTAGTGACACCGATCATCGTTAAACCGGTCACGATCGTTGCGACGATCATAGACCCTGTCGAGCGTACATGCTTCAGGATTCGGTTCACGATCAGCTCAAGCGATTTTGTGAGCGATATCGTACCGGCAAACGTAATCGCGCTGAAACAGATTAACAATGTTCCCATCATCGAGTTCATACCGCCGCGGTTCAGAAGCTTCGGCACATCCGGGATGACCGCAGCTGGATCGAAACCTTGGACGTGAACCATCGCAATGTCGAATCCGTTTAATACGGAGCTTACGACATCATGCAATGTGAAGCCTTGGAAAATCAGGGCATTTGCCATCGCAAAAGCTGAAGACAGCAGCATGACCGGCAGCGTTGGTTTTTTGCGGATCGAGCCGTACAACACAATGAGTATCGGAACGACAAGCAGCAAATTCCAGTGGTAGATCGTGCCCAGCGTATCCATAATGGTCCCTACCTTTTCGGGGACAGCTACACCAGAAGCATGCGTGTTCAAACCCGTTATGACATACACAATTCCGGCCACGATAAATGAAGGAAGCGTCGTATAGAGCAAGTGTCCAATATGTTCATACAGGTTCACACCGGTGGACAGAGCTGCAATATTCGTCGTATCCGAGAGCGGCGACAGTTTGTCACCGAAATAGGCACCTGCGACTACCGCACCGGCAACGGCTGCCAGATTCACATCCAGTCCCGCGCCCACGCCCATAAAAGCGACCCCGATCGTGCCCGCCGATCCCCATGACGTACCGGTACAGACCGATACGACCGACGTCACCAAAAAGGCGGTGATGAGCAAAAACTGCGGATTAATAATTTTAAGCCCGTAATAAATCATCATCGGAATCGTGCCGCCCACCATCCATGCCCCGATCATCAATCCTACGCAAATCAGAATCAGAATGGCCGGCATTGTTTTGGCAATTTTTTGGGCGATGGAATTCAAAATATCGTTGTAGCTGTGCCCGAGCTTGACAGCAATGATCCCCGCGACAACCGTTGAGGCAATAATGAGCGGTTCAGGCGGCAGCTCGAACATGATGTATCCCAAGCACAGCAGCACTACCATCGTTATGATCGGAAGTAAAGCCAAAAACAGCGTCGGTTCTTTGATTTGTTTTCCCTTCGTTTGCTCTGTCATCGTTGTATTCCCCCTGGGATAAATGAATTGTGAATTACTTCTCATGTAAAGGATAATGATCTGCCATACGCTGCAGCGCATCCCGAAGAAGTGACCTCGGAGCGGCAACGTTCAGCCGGATATAACCTTCACCAATCGCCCCGAAGGATTTTCCGTAGCCGACACTGACTTTGCTCTTGTTTTGAATCCACTCCACTAAATCGCTTTCAACCTTGCCGCAGGCGGTGCAGTCCACCCACAATAAATAGGTGCCTTCAGGCTGAATAACCTTAAGTTCGGGCATATGCGTCTGTATAAAATCGATCGTATATGCGATGTTGTCCGTTATATAGGCGCGAAGCTCGTCCAGCCATTCATCACAAGCTGTATAGGCCACTTCCAAGGCAGGGACGGCAAAAAAGGTCGGATTATGAATCCCAGCCTGCTGCAGCCCGGTTTTAAAGCGTTCACGCAGCTGCCCGTTTGGTATGATGATGTTGGCGATTTCCAGACTCGCTAGATTGAACGTTTTTCCCGGGGACGTACAAATGATCGAACGGTCTGCCACTTGTTCCGACAGCTTGGCGATCACGGTATGTTCGTGTCCCTGATGGATGAAATCCGCATGTATGTCGTCGGAAACGATCAGCGCATCGTATTGGATGCACAGCTCGCTGATCCGATTCAGTTCTTGAATCGTCCAGACCCTCCCAGTTGGATTATGCGGGGAGACGAGCATGACCATTTTCACGCCATTCCTCATTTGCTTTTCCATGTCTGCAAAATCGATCTCATACCGTCCGTTCACAAGCTGCAGCGGACTTTCAACCAGCTCTCTGCCATTCAACGTAACCGCTTTCGCGACGGGTTGATAAGCAGGTGTATGGATGAGAATGCGGTCACCCTTCTCCGTCAGGTTCTGAATCAGGACAGAGACGGCTTGTACGATTCGAGGGCAGAATACGATCCATTCCTGCGGAACCTGCCAATCATAGGCTTTGGACAGCCAGCCTTGTACCGCTTCGAAATATGGCGGGAACGGATCGGTGTAGCCGTAAATGCCGTGTCTGGCCATCTCCGTCATCCGGTTCACCACCGCCGGCGGCGCCGGCAAATCCATATCCGCGACCGACAGTGCGATCATGTCCTCCCACAGGGACTGGGCCATCCCGTCCCATTTGGCGCTGTTCGTGCCGTATCTGCTGATCATTTCGTCAAAATTAAATTTCATGATGTCACCTTCCCTTGATCGTGCGTATGCCTGTTTTTGATTACTTTAGTTTTTGCAAATACCGGTACACGGTAGGCTCGGATATCGCTAATGCAGCGGCTACTTGGGAGACGCCTCCTTTCAGCAAGAATACCCCCTGCTCGTTTAACTCTCGCACCAGCTCGATCTTCTCCTGCGAGGATAACCGGTCGACCGGAATGTTTATTTTGCTGATTACGGATGTGATCATATGAGTAAGCAGATCATCAGCGTTGCCCTGTAAATATTCCTTAGACGGTTTGTCTTCCTGCGGGGCCTCAATCGAAGCTGGAGGAAGCGGCGAGCCGCCTTGCAAAATATGCTGAATCCATTCGGCAGCAGCCTCCATGTGGCTGACATCAATATTCAGGCACATCAGTCCAACCAGCTCATTGTCGTCATTTTTGATAAAAAAGGTAGACGATCTGAAGCTTTGTCCCATCTTACCGGAAGCTTTATAGTTGGCGATAAACTGTTCTTCCCGGTATGCTTCCGCTTTCAGCAGCTTCAAGACCAAGTCCGTGGAGGCGTCTCCAACCTTACGGCCGCTGATGTGACCGTTCTCAATATAAATAATCGAGCGTTCCGGGTCGCTGATGTCATGGACAACGACTTCACACTTGGGTCCAATAATAGCTGCGATAAATGAAGCAATCGGAAAAAACTTCTCAAGGAACTGCCGGTTATCATTCATGTACGGATTTCTCCTCCCCTGCAAGCCTTATGTGTTGTTGTGAATTTTATTATTATAATAATTTATTATCATGATAAAAGTATATTACAACTTTAAAACGGTTTCAATCCCTGATTTGCAACAAACGCTCAAATCGTGTCGAAATTTGTTTTATTCTCTCATAAGGACGTGGATGACTAGTCCCCTAATAGCAAAAAAACCGCCTGTATGGCGGTTTCAGCGTGATAAATTTTTATCAGAATTTTGTTAACATAATATATTTTATGTTAACTATTTAATTGACTATGCTTCCGTTACAGCCATAAGCTCTGTGATTTGATCCATCTCGGCATCTGTTAACGGGCCAAACTCCATCGCTTTTGCATTTTCCGTCACTTGCTTGACGGTACGAAAGCCCGGAATTGGAATCGTTACGTCGCTTCTGGCCCATATCCAGGCAAGTGCGCCTTGGGCGAGCGACCGTCCTCCCGAGGTCAATACCTCGCGGATCGTACGCAATTGCCCGGTCAGTTTAGGCGACGGCACCCCATCTTTAAAATATGTGAGCCAATCCAGGTCATTTCGCAGCCGAATATCTTTCGAATCCAGCACGTTAACAACCTCGGAGTATTTCCCCGTCAGCAGGCCCATGGCAAGCGGACCACGGTTAATACTGGCTAACCGGTTGCGTTCGCAAACGTCCAGCATTGCTGCGTTGTCGATAAAAACGTTGAAATCATGCTGGATTGCCGTACAGTGCTTGCTCTGCGCGAAGATTTCAGCTCGATCCGTCGTATCGGTAGACCAACCGAAGAAGCGAATTTTCCCCTCTGTTACCAGTTCCTCGAGTACATCGATGACTTCCTGGGCCAAGTGTATCGGGTAATCACCCAGATGAAATTGATAGAGATCGATATAATCCGTATCCAACCTGCGCAGTGAAGCTTCGCATGCCGACTTGATGTATTCGCGGCTTGCGTTCGATCCCGCCGCTAATTTGGTTTCTTCGTTCGTAACATACCCGAACTTCGTTGCCAACACGGCCTGTTCCCTTCTCCCCTTCAACGCTTGTCCAATCACGCGCTCGCTGTGCCCGGCTCCGTAATTATCGGAGGTGTCGATAAACTGGATGCCGCTGTCGAGGGCACAGTGGATCGCGGCAATGGATTCCCGGTCGTCCACTTCGCCCCATCCAAACGGCTTGCCCGTTTCCTCGTCAAACCATGGTCCCCCAATCGCCCAGCCTCCGATGCCAAGCGCGCTGACCTCAATGCCCGATCTTCCCAATGTTCGTTTGAACATTCCTTCATCTCCTTTGTACGTGTTCTTCAGCTTCAGTATAATGAAGGTAATTGGTTAACATAAGAACCAAAAAGAGCGTATATTTAAGAACCAATTAAAAGGAGACAACCCTATGTTCGGATTTAGAGCATCGGCTGGTGCAGGTTCCGTAACCAAGCAGTTATGCGGCTACCTGCGCCAGGAAATTGAAAGTGGTGCACTCGCAACCGGTCTTCAGCTGCCGCCGACGCGACGGGCCGCCTTGGACCTTGGCATTGCACGCAACATTGTGATCGAAGTGTACGAGCAATTGACCGCCGAAGGATATTTGACGTCCAGATCCGGCTCCGGAACGTTTGTCGCTGAAGGTATCGAAGCCCGCAAAGTGTTGAAAATCGATCCTGCATCTTCTTCGGCACCATCTGCTCGGGTTGAGTCCGTTCCTAATAAACCGAAGCTTATCGACTTTGACGGAGGTCTGCCCGATTTGTCTCAATTTCCTCGCAGGCTCTGGAGCAAATTCGTGCGGGAGATTACCGATTCGGCGGCGGAAGACGTATTTTCTTACGGCAATATTCAAGGGCTTTCTGCATTGCGGGAGGCCATTGCCGGTTATTTGTACCGGGTGAAGGGCATGGCGTGCAGTATAGACCAAATCGTCATTACGTCGGGGACCTCCGAAGGAATGCTGCTGCTGGCATCTACCCTCTCGGATTGTTTTCATACGGTTTACGCTGAAGAGCCGACGATCGGGTTTGTCGGTGATATTTTCCAAAGATTAAACTATAACATCCATCCGGTCGAGGTTGATCATCAGGGGATGCAGATTCACCGGATCGAGCCTCATTCACCTGCCGGTCTGATCGTGCTGACGCCTTCCCACCAATACCCGACAGGCAGCATCCTATCGATTCAGCGGAGGCAGATGGCTATTGCGCTGGCTGAAAAGGCTGGTCACTATATCATTGAGGATGACTATGACAGCGAATTCCGGCATAAAGGCGGGCCGGTCCCTCCGCTGCAGCTTCTTGCCCCGAGCAAGGTCATCTATGCAGGCACGTTTAGCAAAACGCTGTCGCCCGCCCTACGAATCGGATTCCTCGTTGTCCCTCCGGAACTGATCGAGCCCGTTATTCGCACCAAAATGGAACTAAACCTGACGACTTCCGGTATCATGCAGTCGGCGCTTGCACGTTTTATTCTGGACGGTCATTTTGACAGGCATATTCATAAAATGAGAGCGGTATACAAGCGTAAGCGCGCCTATATAGCGGAACAATGCCGCAGCTTATTCGGCGACCGCGTTGAACTGCTGGGAGATGAAGCCGGGATGCATGTCCAGCTCCATTTTAAGCAGGATGTTTATGGTCCGATGGACTGGCACAAGATTGAAGACTTTGGCGTCCGTCTCTCCGCCTTTGAAGACTATGCAATGTTAAAAGGCCGCTCCCCCGGCAAGGTGGTACTCGGATACGGGAATCTGACAGAGAGGGAAATAGCTGAAGGGCTACGTAGAATCCAGCAATTTACCGAATCTTGGAGAAGGACCTGAGTTATGGCTTACGTTTATTTAACTGGTATTTCGTTTCGATGAATATAGTTTCCCGGGCGATGTCCTAGTTTAAAGTTGAACCTTAAAGTGCTACAACAATATGCGAACATGAGATATTCGAGTATATCAAGTAAGTTAATCAGCGAAACCGAAAGATTGCATGAATGTTATATGATGACTGTATAAACCATTGGGGAGTGAAATAAATGGAAAAAGTCATCAGGCTCAAGGATTCATCCGAAATCAAAGTTGGTTTGGCAGGACGATCCGGAGGCAAAACGATCATGCTGCCTGTCGCGAAGGAAACCGTGTACGGACAAGAAGCTGAAAACCTGAAGCTGTGGGGTGTCGATCCCGAATCCGGACAGCATTTCGTCGAGGGACTGGCTGATATGTTCCGAGTCTTATACTTTGACTATGAAGGTCATCGCATGAAGCACCCCAATCCCGACCATCTGACACCGGACCACATCGCAGAAGACCTGCTGCTCATCGCCGACGAAATGAATGTCCGCCATTTTAGCTACTATGGTTACTCCTGGCTGGCGCTGGTCGGGCTGCAGCTGGCTATCCGCACGGAGCGGCTGGAGAGCTTGATCATGGGCGGATTTCCGCCACTATACGGGCCCTATAAAGAAATGATGGTGGTGACCCGCAATACTTATGAACAAGCTGTACGCAATCAAAATACCCCTATAATGAAAGATTGGCAGGATTCGAGCAGTCCGGTAAAAGTGGATTGGGACCAGGTTCAGGTCAAGATTGACACGAACCAGACCAAACAGTTTATGACGCTGTACCAGCATTTGATGGATTTTGACGACCGGGCGGTGAGTCTGAACCCGTCCGTTCCGAAGCTGGCTTTTGCGGGAGAGAAAGATACGATCGTGTATGGGGAAAACTTCGGCGGCGTCACTGTGGACATTGCCGGGATATTGCAGAGAAACCAACAAGCTTTGGAAGAAATGGGCTGGGACGTTCGCATCTTAACGGGAGACGGGATGGACCATACCAAAGCCATGCACCCGGAGACCGTGCTCCCGGTCATCAAGCCCTGGCTCGTGTCTAGACTGATGGCCGATTAGGAGATTTTCCGCTTAGCTTTTCAAGAAGATCCCATCGATATTCTTCAAAAATACGGTATTCATCATTTATAAAGAGGCATCCGGCGCAGGGAACCGGGTGCCTTTATGCGTTTATTTCGACAAAAATTCATAGTCACCTAACGTTTTTTGACTATAGTATCAAGTTTGTTATCTGGAAGCATGGATTCTTCCTTTTATACAATGAATTTACGAAGCGCAAGCTGCAATAGAGAAACCACCGGAAGGAGTGACTAACATGAGTTTAAAAGCCGAGCAAAGCCACAAACGTAAGCGCTTACGTCCACGTTGGCACAAGCAGGATACGGAACTGACCCTGCTCGCCCTGCCAACGACCATATGGTATATCCTCTTCTGCTTTCTGCCTATGTTCGGGATCATTATCGCCTTTAAAAATTTTAGAATTAGCGGCGGATTCCTGAGCAATGTGTTCAACAGCCCGTGGATCGGCTTCAAAAACTTCGAGTTCCTGTTCAAATCGAACGACGCTTGGATCATTATCCGCAACACGATTGGATACAACCTGATCTTTATCGTTCTAGGCATCGTCCTCCCTGTTCTATTCGCCATTATGGTAGGACTGCTGCACAGCCGGAAGGCCAGCAAAATCTATCAGACGATGATGTTCCTGCCCTATTTTTTATCTTGGGTAGTCGTATCCGCCGTTGGCTGGGCTTTCCTAAGCTTCGATAAGGGGATCGTCAACCAAATGCTCGTCAGTATGGGCAGCGATCCCGTGAACTGGTACATGGAACCGAGTTATTGGCCGTTCTTCCTGATTCTCTTAAACGTCTGGAAAGGCCTAGGCTACGGAATGATTATCTACTTGGCCACCATCACGAGCATTGACAGCACCTATTACGAGGCCGCGGTTATCGATGGCGCCTCAATTTGGCAGCAGACAAGATTTATTACGCTGCCGATGCTGAAGCTGGTCATCGTCATGATGTTCATCTTGGCGGTCGGGCGCATTTTCTACACCGATTTCGGCTTGTTCTACCAGGTCACGCGGGACTCCAATTCCTTGTTCAACGTGTCTACGACCATCGATGTCATGGTATACAAGCAGCTGAAAACCGCTACTGTCGGGATGGCCTCCGCTGCTGCATTCGTGCAGTCCGTCCTGGGCTGTGCCACCATTCTGATCGCTAACTGGATTGTCCGCAAAATCGATCCGGAAAGCGCAATGATGTAAGGAGGTAGGGTCGATGTCAACAAGAACGGCTTACGATACGGGCCTGGAGAAATTTAATCGTACCCACAGAGTCGTCGACGTCATTTTCCATCTGATCTTTATCGTCTTGGCGCTGATCTGTGTCATTCCTGTCGTTGTGGTTCTGTCCATCTCATTTTCCAGTGAAAACTCGATCCGTGAGACGGGATATCATTTACTGCCGACCGTCCTATCGGGTGATGCATACGCCTATATCGCCAAACAGGGGACGACGATTTTGAGGGCGCTCGGTGTGTCGGTCATGGTCACTGTGATTGGGACCGTGCTCGGCGTCCTGCTGACCGCATCCATGGGTTACGTCATTTCCCGCCCCAACTACAAGCTGAAGGGGTTTCTGACCTGGATCGTATTCATTCCGATGGTGTTCAACGGCGGTTTGGTGTCCAGCTACTTTATCAACACAAATTTATTGGGTCTGAAAGACAGCATCTGGGCCCTGATTCTGCCGCTGGCCGTCTCATCCTTTAACGTGATCATCTGCAAAACGTTTTTCAAAAGCACGATTCCCGACGGACTCATCGAATCGGCGGAAATCGATGGCGCGAGCCAGCTGCGGATCTTCTTCTCTATCGTCCTCCCGATCTCGCTGCCTGTGATCGCGACGATTGGATTGTTTCTCTGCTTCGCCTACTGGAACGACTGGTTTCAATCGATGCTGTATATCGACAACCAGAACCTGTACTCGCTGCAGGCCCTGCTCAACAGCCTGATGAGCAATGTCGATGCCCTGGCAAAGAATGCCGCAAGCATGGGGGTAAGCTACGCCGTACTTGTCGCGACGATGCCGAAGGAATCCGCGCGGATGGCTGTGGCGATCCTCATCGTTTTGCCTGTAGCCTGCGCCTACCCGTTCTTCCAGAAGTATTTTATTTCCGGGCTTACGGTCGGTGCTGTTAAAGGATAATGACGAAATAAGCCAAGACATCTTGGTTTATGATAAATCACTGCTAATCACGGTGATTCAACATCTATAAGGGGGATTTGGAATGAAAAGATCTTTCAGGTTCATCTCGACGCTCTGTTTGCTGACCCTGTTGGCCACAGCTCTGGCGGCCTGCGGTGGTTCGAAGCCTGCTTCAACAGCCGACGGATCGCAGACAACCACAGAGCCGTCGAAGGAAACTTCAACAACGACCAAGGATGTTCCGACGCTAGTCTGGTGGACGATCGGCGGACAGGTGCCGAGCAACTTCAGCAAGGCGGTTGACGCCATGAATGCCTACACAGCCGAAAAGATCGGCGTGAAAGTGGACATCAAGGTAGCCAGCTGGGGCGAATGGGACACGAAGATGAACACCATCGTCAATACCGGCGAGCCTTTTGACATCATGTTCACGAACAGCGGAAAATACAGCAAGCAGGTTGCGATGGGCGCTTTTGCCGATATTACCGATCTGGTACAAAGCGAAACGCCTGACCTGTACAAACTGATTCCACAAAACGTATGGGACGGCACCAAAATCGGCGGAAAATATTATTCCGTACCGACTTACAAAGATTCCGCGTTGACGCAGTATTGGGTATTCGATGACAAGTATGTGCAGAAGTACAATATCGACATCAATAACATCAAGACGCTGCAGGATCTGGATAAGCCGCTTCATGATATGAAGGCCGGCGAAGGCAAAAGCTTCTACCCGCTGCCGATGACCCAAGGCGAAGGCCTGAACGGATTCTTTAACGATTATGACGATTTAACGCTGGGCTTCCCTCCGGTCGGCGTGAAAGCGGACGATGCATCGCGCAAGGTCGTTTCCGTTCTGGAGCAGCCTGACGTTATGGCTAACCTGAAGCTTTTGCATCAATGGTATCAAGACGGCATCATCAATCCGGATGCTCCGACCAAAACAGAAGCTGACAAAGGCAGACCGTTCTTTGCGGCACAAGCCTTCCCTGGCGCCGAAATCAGCTGGCAAATCAATGATAACGTCCAGAAATACGACATGGTACAGCATTACGGACCGATCTACACCACAAGTACAATCCAAGGTTCTTTGAACGCGATTTCAGCAAATTCGAAATATCAGAAGGAAGCATTGAAATACCTTGAACTGGTCAACACCGATCCGAAGCTGCGCAACATGCTGGCCTTTGGCGAGCTGGGCGTAGACTACAAAAACGTCGACGGCGAAAAGGTCATCGAACGCACAACCGACACTTGGCCGCTGGCTGCTTACACCCAAGGCACGTTCTTTAATCTGGCGGTGACGAAAGGCGCTCCGGAAGATCAATGGGAACAGGTTAAAAAGTTGAACGAAGCGGCCTCCTCCTCCACGATCCTCGGGTTTGCACTGGACATCAGCAATCTGCAGACCGAAGTGGCAAACTGCCAAGCCGTATGGGACAAATACAAGTATGAACTCATTACCGGCGCATCCGATCCGGAGAAAATGGTGCCGAAAATTACCGCTGAACTGAAGTCGGCCGGCATGGACACGATTTTGAAAGCGGCTCAAGAGCAAATCGATAATTACTTCAAGTAAAAGAAATGGAATCGCATCCCTTAATGAGACTCTCTTAAGGGATGCTTTTTCCTTCCCATCGATGAAGTTTCGTACTAATCGTGGTACCTTTGCACTAATCGTGGTACATTGGGATTAGCATTCATGCTTTCGACGAGTTGCTGTCAATCGAGGTGTCTTATGGGCTCTTTTTTGCAAATCAAAATTTACCGCCACAAGTTTATCGCCTATGTCATCTTCGTCGTGAGCATCGGACTCACGCTGGGCACGCTGACCTGTGCCATGCTGCTCAACCAATGGGTTGGGAATGCCCGGATCGAGGCGGCGAACGCATTCTCGCGTGTGGAGAATGAACTGCAGTATGACGCCGACCGTATCGAGGCTTACATGCAGCGGATTTACTCCAATCCGGGATTGCTCGACGATGCCAGAAGCTTTGCGAGCAGCAGTGCTGAAGGTTACTTGACGAGCAGGCTGGATCACAGCATCTACTCGCAGCCGCTGGTTTCCTTTCCCGAAGATCTAAAGACCTACTTATACAGCTGGGCGCAGGGCGAGATTACGCAGATTAGCCTGCACACCGGCGAATACGGCAATGTAGTACGCTTTAACGATAACGGTATCGCCAGTTATACGTTCGGACTTCCGAATAAGGACGAGGCTTTTCATGACACGATTACGAAAGGTTTCGTATACCGCAAGAAACTGTCGAATCCTACGCTGGGCTCCCAGGAATTCGGAGAGCTGCGCTTTTTGGTCAGCAGTGAGCAGGTTTTCAGATCGGTCCAAAATTTCCGGGTTGGCGAAGCTGCGGCCGTCAGTGCTGCCGGCGATATCTACCTAATCGGCGGACACGGCGAAGATTTGGAGCAAATGTCCCGCCTGGCTGCGGCAAACGGACGCACACACGGCATTATTTCAAGGGGCATGCTGAAGCCGATATTTTATGTCACCTTCGCCTCCACCAAGTTTAATTTCAAATTCGTCAGCATCATCGATTTGTCCACGCTGATTCGTCAGCATGCCGGGATGCTGATCACCCTCTTCCTGATTGTGCTGGCCGCGATGGTCAGCGTACTGCTGCTCATTGTCTACAATTTACGGGATGATGCCCTCTTCCTGCACCGCATCATCCAGTCGATCGGACGCGTCAAAACCGCCAATTTTACCACGAGCCGCCCGGCCCGGTACCGGAGAAACGAATACGGAATGATCGCCCGTGAGTTGGATGATATGATACAGCAGCTGGATAAGTACATCCGCAATGAATATTTGCTGAAAATTAAGCAGCAGGAAACCGAAATGAAAGCGCTTCAGAATCAGATTAATCCGCACTTCCTGTACAATACGCTGGAGGTGATCCGCTCTACTGCGCTGGTCAATCGGGACACAGATACCGCCGATGCCATTGCGACTTTAGGGACGCTCTACCGCGAAATTGTGAAGAAGGAAAATATCATTTCGATTGCCAGCGAGCTGGAACTGCTGCAGAAGTACTTGGAGATTATGGAGTTCAAGTATCCGGGACGTTTTTATTATCAGGTCAATGTCGAACGGGCCCTCCTCTCGATCCCGACCGTGAAATTTTGGATGCAGCCTCTCGCGGAAAATTTCTTCATTCACGGCTTCGATGCCGGTCATGAGTTTAATTTGTACGTCGTTAATGGCTGGGAAGCCGATGACGGTTATGTGCTTGAATTTGTGGATAACGGACAGGGAATCCCGGCGGAGCGTTTAAATACCGTTCGGCGCACGCTGTTTAACCAGGAAGACGCTTCCTCCGGAAGTATCGGGCTTCGCAACGTATACACGCGGCTGCATTTCTTCTATGGGGACGGCTGTACGATCGAAATTGCGAATAACGAGGAAGCCGGGGTCAAGATTGCAGTACGGATATCAAAAGAGGTGATTGAACATGTACAAGTTGATGATTGTGGATGACGAGCCTCAAATTTTGGAGGGCATGAAACGGATACTGGACTGGAACCAATACGGGTTTGGCCGCATTGAAACGTGTGAAACGACAGAGGAAGCCATGACCAAGGTGGTTGACCTGCAGCCGGACGTGGCCATCTTTGATGTCTGCATTGGCAAGACGCTCGGGTATGAGACCATCAGCAGGCTTAACGAATTTAAGATCCCGACGAAATACATTATTATGAGCGGCTATAGTGAATTCAAATATGCTCAGGAAGCCATTCGCTGCGGTGTCAAGGACTATCTGCTCAAACCGGTGGAGCGCACCAAGCTGCAGCAAGTCATTGAGAAAATCATTGTCGAGGATCTTAACGGTACGATCGGCGATAAGAACAGCGAGGACCTGAACAGGGATTCCGTATTAGGGGTTCAATATGAGCACCTCTCCAAGCTGGTCAACCGCATTTTGCTGATGATCAAGATGGAATACGCCCAGAACATAACGTTAAAATCCGTAGCGGAGCGCTTCCAAATGAACAGTACTTACCTGGGACAGCTGTTTCTGAAAGAGACCGGAATGAAGTTTTCAGAGTACCTCATGGCATACCGGATGCTGCTCGCAGAGGACCGAATCCGTTCAACCGAAGAGAAAATATCTTATATCGCGTTTTCCGTCGGCTACAACAATCTCAATTATTTCTATACGCACTTTCACAGCTTTTTCGGAAAGTCTCCTTCCGAGCTCCGCGGAAAAGCTTAAGCTGCATACTTTTCAGAAAGGAGGCTGCTGGTGGTCATGAACTATGGAAGCAAGTTGGTCTTAATGACCCTCTCTCTGATTCTGCTGCTCTTATCGTCGACAGGCTGCTTTCGTCAGTCCGGCCAAGATAGCGACTCCGATGATGGCGCCCCGGTCAATCTGATTTATTATACGATCGGAGAACCTGATAAGGATTTGCAGCTCGTCAACGATAAGATCAACGAAATCATGGCGCCCAAAATCGGCGTCACCGTCACGTACATCAAGGTCGGTTGGCAGGAATATGAAGATCGGCTGCACACGCTCATATCCGCCGGCAGTCCATTCGATATCGCCTATGTTCCTGATTATGCCCCCACGGCTATGCGCGGTGCCTGGCTGAGGCTCGATGACTACCTTCAAGGACTGGGCAAGGAGATGTACGACGAGGTTGATCCGATCTTTTGGCAGGGAGTACGCATGAATGACGGCGGCATATACGGCATTCCGACCAATAAGGAGCTGGCGGTGCGCGATCAGTGGATGTACCCTGCTTCTATCGTGGATAAATACCACATCGACATCTCCAAGTACGATACGCTGGAATCGCTTGAACCTCTTCTTCGGATGATTCAACAAAAAGAACCGGATTACGTACCGATGGAGCTCGACCGGGATTCGCACAATTTCTTTGCACTCGATGGCTATGAATATATCATGAACAACAAAATTCCCTTAATGATCAAATCGCTGGATCCGAGCGCCGAGGTCGTCAATATATTCGAAACCAAGGAAGCGCGGCAGATTCTGGATACGCTGCGCCGTTATTACAAGGCAGGCTTCATTAACAAGGACGCCGCGCTGCGGGAGCCTGGAGGCTTGAAGCGGGGAGCCAAAGTATTCTGGAAATCCTCCGGCGGCGGTCCCCTTTCGGAGACGACCTGGAGCAAGGACCGCGGCTACAAGGTCGTTGCGAATCCCGTCACGCCGAGCGTTGTCACCACGGAATCGGTCCGGGGAGGAATTATGGCGGTCAATGCCAACACCAAGCATCCCGCCGAGAGCATCAAGTTTTTGAATCTGCTGAACACGGATCCGGAAATACGGAACTTATTTAATTACGGTATTGAGGGCGTGCACTACACGCTTGATGACAAAGGTCAGGTTGTCCCCATCTCCTCAAAAGATAAGGATGGAGCCGATGCCTCGTCCCGTTATGCTGGAGTACAGTATACTCAGGGAAATTGGTTTATTCTGAATACGATGGGCGGCGGCTACCCGGATCCCCTCGATAAATGGGAGCAGTTCCGTCAATATAACGCTGAAGTCGTCAAGTCGGCCGTGCTCGGATTTACGCCGGATCTTAGCAAAATGACGGCACAAACCGATAACATTGAGATGGTCTGGCAGAAATACTACCCCAGCCTAATGACGGGCTCCGTCGATGTTGGCGCAATCCTCCCCAAGTTTAACCATGAACTGAAGCAGGCAGGTATTGAAGTCGTGCGTAAAGAAGTGCAGAGACAGCTGGATGCATGGCGTGCTGTCAGCAGGTAGCCGTTTGCGAATTCAACTCTCCGCATTCAATCCGTTCTTTAATTGGTACTTTCCGGCAGCCGGTCATGCTGCATGTGACCCGCTGCCGGTCATTTCATCGAAAGATACTCTTCTTTTAACAGTCCATAATACACAAGATCCTCGTATTTCCCCTGCTTTTTAGCATGCTGTCGTAACGTGCCTTCATATTTCATCCCCACCTTAGCCATCACTTTACCCGAAGCGGGATTCCTGCCAAAATGACGCGCAAATACGCGGTTTAACCTCATTTCTTCAAAGGCGTAACGAACGATTCCCTTTGCGGCTTCGGTACAATAACCAAGATTGCTATAGGGCTTCCCGATCCAATAAGCAAGTTCGCCGTGGTCAAATGGCTGATGGAATGCGATGCAGATTGCACCGATCACATATTGGCCTTCCTTATGTACGATAGCCAGCTCGAGGGATCGTCCCTGCTCAAACTGATCTTGGTGGGATGCAATCCATTTCTCCGCTATGCCATCTTCATAGGGATGAGGAATATATAACGTCATATCGGCGATGTATGGATCCCCGGCTAATTTCTGAACAGCCTTGGCATCGTCTAGGCAAAAAGGACGTAACAGCAGCCTGTCTAATGGAATGGTCGGCAATGCTTTCATACACCAGGCCCCCTTTCTTCTTATTCCATTAATTAGATTTTAGTTCAAGCGATGGATAAAAAAAAGCCGCCGTTTGGCGGCAGCAAATGGGCACATGTCTTCAGCTTCTCCGATTTTCCGCTAGCCCTGTCGATGATCACTGCTGAACGGACCAGCTCAGCCCGCCATCAGCCGTCACGGCAGTTCCCTGCAGGAACTGAATCCAGCCATGCTGCGGATCGGAAAAGCCAATCGATCGGACGTCTATCATCTCGGCATCTGCGGGAAAAGGATGATCCGTCCAGGTGCGGCCCCCGTCAGCAGTCGTCAGGAGCCGGGTGATCACACCGTCTTTGGCTTCGAAATCTTCAAAAAGCATATACCCGTGCGTTTCATCGCTAAAATAGACAGCGTCCGGATACCAGTCCTTGCCCAGCGTCAATACGGTTTGCGCCGAATGATCCGCACCGAAGCGAACGAGCTCAAGACTTCCCTTGGTGTCCGTCTGCTTCAGCAGCCATCCACTGGAATAGGAGGTCAAGGAGACTTGCATCTCACTAATTTCTTTGCTCACCTGCGTTTTGCCCCAAGTCTTTCCGCCATCCGAAGTGCGATAAATAGCCTTCCCTTCTCCTGTGGCGAACAAGACGCCATGATTTGTGTCAAAAAACCGGAAGGCTGAAATGTCGGCGATCCCCAGCTTGTTCAGCGATTCGCTGGAAACTTCATGCCAGGTGAGCCCGCCGTCCTGGGTTTTCAATAAAACATGCTGCGGGTCTTTATCCCGGAAAGCCATCATGAAGCCTTCTTTCTCACTGACAAAGCTGATTTTCTCGAGCCGGATATAAGCATCCAGGGAAGCGATGATCTTCCAGCTCGCCCCACTGTCGATCGTTTTCAGGACCTTACCGCTGTCCAGCTGGGTCCCGATGCCAAATCCGAGTTGACGATCGATAAAAGCCATGTCCTCCGTCGGTCTGCCATACGGCTCGGATAGCGGATAAGACTCCTGCCAGCTTATTCCCCCGTCAGTCGAGTGAATGAGAAAATCAGAGCCGTTCATCCCGTCGACGGCGGCCCATATTGCCTTAGCGGACACCATCTGTACCTGATTTACCGCCACCGCCTTGCTCACGCTGGTAAAGCTGCGGCCGCCGTCCTTTGTCAGCCAAATGCCTCCTTCGACCGGTCCCGCGCCCGGGTGCAGCGAAATTACGCCGGTATTCCCGTCGATCAGCTGAATGCCGTTTACATAAGGACGTCCCGTCCGCTGTGTGCTCATTTTAGTCCAGTGCTTACCACCGTCAACAGTACGGTAAACGTCCCCGCTCAGCATTCCCTTTTCATTTGTCAGCAGCCATCCGGTATTTTCACTCACAAACTGGATTTGAAAGGCGGACAAGGGCGAATCCTTCGCTGAGAGATCCAGCTGTTTGGACCATGTCCGCCCACCATTATTGGTCTTTACAACAGCAAGCTTGGTATCATCCTTGCCGACCGTACCGACCACATAGCCGGTGCCGGCTTTCGGAAAACTGGTGCTGATCGGTTTGAAGTCCTTGATTCCGAACACAGCCGTTTGAAAATGATTTCCCCCATCCTGTGTGAGAAGCAGGCGGTCATTTACGAGCATCGCGCCGCTTTCCTCATTCACGAACGACAATTTATGCAAAATGGGATTGCCTTGGCTGTGGTCCTCTTGGGATTCGGACTTCCATTTTGTAATCCAGCTGTTCCCGCCGTCTCCAGTTTTCAGCAGGCGGATCCGTTTGCACTGCAGCTGTCCTGCGCTGCTGGAACAGTTGTCTTCGACCAAAGCATACCCGGTTTTGGCATTGATAAAATCCAGGCTGCGTATATACGTCCCAGGCAAATCCTGTTCCTGCCAATGCGTTCCGCCGTCCTGGGTGGACAGCAGCCTTAGTTGAGCGTCAGTGCGCTCTTTGACCGCAAATCCCGTTTTGGAATCGACGAAGTCGATGACCGGGAGATCATACGGGATATTCCCGTTCCAAATGAGCTCCTTTCCCTGCTGCGGCTGAATGGGGTTATCAGCCGAAGACAGCGCGGCCGCTGCTGGTTCCGCCCCTTTAGCACACCCCGTAAGAACGGCTGCCAAAATGGACACAAGGACTGCTGCTCTGAAATGCCTGCGTCTTACTCTCATGTTTAACGCCTCCTTCATCCGCGCAAAAACATTCTGTAAAATAAATCTCCTGTGCTTTAACCGTCCAAGGCTTAAGATTGTTCATGACAAGTTTTATTATAGAGTTTGCTTTAGTACGATGGGTTAAGGATTGTTCTCGTTTTGGAGTCAAGATTTTCATATTTTCATGGTTCCATGTATTGTGAGGAGTTGTTGATCCTTTTGTGACTTTTATAGAACGCCGTTTGTGATAATCGCTTGATATGATTCTACTGCTAATAAAAAACGCATGAGCTATATTGCCTGGGCTTGGTGCGAAGAGAAAGGAAGATTCAGAAATGAGAAAGATGTTTGCATTATTTTTGTCATTGGCATTGGTACTCAGTCTGGCTGTCCCCGCCGCGAGTGCGAATGCTGCACCAGACAATCAAAACAGGAAGGATAACCTTCATGTTCAAGTCGTGCTGTTCGATGGATTCGATTTGCTCGACGCCTTGGCGCCCTATGAAGTATTTACCGCTGCGGGTATGTATTCCGGTGACAAAGTGACGGTCGAACTGGTGTCCGCAGAAGGCAAGCGTTCTGTTCCGAGCGGGCTGGGCGGACCCTCTCTGGAAGCGAAATCCAAGCTAGACCCGCATCAACCGGGAATTATTGTGGTGCCTGGGGCTGCTGGCAAGCCGGCGGGAAATACTCCTGATACCATTCCGAACCTTCTTTGGAAGGCGAAGCAAACGTCCTTAACCAGCATGATCAAACAGGCAATGAACGATAAAGAAGTGACGGTAGCAACGGTATGCGGAGGTTCCTTATTGCTTGCGATGGATGGACTGCTGAAAGACCGGCATGCCGTGACCAATCCGATTGGCATGGCTGCGTTAGGTGCGGCGGGCGCAATCCCCGTAGAGGCCAGAGTTGTTGAGGATGGACCACGCCTGGTTAGCGGCGGAGGCGTGACTTCGGGATTGGACGTTGCTTTATATTTGGTCGAACGCGAGTTGGGGCCGCAGATCGCTAACGCTGTAGAGAACTTATTCCAGTACGAGCAGCGCGGCACGGTATGGAAAGCCGAAGGCACGGCGCCTATCGACTTTTTCAAGAATACGGCTGTAAAATGAGCGAACGCTGTTCTTTTCATAAGATCAAAGATCGTCGTCTGAGTTAAAAATGTAGTTATGAACACAATAAGGCACCTCTAAAATGCCACATGGCATGCAAGAGGTGTCTTTTAGTGAACGTATCAGGAACGTTTCGGTCGAGACGAGCCTAATCAGCATGATAGAGGTAAGTTCGCACCGATGCCCGGTAGCTTTTGTTATCGGGGTTAGTCGCTGCTAAGTTAGATCTGCTTCAGCTCGAGGTCGCGAGCAATTTCGGCAATAAGGCGGTCGAACCACGGCTTCCCCTGTGGAACCCATTTTCTGGCCGCTTGGGCATACCATGCGAGATGCAGGAAATGATAGATTTGCATGATGCCGATCGGGACGTAACGAACAGGATCAATACCCAGCGAATGTAATAAAGCAGCAGCATCCAGCGATACCGGCCCCCGAATCGGGCGCTGCCAGTCGAGGAGCCGGTACCCGTCGTTTGTCACCAGCACATTTTCCGCTTTGAGGTCTGCATGAACATATCCTGAAGGTGAACGGAGTTCGGTAAGCAATGCCGGGGCTTGACTCCACTCGCGCAGTTTGTTGACCTTGCCGATGTCCACTTCCTTGAAGCTTCCTTCATGAATACATTCGGAAATATCATGAAGAGCAGCCTCGATATATGCGGCCCATCCTTCTTCCGTACTGATGTCTAACATGACAGGCAGATCTCCATGGATCTGTGAGATCATGTCTATCAGATTATTGGCGATGCCGGCTGCCTCCGAATCTTTTAAAGGAATGTCCTTCAGCCGCGGCGCCTGGATTTCTTCCATTAGCATAGCCGTCATATTGTCCTTCGCTTCGATCACGCGAACCGGCACCAGGAGCGGCGATTGGGCACGAGCATAAAATTGGGCTTCCAGCGTCGGCGGAGCCTGCACTTTATAAATGTAACGGCCTCCCTGCTCCGTAACCATGCGCTGAACACACGATAACGGCCATTCGTGAATGGTGATCCGTTGCGAAACCGGGCTGCCTAGATATTCTGCAAGTTCTTCGTCGTCGTGGAGAAGTAAATCAAACGATGGATGACGATGCATACGGTCCTCCGCTCCTTTCCGAAATACTCGGCGTATTGCTACTAGGGGTTAAATTCGCGAAAAACAATTCGGAATCTTTTTTCCTTCGTGATGGCGATCCGGTTATCCTCCTTGATCCAATAGACCTTTGCCCCTAGTTCCACGCTCATGGGACTGAGTAGCAGGCAGGACGCTACAGAAAAAAGCCGCTTATTCAGCGGCTTCAATAACTTGGTTCATCTATAAATACCCCTCGGATCTCTAAGATAGGTTTAGAGCGCGTTTAACGCTTCCTTGATTGGGGTTTCGCCACTAATTATATCAAAAGCTTTACCGATCGTATGAGGATTTTCCAATGATGCTAGTATAGCCTCAGCCACATCTTCGCGAGGAATTTTGCCCCGCTCCAGGTCAACCGCCGCGGTGACCTTCCCCGTTCCGGGTTCATTGATTAGCCCCCCAGGGCGAACAATCGTATAATCCAGGCCGCTCTGCTCGAGCCAAATATCCGCATAATGCTTCGCGGCGCTGTAGTAAGGCGCACTGGCCATCCAAAGCTCGCGGTGATGGACCCCGATCGCGCTCACCATGATGAAGCGGCGCACCCCAGATTGTTTGGCAGCCTCCACCGACTTGATTGCACCATCCAAATCAATCATCATCGTCTTATCGGCTCCTGTATGGCCGCCCGAGCCTGCAGTAAAAACAACCGCATCTGCCCCCTCGGCAGCGCGGGCAATCTCATCGATACTTCCTTCCAGGTCAGCAAGCACTGCTTGCACGCCCTGCTCTTCAAATGCCGCTTTCTGCTCGCCGCCCCGCACCATCGCGATGGCATTGTGCCTGTTGGATTCCTGCAGCTTTCTTACAAGATGCCGGCCAATCTGGCCATTGGCTCCGATAATCAGTACGTTCATGAAATCCTCCCTTTCTTCTATACTAATTATGGATAGGTAAGATTGTTTTTAACCCAAGAAGTGAATTTCACCGTTTTCTTTTTTCGTCCGAATCACAATTTTCCCCAAACAATGTTCTGGGTCCGCATAACTGCTCTCCGCTTCATCGAAAGCACCACTTAATAAGGTGAAGACTTCCGCTAATGTTGTGTCCTCTGACAGATAATACACCCGTGATAGCTCGGTGCTTTTAAACGCGTCAATGGTTCCGTCTATATTTTCTTTTCCGAAAGCTTTGACTTCAATTTCTACCTTCATGACTACCTCCTAATAAGTTCCCACCTAGTTTTCCATATTTGTTATGGATCAGGGCTATCTTTTGGTATAATCATCCTGAGGTGTTTAACGATGGATGGAAAAAGATTTGTACTGATCATGGTGATTGTTTTAGTGTTGATTGGCGGCTTTTTTATCGCATTTATGCAGCTTTTGAGTTCAATAGGCAAAATCTGATTGGACCTGCAGGTTGTTGTGTTTAAACCCGTTCCATTATCGCGGGCTAACTGTACACAAGATCGGCCAGCACTCCCTCTGCAGCTGCCGCTAAGTCCTGTCCACTTAGAAAAATTTGCAGCCCCCGTCTTCCACCGCTAATGCTGACGACTTTCATGGAGCTCACGGATATATTCATATACAGCGGATACTTCTTTTTCATGCCCAGTGGAGACACGCCGCCCCGAATATACCCTGTTAAGGATTGAATGTCTTTCACGGGGACCATCTCCACCTTTTTATTGCCGCTTGCAGCGGCCAGACTTTTCAGATTCAGTTCCCGGTCGCCTGGAATACAAGCAGCGATGACCCCTGTCTTATCCCCTTTTAAAATGAGCGTCTTGAACAGCTGGCCGGGCTCCAGTCCTACTTTCTCGGCTACCGTTGCCGCATCCAGCTGATTTTCGTCCCATTCATATTCGTGCAGCGAATACTTGATTTGAAGCGTGTCGAGTATTCGGCAGGCATTCGTCTTGGCTGACAATTTTCTTCACCTTTCCTTTGCAATGACGATTCGTTAAATAACTGGCAGTTGAATAGCTCCGTACTATTTTATCATGGTAACGAACGCCTGGAAAAATTTCATAATCGCTGCCAATAGAAAAACAACCTGAACCATGCTCAGGTTGTTTTCTGTCTTTTCATCGAACCAGCTAGCACGATCGCGATTAAAAAATGCTGTCTGGTACGTAATAAATTTTCTGGGTATTCTGCTTACTGTCGGGATTGGTTACGATATTAAAATAAACGTTCCCGTTTTTGTTTTGTACACCCTCGATTTCATGTTTTCCCACGTTGGTGATTTTCACCAGGCTCTTATAAGCTCCTGTGTTAGATATCATAGCAATCTGCGGGATGTTTCCTTCAGCGCCGCCAGACGTATAAATTTCCGTTTTGCCAAGCAGGTCGGCGCCTTGGAAGGAACCGTTCGGTCTAACGATGGCACTGCCCGACTGGGTAAAGCTGGATACACACGCTGCCTTCGCCGCCGCACTATCCAGTCGGACCTGTTCGTTGCTGTCCAGCAGCTTGTTCAGTTTAACCGTATCATAAACAGACCAGGTGACCTTTCCTTGTTTCGTTTGAACCCGGAAAAAGGTATATGTGCTGTTTCCGCCCCCGTCAACACGGTACGTGTCGCCTAGTCTTGTGCCCTTTTTGTTGGCGTAATTCATATACGTGAACCGGTGAAGGTCCGTATAATCCAAGGTCTTGCCGGCCGAATATTGAAGCCTTGCGACCTGGAGCGACCAATAATTGCTTGTTGAAGGATCGGCTTTTGAGCTGAAGTAAAAATAGTTGATCCCTTTGTAGGTATACATATCAAGCGTTTGCCCGTGACCGGCATTGGTGATCTTCATTTCATCCTTGTATGTAGCGGTATTACCGTTGATAACCAGTCTTGATAGATAGACCGTCCCTTTGGACCGCTGGGTAACATATACGTATTTCGAAGCAATATAAGCTTTCTGAACCGCCAGTTTATGATGAAGTCCTTTAAGGTTGTATGCCAGTTTCGCCGAAGCATTGACGGTTTTTCCCGGCGATGCCGCAAAGGCGGTCAGACTCGACATCCCAAAGAGCAGGATGGAAAGAGCAACGAAGCAGAATAATTTAAAATGCTTGTTCCTTGAGATCAATGACTGAAATGAATACATCTTGTTGATACCTCCATTGAGAGTTATTAGCATTATGCTAATAGAAATAACTGGCTATGAAAACCTTTTTTCAAAGAATTAGGGCTAAATACTCACATGAATTGCCTATAGTTGAGATGAACCCAATTCCTAATGCCGCAAAACAGTCCTCCCAATCTATCAAAAAAACGAAAATTTGCAAAAATAAAAAAGCGCCATATAGGCGCTTCTCTCGCGTGATCCGGTCAATTCAGTATGCAAAAATACATTAGTCGAGCTTCATTTGCCGGGCCAAGGTGGAAGGGATCTCCTCTTTGTCCACAATCACGTCAATCACAAAAGGCTTATTGAGCTGCAGTGCCTGTTTAAAAACATCCGTAAATTCGCTGAGCGTGGTGCACCGTGCGCTGTCCGCTCCCATTGAAGCCGCATACGCTGCGGCATCCAAAGGCTGCTTAAAGACCGTGCCGTCGGTTCTTCCGGTAAACTCGCGCATCCCTTTTAATGCCATATCCAGCTGTCCGTTATTGATGACGATAAAAATAACCGGAAGCTGCTCGGCAACGCAGGTCGAGATTTCGGAGCCCAGCATAAATAAGCAGCCGTCTCCTGTCAAGCAGATGACGTTCTGATTCCGGTCGGCAAATTTTGTACCAATCGCCATCCCGATCGCATTGGCCATGGAAGCAAAATAGGAATCGAAGAAAAATGTGACGCCCGGCTTTATATCCAGCCAACGGACCGCATGGTACCCATGTGCGCCATCATCGGCAAAAACTGTGGTTCGCTCAGGGATGATATCCCCTACCGCCTGGCAGACTTCCGCGACCGAAAGGGACTGAAGCTCGGGCAGTGGATCATGATAACGCTCACCGAACCGCATGTCATCACTCACATTTTCATTCGGATACAGGCGCAACAGCTCCTCAAGATTCGTTGTAATATCGCCAAACACATGCGTATGCTCAGCCTGGATAATCCCGCCCATAAATTCATAAGAGATATCGAACTGAATGATCCTTTGCGGGAAATAAGAACGGTCCAAGCCCGCCAGTGCGGTATCGCTCAATCGCGATCCCATCACCAGCATCAGATCGACACCCGACTCCAGCAGGTGCTTGGCTTTTTGGTGCCCGCCCAGACCAAAAGGTCCGTAATATTGTGGATGCATCGAATGGATGCTCCCCTTGCCACCGGGAGTCGTGACGATGGGAATCTGAAACTGCTCGGCGAACCTGGCGAGGGGCTCCTGAGCTCCGGAGAGGACGACCCCTTTTCCTGCTAGAATGACCGGGTTCCGTGCGGCTCGCACCTGATTCACCACATCCGTCAGATTAGTTGCGGCATAGTTTAGACGGCTTGACGGAATATGGATATTCGTCTCGGCTACTGGCGAAATCATCACATCAAACGGGATGCACAGATGTACCGGACCTTTGCGTCCGGTCATGGCTTCGCGAAGCGCATGATTAAGAATCGCCGGAAAGGTATCGGCGCGGGAAACCATCGTGCTGAACAGCGTAACGGGTTTCATAATTTCCGCCAAATCGATGCCGAATAACGAGGAATCCTGGCATTGCGGGATCCCTGTTTCCGCTGCCGACTGATGTCCCGTGATGAAGAGAACGGGAAGGCAGTTCATTTTCGCATGGGCTGCGGCAGTGACCAGATTGGTCCCTCCCGGTCCTGAAGTTCCGACGACCACCCCCAGCTTTTTCCCCACAAAAGCATAACCTCCGGCTGCAAAACCAGCCCCGCTTTCATGCCTTCCCAGAATAAATTCGATTCCCTGGTTGCCAAATTCCAGAATCACAGGGGCAACGGATTTGCCCGGAATACCGAAAGCATGCTGAATATCCAGACTGACCAGCGTTTCAACTAAGAGCTCTACGACATTTTTCACACAGGACACTCCTTTAAAATGCCTGACAAAGGTAATCGGATATTGAATTCCGTTCCTGCACCCAATCTGGAATCGACGGTGATCTCTCCGTTATGGTTGTTAATAATGCGGTAGGATACGGATAGACCAAGGCCCGTTCCGTTCTCTTTGGTCGTAAAAAAAGGATTCTGTATTTTTGTGAGGTTTTCAGGACTAATACCGGTGCCATTGTCAGAAATAGTGATGGTTAGGTGTTTGTTATGTATGGTAGATTTTATGGTTACGGTTTCTTTGGGCTGGGACGCTTCAACGGCATTTTGTAAAATATTGATCAGTACCTGCTTAATTTGCGAAGCATCGGCATACAGGATGTCCTGGTCACCGGTATGGTAATCCCGGATAAACCGGATATCGTGCAGCACGGCCTGTCCTTCCATAAAATCAAGCACGCTGTCAAGGAACAGATTGATTTCGATCGGCTTGACGATTGGAAAAGAAGGCTTGGACATCGTGACAAAATCCGACACGAGATTTTTGACGCGCACCAGCTCCTCGTGTACAAAACCCAAATAACGGGTCGTGTCCGGGTCCAGCGGCCGCTCGCGGATAATTTGCACAAAGCCCATGATGGCGGTCAGCGGATTGCGGATTTCATGGGCTAAACCGGCGGCCAGCTTGCCAATAGCCGACAGCTTTTCACTGACGATGATCTGCTGCTCCAGCAAATAACGTTCAGTAATATCCCTCAGCTGCGCATAGGCGCCTTGGATGATCCCATTTTCAAATATCGGAATGATGTCGGCAAGGCAAACCGTGTGTGTCCCGCCGGCGTGAAAATGAACCTCGATTCCCCGCTGCCGCTGGCCGTTAGCGATCGTTTGCAAAAAATGCGGTCCGAGCTCCGTAATTTGATAGGAGGACTGTCCGACGGAAATATAATCGGGGATGATGTTTAGGGCGACGTGGTTGAAATCGACTACAGTTCCGGAGCGGTCAGCCAAAAGAATTCCGGTATCCAAATTGTCGACCATGAGATGGTGCAGATCCAGCTGCCGCTGGTTTGTTTTCCTGAGCTTCAGCTCCCTTCCCATAGATTCCGCCATATTCACAAGCATGGCGAGCTGGTAATTGCTGAAATCGACGATGCTCGTCATCAGGGAGATCGTTCCTTCGCGCACCCCATGATTTCCTGGAACCGAAAAAGGGACGCTGTGGCAGGCCGATTCGTGCAGAACAAGATGATAATGATCCGTCCCTACCGTTTGAAACGGAATTTTGTTCTCCAGCGTGATCAGCGTCGCACATATCCCCACCTCTCTCTCAATCAGCAAGCTCCCTTCTTTAATATTCAGCTGTGAAAGATGTTCTCTAATAATCCGATCACCGAAGGAATCAACTACCAAACCTTTGTCATCCGTGACGAGGAATGAAACCATTTGCCCGTTTAGTAATTGAATCGTGTTCTCTCCAAATCCCTTGGTAACCTCCAGAATGTCGGCATATACTCGCTTCTGTCTCTGTAGATGCTCTACGGACACGGTTGTTACGGGTGAAGGAACATCTGTTGGCTGCATTCCATAAGCGATGCAACGTCGTCGAACCTCGGCGAGGTAATTGTTTTCCATGTGGTCGAACCCCCAAATTACGACTGTACTTCCTATATTTTATAGTAAATCTAGCGTAAGGAATATAAATATTTTGGGGATTAGGCAATATTTTCAAAGTTTATGTCGAACAAACAAAGAGGCCGTCCCCAGGTCTACGGACTCAGGGACAGCCTCTCCATGGTGCCAAAGATAATCACAAATCATCTAATCATACATGGTTTCAAATCACTGATTTCAAATGGCTTCTTCAACCGAAATCGCTCCGACCGAAGAGGAAAGCGTAATGACCGGGCCCCCGCCGTTGAAGTCGGTAGAACCGCTCGATACACCAGAAATTGTTCCAAGTTCGCTCTGAACCTTCAAAGTGCAAGACAAGGAAGTTGCAAGTGCCGCTTGGACTCCGCCTACATCGGTGCCTACCTGAAGAGTGCTGTCCTTCTCCATTTCCTGGATGTTCACACGGACGCTTCCGGCATCCGATTTGATTCTGGATTTCCCTGCAACATGCGCTCCTTCAACGGTTATACTACCAACACTATTTTCAACCTGATACGATCCGTTCAGGTTTTTCATCGTGATGCCGCCGAGATCGTTAACAATTTCATAACCGGTGATCCGATCCGGCACGTTGACGACATATTCGATTAACAGCTCGGATTTCCCGAAACGGGACTCTGCCCAATCCCATAAATCTCGTTTTGGATCCCCCTTTGCATGTGTCACGATTTCCATCGTGCCGTTTTTATCCACAATGGAGGTTTCCGCTTGCTCGGCTATAATGTGGTGAGTTTGATCATTTAAAAACCAGATGGTGGTCTCCACTGTGATCTTATTTCCTGTACCCCGTACGAGAGTGATATTCCCTGCTTTATGGTAAATTTGTACCGACGAATCCGCCCCAACTTCCCGTTCGGCAGTAAGTTGAATGCTGTCACCCTTGCTTTTGATGCTTTCTTCAATACCGCTAACTTTATCCATGACCGTTGTTCCGGCAGTCATTGCCGTCTCGTGCGCTCCCTGCTTGAGCTTTTGTGCAGCATCCTCCACGGTTCCGCAGCCTGCGAGCAGCATGACGGCAAGTACGGCGGTCGTCCCTGTGATTATGTTTTTCATTTGCACCCCCAGTTTCTTCCTGTTTGGTTATGTATAATATTAATTATAAGGAAAATCGAATGGAGCACACCTATCAAAAGGCCAGTGTGATCACTAGACCTTAGTCGAGGATAACGGAATGGACGAGAAGCCCATCTGCCTGCTGGGTAAAAGTATCACATGTGTAACACCAAAAAAACAGCCCGGATTGTTCCAGGCTGTCGTTCAGATATGCTAATGACCATTCAGCTTTTAGACGGAAGCTGTTTTTCGCTGTTTTTGCCAAAGCCGGACTCATACACCGTAAAAAAGGAAATGTTCGAAGTTTGCACCTGATGCTCATTCAATTCTACCCATTCCTCGCTCTTCAGCCTGGAAATTATACTGCTTACGTCATCGGATATAATATTGAGTGCTTCTCCGCCGACAAAATGAATCGTAATACTGGTCTCGCTCATCGCTCCCACCTCCCATTCATTTCCTATTGGCATAGTATGGCCCAGGCTGTTACTTCTTATTTACACAAATCATAAGGAAGAAAATCTGATGGAGGAGCGGCGATTCTGTCGATTACAAAGTGTTGTCATGACACGCTTCTATATGATATGAAACTATTTACAAGTCAGGATACATTTCTTTGGCCAGCTTTTCCATCCCGTCGATCGTATTGTAGCCATAGCCAAACATATAGTTGTAGTCTACCGCATAGATTTGCTTGTTTTTTATTGCCTTCATGCTGGACAATTTGGGATTTGCATAAAGCGCATCTTTGAGCTTATCCTGGGTCGTGCCGCCCGTCGTGCTCCAGTCCGGGATGATGAGTACATCCGGGTCTGCCTGAATCAGCATTTCGACGCTGACCTCGCCCGTTTCATTTTTAAAGACATTGTCCAGTTTGACCATATTGAACGCATCATTAAAAAATGTTTCTTGTTGGGCTGCGTATACGCTCACTTCCTTCGGATCGCTCATATGGAGATAGGCGAATGTTTTCTCGGCTTGGATACCCGCTAATTTGGAAGCGATGCCTTCCTGCTTCCCCTTCAGCTCCTTGATGAACGACTCGGCCTTATCTTGTACGTTAAAAATTTCACCTAGATGTTCAATATCTTTGTAAATCGAGTCATAGGTTCCCCCGGTCACGGACGATTCCAGAACATAGGTTTTGATTCCCATGCCGTTCAAGGTGTCCACCGTACCGACGCCCCAATCGGCGTTATCGAATAAGCCGCCCCGTCCGTAAACTAGGTCAGGATTGGTACCCAGCGTAACCTCTTTGCCGACGTACTCGTCGCTAAGGATATTCAGTTTGTTATATTCCGATTCGACCGCTGGATCCGGTGCCCCGAAATTCGCGCCGACCCCGGCGATTTTGTCGCCAAGTCCAAGGTGAAGCAGCAGTTCCGCTGCCGGCCGGGTATTGGCCATGATCCGTTCGGGAGCCTTATCGAATACCTGCTCTTTTTTCTCCCAGGTCGTTCCGCCTTCCGCCTTCGTGAAGTTTTCGATCGTTACCGGATAGTGGCTGGCCGCCTGGGCGTCCGGTTCACTGGTTTTCGCCGCATTTCCGCAGGCGCTGAGCACCAGCATGGCCGCAATTCCGGCAGTCAGCAGCAGATGTTTTTTCACTTGTCTTCCTCCCCTTTTATAGACCATAAGCAAATCCCAACCCGTTCGTAACCGGATTTATATAGGTCTTACACTTGATCTGGTACAGCGCTTCAATGTTCTCCGGCGTCAGCACCTCTTCAGGCGTGCCATGCGCATATACCTCGCCATGCTTCATAGCATAGAGATAATCGCAGTAATGAGCGGCCATTTCCAAATCGTGAAGCGCGGCCAGCACCCCGATATCCAACCCTTTTACACAAGTCAAAATTTCGAGCTGGTACCGAATGTCGAGATGATTCGTCGGTTCATCCAAAATCATGAATTTCGGCTGCTGGGCGATCGTTCGCGCCAAAATGACCCTCTGCTTTTCCCCGCCGGACAGCGACAAATAGCTGCGCTCTTTATAATCCAGCAAATTCGTCCTCGCCAAAGCTTCTTCCACAATCGCCATATCTTCCGCTTTGTCAGATTCCAGCAGCTTCTTGTGCGGCGTCCTGCCCAGCATGACCATCTGCTGCACCGTTAAATCAAAATTCATCTCATTGAACTGGCCCACGACACCAAGCCGCTGCGAAACTTTCTTTTCTTTCGTTTTCAGCACATCCAGGTCGTCTAAATAAACGGTCCCTTTCTGCGGAACCAGGCTCTTGTATATGCTTTTCAACAGTGTGGATTTCCCGCAGCCGTTGGGACCGATCAGGCCAACGAATTGCCGGTTTTTGACCTGGATCGAAACGTTCTTCACGATATCTTTTTTGCCGATCCGGACTTGCATTTCCTTTGCGGTCAACTCCATGTCTCACCCTCCGAAATTGTAGCCTTTTTTCACGATCATATAGATAAACAGCGGCGAGCCGATCACCGATGTAATGATCCCGATGGGCAGTTCCACATTATGAATCAGCGTTCTGGATAAAATATCCGACCAGATCAGGAACAATCCGCCCAGCAGCAGCGTTCCTGCCGTCAGCCGCTTATGATCCGCGCCAAAGATCCCCCTGCCGATATGAGGAATGATTAAACCGACAAAACCGATCATGCCTGCATATGCGACCATCGTACCGGTAATAAGCGCCGCGGCGATCATATAAAACTTGCGGCAGGCACTCAAGTTAATCCCGAGCGTAATGGCTGACTCGTCCCCGAGCAGCATCGTATTGAGCACCCGGTGCTGCAATAGAAACATTGCGCAGCCCAGCAAAACGACCGCCGCCATGATCGGTGTTTTATCCCAGCTGGAGGAAGCGAGGCTGCCCATGGACCAAAATGTGACGGTCTTGATGCCCTCCGCGTTGTTGGCAAAATAAATGACCAGGCTGGAAAAGGAACTGCACAAGGCACCGATGACGACGCCGGATAAGACGAGCTTTACCGATGTCGCTTTGCCTCCGATGCTGGATAACACCAGTACGGCAATCGACGTGACCATGGCCCCGGCAAAAGCCCCGAAGGCGACGCCGAACTGGGACAGCAGCGCACCGCTGCCGAATCCGACCAGGATCGCAAAGGTTGCTCCCAAGGATGCGCCAGACGAAATGCCGAGAATATACGGGTCAGCGAGCGGATTTTGCACGACTGCCTGCATGATCGTTCCGCATAAGGAGAGCCCCATGCCGATCAAAAGGGCAAATATAACGCGGGGCATCCGGACCTGCAAAATGATGTTGACGTAGGAGTCGCTCTCGACATGGCTCATCGATCCCCATTTGCCGTTGGTCAAGGCATGAACGATGATCTCCCACGCCTGCCTGAAAGGAATATGTACCTGTCCAATCGATACGGAAAAGACAGCGGATAACGCGATTAGAATAATCAAGATCAAAATCACTGCATAATAGCCGCTTCCCAACCTAGTAGTTGTTCCTTCCTTCGTATTCAAGAATTCACCTCCTATCGATGCGTACCGATGTCTGTGTATGTAATGATAATGATTATCATTCTCGAATATATTAAGGCATAATCTTCCGCATGACAATCCCTAGTTGCAAAAATAAGTTGCAAAGAGCGCTGGGAGCGCAAAAAAAGCTGGTGCCGTTAAATATTCGGCGCCAGCTCAGGCAAGCAGTATTTCGTAACGAACCGTATATGTACAGCATGATACTTATAAACGTCGCACTAGTCCCTCGTGCCGCACTTTCCATGTTCCATCACCTGGAAATCCCGATGCATGGGAGTCAGGGCCGCCGATCCAGCCGGCAGCCATCAATGCTACGGCGGAGAGCAGTCCACCATTGCCCGGAAGATAGCAGAGCAGATTATCCCGCTGGTAGTTATGGCCATTGACAAGATAGCTGTTTTTGACCTGTTCCATCATCAGCAAGTCGACGGCCAGTCCCGGTTCGCCGAGCCTTGCCGCGGCCATAGCGGCCATCGGAAAATCCCATCCCCACGATGTTTCCCATTTCCAGTCATCACGGACACGGTAAAGCGTTCGAAGCATCGTCTCCCTGTCGACAAGCTTACCCGGTAATATGCCGCATGCGCCAAGCATCGACGGATGGTCGATATTCGCCTTCTCGAACGTTTTCGAGATCAGCTCATGAGCTTCATATACACCATTGATGGCATGAGGCTTCGACAATTTGGCACGGACATGCTCCCACTGCGGTTCAGGCGGGAGACCAAGCCGGCGCCTCCACTCCTGGGCGATGCCGAGCCCATGGAACCAATATTCCAGCTCAAACGTCGGGTTCATCGTCCCATCGCCTCGATGGTTCTCCTGTGCCGGGATGACGGGCGGGCCCAGCACGAAGCGGCCGTTATCTTGCTCCCATACGGCGTAGGAAGCCATGAACCGGGCGCTTTCCATCACGACGTCCCGGTACCGCTCAAGCGTATGCTGGGTCGGCTCCGCCTGATAACAGAGTTCGGCCAGGTCGATCGGATGGGGCTGCTGCCAAATGAGCAGCGCACCGACATTGGACGGGCTCTGATCGCCCTCTGGTCCGACCATTTTCGGCCACCTTGCCCCTTCATACCCTTGCGATGCCGCAATAGCACGTGCCTTGGGGAGGATTCGTCTGTACCAATCCATGCTCTTTGAGAGCAGGTCGATCCTTCCCCACTGTGCAAAATGAGCGGCATGCCACCAGTGCATCTCCAGATGAAATTTGCCGAACCAGCTGTTATACATCAGCCCGGTTTCCTGCGGAGGAAGCGAACCTGCGGAATGAAGCGCGGTCAAAAACTGCGACAGCACAACGCGCCGCTCAAGTTCAAGCGCCCGGGGATCGCAGCTGTTCGCAAGTTCCAGTGCGCCTCCGCTCTGCCAGAAGCCTTCCCAGTGACGGCTTGAAGCTTCGATGGTCGAGTCGAACTCTTCGCAAATTTGCGGTTCATAAGGTGCCAGGCTGACGGCAAACTCAAATCGTTCCAGCGAAGAGTCAGGCATAATACGGTACATGTGCGGTCCTTCTTGAACCAAGTCCCCTTCAGTCCATGCCATTCTGACGTGGTAGGTATCCTCGTCCATTATCCTCTCGATTTGCGCGCCCTGGCGAGTTGCATTTCTGCTTATCGATGCATGCAGATTTGGATCTTCCCAATTCAAGCCGATACTGCTCCCCCAGCCGCGGGTTTGCGGATGGGGGGCCGGGAAGCGGACGATGATGGACAATCGTCCCTCTGAGATCAGCGGTGATTCGATCCGGATGCCGATCTGATCGGAATCCGGGTGACAGGCCGTAACGACATGGACGACCTCTCCCCCTGCACGGAATCGGCTCGTAATGATACCGTGCCATAGGTCGAGTGTCTGCTCAATGTCCTGGAGCTCATCGAGCTCGATCCGATCTCCGTCTTGAGAGCGCAGGTCGAGCCCGAATGTGCCAAGCTGCACGCGATGCGGATTTTGCCTCAGCCAATGAAAGGCTTCCTCTTGTCCGCCCGCATTCGTGGGATAGCCTACGTCTCTGCCGTGCGTGCCAAATGGCTCCAGCCGAAGCTGCTCCAGCGTATGAACGTTCCGGCCGCCAGTGGAATGCCAGCCCCAATGGGACTGCGTTCCAAGCGGAAAGACATACTCGTCCGGGTAGCTTTGCATGCCGGTGACGTCTACCGTATAGGCCATTTCTCCGTTACCGACCGAGAGCGGTGCTATTTTCTCTGGTTGGCGCAGGACGGGATTATGCCGGGAGACAAGCTTTCTGCGTTCGATCAGCTGCATGCCCGTACCTCCTCGTTATTTTTGATATTGTTTCACTTTGTCGTACCAGGCCTGTGCCCGCTTCGTCACTTCGTCCCCGCCGGATTTTTTCCACTTATCCACGAATTCGTCGAACTTATCAATCGGCCACTCGCCGATCACGATCTTGGACAGGTATTCCTGGAACAGCTTATGGGATTGAATGTCGGGGAATCCTTCGTAGACGGACACCGGCATGCCGTCGCCCGCTATTCGCCGCGCATCCGCGGTCGCCGTTGCAAAGATATCCTTGAGCATCTGCACGCGGTCCGCCGGGAAGGTTTGCTCGATCCGGACATCCATGCTTTCCTTCGTGTTGTAGTTCAGCATGCCGAGGCCGATCGTGCGACTATCGTCTGCTGGCAGCAATTGCTTCTTCCCGTCGACGACCTCGTGCTGGATTCCTTCGATGCCGAACTGGACAAAATCGGCATTTGCCGGATCATAGAAGAAATCGAGCAGCTTCAAGGAAGCTTCCGCTTTATCTTCGGACACTTTCGGAATGAGCCACTCCGGTTCACCTACGCTTTTCTGCGTAACGAAGCCTTTAAATCCTTCCACGGTCGGCATCGGCATACCCTTGATATTCACATCAGGTGCAAGCTTCTCAATCGCGTCGAGCCGGCTGTTCAAATTCGCGGGAAGGTGGTACCAGCTGCCGACCAGGTTGTTGTTGATCTTCGCCGTCCATATTTCTCCTTTGTTCAAGAAGGTCTCGTTGTCGAGCAGTTTTTTCTCATACAGTTCCCGGATAAATTGGATGGCCGCTTTCATATTTTCGGTTACGCCTGCGTATTGCAGCTTGCCGTCATAGATATCCCACTCGGGCTTTCCTTCCCACATGGCGACGCCGTACATGCCGAACAAGTGGTCCATCCATGTTCCAAATTCCCTCCCCGTCGTCGGCAGCTCATCTTTGGTGCCGTTGCCATTGGGATCCCCGTTCAGGAACGCGGTCAGCACCTTCACGTAGTCATCCTTGGTTTTGGGCATTTGAAGCCCCAGCTTGTCGAGCCAGTCCTGCCGGATCATCGGCGCACGCTCGGGTATCATGTAAATTTTCGGAACATAGTAGATCTTTCCGTCATCGGTCGCGGAGCGCACGATATTCCATGCCTCCTCCGGAATGCGTTCCCAAACGTGTGGCGCATATTTCGGCAGCAGATCGTCCAGCGCCAGCGCTCCGCCCTGGGAAATGAGCGTTTGCTCCACTCCGCCTACCGGACGCATAATGTCAGGCAAATCACCGGATGCGATCATGACGTTCATGCTTTCGACGGGATCGCCGCCGGAAGAGGTTGTGACCAGGTTGTACTGCACGCCGGTTTTTTCAGCGATATATTTTACATGAGGATCATCGCTTTTGGGCAGCTTGCCCTTTCCAAGGTGGGTTTTGTATACATTTACAACAGTGTAGGGAGAATCTTGATCCCCAGCCCCCGAAGACCCCTCCCCCGTTTTACCGCCGCTGCATCCGGCAATCACTGCCGTACCGGTCACCACGGTCAGCAGCAACCGCAGGCTTTTAGCCCATGCTTTCATTTCGATCTCTCCTTTTCGCTGTCATGATTGATTTGAACTCGTCCCGGCAGCTTGCTGCGGCGATAAGCTCTACTCTTTCAATGAGCCGAGCATTGCGCCCTTCACAAAATACTTCTGCAGAAACGGGTATGCCAAAATAATTGGCGTCGCGGCAAAAATAATCGTGGCCGCCTTCAGCGTGGTCGTGTTGTATCCGATGTTGCCCAGCATGTCGGCGACTTCTAGCGTCTCGGGTGTCATGATATATTCCCTGAGCTTGACCTGAAGCGGGTGCAGGTCCGAGTCGCGGATAAACAGAATCGCCCGCTGAAAGGTGTTCCAGTATCCTACGGCGTAGAACAAGCTGACGGTTGCGAGCACCGGCTTGGACAAAGGCATATAGATTTGGAACAATACGCGAAAATCGTGGCAGCCGTCGATCTGCGCCGAGTCTTCGAGTTCTGAAGGAATGCCCATGAAAAAGGTCCGGATAATGACCATATTGAACGTACCGATCGCGCCGGGCAGGATCAGCGACCAGATCGAATCCAGAAGGCCAAGCGATTTGACCGTCATGTAGAACGGAATCAGCGGCGCGTTGAAAATCATCGTAATGACGATCCCGAACATGACATGCTTGCGAATAAGAAACTTGGCGTGTGCCAGCGGATACGCGGTAAGTACGGACAGCAGCACGCTGAGGAACGTCCCCACGACGGTAATAAACACGGTGACGCCAAACGACTGCCATAAATCCTGCCTGTGCAGGATATAGATCCACGAATCGGCCGTCCATTCGACCGGGAGGAGAAACACCTTTTTGGAGTCTGCGGCAACCGGCGAGCTCAGCGAAACCGCCAGCATCTGCAGGAGCGGAGCAATCATCGTAAAAGCCGCTGCCGTTAGCACAACATAGTTGACGACGGTAAACAGTTTTTGACTCAGCGTTGTTTTCATCACCATAACCCCTGCTCTGTTTTTCTGGCTAACCTGTTAAAAACCCACAGCAATATAAATCCGATGATCGATTGGAACAAGCCGATCGTCGTCGTCATGCTGTACTGCCCTTGCAGGACACCGGCACGGTAAACGTACGTCTCGATAATATCCCCGACCGAATAGGTCATCGGTGTCAGCAAGTTAAAGATTTGCTCGAAGCCGAGTTCGAGAAAGTTGCCGATCCGAAGCAGAAACAGAACCGTAATGGTCGGCAGCAGCGAAGGCAGCGTGATGTAGAGCGTTTGTTTCCACCTGCTGGCGCCATCCACGACCGCTGCTTCATATAAATTCGGGTTGATCCCTGCCAGCGCGGCAAGATAGATGATCGTTCCCCATCCGACCTCTTTCCAAATGCCGGAGATGACAACGATCGAGCGGAACATTTTCTCCTGCTGCATGAACAACACCGGCTCATAGCCAAACCAGCCCCGAACGACGTTGACGATACCGCCTGTCGCAAGCAGTTCAAACACGATACCGCCGACAACGACCCAGGATAAAAAGTGAGGCAGATAAAAAAGGCTTTGGTACGTCCGCTTCATGACCATGCTGCGAATCTCGTTGAAAAGGAGCGCCAGCACGATCGGAGCCGGAAATCCGAACACGAGCTGGTACAGGGCGATCAACGCCGTATTGCGCAGCACTTTCCAAAAATCGGGATAGGAAAAAATAAATTTGAAGTTGTCCAGACCGACCCATGGACTCGCCCAAATCCCCTTCATGATCTGATAATCCTGAAAGGTGATGATGCTCCCGGCAAGCGGAACGTATTTAAATACAATGTAGAACAAAATGCCGGGCAAAATCATGAGATACAGCATCCAATGCTTCCTAACGTTTTTCAAATAACGGTTCCCTGATTCCCGCTGCCGGTTTGTCTGACGGGGCATCTCATGAGAATAAGCCATCCCCTTATCGACCGCCTTTCTTCCGAAATGAATCTTGCGATAGCGCGCTCCTAAATCATACGGTCCCCTTCAGGCTCCCGGCAATGAATCATTCGGTTTTGGCATGAGCAGATAAAGAAAATCCACCCAATTGAACGTTTCGCTCATCGGATGGAGAATTGGTTGATCGCCCGCTCAGACGGGAAACTTATTATATTTCTTGTGCTCACGGTATTTTCCGGGGGTAATGTCCTTCAGTTTGCGGAATACCCGGATAAAACTGTTCTCATGCTGATACCCGACCATTCGGGCGATTTCCGATAGCTTGTAATCCGTTTCGATAAGCAGCTCGCCGGCACGCTCGACACGCAGCCTTGTCAGATAATCGTGAATGGTTTCGCCCATCTCCTGTTTGAACAGTTGGCTGGCCAGACTCACGCTGATCGGAACGGAAGCGGCGATTTCCTGCACGCCGATATTTCCGTCCAAATGGCGGTTCATGAACTCGACCATCTGCTGGACCATCATAAATTCTTTGCTGCCGCTCAAACTGCGGAAGTGGTCCGCAAGACGGCAGGTCTCTCTTTCCAGCAGAAGAAGGATTTCGCTGAGATCCAGCGTCTCTAGCTCCAGCGCAACCTCCGCCTCATCCCATCCTGAGCCGGATTTCATGCCTTCCAATTTGAGCAGACCCTTCCGGATCGTCGCCAAAAATGCCAGCGCTTCGGAAGGTGACGGCTCCTGGTTGCCCAGGTGCTCGCCAAGTCGTCCGAGCATTCGGAGCGCCTGCTCCGTTGAACCCGACTGCACCGCCTCAAGCAGATTCGCCGTTTGGGCTACATCCTGGATCGGTTCCGCCGAATGTCCGGACATTTCAATTTCCCTGTACGGTATGACTGTGCGGTAGCCTAGGTAGAGACGGTAACTGACGGCAGACTGCGCCTCATAAAACGCAAGCCTCAGCTTCAGAATGTCATCGAAAGGCAGGCTGGCACCAATCGATATGTCCGTTCGCAGCATGCCCTGTACCATGCGTGTGGCGTCACTAAGCCGATGCAGGAGATCAGGCTCCTGCCCCTCACGGCCGGATGCGTGCTGCACCAGCAGGGCAAGTTTATCTCTTCCGAGGTCAAGATTCACACTGCGGTAATCGCTCGCAAGCAGTTCCTCCACAATATTCAGCATGGCGTATTTATACAAAAAGCGGTCGTTGTCCGAAACGTTCTCCGCCCACGCCTTATACCGGTCGATCGAAATGACGATGACCCGCAGAGGTGCATCGGTCCATTCCTGAAAGTATTGGCGCCAGCGGGATTCGATCTCCCGCTTTCCGGACAAGTTGCCCATCGCCACGTCCTGCACAAATTTGGAGGCGGCTTCCGTTTTTGTCAGCCGGATCTGCCGGGACAGCTCTTCATGCGACGTTAGCAGCCGGGACGTGATGCTTTCCAGCTTCCCGAAATCCGCTCCGTCCTCGCTCCGTTCATAATCCGCCAGAAGCTTTCTCATTCTGCGAATCGGCCGGAACGAAACGGCGTGGATATGAAAAATAAGCCAGGCGCCGAGCACTAGTGTAACGAAAGAAACGAGAAGAACGACCGTTCGGATCGTTTTCGATTTGGCCAGCACCTGATCCTGGGGCACGATGGAGACGTAATTCCACTGCGTGATCGGGGACGGATTATAGGTCAGCAGCAGCCGCCTGCCCTCATGTTTGAAATCACCATACAGCTTATCGCCAAGACGGACGATCGTTTGATGGATCGCCTGCTCGTCAATCAGATGGCTTCCAAGCGCATAGACGAGATTTCCGTCCTTGTCCAGGATGTATTGGGAGTTGCTAATCGGCGAGACGCTGTTGAGGTGCATCTGTGAAAACAGCACGGAGCTGTTGAAATTCATGGCGATCAGCCCTCGTGTCTTGCCCTGAATCACGATTTTACGGAAATAAGTCAGCTGGCTTCGCCCCTCATGATCCGAAGAAGCGGACAGCTGTCTGGATTTCACCAGCATGGGCTGTTCCTTCAGCTCCTTTTCGACTCCGATCCAATCCGAGTCCGGAAATGTGCTGAACCTGGAGCTGTATCCCTGCGGATACGCAATGAAGCTGCGGGTATCCATATTATATATGTATACGCTTTCTAAATAGGGCAGATTGACGACGATCGATTTCAAGTAATCGGTCAGCTGTTTAATGTCACGCTGGGACGCCTGCGCTTCCTCCGTTAAATACCAGTAGACCCCGTTGTTGAGCGCCAGCTTGATCGCACTGCTGTCCGTGTCCTGGATGTAGCCTTCGATAAAGTTCATTTTATCGCTCAGTAGTTGATGATGCATCTCGCTTAGTTCACTTTGCAGCACCGATTTGGACGTGTAATACGAGGTCAGGCTGACCGCCAGTATGATTACAAAAACCGCAATCGTAAGGACAAAAACCAGCCTGGCCTGCGTCGTCGACAGCAGCGTCTTTGCCCAATTGGATAGCTTCGTCATCGTTGCACATGCCTCCCGACTAACTGTATGTTCTCCTAATGTTACCACATACGTCCCGGATTCAATGATATGAAATTGGAATTGCGCCGGATTTTTTGTAAACGCGATCATTTCGGTAAGGCAAGGCAGACTCCGTAAGCCTATTGGTAGATAGCTGGCTGCTGTAAAATTCACGCTGAACAAAGCAAAAAACCGGGCTTGCGCCCGGAAATTCACAGGATAAAGCGGCATGCTCGCCGGATTTACCTGCCGTGACCTATGATCCGAATTATCTTGGACTTCAGGTTAGACTCCACCGTTTGTTTTATCCCACAACAGTCAAACCAAGCACGCCGATGATGATATCGTTCGCTACAGCCCGTATTCTCACCCGGTCAATGTCTTTTGGCTTCACGGCGATATCCTTCACCTGTGCGTAAAGCGATCGGGCATAGATGGGGTTCAGTTCATGCCAATCCGGGCCATCCGGTTCGGCGAAGCTCTCATTCCAATGCTCCGAGTCACGAATATCGCCGATGCGTAAACGGCACAGCGGAACGGGCCCGTAGACAGCTCGGTCACAATCCCGCTCCGTCTCCGGTCCTTTCTCCATGGACCTGAAGTCCTGAGGAGCCAAGAGCGGATGGATCTCAGCTTCACCGTCACGGTAAATGACTTCAATGTCCGCATTAATGACGCCGCACTGCATTTGGTTCGTGTAACCGGTCAGCAGCAAATAGATCCGCCGGCCGCTGCAGCCGACCGGAAGTTCAAGCGAGTCCGGAAACACATCCCAACGGGAAGCAAAGGCACCGTTAGGAAGCTGCGGATCCCGCTGCTGCAAAAAAGTTATCCCCGTTTCCGTCACCACAAGCCCGTTTTCGTTTACCTGGCGGCTCAGCAGCAGGTCGTTGATGAGTTCCATGCCGATCGATCGGGTTACGCACCAATTGGAAGGAATTAAATGGATCGGGACCTGCAGCGAGCAAAAGGGACTTCTCGGCGACAAATACTCCGTTCGGAACAGATTGCCGGCCCTTGCGTTAAAGGTCTGATCGATCGGAATATGGTGCAGCTTCACACCAGCTGCAAGCTGTAGGCTCCAATCCGTGTACGAAGCTTCCGCCTCCATTTGTTCTCCGTCCGGCAGGGATAACTTCAACGGAAAGCGGTTGGTCCCCGGCAGCGCCTTTGCCCCGTTCATCCGAAATGTCAGCGGATCGGTGCTCTCTCCTTGCCGCAGCAAGATCGAGTAGGAAACCTGCCCGAAGGACGCTTCGAATTGCAAAAATTCCTGCGTGTGATTGGTGAACCGTACGCGGAACTCTTCATCTTCCGGGCTCCAGTCGACAGACTCGGTCTCGATAGGCGGCCGAACGTTGATATGGAGCGGCTGCCAAGACGGCAATCCGTTCTGCAGAACGCAAACGAAAGCCGTATGTCTCCCCAAGGCATCCTGACGGACTTCGCCTTCGACCGTTTCCTCCCGAGCGCCTATCGATGGATTCCGAAACACGCCTTGCGGATCGTAAATCTCCTTGGCCAGCATCCCTTCCGGAAGCCGCACCCTCCACTTCCGGCCAGCGGCGGCGGTAAGTTCAGGAGATAACGCAGCGCGTTCGGTGCCTGCGTAACGAACGGAAATGCATACCTCCTTACCTGCCGGCAGCTCGATTCCGTCCACGATAAGATAAGGATGTCCGATGCCTGCTTTTAGCTCGAATGCGATGGGCGACCCGTCTACCTTGGCAGACAGCACGGCGGAGCGAGCCCTTAACTTCAGTCGCAGCGAAGCCTTCACGGACGACCGGAATACGTACGTTTCGGTCTGGCCTTCCCGGCGATAGCTGTACCCGATTCGCTCGGAACGGAAGGATGCTCGTTCCCATCCCTCTGGAAAATTAGGCGAAATTTCGTACCGGCCATGCTGCAGCTTCGCCTGTATGCCGTACAACCCTTCGGTCACCGTTCTGGCAAACATGCTGGATGTATCGGTAAAATCGACGCTTTTGCCCTCATAGACGCACATGAACGCTCCCGGGGACACATGGCGGGAGGTCGAGTCGTAAACGGCACCGAGCAATAGCTTATACCCCTCTTCCGCCTGCCCGATCCGGTAGTAGCTCAATGCCGCGTGCAGGACATCCGCATAATCGATGTCCCGGACGCTCCAAACGTAGGGCGCCCAATTGCTGTTCCATACGAGCTCCCCAAGAAGACCTTCGCTTGTTTCAATGGCTACGCGCTCAAGCACGTGCTTCGTGTACTGCAGCGTCTGGTAAATTTGAAAATCGTCCAAAATGCCGGATTCGATCGTATGCACGATTGTCGGCAGACTGGCCGAAGGATGGACCAAATTGGCGCCGTATCCGTCTTGCGATTCCGCGATGTGTCCTTCCCGGACGAGCCACAGCCTCCCATGCACCGCTTCGCGAATTTGCTGCGCGCGCCGGCGGAACGGCACCGGATCTTCGCCCAGCTGCCCGGCCAGCTCCGCCGCGCCTAAGTGGGCGCGGTAATTATACGCGGAAGCTAGGGCGCAGCCTGCTCCCGAAGCGAATACGCCGTCGCTGGCCCAGTAGTTGGCGTAGTTTTCGTACAAGCCGTCACCGTCAGCGTCAAAGCACCGTTCCTCCCAAGCCAGATGCCGTTTCAGTGCGGGGTACAGCTGTGCCGCAAACGTCCGGTCGCCCGTCCATTCCCACTCCATTAACAGCTGGTCCATGAACACCTGCTGCATATCGTATTTGGCCGTCCCTTCCATGCCTTTCGTATAAGGAATCATCCCTTCACTGACGAAAACGCTGCGGCCGCTTTGCCTTGCCAGCCCGAATTCGGGATCGGGATCCGGCCGCCCGGTGCCTTCGGAGCCGCCTTTGAGCTGGATCCCGAGAAAGTGGCCGGCCTCCGCTTGTACTCGGTCATGCCAGCCGAGCTGAATGGGACCATACATGCTGCGCCAGCCCGACAAGCGGCTGTTCCAGGACCACGCTCCGTGAGCGAACACCGGGGGCAGCCAGGCCCCTTCCAGCGCGGCACAAGCGGTTCGGAGCGCAGCGTTCAGAAGCTCGCTCGGCGTATCGACTGTCGCGGTTGTCGCAACCTGTTCGTAACAGGCGGAAGCTTCCTGGTACAGCTGTTCTGCTTTGGAAACCGTGATTGGAACGATCTCTGCGTCGCCATAGCGAAGCACAATGTAATGCGGTCTGCTCCAATCCGTATCCTCACCGCTTTGGAAGACGAGCAGCGGCCTCTCTGCGGGGGAATGCATATCAGGTAACGGAACCTCCGGCGAAGAAGGGGATTCCTGCGGAAACGCCCCGGATTCTTGCGGCACCACTGCAGGCTCCGAAGCGTTAGGCCCTTCGCCGTGAAACCACACCCGAGTTTCCATGGCGTTCTCCACATCAAATGTGCCGGGCATTGTCGTTTGTCCCGTAATCCGGCCACCCTTCATCCAACCGGCAGACAGCTCAAAGCCGTCACCGTGCGCTTGAATCTCGTTCCCTTCGCAATCGGCCGGTTTCAGCTCCGTCACTTCCTGAGGCGTGTAGCCGGGGTCCAGCGTCCTGGCGTGAGTCTGCCCGGACGCCCCAGCGTATGCCGCCGTAACCGTTAATCCGTTCAGCCCACCAGGGGCTTCGATCTTTACCACCATGCCGGCTTCGGCCTCGAGCGGCATCACCTCGAGCCGGAGCATTCCCCGCGGTCCAAGCATCGGGTCCGTAATCTCGTAGACCATGCGTACTCCGTCATATGCGGCTTCGACCCGTTCGCATTCGCGCAGCGGCTTTATGATCCGCCCGTCCGCGAGCCCCAGCAGCAGCCGGCCGCCGTCGCCGGGCAGGAACATCATCCACTCGGGAAGATCGCCCGCGAAGACGCGGAACCGCTTGCCAATTTGCGGCAAATAGGCGCCGTACAACGCGCGATTGTATACCTGAGGCCCGTTTACAACCCGGAAAGCCCCGTCCTTCGCGTGGTATGGCACGGGGGTTCGGCCGGATAAATACGATCTATTCGGCATAGGCGGCCGCTCCCTTCGCAGGCTCTTGCCCGGCGGCTAGATATGACCGGAGCCGCTTCGTTTCAATGCCGGCGAGCAGTACGATTCCGATGCCATGCGTATCGTTGATCAGCCAAGACAGCCGCTCCTTGTAATAGAGCGGTGAGAAGGAGTAGCCTGAACCGCGGCAGACGCCATAAATATTGCCGTGTTGATCGATGCAGTGCCGGGTCAGCGCCTCGAAACCGCGCAGTGCGGCATGCGCGAAACGGCCGGCATCCGGAAGCCATCCTTGTCGGACGCCTTTGGCGAAGGCATAAACAAACATCGAGGTACAGGACGTTTCCGCATAGGAATCCGAGTCGGTCAGCACTTGATGCCAGAGCCCTTCCGCATCCTGCAAAGCTGCATAGCCGCCACATAGCTCCCGGTACCACCGGAGCAGTTCGCTTCGCCGGGGATGATCGTCCGGCAGAACATTCAGCAGTTCCGTCAGCGAAAACAGCACCCACCCGTTTCCCCTTCCCCAAGGAACGGTACACGGCTTGTCGAAACGGATGTTATAGACATGATGCATAATATTTCGCTCCGGCATGTAGAGCCGCTTCCGATACAGAAGGAACTGCTCGGCTGCGTCGTCAAGATAATGCTGTTCTCCCGTCAGAGCAAAGTATTGGCACAGAAACGGGACGCTCATATACAAATCGTCGCACCAGATCGTATTCACCATCAGTTCGCTGAAGCTTCGGAAGCGGTACAGCGTCCCGTCCTCCAGCCGGTCCTGCTCCTCCGTAATGTAGCGCGCGATTCGTTCTGCCGCCCGCTCGGCGCCCGGAAGGGTTAGTTCTTTATGCACCCGGAGCATGGTTGCGCCGAACGATCCGCAATCATCCAGGCTGTCTATGAGCGCCAGCTGATGGTTGGCTCCGGGCGCGCCGTGTCTCCCGGCATCCCACAAGACCAGCTCGTCGATCGCAGTGCATTGCCCGACATGCTCTGCCGCATAATCGATGTAATCGCTGCGTCCGAGCTCTCTGCCGGTTTCAAGCAAACCATACAGCGTCACCCCAAGCGGATAGTTCCAACGGCCGAACAAGCGGCTTTCGGCATATGGCCGGACCCGCATATTCGGCTGGTCCGTCCTCCAGAACGTGGCTTCCGGGCCTGTGCCGAGCAGCCGTTCAACTGACGCGGACTCTTCTGCGCCGGGAGGATGGTGGAATGGACCGGCGAACAGCCAGCAGCCCTCCATCCCTTCAACCGAATACGGTTTGATCCAGCGAACGCCGCTGTCCTTTTCCATTGGATCGAACTCAAACCCCCATACGCTTCCGCGGCACGATGATTGGACGATGATGTCATGGACGCCAATGCTTAAGGGGAAGGCGGCCGTAAAACGACCGGCGGCGTGATTCGCTTCGCAGACAAGCCGGCCGTCCGCGAAGATGCGAATCGTTCCTTCGCTGTTCCCGGACATCCTTACGGTGCCGTCATAAGCGGGACCTGTGCAATCGAGCTTCGCCCAAGCGATTCCCGTCAAGCCGTTCCCGCTGCCTAAAATTCGTGCAAACGCGCCGGACAGCCGCTCATCATTCATCCATTCCCTCCTCGGCAGCCATTCGAACCTTGTCTCCGCTTCAGAGACTGCTTCGTGGTTTTGGCCGGTAAACAGGCGGATAATGTGAGGATCCGCGGCTTGTTCGGGAACCTCCTTGACGTTCCCCGGTACAAGCCGATTCCGAACCGGCCCCGTGTAGATCCATCCTTCCTGGCCATCCCGCTCCGCACTCGGCGCAAGAAAATGAATGGGCGCACCCTTGATCGAGCCTGTGCCAAAGATGGCGCCGCAGCCTGTGGCTGTTTTTTCAAATTCGAGGACAAACGAATTCCAGCCTTTGCGCAGCTGTCCGCGAATATCGGTACGAGTGTCCGGCAGCACGTCATCCCGGTGATTGGATTCGAAGGCCAGCCGGCCGTTGATAAACAGCCTTGTGTGGCTGTAACAGCTGATCCGGAGCGGCTGGCTGCCCTCATCATCCGCCCACAATTTGGCCCATGCATAAACGAACTCTCCTTCCTTCAGGTTCGGGAGTCTGGCGTCGGCGTTCATATCGTATCGGTAATCCGGCCTCCGGCGAAAGCCTTCTGCGTTCATTGTCCTGTACACTGGTGCCTGCCGCGGATTTTCCCCGATGTACCGATTGGCGATGACCGCCAGCACCTGTGCTTCGGTTGTCCATCCCCCTTGAGCGATCGCATCTCTTTCATCAACGTAGCCCATGGCAACCTCCTTATCTAAATTTGACCAGGTCGTCAATATGAACCGCCTGTCCCGTCCGGATCGAGCGGTTGGCGGCAATTCCCGTCAAAATCGATTTTGCGCCGTCGATGTGGTTGGCAGCACGCCGAAAACGGTCTTCCGCCGGGTCTCCGAAAATATCGCGCAGCAATGCCGGATCGCCTCCGCCGTGACCACCCGCGGCCAGCTCCACCTCAACGTCGTACGGCTGGCCGAACATCGGGATAACGCGGATCGATCTCGTTTTCACGGCACCTTCCTGCGCTTTGTCACCTCCCGCATTCACGTAGGATTGTTCGCCAACGGCCATTTCGATGCGACCTTTCGTGCCGTTAAATGCGATTCGGTAGCCTTCCCAAGGCATGTACGCATTTAGCGAGTACGTGAGGATGGCATTGTTTTTGTAGCGAACGAGGACGCCCATCGTGTCTTCAATGCTGATCCCGTCGCTAAATACGCTCCGGTCGCGGATGTAACCGTCCTCTTGCTCGGCATCCAAATACAGCGCCTTCAAGCTTTCGCTTTGATCCATATGAAGCGCGAACGGATCCTCCTTCGCGTTCGGGTGGCCGGTCGACCGGTCATAGAATGAGGTGACGCCTCTTTTTTCTGCGTTTTCCTTCCCATAGAACAGCAAATCGCCGAACGCAAATACCGTCTCCGGCTCGGAGCCGATCCAGAAATTGACCAGATCAAAATGATGCGTCGATTTATGCACGAGCAGCCCGCCGCTGTTGCGTTTGTCCCGGTGCCAGCGCCGGAAATAATCCGCCCCGTGCTTCGTGTTCAGCAGCCATTCGAAGTGGACCGAAGTGACCTGCCCGATCGTGCCGTCCGCAATCAGCTCCCTTGCTTTGGTATGATGCGGAGCATATCTGTAATTGAAGGCGACCCGCACGTTACGCTCGGTCCTTTGCACGCAGTCCAGAATTTGCTGGCATTTGTTCTCATCAACCGTCATCGGTTTTTCCGTAATGACATCGCAGCCCAGTTCCATCGCCCGGATGATGTATTGGTGGTGCGTCCGGTCGACCGTCGTGACGATGACGGTATCCGGCTTGTGCTCAGCGATCATACGGTCGAAATCACTCGCCGGATAGGTTGGAACCGGATGGCTTCCGTATTTTTCCTCAAGCAGCTTGTTGGCATAATTCATGCGCGTTTGGTTCGTATCGCAAAAAGCAAGCAGCTCCGCTGTTTCCTTATATTCCGTTACCAATGCAGAATAAAAAAATTGGGATCGTCCTCCCGTGCCTACCAGCACGTACGTTTTTTTCTTTGGCATTGTCGTCATCGTCCTTTCTTATTCGATTGGCTGCTGTTCCAGCAGCTCGGTTTCGATGGCAGCCATCAGAAACGCCGCCGTTCCTTTCGGATCGTCCTGCCTCGTCGGTTCGCCTATGTAATAGTCATATGAGCCGTCCCGATAAGGACGCCCGCCAAGTCCCGCTACCTTGCAAATGCCGTTAAGGTGAATTTCCCCGTCCGCTTCAGTAACGCAGTGGGTGATTAACCCTTCGAATCCCCGTTGTGCCGCTTGCGCTGCTTCACCCTGTAAATAGCCGAGACGGCTGCCCTTAGCGAGTGCGTAAACGAACATGGCTGAAGCGGATGTCTCCAAGTAATTGCCCTCACGGCCTCTTTGATCCAAAACTTGATACCACAATCCGGACGATCCGTCCTGCACACGAATGACCGCTTCCGATAGACGATGAAACAGACCGACAAGCAAGCCCCGCTTTGGATGGTCCAGCGGCAGGTCATCCAGCACGTCGGCAGCGGCCATCATAAACCAACCTACGGCCCGTCCCCAAAAGTAAGGTGAACAACCTGTATCCGGGTCCGCCCAGCGCTGTTCTTTGCTTTCATCCCAAGCATGGTACAGCAGCCCTGTTACGGGATCCCTGGCCTTTCTTTCCATCAGCTCTACTTCCCTTGCCGCTTCATCGTACCAGGAAGTTTCGCCGCTTAAGGACGCATAGGACGTCATAAATGGTGCCGTCATGTAGACACCGTCCAGCCACATCTGGAACGGATATATTTTTTTATGCCACAGTCCCCCGTCGCTTGTTCGCGGATGACCTTTCAGCTGCAATGCCAGCCATTCGATCGCCGCCCGGTACTTCCCGTCTCCGGTTTCACGGAGCAGCGCGAACAGCGGTTTGCCCGAATTGATCTGATCGACGTTATAGTCGTTCAAGCGGTAGCCGCGAATGGAGCCATCCTCCTGAACGTACAAATCCATGTTCGTTTTCACATAATTGAAATACCGGATGTCGCCCGTTTTGCGCCACATTTTTTCCAACGCGGTGAGCAGGCAGCCGATTTCGTAATTCCAGGACAGGCGCGAATAAAAAGGCAAGTCCGTAACCAACGGGTAGCGCGCAATGAAAGAACGCGCCCATTTATCCGACCAGCGCTCCATGAACATCTCCCCTTTCTGAGCTTCATCCTAGACGCCGCCATACCTTGACGGCAACCGTTCGAATCACCATCAGATAGTCCATTCCCTTACCATGCGGCCGTCTGAAGGATCGGTTTATTTCCCGCAGATTCGGTTGATCCAAATGGGAGGCTGTCACCGTTAACCGAAAAGCCGCTGATCGGGTTTATGTGCTTTAAAATAATAAAGGCCGGGCACTGTATGCCCGACCTTCGCTTTATTAGGAATGACAATCATGTATTTTTGATAATCTCAAGCGCCTTCTCCAGCGTTCTGTCCCTTCGTTGATACAGATCTTCTCTCCTCACCGGAACTTCGATATCAGGTACGATGCCGATATCCTCAAAGGGGTCCCCGTTTGGAAAATAGGAGCGGATGGCTCCGACCATCACAACGATATTGCCGTCATCGAAATGCTGAACGAGCGGCTGACCGGTTGAACCATAGGTCCTCTCTCCGATGATGATTGCTCTTCCGTTGTCAATAAACGGCATGGTAAAGTCTTCGGCTGCAGAACCGGTGAACCGATCCACCAGGATGATGAGATTACCTTGGTAGGAGGTTTCGGCCGAAGCTTGCGTATAGTCCGGATCAAATACGGGAAACCGATAATCTGTTGTAAAGGATATTTCGGCATTCGGATGCCGACGGAATAAAAACTCAGGATGGCGCGCCATCTCTTTCCACCACCGATACGGCCGGTTCATAAGTTTGTGCGTTAACCTTCCCGGCGTGCTCCCGCCGCCGTTTCCTCTCACATCGATGATGATCGATGCGGCGTGTTGATATTCCCCGATCAGCTCGAGAGCCTTCTCTTCAAACCTCGAATGGTTAAAGCTTGGAATATGTATATATGCAATTTTGTCTTGCTGCAGCCATTTTCCTGATGTATCGCCATTGTTGTGACTGTTATAATCTACAGGTTGACGAGATAACGTAACCGTTCGAGTATTGCCCTGCTCATAAATAATTCGATATCTGCCTGCTCCTTCATGTAAAAATGCGAAAAATACACAGGTAGACGGCCAGCCATCATGCGCCAATCCGTAATCCCGGTCCATTGGCCCAACTCGTTCAGCCACTCGTTCATCGATTTGCCGGGAATGGATACCACCATATCCCCGGGTTGGGTAAGCCCGGTGTCGTCTTCCTTTACAAGCCAAGAGCCATCCGACTCCAGCAGTGATAATGGAAACGCCCCGCCATGCGGGAACGGCGCAGCCCTGTCGAAATAATTCGAATGAGCGTTACGAAGCTGTCCAAAATACGCCCACATCACCTTTTGAAAATCAGCCCGGTTCTCGGCCGCTGCGGCCTTGTCGAAAAACTCTTTTGCGGCTTCCCCCAATTCATCAGGTGTGATGCTTGCACTCTCCCAGTGCGCAAATGCCTTTTCGGTCATCCGGATCGTTTCGGATAAAATCAACAGCCGCTCTTTTAAAGATAATTCCTGCATCCAGCCATTCACTCTCCCTTAGTTTCAATCCGGCTGCGCGTCAGCAAATAAAACTGCTTGGCGAGAAAGGCCGGTGTGTACGGCATGTCATTCCGCAGCCAGGCCACGATCGTACCAATAAGGGCTGCAGATCCATGCCAAATGGCGATGTCCTTGGGAATGCCTGCTTTGTAACAAAAAGACTCGGTCCCCATTTCTTCGATTCTTGCCGAAATTAACTCGGTCAGCATATTTAACAGCCTTTCACTGAATATGGGCGCCTTCCGCGATCCCAAAATCACCTTGTAGAACTTGTGATGCTCCGCAATATGCTCCAGCAGCCGCAGCATCATGGACCAATCCTCTTCCTCGGTTGCCGGTCTTTCCGGCTCAATGCCAACGGCCTGCTTGAAATCTTCGAGCATATCGTCGGCCATTTTTTCCAGCATGTCGGGAATATCGCGGTAATGCAAATAGAAAGTGACACGGTTAATGGTGGCACGTTCGGCGATCCGGCTGATGGACATTTTCTCGATATCCATTTCCTGCAGCAGATCGATAAAAGCATCTTTAATGAGCTGCCTTGTTCGAAGCACTCTGGGATCGGTCGGCTGTTTGGAAACGTCGGGCATTTTCTTCCTTCCTTTCTCCTGGCACGTGTAATAGACAATTTATTAGCAATGTGCAGTAATTCTCATCACTAATCAACATTAAAACGATGAAACGAAAACTAATTTACATTTTTTGTGAAAACGTTGTTTGTAAGCTCCCACGGTTCTGTCTATAATCTCATTTATACAATGTTAATTATCCAACACATTGTAAATTAAGTCTAGAGAGAAAAGAAAGGAAGGAGTAGATTGAGTCATCCTATGGACACAACCAGCAGTTCCGTCAAGAAGGGCCCGATTCTAATCATTATGATTTTGGGCGCCTTTCTCGCAACACTAAATCAGACGGTCATGAGCGTGGCCACCCCGGAATTGATGGTTGATTTCAACATCTCGGCCACCACGGCTCAATGGCTGACCACTGGCTACATGCTGGTCAACGGAATCCTGATTCCGATTACGGCTTATTTTATGCAGAGGTTCTCCACCCGTCAGCTGTTCCAAGCTTCGATGATGATCTTCCTCGTCGGAACCGTCGTGTCAGCCCTCGCGGTCAACTTCCCGGTTCTGCTCACGGGACGTATGATTCAGGCTGCAGGCGCCGGCATCATCATGCCGCTGTTAACCAACGTAATTTTGGTATTGTTCCCTCCGGAAAAGAGGGGCGCGGCCATGGGGATGATGGGACTCGCCATCATTTTTGCTCCAGCGATCGGCCCGACGCTGGCCGGGTACGTCCTGGAAAATTTTAAATGGCAAACGATGTTCTATGGCATGATCCCGCTTGCCGTTATTGTCATTATCTGCGGCTTTATTTATTTGAAAAACGTGTCGGAGACGGTCCGCTCGAAAATGGACGTTATTAGCGTCGTTCTGTCCACAGTCGCATTCGGCACGCTGCTGTACGGTTTTAGCCAGGCAGGGAGCCAAGGATGGTCCAGCTCCGAGGTGATAGTGTCCATTGCCGTCGGCGTGATTGCCCTCGGGCTGTTTGTATGGAAACAGCTGGTTTCCAAGAAACCCCTGCTGGATCTAAGGGCTTTCAAGTACAACATGTTCTCCCTGACCACGGTGATCAACATCATGGTTACGATGGTCATGTATGCGGATATGATGCTGCTTCCGTTATACCTGCAAAATGCACGCGGCTATTCCGCCCTGGAATCCGGATTGCTGATGCTCCCGGGTGCGCTTGTGATGGGACTGCTGATGCCCGTCACCGGTCGCCTGTTTGACCGCTTCGGCGCCAAATGGCTTGCCGTTGCCGGATTGATCATTACGATTGCAACAACCGCCGGATTCATCAACTTGACGGATCATACCACCTATGCGTATCTGCTGCTCATGTCGACGGGACGGCGGATCGGTATGGCACTGCTGATGATGCCGATTCAGACCGCAGGTCTCAACCAACTGCCTGCCCGATTAAACGCGCATGGAACAGCCATATCCAACACCGTGCGTCAAGTGGCCGGTGCGGTCGGAACATCCCTGTTGGTTACGGTCATGTCCGACCGGACCAAAACGCATTTGACGGACATGATCGCATCCGGCGGAGGTGCGGCGGCAAATCAGAAGCAAATGGTTCTGGAAGCCACCATCCAAGGAATTAACGACGCCTATGTTGTCATTATCGGTATTGGCATCGTTGGGCTGCTGCTCTCGTTCTTTATCACGCGCACGTCTCGGAGCATGGAGAATACATCTGAAGCTGCGATCAAAAAAGGCGTCATGAGTGAAGCCTAAGGGTTCGCCTATGGTCTTGATCCAACCGTTTATTTCCGGAAAACGGACCTTTTGGCATGGGTCATTCGGTCGTGGTTCCTCTGCCATATATATGTTAAATTAACATATGTTAATTTAACCATAATCCAAATAATTCAAACCGGGAGGGAGTATTATGCAGAAGGAAATTATCTCCTTAGCTAAAATCACCCAATTTCGATCCGCCGTGGAAGAATTCAGCCCCTTTGAATGGTACAGGCACCACTTGGAACATGATCCGATCAGCTATAATGAGGAAACGAATTCCTGGAACGTCTTCCGGTATGAAGATGTAAAAAGAGTACTGAGTGATTACGAGTACTTCTCCAACGTAAGACCCCGGACGACGATTAGTGTCGGGGCCGATAATGAGGAGGGTCAGCATAATTCCGGCCGAGTCGATTTAAGTACCGACCCGCCGGAACATCGCAAAAGCCGCAGCCTGCTGTCGGCGGCGTTCACGCCAAGAAGCTTGAAGCTGTGGGAGCCGCGCATCCATGAGGTGGTCAGCCAGCTGATCAAGGATATGGAGGACGAGCCGGTCATAGATATCGTCAAGAGCTTCTCAAGCGCGCTGCCGACCATCGTGATCGCCGATCTGCTCGGCGTTCCGTCCGAAGACCGTTTCCTGTTTAAGGAATGGGTCGATCATTTGTTCCTTCCGCTTCCGGCCGACAACGTTGAAGATGTCCAGGAGCTGAAGCGGCAGGCCGCCAAAGAATATTACGCTTATCTCTATCCACATATCATTGACAAAAGAAGCCATCTCACCGATGACATCATTTCCGACCTGATCCAGGCCGAGGTCGATGGCGAACGCTTGACCGATGACGAAATTGTCCGGATGACCATGTTCATTCTCGGGGCCGGCATTGAGACGACAAGCCATCTGCTGTCCAGCACGTTCTATTCCTTCCTATATGATAACGATCAGATCTATGGTGAGGTTCAGGCTAACCGCGAGCTTCTTCCGAATACGGTGGAAGAAATGCTCCGCTACCGGTTCCATATGGCGAAGATGGACCGTACGGTGAAACAGGATAATAACGTGCTCGGCGTGGAGCTTAAAAAAGGAGACGTCGTCGTAGCTTGGATGAGTGCTGCGAACTTAGACAAAGAAGTTTTTGAGGACCCGTTTACGCTGAACATCCACCGTTCCAACAATAAACGGCATCTGACCTTCGGTAACGGTCCGCATTTCTGTCTGGGAGCACCGCTGGCCCGGTTAGAAGCCAACATCGGCCTGGGGCTGTTCATGGACCAATTTGAGCGGATCGAGCCCGTTCCAGGATTCAAGCTGGAAGATCACCTGACCGCATCCGCCGCCGGACAGACGCTGATCTCTTTACCGGTACGCGTGATACGCCGGTAGTAAGCATTTCATCGAAAGGGTGAGACCCAATGCCTTATGTGATTACCTCGGGATGTATTGATGAAAAAGCGGCAGAATGCGTGGACGTTTGTCCGGTAGACTGCATCGAGGAAGGCCCGGACCAATTTTTTATCGAGGCGGATATTTGTATTGAGTGCGGTGCTTGTGAGGTAGCTTGTCCGGTAGGAGCCGTTTTTTACGATACGGATGTGCCGGACGAAGAAAAACATATGATCCAAAAAGCGGAGAATTTTTATAAATCGAAATGATGCTATCATGAGAACAGCCTGCCGATCCAGAAATCGGCAGGCTGTTGCTGTTACGGAGAGTACGCAGAGATCGGGATACCTTCCTGTTACGGCTTACGGCGATACTTTAAAGTTATCGAAATGCGTATGCTTATTGGCTGTTCTGACGCCTGCTTTGCCATGCGTGAACGGGTTCAGACTGTTGTCCGTATAATCGATCTTCGGTTGGTTCATATCATCCACGTAAACTTTCATGTTTGTTCCTTTCGCCACCACTTTCATATGGTACCAGGTGTTTGTCGCATAAGTCTGCGGTGCACTTTGGATAAATGTCCAGCTGTAACTCATCTTGCCGAGGTTAACCCCACTTGTCGTCAAATAGGCATAGTATCCCTGGAAGGCGTCATAGTTGTTTTGCCCCCGCTCCGTGCCATGGGAAGGATTGGACACCCTGAAGAGCAATCCACCGTCGCCTCCAGCGTCGATCATTTTGACATCGGCTTCGACCGTATAATCCGCCCAGTTCGCGTCACCGATCGTGGACTTGGCAGGTCCAGAGCTTCCCGCGCTGTACTCGCCGTTCTCTACGGCCCATGTCCCTTCAAATCGCGTCCATCCGTTGTCATTACCATCGTTAAAATCATCGCTAAGCGCTGTGACTTGTGCACTCTTATGGAACGTCATCCGCGAGAAATCGGCCTCGCCTTTGACGAATTCGACCCGAAGCTCCCGCTGCCCGGCATTCAAATAGACTCCCTTCTTCGTTACGGTCTGCCAGTTATCCCAGTCCCCCGTACTCGGCACGGCGATGATTCCCGTTACATCCGTTGATCCGTCCCACAGGCGGACTTGCACACCGTTTATCGTCGTTGCCATTCGGAAGTCGATATCGTAATAACCGCTTGATTCCACGTTGACTTTGTATTTATACCATTCTCCCGTTTGATTCCAGCCTAGGTTAAACAGCCCCTCGCTGTTGAGACGAATATCGCCCGCGTCCGTTCGGTACGCGCCGCCAATATTATTCGCTGTCGTGTCATGATAGGCGACACCCTCGCCTCCCTTCATGTAATGCACCGCTTCAATCGTCCCTGGAACCGGTTTGTAAGCATCCCATGCGCTGCTTCCGTTGACATCGTTACTGACAGCGACATAGCCGAAATCCGCATGCGTATCTTCCGTCAGGACACCGATTTTACCTCCGCCCAAATTGGCCGTCCGCGTTCCTTTCAGCATGCCGTCCACATAATACTTAAACGTCGTGCCGGACTTCTCGATACGAATGCTGTGCCATTTCGTGTAATCAAAACCTGCAGGCAGGTCGAACGTTTGCCACGCTTGATCCACACCGTTGATCCGGAAGGAAGTCGCAAGGCGGTTGTTTTTCGAGCTTAGCAGCGCTACGCCATAATTGTTCTCGTCCGTATACGAGAAGGTGGCACCGTATCTTGGGCTCGCGGAAGTGCCCCGCTTCATTTCTTTCGTATTGAATTCAGCCGTATAATCGGAAAAGCTGGTTGCCGACGAAATCTGTTTGTACCAGGTCGTATCCCCGATCGAGTCCTGCCACATCAGCTCTTGATTGTAGATGCCCCAATGGCCGCCGTTGACATTGGTCCACCCGCTGCCGATCGATGTCCGGTCGAAGTAATCGTAGAATGTGGGCATCGCCGGATCCTGCTGCGGGGTTGTTGTCGGTCCCTGAACGATCATCTTGTCGTTGTTCCAAACGATGCGGTCCATATTCAGATGACGGAGCGGACCAACCACGCCCGGCCCCTCCAAGTTGTGATACACCATGTAATGGGTATCAAGGTTAGGGCCGACCACCACCGTATTGTGCCCAAGTCCCACGGTCGGGCCTTCCGTGCTGATTAACGCCGGATTCAGGCTGTCGGCAACGTAACCGGACCGTGGACCTGTCGTACTCACCGCATAATCTACCCGGTATCCTTTGCTGAACACGTGATTGCCGGTATAGGTCATATAGTATTTGCCGTTCCGCTTGAAGACGGTCGCCCCTTCGGTCCAGCCTCCCATGCCAACACCTGTAGACGAGCTCGCCCCGATCGAGGTCGGGCTGCTCATCGGTGCTGCATCGATGCGTCCCTGCCCTGCATGATAGAAGCTGAACGATCCGTCGTCGTCGATAAAGACGTGGCCGTCGATCGTTTTGCCGAGATTGCCGGTAACGACGTTGAACGGACCGGTAGGACTCGTGCTGCTGAGGACGTAATGTCCTTGGCCTGCCGGCGATGTATACATATAGAACATGCCGTTCCAATAGACGACCTCAGGCGCATAAGCGCCATGCGTAATCGGGTCCGTTGCGGCCAAACCCCGGTAGGACCAGTTCACCAAGTCCTTGGAGCTCCATACTTTAACGCCGTCATCCGTATCTCGCGTACTCACATACAAATAGTAATATCCGTTAAATTTCAAAACGTAAGGATCTCCGAGTCCATACTGCCCCCATTCGTCAGGAAGTGTTCTCGGGTTTTGATAAGCAGAGGTTTCGGTGGGCACCGTGGTGATCAGGGAAAATGTAACCGCTACCATTATTAGCCATCGCAAGGATTTCACTATGATATTACCTCCCTAATTTGTACGATAGATTACGTTTTTCGTAAATGGTTCTGATCACGGGAAGAGCCAAAAGAAATATGATTCTTTTGGCTCTTGGAGTATCGGCGTTCGGTTATGCCATATTGATCTGTTTAATTTTCTCGAGTGGAAATTTTGGCGTACGGTCTTCGTTCAGAATCCCGTTAATCTCCTGCTGTACATCAGTCAGCTGCGTATAGCAGTAGCCAACGATGGAATCAACGCTCTTGATCGCCATGGTCAATCCCTCAAACCGGCTCAGAAACTCCTCTTCCGTAGAGACTTGTCGTCCGTAACCCCAGCCTTTGTCCGACCGGAACGCAATGCCGCCGTACTCAGTGATCATTATAGGCTGGCCCCGGTATTCATATCCTTCGGCAAAAGCGAATTTCCATTGATTACAGGTCGTTTCGCATGTTAAGACAGCCTCCAGATTCGAGTACCGTTTCATGAACCCGTCTCCATTTTCGACATAATCATGCAGTGTCAAAATATCGGATACGGTATGCTCCCAGCCATCGTTGGTAATAACCGGCCGGTACGGATCAATCGCTTTGGTCAAATGATAAATGCCCTCGGTGAACTTCTGCTGTCTTGTGTCGCGAAGGATCGATGCAATCCCCCAAGATTCATTGAAAGGAACCCACGTGATAATGCTCGGATGATTGTACTGCTGCCGGACGATCTCCAGCCATTCCTTCGTAAACGCCTCGACCGCCAGATCGTGGAATTCAAAGGTCGCAGCCATTTCAGACCATACCAGCAGACCTTTTACGTCGCACCAATAGAGGAAGCGGGCGTCTTCGATTTTCATATGCTTGCGAACACCGTTATAGCCCATCGCTAACATGCTGTCGATATCTTCGATCAGGGCTTCCTCGCTCGGCGGTGTCAAATGGCTGTCCGTCCAGTACCCCTGATCCAGGATCAGCCTTTGATAGATCGGCACGTTATTCAGCAGCACCCGGCCATTTTCGATCGAGATTTTTCTCATTCCAAAATAGGAAAAGACACGGTCCACCACTTGGCCGTCCGAAGTCAGGACAAACTCAACATCGTACAGATTCGGGTGCTGCGGAGACCAAAGGCATTTTTTCCACGGCCCGTTCGCCTCATGAATCAGATCGACTTCCACCGTCTGACAGGTACGGTCGATTACTAAGCTCACCCGCTTCACGGGCTTGCCCTTCAATGTAACGATCGTCTCCAGCCTCAAATCGCCTGATGTTTCCACCCCCTCCACTTGGTAATCGAAACGGACGATCGACCGGTCGACATCCGGTGTAATTTTGACCGATTCCAGCCGCTGCTCCTCTACATATTCCAGCCATACCGTCTGCCAAATGCCCGTCGTCTGGACATAAAAGCATTCGAAGTTATCCTTCGTCCAGCGCTGTTTGCCGCGCGGTTGGGTGCAGCTGTCGCTGTCTTCTGCTTTCACCGTAATTTGGTTATCGGCGCCAAAGACCAAGTATGGCGTGATATCAAAGGAAAAGACGGCATACCCGCCCTGGTGGCTGCCGGCCATCTGGCCGTTGATCCACACTTTGGCAACGTGATCGACGGCTTGAAAATGCAGGATGACCCGTTTTCCCCCGGCTTCTTTCGGGATATGTACCTTTTTGTTGTACCAGACGTAAGGGTGGAACTCTTCGATCCCGATTCCGCTCAGCCGGGTTTCGTACGTAAAAGGAACGTTAATCTTATGCGTTTCAGCGAACGTCTCCTGCCAGCGTTCCTGCTCTCCCGCGTTATGGTCGTCGAATCGGAAATCCCACACACCGTTCAGGCTCATCCAGTCGCCTCTGACGAACTGCGGCCTGGGATAATCCTTGATATAGCCTCTGGTTGTCATTTTGCCACTCCTGACCTTTGTGTCTTGATTTCTACCGCATAAACCGATGTTTTCCGTAAAGGATAACCATCCTGCCAGGCGGAAACCGGAACGACACGGGGCACGCACTTGATGCGGTCCGGTTCGAAAACGGAGTTAATGTCTTCGAAAGAGTCGCCTGTGATCTCATGTAAAATAGTGTCACCAAAAGGTTCGAATGAAAGCAGGTCAAGCTTCGCCTTTACTTCATGCAGGCTGCGGTTCACGATCAACAAAGTGATGACGCTGCCGTCCTCGTTTATGCCGGCGGTCACGTCCAAGTCAGGCACCGCATCTAGCCCGATGCGCGTCTGCTTAGGCGACTCCACGGCAAAGGTACCGCACTCCGCATCCACCGGCAGGATCCGCCGGATGTCCCGGTTGGCGTACAGCTTTAGCACTTCATAGGTCGGCGTACCGTACACTGTAAGCGGCAGGCCGCTCCAGCCGGGCTTCTTGCCGCGGTATTGATCGGCGTAGTAATCGCCCACACGGATGCAGCCACCAAGCCAACCATTCACCAAATCGGAGAAGCTGCCAATGTGCACCATATCGCTCCTGCGGAGCATTTCGTTCAGGTTGGCGGCGTTGGCGACAGCGGCCCCCAGCGTGTGCTCATCCGGCAGCCCTTTGCGGACCGAATTCGGAAAATACATGGTGTTGTACTCGGTGACGGCGAGCTTCACATGGCTGTGCTTCGGATTCGCGCGTATGAGTTCCTCCGCCTGCCGGATATCTTCACGGGTCCATTCCGGGAACGTAGCGATGGCTTTATATCGTTCCTCTGCCGGCGTATCGCGGTTCATCCCGAAGCGTCCGAAGCCGTGGTATAGATGCATCGTCAAGTAGTCGATCTGTTCGCCTGCAATATCGAGCACCGGCTTGTTCCATTCCGGGTCGGTATACCCGCAGCCCAAGACGACGATGGACGAGTCGACCGCCTTCATCGCTAGCGCGAACGCCTTGCAGCGCTCGGCGAATTCATCGGCGGAGCAGGTTCCGACCTGCCAGTCGCCCCATACTTCGTTGCCGATTTCCCAATACCGTACGTTATACGGCTCGGGATGACCGTTCGCCGCCCGCAGCGCTCCCATCGGCGTGTCGATGCTTCCGTTGCAGTATTCCACCCACCGTGCGGCTTCCTCGGCCGTACCGGACCCGTCGTTGACGGAGATCAGCGGTTCCACCTGCAGCTCCTGGCAAAACCGGATAAATTCGTCTGTCCCGAAATACTTGCTGGTCCATCCTCCCCAAGCTTCGTTGTACATCACTGGCCGCTCCAGTACTGGACCCACGCCATGTTCCCAGTGGTATGCGCTGATGTAATTCCCCGAGAGCCGCATCATGCCCGCATTCAGCGGCCGGGCCATATCGATCACCTCGCGTTTCACCAGGCCGATGTGGTCCTCAGGAAGCAGGGATACGTGATCGAGCCACAGCATGCCGGTGGAAACATGGTCGGTCCAGCGGGGATGGTCTGCCGGAACATAGACACGGATCTCCGCGTCGGCACAGTTTCTGGAGACGGGCACGCTGGCTTCGTATTCCTGCCAATTGTGGCTTTTGAGCTCCATCTTCACACGCCCAAGAAGCTCCTCGGTCCGTCGGTCCACCGCGTCCAGTATGATATAACGGAGCTCAACGGATGCGCGGGCGACAATCCGGACCGTGTATGTCATCGGTCCCTTTAGCGCTGTATTTTGCGCGATGCCTGCGTATGCCTCGTCGTCGCTCATGACCCGGATGCGCTGTGCGCGGCCGGAATGCCTAAGGGCAGGCGCTTCGAGTGCATATTGCGTATTTCGTCCGTTCGTAAAGGGAAACCAGCTTCCCGATACGGCGCTCTCTCCGGTTTTCTCGCTTTCAAAATCCATATCTCTTAACGGAAAAGCCAGCATCGCTTCCATATGGTCGCGAATATCTTCCACAAAATGCCCGAAAAGATAAGGGTTAACCGTATGTTCACCAGGCCGGCTGCAGTCGATTGTTATCGTCGCATTCGTTTGCACAATGTACCTCCATTAGTAAGATGTTATTAACCGCCGCCAATAAAGGCGTTTGCCCATGTCTATCCTTTAATGGAACCAATCATGACGCCTTTGACAAAATGCCGCTGCACAAAGGGGTACATGATCAAAATCGGCAGGCTGGAAATAATGATGACCGCATACTTGATACTTTCCGCAAGCAGCACCTTATTCTCCAGCCCCACGTTGCCGTCAACGGCGTCGGTTTGGCTGATCAACAGGATTTCCCTCAGGACAAGCTGCAGCGGATACCGACCCTCGTCGCGGATATAGATCAGGGCATTAAAAAATGAGTTCCAATGACCGACGGCATAAAACAGCACCATGACGGCCAGGATCGGCTTGGACAGGGGCAGGATGATGTTGATCAACAGCCGCCAGTTCGAGCATCCGTCGATGTGGGCGGCCTCTTGCAGCTCCCAAGGAATGCTGCTCTGAAAGTACGTTCTCATGACGATCAGGTTGTACGTGGAGATCGCTCCCGGAACGATCAAGGCCCACATCGTGTCCAGCATTCCCAGATTTTTGACGAGCAAATAAGTAGGGATCAGCCCGCCCCCGAAAAACATCGTAAGCGTAATGATGACCATCAGCAGTTTGCGGCCGGGCAGGTCGGGTCTTGACAGCGGATATGCCGCCAATATGGTCAGGATCATGTTGACGATCGTGCCGACTACCGTATAAATGATCGTATTCATGTAGCCCGTCCATATTTTTCCGTTATGAAAAATATTCATATACGCGTCCAAAGACACGCTTTTCGGCAGCAGCCAAACTTCTCCGTTCAGCACTTTCGCCGGGTCGCTGAACGAAGCGCTGACCACGAAAATAAGCGGATAAAGCACAATCAAAATGATGAGCGATGCGATCGTATACACGATCGCATCGAACACCCGTTCATCCCTGGGTCTGCTGATCATAGCAGCAGCTTGTTTAGACATGGCGCATGGTCCTCCTTTACCAAAGGCTCGTTTCCGACGTTTTGCGTGCAAACCGGTTCACCAATAGCAGCAGCACCAGGTTAATGACCGAGTTGAACAGCCCGATGGCCGCGGTATAGCTGTACTCTCCTTTGAGAATACCGGTCGTGTACACAAACGTGGAAATGACATCGCTCGCCTGAAGGTTCAAATTGTTCTGCATTAGTAATATTTTCTCGAATCCGATGTCCATGAAATGGCCGATGTCCAGGATCAGCATGATCACGATGACGGGAACGATTCCCGGCAAGGAGATATGCCACACGCGCCGCATCCGGGAGGCGCCGTCCATCTTCGCCGCTTCGTACAGCTGGGGATTGATCCCGCTGAGCGCCGCGATGTAAATGATCGATTGCCAGCCCATGTTCTGCCATATGTTCGAGCCGATGAAAATCGTTTTAAACCAGCCGGCCTCCTCCAGAAATCGGATTGGCGAACCGCCGAATGCCTCAATCAGCGAATTGATCGGCCCCGTCGTGGGCGAGAGGAATACGTTCAGGATGCCTACGATGACGACGACGGAAATAAAGTGCGGTATGAACGTTATATTTTGCAGCAGCTTGCTGAACGATTTGCTGCGAATTTCATTGACGATCAGCGCCAGCACGATGGAAATCGGAAAAGCGATCAGCAGCGAGAACAAATTGATGGATAACGTGTTCCACAGCAGCCGCCCGAAATAATACGAATCGAAAAACCGTTCGAAATGATCGAAGCCGACCCAGCCGCTGCCTATAATTCCTTTGGCCGGGTTGAAATTTTTAAAAGCAATTTGCAGACCGTACAGCGGCCCGTAATGAAAGATCAAATACCAGGCGATCGGCACCAGCAGCATGAGATACAGGTCGTACCGCTTAACCATCTGAATCCATATGCGTCTCCCCCGTCTTGCGGAAACCCGGGATGGAGCGGCCGTCGCCTGGACTTGCGCGCTCTTCATAACCATCTACTCCTTACCTCATGACGAAATATCATCAAATTCGATTACTTTTCCATCTTGTCATAGGCTGCTTGATACAGCTCCTGAAGCTTGTCGATCTTCATCTTTTTCAGCGTGGACTGGAATTCATCCCATTTATCGAAGCTGAGCGCACCGGCAATGAATTTGGTACTTTGTTCTTCATAATACTTGTCGATATCGTTCCGGAGGATGTTGACTTCCTGTGCCGTCTTCTCGTCGAACATCGGAGCCGCATAACGGACCTTCGGCATGTATGGATCCAGCTTCTTCTGAGCTTCCTGCACCTGAGGAGGATTGATATAAGAAGATACTTTTTCGCTGATCAGATGCGGTGCCCCGCCCCCTGCATACGGCGTTATTTTCGGCTGGGTGTCCGAAGTCGAGAATTCTGGCTTATAGTAAGGAATCCCGTCTTTCAGCTCATAGTGCTCGCCTTCTCTGCCGAACCGCAGCAGGGTCGATCCTTCGTCGCTGAAGAAATAATCGATCCAGCGCATGGTGATTTCCGGATATTTATTGACGGATGTAATGGCAAAGGCACCAAAGTCACGCGGCACCGGCGCTGTCTGGGCCTGCAGCCGATCACCGTTCGGACCTGCCGGAGGCGCAATCCCGACATATTGGTCGGCAATCGGCAGGAAGTTGTTGTTCGTCTGGTCAAAGAAAAATCCGGCATTACCCGAACCCTGTTTGGCCAAATACTGTGCTTCCTTCTGCGAGAACAGTTCCGGATCCAGAAGCTTCTCTTTGTACAGCTTGTTCAGGTACATGAGCATCTCTTTGTTCTGCTCGCTGCCCATCCAGATGTTCACCTTGTCGTTCTCCAGATTGATATTATAGCCAAGCTGCTGGTCGAGGCCAAACGATCCGCTCATCATGGTAACAACCGCCAGACCCGCCCGGGCAGTCATCGGAATTTCGTCCTTCTTGCCGTTGCCGTTTGGATCTTTATCACGGAAAGCCACCAGCACATCGTACAATTCGTCCGTCGTCTCGGGCTCCTTCAAGCCCAGCTTCTTCAGCCACGCCTCATTGATCCACTTCTTATCCGTGCGGGCCGCTGCAAGCGTCACGATTCCCGGGATCGCGTAAATGTGGCCTTCCGGTGTCGTGATCGCTGAGCGGATTTCCGGGTACTGTTCCATCAGTGATTTCAGGTTCGGCGCATATTTATCGAGCAGGTCTTCCAGCGGAATCAATTGGCCAACGGCACCGTACTGTGTTGCTTCAAGCGGCGAAATGCCTGAGCGGTAAAAAGCGTCGGGCAGCTCATTGGAGGCGAACAGCAGATTTTTCTTCTCCTGGAAGCCGTCCGTCGGCGCTTCGGTGAAGTCCACATGTACATTGCTCATTTTCTCGTAATCCTGGAACACCGGCATGTCCTTAAATGGACCGTTCACCGGAGCGATCCGGGTGAACATGTTCAGCGTGACGGGCTCTTTGGTTAGCGGAAACCCGGTCTCATTAACCGTTGCCTCGGACGGCTCTGCTTTCTTTGCTTCGGATCCCGATCCGCTGTTGGAGCTGCAGCCCGAGAGCAATAAAGCGGAAACGAGCGCTGTGCTCAGCGCATATTTACCCCAAAGTTTGTACATGATTCTATGACCTCCGTTTTTATATATTTGGGAAGAGTTGAAAGCGTTTCCCTTGGTGTATGTGAGTATTATAGTTCACCCGGAAGGACAGCAAATTCTACTTATTTGACTATTTACTCCACATATTTTACGGTTTCGACCGCTGTCGTTCCGGACGGAGGCTCTCCACATAAGCATGCGGCGTCATCCCGGTCAGTTCCTTAAACACTTTGAAAAAGTAGTTATATGTCGTAAAGCCCACTTGGCTGCTGATTTGTTTGACCGAATATTGATCGCTCTCCAGCAGCTTTTGGGCCGCGTCGATGCGTATGCGGTTCACGTATTCCGAGAAGTTGCACTGCGTCTCCTCTTTGAATAAACGGCTTAAATAAGAGGGGTTGAGCCCGATGGAAGCCGCCACCATTTCCAAGTTGATATAACCTTGATACCGCTCCAATATAAAATGGATAGCCTGTGACACATGCCGGGAATAACTGCCGGCTGAACGCTGATGCTTCAGCAAATTCAGCAAGGCGGTGAAGTAAGATTTCAGCCATTCCTCAAGCTCATCCATACTGCCGATCCGCCCCAGATCGCGTCGCGGCGGGAGTTCGGACATGGCGGCTTCTGCCGCAGGCGTGGAAATGGACTTTTTCAGAGCTTTGTCCCCGGTGTGCAGCAGCTCGCTGACAATCATCTGCACCGCAGGCGAATGAAGCGGCTGATGACATACAGAACTGCAGATAGAGGCGATCAGCTGCTGCATCCTTTCCTGGTCCAGACTTTCCAGGGCAAGAAGCAGCTGCTTCTGTTCCTCAATCGTCAGAGCTACGCGAAGATGCTGCTCGTTCGGTCTCTCCTTTGCAGCAGGCTCATTAAGGCGCACATGATCGGATTGTGTCCCGTTCTCCACGGCAGGAGAGGCATCGAGCGCCTTTTCTGCCGATCTGTAGCTCGTCCCCAGCTGTGTCAAGCTAGCACATGGATGTCCAAGGGCATAGACGGATTTCAAATTCAGCATCAGCTCCAGCGCATGCTGAACTTTGCCCATCCAGCGGTGCGCCTCGCTGCTGCCGGCATGTTCGCTGCGCTCTTTGAACGCAAACACGACAATCAGCCGCCCGTTCTCCACATAAGCGGCCGTCCGTTCATGGATATCTCCAAGGCTCTGCTGCATTACATCGACCGCCTGCTGCACCAGACGGTTTGTTTGGCTGTCACTGAACGACTCCGTCAGCAGCAGGAACGGGATGATCTGCAGTGCCGCTGCCGCATAACGGACAGCACCTGGATACAAGCCTTCCAACCCGCTTACAACCTCAAGGGTACCCGTCCCTTCCCCGTTCTCTCTCACCAGCTCGGCAATGCGGCTTCTGATCAATACGGGTTTCATCGTCTCCGCCATTTTTTTGCTCGCCAGCCTTCCTTCCTCCACCCGGTCTTCTTCCTGTAAATCCTTGACGGCTTTACCCAGAACGTTCTGCAGCAACGCCACATCAAGCCGGTGCTTGAGCAAATAGTCGACAGCCCCGTTTCGCAAGCATTCGCGGACATAATCGTAATCGTCATAACTGCTGAGCATGACCGTCTTAACTGACGGATACCGATCACGGAGTATCCCTTGGAGCTCTACTCCGTTCATCCCCGGCATATTCACGTCGATGATGGCGATGTGGGGCAGCGACTCCTCCATCATCTCCAACGCTTCCGTCCCGCTGTATGCTTCGCCGACGAACTCGAACCCGTGTCTCTTCCAGTTGAATAACGTTCGAATGACATTGCCAATTAACGGCTCGTCGTCGATCAACAGTACTTTAAACATCGTCAGACCACCTCTTCATCAGATTGATCGCTGTTACGAATTTGCGGAAAACGAATTTCTACCTTCGTATACAGACCCGGCTCGCTATATAAGCTCAAGCCGTATGAATCGCCGAACATTCTCACGATCCGTTCGTTCGCATTGCGTACGCCCATGCTGCTGAAGCGTGACGGCGTATCCTCACATCCCGCTGCTCCAAGAAGAGCGTCGATCTGGTCCTGCGTCATGCCCCGGCCGTTGTCCGTGACTTCGATTCTCAGTTCTTGATGCTCCGCATAGACCCGAATCAGGACGAAGCCCCCTTCCCCGGATGGACCGATCCCATGCATAATCGCATTCTCGACGAGAGGCTGGAGCATCAGCTTCAGCACACGGCAATCCAGCAAAGCGTCGTCTTCGATCTGTGTGTGCACTTCGATGGGTTCCAAATATTTGTATTTCACGATGGATATGTAGCTGTTCACATAGTCAAGCTCTTCGCGCAGCGTTAAAAATTCGTTGGAGTTCCCTAATAAACCCCGCATAAGCTCAATGAGCGAGCCGGATACTTCCTCGATATTGGGTACCCCGTTCAGCTTGGCCAAGTACTTGATCGTATTCAGCGAATTGTACAAAAAATGTGGACGAATCTGCGCCTGAAGGGCGGTCAGCTCAGCCTCCCGCTTCTTCTTCTCGCTTAATCGGATGCCTTCCATCAGCCGTTTCAATTCGTCTACCATGCTGATGAACACGCGGTACAGCTGTCCGATTTCGTCCTTTGTGTGAATCTCCGTTCGGGGAAACGACAGATTCCCGTCCTTCACCTGCATCATCATCGATCTGAGCCGACGTATATTTATTGTGGTCCGCGAAGAGACCTGGTGGGAACCGATCAGGATAACGATAAAGACGATGATCGATACCTCGGTCATCAAGTTACGGATTCGCGTCGATTCGCTAAGTAACGAATCAAGCGGAATCAGTGCCAGCGTGTTCCAGCCCGTGTATTCGGAATGGCGGCTGACCACGATGTAGTACCTGCCGTTGATCTTCTGCTCCACGACGTCGTTATCTCCGGCAAGCTTCCCTTTGATCTGGACGATTCTGTCCAGCGGTGGCGCATAAGAGGACGGCGCAGACTCGGATTGATACACATAGCCGTTCTGCTCATCAAGAACATACAGCATGCTGTCCGCGGTCGGTTTGACCCCGTACGTTTTTTTAATAAAGTCATAGTCCAAGTCAACCATGACGATCCCGACCGTCTCGCGGTTATAGCGAATCTCGCGGCCGACGGTAATGGCATCCGCGGTTCCTTCCGGCTTAAAATACGCATGACGCGATCCGTTGTGCAGCATGTAGTTGAGCATCGGAGTACCCAGAACGCTCCGGTCCATCCAGGGACCGCCGGTAAAAAATACTTTTCCGTTCAGCCCGACGACCGCCATGCGGGAAATATAAGGCTTATATTGAATCAATCCGGATAAATACTCCGTAATCCGCTTCTGTTCCTGGAACCATTCATAACTGGGCTCTTCGTTTGGGCTCATGATCGTATTAATCACCGTGTTTTTATTGGTTACGACAACCGTGTTCAGCCGGTCAATCTCCTCGAGCATGACGTTCAGTGATTCATCCGCCTGCCGGATACTGTCCGAGACGGATGTGACCGCGTTATGCTTGATCGTCTCGCGCATATTCACATAGACGATAGCGGTGACGGAGACGATGGACAGAAATGTGATCAGGCCGAAAGCCATAAAAATTTTTCCCTGGAAACTCGTTTGCGGCCACAGCCATCTTCGCAGCGTTGATAAATTCATATTATACCACCCTTATTAGTGTGTTTTAAATTCGTTTTATATGGCGATGGACCGGCAATTTATATGCAAGCGCTTCCCAACCCTCAGAAAAAAATATTCGCTTGTTTCTTTAAGGTTACTGCTGGAAGAGATGGTAACACTTTGTACTTACGAAACAAAATGACAACTTCCCAATTGAGCGGGGCTGCTTCTTAACGGGGGAAATTTATACATATTATATAAAGGAAAATAAAAAATTGTCGAGTCAACCTGACATATTGCCAAATCAGGACCAACCGAAAGAAATAGAAGCAGCTGCTTATACGCAAAAAAAGCCGGCCGCCGAATGGCAGTGACCAGCCTATTTCAAAGTGTTATCCGCAGTAAGCTCTATCAAAAAAGATGTGAGTCTGCAGCTGGAATCCAGCCCGTCAGCCTTGCGCCGCCCTCTGGATCGTTGCTTGCCGTGAGTTCGCCTCCATGCTGCCGGATAATTCGCTGCGAGATGGTTAATCCCAGGCCGCTGCCCCCGGTCGAACGGTTTCTGGACGCTTCCCCGCGGTACAGCGGTTCGAACACGCGCTCCAGCTCTTCCGCTGTGAACCCCGGCCCGCTGTCTTCGATCACAAACGCGATTCCCCCTTCTTTCTTGTTACATCGGACATCGATCGTACCGCCTGGCGGGGTGTGCCTCACCGCATTATCCAGCAGGTTGCTCAGTGCGCGCTCCAGCAGATGCGCATCCCCGCTAACGATGCAATCGGCGGCCAGATGGCTGTTGATCTCAATTCTTTTGTGTACAGCACTGGGACTCAAGCTGTCGATGGATTGCTGGAGCACAACCGGTAAATCGATTGGCGCCTTGTTCAATGGACGATCCCAATACTCCATTTTCGTAAAAGTAAACAGGTCTTCCACCAACCGATCCAACTGGGCCGATTTCTCCTTGCACACCGCCACATACTTTGAAATTTTCTCCGGCGTTTGGGCAATGCCTTGCTCCAAGCCGTCCAAATATCCTCTCAGGGCGAACAACGGAGTACGCAAATCATGCGCGACCGCAGATATGACAAAGCGGCGTTCTTCCTCCAGCTTTACCTGCTTCTGGTATGACGTTCGCAGCCCTTTAACCATCACATCAAATCCATCTCCTACTTCAGCGATTTCCGTAATTCTCGACTTCGGTAACCGCACCTCCCAATCGCCTGAAGCGATTTGCCTGGCGGCCCGGCTCATCTTCTCCAGGGGCTTTAGCAGGAATCTCCGCATCTCTACACCAACAATAAAGAAGGCGAGCAGCACGCCGACAAACGCCGATATCATCGGAAGCGTATTGGACTTGGGCAGGTAAACAATCACCCTCCCAAGCAAATGACCGTTCTCGATAACGGAGAACCGCTCGGTTGACCGCAAGCCACCTTCACGCTCGGTTGACCGATAAATCTCCTCATCGGAATCGGATAAAATGACCGCGTCCAGCTTGGTTTGACGCAGTTCGCTTTGCAGCTGGCCTTGCCAGTTCGGATTCCGCCATTGGCCCGAGCCCATCTCAATCATGTGAATGGCCTCGTTTATATCTCTCTGCAGACTTTCATCGTATGGCTGGTTTGAGCCGATTTTTAGCGAATGGGTTTCCAGAAAGTTGGCTGCAACGAAAAATACCCAGGGCACGAGCGTGATCATAAATAAGCAGAGTATCGTAAATGTGCGAATGCGAAGTGTTTTCATCTTATCCTCCCTCGAAGCGATACCCTACTCCCCACACGTTGACCAGGTATTGCGGATGATTTGCATCAACCTCTATTTTCTCCCGGAGCCGGCTGAGATGAACCCGAATCGTATGCCGGTCGCCGATCCCTTCCCAAAACTTGGCGAGCAGCTGCTCATAGGAAAATACATGCCTTGGATGTTCGGCGAACAATCGAAGCAAATCGTACTCCTTCGGGGTGAGCACGATGCTGACCCCATCCACAAAAACTTCCCTGGTGGACAAGTTTAATTGGATCCGGCCGTAGTCAAGGATTCTTTCCTGCGTATGCTCCCGCGAAGCGGTACGCCGCAGGACGGCTTTTACCCTGGCGACAATCTCTCCCGGAGAAGCCGTCTTCACGATATAATCGTCGCCGCCGAGCGTCAGCCCCCGAATCTTGTCCACGTCATCGCTGCGCGCGCTCAGAAAAAGGATCGGAACGTCGCTATCCGAGCGAATCCGGCGGCATAAATCAAACCCGTTTTGTCCCGGCATCATAATATCCAAAATGATGGCGTGAACCGTATTCCGTTCGAACATGTCCCACGCCTCTGCCGTATCGCAGGCCGTGATCACATAAAAATTGTCATTCTCCAAAAAGTCCTTCAACAGTTCGACGATGCTGGGATCGTCGTCTACAACGAGAATCGTATGGCTTACGCTCATGTACATCCCACCTTCGCATCCTAGTTTATCATCTTTTTGGTGAAGAGCTAACTGCCCTACCCATTTTGTGATGCAATGTTTATCGTTTTGTGACACTTTTATTTCTTCATTCGAGATATTCATTTGATAGGATGTTGTTCGTGAAGGAGGTTGACCATGGAAAACAGCAGTGTATACGTGTTTAGTGCTTTGTTTTGTATCACGCTTTTTTGTTTTTTGGCGGTTCGGATTTATTCCATTCGTCACAAGTCCGGTAACAGCCGCCGCCGGGAGGATGACATTGCCTGGATTCTCAAAAACCGAATGGCCAAAGGTGAAATTGACGAACAGGAATATAGCAGGCTTAAGGACTTGCTGACCAAATAACGACGATGACCCATATTTGCGTTCGGCGATCGTGTCTCGCGTAAAAACACAAGGGACTCAAGTTGAACGTACGGGCTTCGACTTCATTGAAGGAGGATGTATCGATGTTAACCGTTCAAATCGTACTTTTTGATGGCTTCGATCTGCTGGATGCCTTGGCACCTTATGAAGTTTTTTGTGCCGCGGCGATGATGTCCAATGATGCGCTGGAGGTGAAGCTTGTCACCGCCGAAGGAGCAAGAGCTGTGGCCAGCGGCACCCAGGGCCTGCCTATTGAAGCAGCCGGCAAACTAGATCCAAATCGAGCGGGGATTATTCTCGTTCCTGGCGCAGCCGGGGATGTCGAAGGCGACGGTCCCGAATCCGTCCCAGCCATACTGGCACGAACCGCAAATACCGAATTGACCGGCATGATCAGGGAAGCCCTCGGAAGGAAAGACATTATTGTCTCCACCGTATGCGGCGGATCCTTAGTTTTGGCCATGGGAGGCTTGCTGGAAGGCAGACGGGCCGTTACACATCATCTGGGCATGGACGTTCTTGGCGCAACCGGTGCTCTGCCGGTCAAAGCACGTGTCGTGGACGACGGCAATTTGGTTAGTGGCGGCGGCGTAACATCCGGGCTCGATGTCGCCCTGCATCTGGTGGAACGCGAGCTTGGCCCTCGGATCGCCCATGCGATCGAGGAGCTATTCGAATACGAGCGGAGAGGTATTGCATGGCGGGCACAGGGAATGGTGCCGAACTCGGAAAAGACCGAAATAGACAAGGAATCGAACCTTTCGTTGAGTACTGAAGCACTTAGTCCACCTTCCGCTCCTCCGCAAAACACATCCGGACATATAGAGTCCGTTTTCGACGGAGACTGGGATGTGACCATTGCAACGCCAGTGGGGAAAATGGATGTCAAGCTCTCCATCGCAACAAGCCATGGCGAAGTCCACGGAACGGCCACCCAAGGGGATGAAACGGTCAAATTTATGAGCCCCGTCATTCAAGGTAACAAGCTGACCTGGTCCGAGCAAGTGACCAAGCCGATGCGTTTAAACCTGAAATTTGATGTAACCGTCGATGGCGACGAGCTGCACGGCACCGCCAAAGCCGGCGTGCTTCCAGCCTCCAGGGTCGTCGGCAAGCGCTTGAAATCAACTTTTCAACAATGAAATGAAGAGCTTCGGGGGTTGTGAATGAAGTGAACAAACGAAAAATCTTATATGGTGTGTTGGCCGGTGTCAGTATCTTGTTTATCCTTTACACTTTATTGGATAATTTTATTATCGATCCCGGTGCGGAAGATTTTTTAAGCCATAAAACCGGTCTTAGACGTGAAATTCATCTCCCAGCGTGGTTAAGCGTCATGCGCATACATGTTGCTTTTGCGTGCATCGCCATGGCGGCTGGGCTTGTCAATTTTTCCAACCGCATTTTTCAAAAAAGCCGAAAATTTCATCGGATCAACGGATACGTCTATATGTTGTCGGTGCTTATTGTCGTAATCACTTCCGGGTATATGGCGCCTTACGCCACCGGAGGAAAAATGACGAGCATGGCGTTTAACGTGCTGAATTTAATCTGGCTGTTCATTACGGTGACGGCACTCGTTCAAATTAAGAAGAAACGGGTCATTCGGCACCGTAACTGGATGATTCGGAGTTATGCGTTTTGTTTTACAAACCTGTTGATTCATCTGATCACTTCCGTCCTTCAACAGGGCTTTGGTTTGGAATACGCTTTGAGTTATACCGTCGGCGTCTACGGCGCGATCGTGCTGCTGCTGATTGTTCCAAATATTCTGATCAGAACGATGAAGATAACGCGAAAAATTACAGTTGATCTGTAATAAAAAATTTGTGCTGAGATAAGATGTGCTAATGTTCCTCCTGTAAAATCACGAAAGGCTGCCGTGCGTACGGCAGCCTTTTAGTATTCCGCAGAACAGACTAGCAGAATCTGCCGGCTATGTGATTTGAAATGACTTCCCTCGTTGACGCGATTTTGATATAGTGGATAGGAACAAACATTCGGATATTTGGAGGAAACCTAATTTGCCTACTACCTTGGATACAACGACCATCATGATCGCCGGGCTGATTGCCCTGCTCCTCATCCTATTCGTCATACGTTTGGTCAGAAACCGCAGAAAAAGGATCCGCCGGGAGGCGAATCCGCGCAAGATTACGATCAAGGATATCGATTTAATGGCGGACGGCTCTGAATTTGAGCTGTATCTCTTCCGGCTGTTTCACGAACTCGGATATAGAGAAGTGTATCAAACGACAGCCAGCCGTGATTTTGGAGCCGACTTGGTATTTATGGATAATAACGGACTAAGGAACGTCTTACAGGCCAAGCGCTACGGCAACAGCAATCCGGTCGGCATCGGCGCGGTTCAGGAGGTTTATACCTCGATGCGTTACTATGAAGCTGAACGGGCCATCGTGCTGACCTCCGGCAGATACACCGAAGCCTGCCGCATCCTGGCGGCCGTGAACGGGGTGAAGCTGTTGGACAGGGAAGGTCTGGAGGAACTGATCATTCTATTTAAAAGCCGCCGTTACGATGAAGCAATGGCTATCATCGAGGAGCCTGCTGAGACGGAAGCGCCAATGTGGAAGCCGAAAGCCAAGAAAGCGACCTGATGGGGCTTACCGCGCTTTCCTGGCTTTCATTCCCGCTGCACCCTTGGGGCTCTATAAAGAAAGGTTCACCCCGTTTGATTATTTCACATCTTTAACTTGCAGACCTATTGCTTTGCGGCAGAGTTTCGATCTCCACCTTCTCTTTATCTTTCGTCATATACCAATAAGCTAGACCTACGAACACGCTGCCGCCGACCATATTACCGAGGGTAACCGGAATCAGGTTTGCGGCCAGCCCTCCCCAAGTTACCGTGTCCGGATGCTGGATAAATAGCGAGACCGAGAGCAGCGTCATATTCGCCACACTGTGCTCGAATCCGGAGGTAATAAAGGCGAACAGACACCAGAAAATCATGACCAGCTTAGCGGTCTCTTCCTTCAGTTTCATAGAGCACCAGACGGCAAGACAGACGAGCGTGTTACATAAAATTCCCCGCATGAACAATTCCATAAACGGCTCATTCATTTTAACGGCAGCCGTGCTGTTGATGAATTCGGCCGTTCCCCCTTTCGCCAATCCCGTCCATACGAAGACCGCCGCGACCAGCAACGATCCGGCAAAATTGCCGAGGTAGCTGTACAGCCATATTTTAAGCGTATCGAGCCAGGTCGTCTTCTTGTTCAGCGTGCTGACCACCATAACCATATTGTTGCCGGTAAACAAGTCCGATCCTGCCATCAGGACCAGACTCAAGGCGATACCAAAGCTGGCTCCCATGACGATCTTCATGGCGGGTGCGTGAATCGGCGCGAGCAGTCCGCCGATCGTAAAGATCAGTATGATGCCGAGACCAACGAACAAACCGGCAAGCATGGAGGATACAAAGTATTTGCCTATACTCCGGTTCATGAGGCTAACCTTGTTTACCCCGGAGGTTTCAACGATCTGAATGGTGTTTTTCATGCTCCTTCAGTCCTCCAATATAGACGTAACCGTCGATGACCGCGGTTTCGTACGTCTGGATGCAGCCGTCGTCCGGCTTTTGCACTTCCCCTGTCGTCAGCGAAATTTTCCAGTCGTGCAGCGGACAAAAGACAAATTCACCCGACACAATCCCCTCAGCCAGCGGACCGTTCTTGTGGGGACACCGGTTGCTTACCGCCCGCACCTCCCCGTTTGACATCCGGAACAACGCAACCGACTCATCGCCAACGCGTACCTCCTTGCCTATCTGCGGCTTCAGTTCCTCCAGCTTCATCACTTTCATCATTTCTCTCGTCACGCTCATGCCCTTCCCTCCCCTTATGGTCTCTCCACGGTATACATCCGGCGGCGTTCTTCGTCATCCAGCGCGGCCGACCAAGCTTCACGATACGTTGTTTTCGCATGCTCGAAGCGCCTGGCTAAACCGGCAATCTCCTGCTCATTGCCCAGCATTTGGCGCACCCAATCCGTCCCCATCCGCTTCACCCATGGAGCTGTGCGTTCGCCGTAAATGCCGGTTTCCCGGTACAGCTGTACGTAGGCTTTAGCCAACAGGATCACTTCGTCCTCTGTCGCCACCGTCGTCAGGCTGTCGCATTCCCGGACCTCGGTGCCGCCGTTTCCGCCAAAATACAGCTGGTATCCGTTCTCCACGCAGACGACGCCAAAGTCCTTCGTCAATACTTCGGCACAGTTTCGCGGACAGCCGGTCACGCCCATTTTCATTTTGTGCGGAGTATCGACCATCTCGATCTCCTGTTCCAGCCGGATGCCAAGCCCTAACGAGTCCTGGGTGCCGAACCGGCAAAATCTCGAACCGACACACGATTTGACGTTACGCAGCGACTTGGAGTAGGCGTACCCCGAACGCATCTCCAGCTCCTCCCAAACGTTCGGGACGTCTTCCTTCTGTACGCCGTACAGCCCGATGCGGCTGGCGCCCGTAATTTTCACCAGGGGCACGTTGTATTTCTTCGCGACTTCGCCGATGCGGATCAAATCCTCCGGTGTCGTCGTTCCGCCATACATCCGCGGAATGACGGAGAATGTGCCGTCCTTCTGCATGTTGCCTTCCATTCGTTCGTTGACATATCTGGATGCCTTATCGTCGGCATACGTCTCGGGATGCAGCATCCGCAAATAATAATTCAGTGCCGGACGGCACTTCGAACAGCCTTCCTCGGATGAAAACCCGAGCACGATGCGTGTCTCCCGCGGCGACTGCAGACCTTTCTCGCGAATGGCGGCCACCACCTCATCGCGGGTTAGCGTCGTGCAGGCGCACATGCCTGCCGCCTTCTGCGCCGATGCGTCGAATTTGTCGCCAAGCGTATACGCGAGGATCGCCTCAACCATGCCGCGGCATTTGCCGCATGAGCCTCCGGCTTTGGTCACAGCTTTCACTTCGTCGAACGTGGTCAGTCCGTTCTCGAGAATGGCGCCGACGATGCGTCCCTTGGTTACGCCGTTGCATCCGCAAATCGTTTCGTCCGCGCTGATCGACGCGACATCGAGTCCGCTGTCTCCCCCGGCTTTATGGAGCACCGAGGCACTCGTATATTCCTGAATGTCGCTGCCCTTCTTCAGCAGGCTGAACAGCCGGGTTCCATCGGAAACGTCCCCGTACAGCACGACACCGACGATGCGGTTATCGCGAACCAGGATCTTTTTGTAGGATCCGGCGACCTCGTCCTGCACGACGATAGCTTTCGTATCCGCATCCGCATGGATTTCTCCGCCGGAAAACAGATCGCATCCCGCTACCTTAAGCTGCGTGGACAACACGCTGCCCGCGTAACCGTCCGTTGGCCTGCCCGTAAGGTGGTCCGCAAGCACAATGCCCTGTTCATACAATGGCGCCACCAGACCATAGGCAATACCGCGGTGTTCAGCGCACTCGCCTACGGCATAAATTGACGGGTCCGTCGTCTGCATCAGGTCGTTGACTTGAATCGCCCGGCCAACCGCCAGTCCCGCGTCCCGCGCCAGCGCTGCATTCGGACGGATGCCGACGGCCATGACGACAAGATCGCATTCGACGTTCGTTCCGTCTTCAAACCGAAGCCCCTGTACTCTCCCGTCACCGTAGATTTCGGTTGTTTTCTTTTCCATCAGAAACTTCATGCCCTGGGCTTCCAGGTCCTGCTGCAGCAGCTTTGCCGCTGCCGCGTCGAGCTGCATTTCCATCAGATGGGGCAGCAAATGAACGACATGGACCTCCATCCCCTGGTTCATCAATCCGCGAGCTGCTTCCAAGCCGAGCAGTCCGCCGCCGATCACGTGTAGGGGACGACGGTTCCCCGGCCGGTTCGGACTTCCTTCGACGCTCGGTTAATCTCTACAGCCCGTTCCTGGGACAGCAAATGTATGTTATTGGACTGATACCAGTCCCAATCGTTAATCGTGATTTCTTCAAACGTCGTTTTCCCTTGCAGCACAGGGGACAGCATAATACGGTTATAGTTGGGATACGGTTCATCCCCGATCATCGTTATCTCGTAGCGGTCGCGGTCCCGGCGGAGAATTTCCTCGATACACCGCGCCCCCGCCATCCCGTTGCCTATCATCACCAATCGTCTGCTCATAAACACGCCTCCCGTGCAACCTTGTGAAATTAATTACATTTATATCGTAACGGATATGGGAGGCTTTGCCTGTGAAGTAAATCACAGTGGCTTTGTTAAAGCAAAAAATTTGCGAAGGACAGGAATTTTACGGCGTTATTGTGATGACCTCCAACTGTGAGAAGCAAACGTGTAAAAGGCCATCCTGATGGATAGCCTTGTCTTCGAACCTTCGTATTTTACGTGGGTAAGAATAATTCTAATTTTCGTAAGCTTGCTGCAGCGTCTTTATGTCGATTTTCTTTTTTGTCTGAAGTATGGCTTGCATGACACGTCCTGCTCTTGCCGGGTCGGGGTCACAGATCATCTCCGTTAAATGGCTGGGGATGATTTGCCAGGATACGCCGAATTGATCTTTTAACCAACCGCAAACCTGCGCCTTTTCGTCTCCTCCCTCGGAGAGCCTATCCCAATAATAGTCCAGCTCCTCCTGATCATCGCAATGAACGATAAAAGATATAGCCTCATTAAACTTAAAATGCGGTCCGCCATTTAACGCAACGAAAGACTGCCCTTCCAATTGAAATTCCACGGTCATCACCGTTCCCTCTACGCCCCGGCTTTCCGGACCGTAGCGGACAATTCTGCCGATTTTGGAATCATGGAAAATGGACGTATAAAAATTCGCCGCCTCTTCTGCTTGAGAATCGAACCACAGGTTTGGGGTAATCTTGTGCAATTTCATTCGCATCATACCTCCCGGCTATAATCTTTTCTATGATGATTGTAGCCTATCAAGGGAACCGGCGTTTCTTTTCGATTGCTCAATCGGCAGCATGGGACCAGAGGAATGTTCGTTTTGTCGACTCACATGCAATTCGTTTAGTGTTTGTCTAAAAACGCAAACAATTTTCGATACATGTCAGCGGAATCTTCTCCAAGCCAAAGTAAATGACCCCACGAATACAATTCACATAACTGAGAACTGGAAATCACCTGATGAGCAAATCGGGCATGGTCTATAGGCACGGAAGCATCATGAATACTATGCATGATCAAAGTTGGGCACCTAATAGCGGACAATTCATGATCGAACTCCTTCCCGGTCTGCACCAGGTCGATCAGAAAGCCGTGACCGGACCTCTGATATTTCAACATATTGGAGAACTGTTCCAAGTCGTGCTCGTTCGTCTGACTTAATACCTCCGATGTCGGTAACTGACTGAACGAACCGATCATGCTCTTGAATATCAGCTTGGGGAAAAAATCGTTCAACGTTCTCATCATCGCCCAAACGTATTTTTCCAGTGAAGGATTAAACATGATTTGAGCCGATTTGTATAATTTGTCGGCTGGAGTCAGCCACCTGCGAGTAACGGCCGATTGAAGCACGAGGCTTCTGACCTGCTGCGGATAGGATGTCACAAAATTTATTCCGCTTGGCCCTCCGGCCGATATCGCGATGAGATGAACCTGATCGATGCGTAAATGGTCTAAGAGTTCCTTGTAAGCATCACAAGCGACACTCAGATTCTCACCTAACTCCTTTGACGTCTTACCGTAACCCGGTCTGGATGGTGTGATCACCGAGTAGCCGTGTTCGTGAAACTTACTGTAGCCCAGTTCTTCACGACAATTGGAATGACCTCCATGCATAATCAGAATGGCCTCTCCTTCTCCAACAATCGAATATTCTATCGAATAACCTGCTTTGGTTGTGAAATAGCTGATTGTCCGGTTGACCCGATCCCTAGTCATCAGAAATACGCCAGCCCCCTTGTACCCAACCTATGAGGAACCGAACAGACGCAATCATAAATGATATGAAAGACAAACCAGAGGCTACATACCAAAGGACTGCATGATAGCGATCAGTTTCAGGAGGCTCCCCCACCGGACCCGTCTCGGGGATCATCGGATGCAGGTACAAATATCCTGCCCGTAACGAACAAACTGCCGAAATCAAAGAAAAGATCGCAAGCAGCACCCATTTCATTTTTTCCATACTCTGTCCCCTTTCCGAAAAAAGTACAGAACTACGGTTTCTGATTTCTTCAGTCCCAAATTAACTCGCCTTTTCTCATTTTGGCAATATAAACAATCTGTCCTGTATGGTAGTGGACTTCTCTGAACATCGCCATCATCAGATTTAGGGCTGTCGTTTCGTTGTTCACTTGGCTGTATGTAAGCGGCGGCCGATGGAGAAAAGGCTGGGACATTAATTGCTCTGGCTGGGATTTAAGATATTCAAGATACTGAAGCATAATGTCAAACGCGTCTTTTGCATGCTGGTATGCTTCTTCTTTCGTCATCATCAGTCCTCGTTCGAATTCCTTATCACGACCTCGTGTGTCCGGTTTGTTGAAAAGAATGGTCTCGACTCGCGAATGGGCAGCTCCTCTGATATGCGCCACCAAATTTGCGATACTGTTGCTTTCCGGAGTCGGGTGCCAGGTAATATCTTCCTCCGATACTTGATCGATGGCTTTAAGCGTCCCTTTTTGTTCCGATATCAACTTGACCTTCATGCTTTGGATAAATTCGAGTGCAAGTTCCATGTTCACACCTCTTCGTTTATAAGCCCGAACACTATGGATCCCATATTGCTTCCTATTCGATCCATTGTCTTGGCTCCACTTTGTGAAACAGCTCATGGTTTTGGGTATTGCGAAGTGCATCTTCGATCCGTCTGCATGTGAAATCACTAATGGGTCTAGGAAGTTCGTCTCTTGAATAAAATCCGCATTCTACAATTTCAGGCGAGCTTGGCTGAGGCGCTTGGGCATCTTTACTCGTCGCAAGGAACACAAAGTGATGAATGTCATAATCCGGATCGTAATATATGCCTGTTAGGTTCCCGATAAGCACTTCCATGCCGACTTCCTCAAATACTTCCCTTTTTGCGGTTTCCTGAGCCGACTCGTTCTCTTCCGCTTTACCGCCAGGAAGATCCCAATTGTGTTTGCCATAGCTGTGTTTTACCAGCAGCACTCTTCCCTCAGCATCCAGAATTACTGCCGCAGAGCCAATTAACTTTGGCATGAACTCGCCTCCTTATGGGTATTGAGTGATATTTAATCGACTTCAATTTTTGAAGCTCTTGTTGTTTTTCCAAAATTCTCCTGCTTATTATACCAGAACATATATTCTGAATCATCCCTGAAAATAACTTAACCCTCAACAGATTTCTGCTTTCACAAATCCCCATAAAAAAAGAAGCCGTTCAGGCTCCCTTATCACTTTCATTTGTTAAATCACTCGATTTTCAGCAAACGAACAACCTCACCATCCCAAAGGTCATCGCTAACTTTCAGAAATCCCAAAGATTCGTATATATGACCTGCGGTTAAGTTGTCCGGACGATGGCCGATCATAATTTTTTTGCAGCCCTTTCTTTCCATCGTATCGATCAGCTTGCGCATGGCTGCCTTTCCAAATCCTTTGCCCTGAAAATTCTGATCAATCATAATTGCTGGAATCCAGAAGTTCCCTTCCTCATCCGCCTTATTACAGAAGACCAGAAATCCAACCAACAGCTGTTCATCGTATATAGTAAGTAATTCAAATTCATTAACATATTTCGATTCAGCAATCCAATAAACGACTGGCGCTGGAAAAACTTCTTCCTGCTCTTTCTTAACCCTTAGCTTCGTACAAGCATACCAGTTATTAGCGGTCACCGGCTTCAGAACAATACCCATAAACCAATCCTCCAGGATTATCAAATAAACGATCACCTACATTTTACCATTTGGGCATCCTGCCTGGTTGGTATAGAACTTGTATAAGAAGCTTCTCCCAAAAATCATTTAATTCACATCACCGAGATACCGTACGTTCATTTCATTATTCATTAATTGATGTCCAATCGCTTTCGGATACAGCCTGATGTGGTCGAGTTGACGAATATCCACCCATTCTGCGCCGATCTGATCCTGGTCGGGATGGGTTCCATTCATCCGTGCCGGGGCTTCCTGCGCAAGCGAGCAGACAAAATAAAACTCCACTTGATGAACGTCATGATCCCATGCTGCGAACTCATGATTTTTCCCGATGTACTCGCGCACGTAAACAAGGTCCTGCACCTCAACTTGTACTCCAAGTTCTTCGATGCATTCCCTCTTGAGGGTCTCTATCAGTACTTCTCCGTGCTCTTGGCCGCCGCCGGGGAATAGGTAGAAAAAACCGTCGTTATCCTTATTTTTGGTCAATAACAGTTTTCCTTGCTGAATGATGATCGCTTTCGCAGAGTTTCTAATTGGCTTCATGTTTACCTCACGATTCCTAGATTTCTATGTGGTATGGATCTAACTTTAAAATCCGTTATGTTGGACAAGGTCCAGCCGATTTCCATAGAGATCCTCGAAGACAGCCTCAATGCCCCATGGGACCTCTTTCGGTTCACTGAGAAAATGAACTCCGTTTGCCTTCATTTGTTCGTAATCGCGATAAAAGTCATCGGTTTGGACGACGAGGAATACGTGGTTCGCTGCTTGTGTTCCAACCCTGTCCTGCTTAGCCTCCGTGTCTGCCACCACAAATACGATGGCGGTTTGCGCATCCTTCGACGGAGCTACGGTGACCCATCTCATGCCGGTCCCGAAATGGTTGTCCGTTAACAGAACGAACCCTGCCTTTTCTGTGTAAAATTCAATCGCTTCTTCAAAATTTTTAACCAGCAGCGTAACATGACCTATTTTTTTCTGCATGAACGTTCACTCCTCGTTGGTATATGAAAAAGCTCATTGGTCCTGAACCTTTTTTATATTTTTCCTTCGACCTTCTCCATGTTAACATTTTCGCATAACAGAAAAAAAAGAAGAAGTTGACGGAATGAATCGGCTTCTACATCCGTAAAAGGAGGTTCTTATGATGATTCAAGAAAATGATCTGAAGCATCTCAGACGCTGCGTAGCGTTGGCCAAAGCAGCTCTAGAGGAAGGAGATGAGCCCTTTGGCTCCATACTTGTCTCTGCCGATGGTGAGGTACTGGCGGAAGACCATAACCGCGTAGCCGGCGGCGATCATACCCGGCATCCGGAATTTGAGCTGGCACGTTGGGCGGCCCGGAACATGACGACGGAAGAACGAAGCAAGGCGACGGTCTATACCTCAGGCGAGCATTGCCCGATGTGCGCTGCGGCCCACGGCTGGGTTGGATTAGGCCGAATTGTTTATGCCAGTTCGTCCAAGCAGCTGATGCAATGGCTGAAGGAACTCGGAGCTTCCCCACCACGTGTACGCAGCCTCCCGATCCAGGATGTAATTCGCGACACGGTCATCGACGGCCCTGTTCCTGAACTTGCTGAGCAAGTTCGCGATCTTCATCGCCAATTTTACGCGCTGATTCGATAACCCCCTAGCACTGATATGATATACGGCTGTTCAGAACATTCATCCATTCTTGCCTGTTGTCAGCTCCTTTGTTATTCTTACCGTATGTTTGAACAAGGAGGCGTTCTAAAAATGGATCGAGAAATGCAACCCAACGGACTCGAACCCTATTTGTCTGAATTATCCGGGCGGTTAAACCAGCTGCTGCAGACAGATGGATTACATATAACAGAGATCCCGTCGCTGCACATGATGCGGGCCACGGCGACATCCGAACCTATTCATAGCATGTACGCGCCTTCTTTATGCTTCATTGTCCAGGGCGCCAAATCCGCAGCGCTTGGTCAAGAGATTTACCATTACAATCCGACCACGTACCTCGTGACATCCGTTCATCTCCCGATCAAAAGTGAGATCACCCAGGCATCGCCGGATGTTCCATTCATTGGGCTTCACTTGGAGTTTACTCCGGATCAAATTCTGGATATACTGCAGCATACGGATCTTGCCTGGCCTGAAGAATCCGAGCCGGGAAGCGGCATATTTGTCGGCAAGACGAATTCGCAACTGCTTGATGCCCTGCTGAGGCTGGTAAAATTGTTCGACCAACCTGCCGAAATCCCTATCCTGGCTCCCTTGATTACACGGGAGATTCTCTTCCGCGTTCTGCAGGGCGAGAATGGCCATTTGGTCAAGCAGTTTGCGGTAATCGGCAGCCAGGCGCACGCCATTGCGAAGGCCATTCAGCTCATCCATCGTGATTATTCCAAACCGCTTCGCGTCGAGGAACTGGCCAAGGAAGTAAATATGGCAGCATCGTCTTTTCATAAACATTTCAAACAGGTCACGGCTCTGAGCCCGCTGCAATATCAGAAGCGGATCCGACTCCAGGAAGCGAGACATCTCATGATCAGTGAAAAAATGGGGGCAGCCGATGCCGCTTTCCAGGTTGGTTATGAAAGTCCTTCCCAATTCAGCCGCGAGTATGCCCGATTGTATGGTCTGCCGCCTAAAAGTGATTTAAAGCAAGCTTCTATCCAGTAAGGGGGTTCCCTCATTTCCATAGGTGAAACACAAGCTGCGCCACAAGAACAGCAAGCCCCGATCTCGGTGAGATTGGGGCTTGTTCTTTTCATGGAGACCAAATTTAATTAATCATGTTAAGGATTTGTTCGCTGGTGCGTAACTTTCCGATTCGGGAAAAAATCGTACGGCACACATAATCATGATCTTCCTTGGTGGATGCAACATCTAGTATCTTGGCCGGCCAGCAGTCCACTTGCTGATGATGCCAGTCGTAAGCCGTGTAAGTAACTTTGTGGGAAAGCTTTGGTACGAGATGACATGATTCAACATGCTGTCTGGAGTACTTGGGGAAATTCAATTATTTAATATGATTAATGATTAATCTAATAAATATAACACTCATATCTTCTTGGCAGTTACAAGCCTGCATGAAACATAAATACACCCGCCTTTAATGCAGGCGGGTGTATGGGTCAATAGCTGGCTTTTGCTTTCCGTTTCTGAATTAAGCGAATTGGAATTGACTAATTGCCAGGTTCCCTTTCAAAATAAAATAAACATTCTGACTTCCGTGTATTCCGCTAAGCTTGCAGGAATAATCCTGCCATGTCTGTAAGTCGCCTGAAGTAAGATTGATCCGGCCCACAGGCAGCCCTTCAGGATGATCCAGCCGCACTTCAACGACGGCATCCGCCGCTCCGGCCGCCCGGATTCGCAGCGTATCCGCACCGTCCTCGAACTTGGCATCACGGAAAGTGATCCATCCGGATTGATCCTTCACGATCACGGCACTGCCGCCTTCCGTACACTCACCGATCAGAACACCTTCGTAATCGTCGTAATTGATGGCTTTCGTTGATTGTGTGAGGTCACGCGGCGGAATGGTCTCCCCGTCTACAACCAGCTCGGCTGTCAGCGGCAGGTTCTCCGAAGAAGCACCGGCCATCATCATATAGGTGCCGGTCTCGATGCAGTAGCGCTCGCGGGTGACATCCCAAATCGCCAGCTGATCGAGCGGAACTTCAAACAACACATCGGCCGTCTCGCCCGGTTGAAGCATCACTCTGCGGAATCCAAGCAGCTGCTTGCGCGGACGCTTGACACGGGACTGATTTGCCCGGCCGTACAACTGCACCACTTCCTCCCCTGCCACTTCACCGATGTTGGTTACCCTGCATGTCAGACGAACCGTTTGATCCGTGCCCGCCGTAAGCTTTTCGTTCGCAAGCTGCAACCCATCGTACCGGAAGCTGGTGTAGGACAAGCCGTGTCCAAACGGATACAGAGCCTCGCCCTCGAAGTATTGGTACGTTCTGCCGTGCTTAATGACATCATAGTCCATAAATTCCGGCAGCTGGTCGACGGATTTGTACCACGTCATATTCAGTCGTCCAGCCGGGTTTGTGTCCCCGAACAGCACGTCTGCCAATGCATGACCCAGTTCCTGACCGGCATGGGACGTGTACAGGACGGACGGTACATTCGCGTCCACCCAGTTTAGCGCGTACGGGTAACTGCCTACGACGACGACCACCGTGTTCGGATTGGCTGCATAAACCTCCTGAATCAGCTTCTCCTGCGATTCCGGAAGCGTAATGTCCGGACGGTCGATCGTCTCCTTGCCGTTAATCAGCGGATGATTACCGACGAACACAACCGCCAGCTCAGCTTCCGCTGCTGCTTCTTTGGCAGTCTGAAGCTTGTCCGTGACGATTTCCAGCTCGAACAGATCGGCATGGACGATCGGGGCATCCTCACCGGATACCTCGGCAGCACCTGCAACGTTGATCTCATTCGCGGTCTCCGCGGCTTGGCCGTCGCCAACCAGCAGCTGACCTGATCCGGCATGCACCGTCACTGGTGTACCGTTCCATGTTGAGAAGGTTACGCATCCTTGCTCATGTTCGGCAGGATGGATGAGGAAGACTTCTTTGGTGAACCACTCCCAAATTTGTTCGGACGACGCTTTAACGATCTTATCGTCAGTTGTCAGGTAGCGGCCATTGTCTTCAGAGATTAAGGTGTGGCTTCCCCAGCCCCAATCCGTCATTTCAAACACAGACGCATCCAAAGCATTTTCGGTCGTTGCAGCCAGTGCGGCCTCTTCTCCGGCCTGAATTCGAACATACCGCCCCGTCTTTTTGGATTTAAGCCGAATCCGGTCCGTTCCCCCGCTATAACATGTCTTGCCGTTCGTTCCTGCGCCGGAAAGCTTCTCTTTGATGCCCTGAAGCGGCGTGACGGCGTAAGGGAGCGAGCCGCTGTACCAATCCCGGTACACAATTCCGGCGAGCGGCCCGATGACAGCCACTTTGTTCAGCTTGTCTGCATTGAGCGGGAGAAGCCCACGGTCATTCTTCAGCAGCACCATTGCCTTACGGGCGGCTTCCCGGGACAGCTCCGCATGCTCTGGCCGCAGGATTACGGATTCATCGATCGCAGCATACGGGTTGCCCTCTTCAGGATCGAATTCGCCGAGCCGGAAGCGGACGCGGAAGGTATTCGTCAGTGCGGCGTCAAGATCGCTCCCGGCCAACAGTCCCTCACTCAGCGCTTCACGCAGCGCATCCTTGATCACAGCCGAATCGTCTGTGATACTGTCAATCCCGCCTTCTTTAACGGAGCGGGCGACGGCCTCCTTATACGTATCCAGGTATCCATGATCGCGGACGGTACCGGTCACGTCGAAGGCATCGCTTACTACAAAACCGTCCATGCCCCACTCGTCCTTGACGATGGCTTTGACGTCAGGACTCAGGTTCGCCGGCACGCCGTTGATGGCGTTGTAAGCCGTCATCATGGACTGGGCGCCGCCTTCCTTGAACGGAATCTCAAAAGCTTTCAAATAATATTCCCGCATGTTGCGCGGATCAATGCTGACCGAAGCGTCACCCCGGCCAACTTCGTTATTGTTCGCAATAAAATGCTTCAAAGTGGCAACCGCTTTCAAGTATAAAGGATGATCGCCTTGAATGCCCTGAATGAGCGCGGAAGCCAGTTTCCCGGTCAGGATCGGGTCTTCTCCGTAGGCTTCTTCTGTTCTGCCCCAGCGCGGGTCGCGTTCCAAATCGACGGTTGGAGCCCACAAGGTCAAACCGTTCACTTCGGGATTGCGGCGGTAGAACCCTCTGGCTTCGTCACCGATGACGCTGCCGATTCGTTTCATAAGTTCCGTGTCCCACGTACAGCCAAGGCCGATCGGCTGCGGAAATCCGGTCGCTTCTCCCAGCCACGCCATGCCGTGGGCTGCTTCTGTTCCGTGTTTATACGCTTTCACACCGAGCCGCTCGACGGCAGCTTGATATTGAACCATAAGCTCTACTTTTTCTTCCAGTGTAAATCGGGAGACCAGGTCACTCACTCGTTCTTCTAGAGGTAAGGATGTATTCTGAAATGGATAGTCGGTCTGTGCTGGCATCATTATCATCTCCTTCAGGCGTATTTTAAGCCATATCGGTTTCAGGAGATACCCGGATAATTAGAGGCGTTTTCATATAGAATTCATAGAAAGACTGTCCGTTTGATCACGATGAGGAAAGATTCGTATGTTCCTTAGGAAACCATTCTAAACGGGCTCCCAACGGTTCGATTAGAGGCCAGACCGGGACGAGGAGATGTCCTTGGTTCCATTCTGCATGTTGAACTGCTACCTGCTGTGGGGCTGCTGCGGCTTGTGCAGATTCATTCATCGCAAATCCCATCATTTCTAATCCCGTTGTGGCCATCGTTATCCATAATAAAAATTTCAGCTTTTTCATATGATACAGGTCACCTCTGCTGTTTTTTAAGATATAAACGCTGACCAACAGGAAATGTCACGAAAAATGTAGAACCCAGCCACGGAACATGGCATTCCTACCTGGCCGCGTGGTATAGTGAAACGAAGAACAAGCGATGGAGTGTAGAACGAACATGAATGAACGAAAACATCCCAATAACAAACGACAGTCCCAAGCCGGGACTCATTTATATCGAAAGGATGCAGCTGCTCACAAAGGCTTCCGCAAAAATGAGCCGATGAAGCAGACGTCTCGCTCTGCCCGCGATCATGCCGATGAGCTTCGGACCGGCGACCGCATCGTCGTGACCATCAAACGTTTGGGCATTAACGGTGAAGGCGTAGGTTATTATCGGCGGAAGGCGGTTTTTATCGACGGAGCGCTGTCCGGTGAAGTCGTCAAGGCCGAGGTAACTGAAGTGCAGCCTAAGTTTATCAAAGCGAAGCTTACAGAGGTGGAGAAACGATCTTCCCACCGGATCGAACCTCCCTGCCCGGTTTTCGGCGTATGCGGCGGCTGCCAGATTCAGCATATCTCGTATGAAGGACAGCTGCAGGCCAAAACGGACATCGTCCGCGAAGCGTTCAGCCGGTATGCCGGTATCGACCAGCTCAAGCTGAAGCCGATCCTGGGCATGGACCACCCTTGGGGATACCGCAACAAAGCCCAGCTGCAAGTGGAACGCCGGAACGGCGAAATCATAGCGGGGCTGTATGAAGCCGACAGCCACAGCATCGTGGATATCAGCGGCTGTCCAATCCAGCATCCCAAGGTGAATGAGGCCGTGGAGAAAGTGAAATCCGTGCTGGAAGAACTGCGCATCCCGCTGGCCAAAGAAAACGGCAGTAAAGAAGGCGTGCGTACGATCGTCGTGCGTCACGGCTTTCAATCCGACCAGCTGCAGGTAACGTTGGTTTGCGCAAACAGCAGCCTGCCGCGTCAGGACGATCTCATCCGTCTGCTCAGATTGTCTATCGACGGATTGGCAGGAATCGCTCTGAACGTCAATCCGAAGCGGACCTCGCTGATCTTCGGAGACCGGACCATCACCATATGGGGGGCCGATTCAATGCAGGAATCCTTGAGCGATTTGGAATTCTCCCTATCGCCGCGAGCGTTCTTTCAGCTCAATCCGCAGCAGACCGTGAAGCTGTACGAATCGGTCCGGGCAGCCGCCGGTCTGACCGGCCGCGAGACGGTCATTGATGCTTACTGCGGCACCGGCACGATCGGACTCTGGCTGGCCCCGCACGCCAAGGAAGTCCGTGGTATCGAGACGATCGCGGAAGCTGTAGAGGATGCCAAGCGGAATGCCGAGCGCAACGGCCGTCATAACGCCAGCTTCCATGTAGGCGAAGCGGAGGATCTGCTCCCGCGATGGGTCAAAGCGGGACTTCGCCCGGACGTCATCGTCGCCGACCCGCCGCGAACCGGACTGGACCGCCGCTTCCTGGAAACCGTTCTGAAAACGAAGCCCAACCGTTTCGTGTATGTATCCTGTAACCCTTCCACATTGGCCAAGGATAGCAAGGTGCTGATTGACGGCGGTTATGAGCTCCAGTGGGCCCAGCCCGTGGACATGTTTCCTCAGACGAGCCATGTGGAGTGCTGTTCGCTGTTCGTTTGGAACGGCAAAAGCGGAAAATAAATACGGCAACCATTTGAAGAAGGCGGTGTCAAAGCATGGATTTTGAACAGGTCATGCAGGAGCTCGAAGCTCTCGGCAAGGAACGGCTCAAGAAGCAGTATATGTCCAATGGAGCACAAGAACCGCTTTTTGGCGTAGCGACAGGTGCCATGAAACCCATGGCCAAGAAGATCAAAATCGATCAATCCTTGGCTGAACAGCTGTACGCAACAGGAAATTATGACGCCATGTACTTTGCCGGCATCATTGCCGATCCGAAAGCGATGACCGAAGCGGATTTTGAACGGTGGATTCAGGGGGCCTATTTTTATATGCTGTCCGATTACGTGGTAGCGGTAACCTTGACGGAAACCGATATTGCGCAGCAAGTCGCCGATCAATGGATCGCAAGCGGTGAGGAGCTGAAAATGTCGGCGGGCTGGAGCTGTTATTGCTGGCTTCTAGGCAGCCGGCCGGACACTCAATTTGACGAAAGCAAACTCACAGATATGCTGGAATTGGTGACAAAGACAATCCACGAATCTCCGGAACGCACAAAATCGGCGATGAACAATTTTATATACACGGTTGCCGTATCCTATCTGCTGCTCCATGATAAAGCGGTCGAGACTGCAAAAGCAGTCGGTCCGGTAGAAATGAAGCGCGATCATAAAAAAAGCAGCATCCTAAATGCTTCGGAAAGCATTCAAAAAGCGGTGGATAAACAACAGCTCGGCTTTAAACGCAGATATGTAAGATGTTAATTGCAGATATGTAAGTTATTAAACGCAGAAGATGCACAGAAGGAGCTCAAGACTCCTTTTGTGCATCTTTTTATGCGCTTTTATTTACCGCTCCACAGCTCCACTCTCGCTTTGACCAGCTCTGTGTATTGCTTTTCCATCTCCACGGCGCCCGCGTTGTCGAGCTCCTTCAGCATGCCGTCAAAAATCGCGTCGAACTGCTCCGGTTTTGCCAGAACAGCTTCCGGAATCCGTTTGCGGATAATATCCTGCGTTTTCTGATAAATCACGTTATAATTGCCGTCCTGCGGAGCTGCAATATTCCAGGCAGCCCCCCACGGCTTGACCGGAAATTCCTTGCTCGATGGGAACAGGTCTTTCCAGGTGGTTGCTCCGTATGCCTCAAGCGTTTCCTTTTCCGGCGCTGTGTATGAGGCGATAATTTGTTCCGGGAAATTCGTCGTATAATAGTTTCCTGTGGCGTCCTTGACACCGTCACCGTAGTGAGCCGACATGTTTCCGTACAAGCCGATCCCGGTGGTTTTCGTAAAGTTGGCGTTATCATTCACTTTCTTATCCAGCACATCTTGGGGAATGATCCGTTTGCCATCCACCACATTATAGTGCTTGCTTTCAATCCCCCAGTTGATCAGGACCTGGCCTTCATCGGATGCAAGGAAGTCTAGGAATTTGATCGCCCGTACGGGATCTTTGCACGCGGTCGTAATCCCTACTCCCCAGCCGGATAAAAATCCCCTATCCTGGAAGGAGTGATCTTTATACTCTTCGGTCAACGTTACGGGGAAGTGGGCATATGTGCGGTCCGCCTTGCCAGTCGATTTGAGCGCATTCTCCGCATCCGAGTAGCCCCACTTGGCATCAATCAAGCCTAGTACACGGCCGCTGGCTATTTTGGCCTTATACTGATCGCTCTTTTGCACGAAGGTTTCTTTATCCAGCAGCCCCACGTTGTACATATGGTTCAGCCAGCGGAAGTATTCCTTCTCCTCCGGGCGTTTGTAGTGCAGTTGAGCGGCATAGGTTTCCGGATTAATATAATATTCGCCGTCGTCTTGGACGCCAGTCGTGTAGATCGCAGGGTTCGTGACCGTGATCATGATTCTCCAATCGTCGGCATCCAGCGTTAACGGGATTGTCGGCTTGCCGTCAATCGTAGGATGCTTATCCTTATACTGCTGGAGAACGTTTTCAAAATCTTTGACGGTTCTGACTTTCGGATAACCCAGCTCCTTCAGCACCGCATTCTGGATTTCAAAGCCGCCACCCGCGTCAAAATCCTGCTGATCAACAGCCGCGTTGCTTGGTATGACATAGATAGATTTGTCGTCACTGCTGTATGGCAGGCGGTTCATGTACTTGCCGTATACCTTTTTCAGATTGGGTGCATACTTGTCGATCAAATCGGTCAGGTCGATCATGGCCCCGGCTTCCACCAATTTGTCGACATCGCCTTTGGCGTAAATCAGATCCGGGTAATCACCGCTCGCCGCCATAAGCGATATTTTATCCGCTCCCGCGCCGGATACGGCGTATTCCGCATCCAGGGTCACCCCTGTCCTTTTGGTGATCTCTTGGCCAACCTCATCCTGCATTTTGTTCCAGTTCGGACTCGCGTCCGCCCCAAAAAACGAAAACGTGATCGGGCTTGTATCGTCCGCTTTGGAATCCTGCGTGCTGCCGGCCGAATCGGCTGGCTTGCTATCCCCTGAACTGCTGCACCCTGCCGAAATGAATAGCATGCCGGCAAGAAGAAGCAGCCCGAATTTTTTCCCAACTGTACCTGTCATGGTCATTGTTCCCCCTTATTTCTGTTAAGAATGCGTTTGCATTTTTGGGTTTAGCATAGCTGATTTTCGCTCTCCCGGTTATCCTTCCGTATGTGCGTGAAGTAAAAACGTTTTCGGAAATATCCTCGAAAAATATCCCTCCTTTACCGAGTTCCGGTTTGGTTAATAGCAATTGTAATTTGTAATCTGCTGGCAAACCTTGATTTTTAAGTCGCGGTTATAGGATGATATAGACATCAAACCATACTTTTTCGGGTGGGATCCTCCATGAGCATCAACGTGTATTTAAACTGGTTTACGACCGACGAACAGTTTCCGTTTTTCATCCAGTATGGAGGTCATGACGAAGACATGCAGCTGCATAAGCACATCGACTTTTGCGAGCTGGTGATCGTACTGAACGGACATGCTACGCATATCGTCAACAACGAGGCTTTTTTTATCAAAAAAGGCAACGTGTTTGTTATTAATGGCGCCACGCAGCATGCCTACAAGGATCCGTACGATTTTAAAATTTGCAACATCATGTTCAAGCCCGATATGCTGAAATATGCCGGCCCGGATTTAAGGGCGTCTCAAGGATTTCAGGCGCTTTTTATTTTGGAACCGCTTTATCGCCATCTGCATCCTTATGAAAGTAAACTCAACATTCCGCTGTCCAATCTCGAGCATGTGGCTTCGGTCATTTCCGATATGATTGACGAATACCACCATCGGCACCAAGGTTACCAAACGATGCTGGCTTCACGGTTTATGGAACTTGCCGTATACTTGTCCAGGCTGTATGAGCACCAGGATCAGGGCGTCGAGAGCAATCTGATGCATTTGGCAAATGCAGTATCCTATATCGAAGACCACTACCTCGAACCGATGACCCTGGAAGAAATCGCAGATAAGTCCCGGATTTCCGTACGGCACCTGAACCGGATCTTTCGGGCATATTATCAGACGTCGCCGATGGCGTATCTACAGCGGCTTCGCCTGGAACGGGCATGCATCCTGCTCAAGCAGACGAACCTTTCGATCACCGAAATCTCATATGAATGCGGCTATAACGACAGCAATTATTTGACACGCCAGTTTAGAAAAACTTACGGCATGACGCCCAAAGCATTCCGGAAAAGCGTGCAGCCGTAACTGGGGGAGCGCTGGCGTCAGCCTACCGGATCGTACTCGAACCAATCGAACGATGCAGGAGCGGGCTCCTCATAGGCAGATACCGCGTACATCGCCACGAATACCCCGGTGAATCCCCCGGCCACTTCCGTGGAAAGCAGGTGGGTCTCCCCCCAGCCGATTTCCGTTAGTTCTGCTCCCGGCTGCCCGTAATAAAACACGAACTTGTCAGGCTGTACCTCGATCTTAAACTCCAGCGGCCCTGCCGGACATGCATGTTCTTCCTCCACGCTTAAAGAACCGACGGTACGCCGAAGCCGTATCTTCTTGACTCCATTTATTGACGTAACGGCAAGATCATAGTGATACCTCTCATTCATATAAACGGTTAACCCGGCTTCTTCCCCGTCGCCGGCTGGTTCATATTCCATGGCTGCCGAAATATTGCAGGTAAAATGGCACAGACGGCGGCCAACAAACGCCGGAGCGCCGGTGTCGGACAGTGTCGTCCGATTTCCGCGAAGTTCCAGGTGCCCTGGCCGCCGCTCCAAAGACCAGCTACCAGGAGCGGGATTACGTAAAAAGGTCCACTCCAGCCGAAGCTGCGAGGCATCAAAGTCATCCCTTGCCGGCTTCTCGTCCCAATGGACGGCAGGCAAATTCGGCGAGTCCATAACGGGTTCGATATGTCCGCTTGCTCCGATGACCGGCCAACCGTCCGTCGTCCAGGTTACCGGCGCAAGCATCACTTCCCTGCCCAGGTGGTGGCGCATCGGATAGGACGGTGGCCGGATCCCCAAACAAACCGCCCACCAGCTTCCATCATGAGCTTGTACCAGATCGGCATGACCTGTCGCATGGATGGTGCTCTTCAGGCTCCGGTTCGACAGAATCGGATTATGTGGGCAAGAATCATAAGGTCCGTAAGGATCGTTGCATCTGGCGATCGTCACCATATGTCCGAACTCCGTTCCACCTTCGGCGATCATCAAGTAATAATACTCCCCTATTTTGTAGAGATGCGGCGCCTCCGGATGCGACCCTCCGGTTCCCTGCCAGATCAAGCGGCTTTCTGTGAGCATCTCACCGGTTTCCTTATCGATCTCGCATTGATAAATCCCGTCTCCCTCGTCTCCTATTCGGGTCGACTGGAAATACACACGGCCGTCCTCATCGAAAAACAAAGATGGATCGATCCCGCCCTGCGCAACGGGTATAGGATCAGACCAGGGTCCGGCTGCTTCAACACTGGTCACATAAAAATTCCCGATCCCGCTAACATTGGTCGTTATCATATAAAACATACCTTCATGGTAGCGAAGGGTTGGCGCGTAAATGCCGCCTGAACTGCCTGCACCCGCTAGCGGCAGCTGCTGCTCGTTCGTCAGGCAATGCCCGATTTGCCGCCAATGCACCAAATCTTTGCTATGAAAAATAGGCACCCCCGGAAAATACTCGAATGTGCTGGTGACCAGATAATAATCGTCACCGACCCGGCAGATGCTGGGATCCGGATGAAACCCGGGAATGACGGGGTTGGTATACTGCATCAATACTCAGCTCCTAATCGTGATGATTCCACATTTGACTCTATGAGAGCGGTTACGCCAAATGGTTCTTGGTTCAACCGGGCCCTGTCCCATATTCTAAACGGTTGCCTGCAGTCAAACCTTGATGATCAAGTCAGGAAAATAGCATGATCTAGACATTCAAGCCACAGATATGGCACATTTGACACCCAACCATCAATTCGGATTTGTGCAGCCCAACACAAAAAAGCCCGCATTCTGCGGACTTTTCAAATATCTTATTTCTAGTGATTACGAAAACTCATTCAAATGTTCCGGCGTCCAATTTTTCACACCGTTATCTTCGATGATGCCCAATACGACATCCGATATATCCGGATCCGAGCTGAGCTGGTCCTGAACTCGGAACTTAATATCATCGGCATCGGCAAGCGACAGGCCGCTCCGAAGTTCGATCATCGTATCCACATGATAGTACCGGCCTTCCTGGATAATCCGCAGACCGTTGATGTCGGTGACATCCTGATCGGACAAGATGATGGACGACACCTTCTCCGCCACGTCGCGGGGCGCAGCCACACCGATTAGTCCGACCATATTATCATAGCCTACACGAAAAGCCACGGCCACCATCAACACACCGATGATAACGGTCACGATGCCGTCCAGCGCTTTAAAGGCTGTAAATGTCGTGACAACAACAGCGACAAGAGCCAGAAACGCACCGGTGACCGCTACCAAATCCTCATAAAAGACCAGCCGCGTCGGAGGTGCTGAGCGTGATACATGCTTGAAGGCCATGGGGATGAGTGTGATTCCGGAGGCCTCAATCCTTGCTTCTCGGGCAATTTCCTTCATCACCTTAAATAAAATCGCGCCATCGATCACCAGGTTCAGAATAAGCGCACCCACGTTTATCCAAAAAGCTCCGCCCGCTTTGGCCGGATGATGAATCAAATGCCATCCTTCCCGAATCGTTTCATAAGCCATAATCGTCACCACAATGACGGCGACCATGCAGAAAATGTTGATCACGCGGCCGAATCCGGTCGGAAATTTACGGTTGGGCTTTCTTTCCGCAAGCACGCTTCCGGCAAACACAAACCCTTGGTTTACACAGTCCGCCAGCGAGTGCATCGCCGAAGCAAACATCGCCCCGCTGCCGCTCAAAGCAGCACCCACCCCTTTGGCTGCAGCGATGACCGCATTGCCGAGCATGGCGATCGCCGATGATTTGTTTCCCTTTTTGATGAGTGTCAGCCAATGCTCCCGTTCCTGCTGCTGCGCCATCTTTTGCCTCCTGCTAATAATCCGACATGGTTGAATATGTTCTTACGATGGGAAAAATAGCCGGGTTTTATGCAGTTCAATGGGAAATAGACGATGTTCATTGGTTGCCTTGCAAACGATAAACCAAGAAAAAAAGCCCGCTATCAAGCGAGCTTTCGAAAAATCCTTAATCTACGCCGATCATGAGCCCGGTATCTCCAGGATCTTTCAGCCAAATGGACGAGATCGCCCATTGGTCATCAGCAGGTCCAAACCCCTTTTCAATCGTGAGCATTGCTTTGCCTGTGCCTTCCACGCCTGCGGAGGTCACCAAAGGGTAATCGAAGGAGATTTGCACTTTGCCGTCCGACAATGTCTTGGTAGTCATGTTGGTGACCGTGCCCATGTGAGGACTGGAACCCCCGGTAACCCAGAAATTGTCCTCAAACTGCTGTTTGGTTTTGGCCTGCAGCGCGGGAGTCATCACCGCGTACTGCATCGGTCCGCTGCGCTTCTGGACACCGCAGATCCAGGTCTTGGCGGCATCCTCCGGCGTATCGGCCTGCAGTGCGTTCATGAAGCCGTTCACCTGCTGAGCCAGCTTGCTCGCCTCGGGCAGAGACACATGAATGCCGTCGCTTTTGTACTCCACTTCGCCTTTCAGCTGCTCCACGATGGCCCGCAGCGAGACCATGGCGGTTCCATTTTCGATTCTCAATTTCAGAAAATTGTTGGCGAATCCCGCCCCATTGATAAAAATCCGCGGCCCGGCCGACACCGCCAGCGCAGAGCCCGACAAAATGACAAATGCCGAACTCGCCGCAATGAACACCTTCAACCGTTTCTTCATAGATCATTCTCCTTTATATACGCCATTGGAGACGTATTTATATGTATAGATGTCATTTCTATTGTAGGAGAATGGCGATCCATGAAGGGTTACGTATGGGTTACGATTCGGTTAATGAACCCTCATCAATAGCTTTGCGGATATCATAATCGTGTATGTCGATATCAAGGTCCATGCCTTGTGCCAGCTTAGCTAACTGATAGCCGATAAAAGGCCCCATCGTCAAGCCGGATGCACCGAGCCCGTTCGCTGCTAGCAGGCCGCTCCAGCCCGGAACGGCACCAAGTACCGGCAAAAAATCGGAGGTGAACGGACGGAATCCGACTCTGACCTCCTCGAAGGTACCGTCCCCCAATCCGGGCGCCAAGGTTAATCCTTTATTCAGAACTTCCTGCATACCACCCGCTGTCGTTCTTGTATCGTAGCCTTCCACGTCATTTTCATGCGTTGCCCCGATCACAATCTTCTGCTTCTCGAAAGCAAGCAAATACTGATCCGAAGGCGGCATGACGACTGGCCATGTGCCTGTATCCTCATGATTCTCGAGCTGGAGGTGCATGATTTGCGCCTTTTGGTAACGGACGTTAAAGCGGACACCAAGCGGCAGCAGGAGCTGTCCGGCCCACGCCCCTGCACAAACGATCGTACGGTCCGCTGCATATTCGTCGGGTCCGACCGATACTCCGCTCACCCGGTTCCCATCCGCCAGAAGCTTCGCATCCCCGTGAATCACAGCAGCCCCGTGCCTTTGGGCAGATCGAATCAAAGCGTCGCGCAGTGCACGGCCGTCGACCCGGGCGGCGCCACTGATCCGAACCGATTGATAGCCCCTCTCCAGCAGCGGAAAGCATTGATGGGTTTCTTCTTCCGAAAGCCGGGTAATACCGCCGATTTCTGGCGCATCCGCTTTGCGCTGCAAAGCCCGCTCCTCCATCTTCCGGATTTTCTCTGGGTCCTGGTGAATGCTGAGGGCACCAACCTTCGCGTAGCCCGTCCGAGTCTCGCCTTCCGCTTCCAGTTCCTTGATTAAAGTGGGGTAAAAAGCCGCCCCTGCCTTGGCAAGCTGGTACCAGGCCTGATTGCGTCGCTGCGACAGCCATGGGCAAATGATGCCCGCGGCGGCATCCGTCGCCTGTCCTGGATCCTTCCGGTCGATGAGAAGGACGTCCGCTCCCATTTTTGCCAGCTGATAAGCCGTCGATGCTCCCAGGATGCCTGATCCGATGATGATATATTTCTTCATAATTACATTCCTTTCTTGATGCCTGTTACCCCATTATAGCGAACACACTTCTCTTACAGAGGAAATTCGAGCTGATCTTTAGGTTTTCCTGAATGTACTGTTACAAATATTTTTTAAAGCCTTTGCTGACAGTCCCGTCATACCCTTCTCGTTCGAAAAATTGATGGGCACGGACTCGTGTGAAATGACTGAGGAGCATAATTTTGTGACAATGCAGCGATCTGCAATACTCTTCAGCATATTGTAAAAGGGACTGGCCGATATTCCGGCTGCGGTGGTCCTCATGGACGACGATGTTTTCGATCAATCCGTAGGGTCTGGTCCCATGCATGGCTTGAAGGCAGATGTTCAGCGTAAGCGTTCCCAGCAATACCCCTTCCTCTTCATAGACCAGCAGAAAATTGGCGGGGTCCATTCTAATTTTTTCGATCTGCTCTGCCAGCACATTCATTTTCTTGCTGTTCGGCACCAGCATTCTGTACAAGTTACTCAGTTGTTCCCTATCTTTGGATTCCGCTTCACGGATCATAATTTGATCTCCCTCCGATCTATCTGACGGCTCTATTTTTAATATGTTTGACCCCTGTCGTATGATCTAAATGTCGCCGCCAGGTATAAACCACAACTGATTATGTTCTGCTTTTTGCATCAGTACTTTATCTCTATGGAGGATAATGCAAGCAGCCCTTAACTGAAATGTATTTGTACCGGTCTCATAAGATATCATCATGTTATTTCATTCCCCACCCTCGATAATAATTTATAAAGTTTCTTTTGAGAGGCTTATTTATGACATTCCAGCTAACCTATAAGCGACTATATTTCGATACACAGCGCCGCAAAACCTGCAATGACATATAGATGTCCACTCATCTCCGTTCGTCTCGCTGCATTCATTGCAGCCTTTTACCACCAGCAGCCGCAAGGTCATATTTTCATTGGTAGTCCGCATAAACCATATAGGAGAGAAGTCATGAAAATGGAGGTTAAGGAATGAACGATTCCCATCACAACGGCGCTGCCCCTCAGGCTGGCAGTACAGCGAACGGTGAACCAAATTCAGCGGTTTCAAATGAGGGGAAGGACAGGCCGCATAGCGTAAACCAGTCCTTACCATGGGCAGAAGATCTGCCGGCCGTGATGCACTCGCAGACGGTTGGCGAACGCGGACCTGTCCTGGAACAGGATAACATTTTGCATGAAACGCTGGAAACCTTTGTACATAGCAAAATCATTGAGCGTCCCGTCCACGTAAAAGGCTTTGGCGCATTTGGTTATTTTGAGACAGTGCATTCCATGACCGACTATACGATGCTCAGCTTTTTGCAGACGCCCGGTCAGCAGGTTCCCGTCGCGGTTCGCTTTTCCCTCGCGGTCAGCAATAAAGGCACACCGGATACTTCGCGCAATGTGCGCGGGTTTTCCACCAAGTTCTACACTGAACAGGGGGTATTTGATTTGTTATGCAATCATATCCCCGTCTTTTTGGTTCGAGATGCCGTCCGGTTCCCCGAATCGATCAAGGCCTTTCTCCCCTCGCCGAAAAACAATCTGATCGATCCCGAACGCTTCTGGAGCTTTGTAGCGAGGGCGCCGGAAGCTACCCATTTCCTCGTTTGGCTCTACTCGGACGTGGGCACGGTGAAGAGCCTCCGTCATATCAAGGGTCACAGCGTGAGCACTTACGTGTGGAAAAATGCAAAGGGCATGCGTTTTTATGTAAAATACCACTGGATGCCATTAGCCGGCGAGCAGTACATCGATCGGCAGGAAGCAGCCCGGCTGGCGGGTGAGAACCCGGATATTGCCGGCCAGGATCTGTACGATACCATTGCCGCGGGCAAGACCGTGGAGTACGGGCTGTATGTGCAGCTGATGAATCCCGATGATGCGGCGCATCTTCCGTTCGACCCGCTGGATGATACCAAGGTATGGGACCAGCATCAGTACCCTCTTCGTCCGGTCGGCCGCCTCGTTTTGAACCGCAATACGGACAATTATATGGGACAGGTCGAAAAGATTGCCTTTTCCCCGTCCAATCTGCTGGAGGGTGCCGAGCTGTCGGATGATAAAATGCTGCAGGGCCGCGCCAACATTTACTGGGATTCCCAGCGCCGGCGGTTAGGCCCTAGCTTTCGCAGCATACCGATCAATCATCAGGAGAATTGGTCTCCGGCTTCCCTGGTGACCAGCGGAAATGGCAGATACGTGGAGGGCAAGCTCGAACGGACCGACATATCCAAACCGGATAATTTCACCCAAGCCGGGGAGTTTTACCGCGCCATTTCACCAGCGCAGCAGGAGCATTTGGTGGATAACCTAGCAGCTGATCTAAAAGGAATATCCCATGAAACGACGCGGATCGTATTAAGTTACTTGTACGAAGCATCTCCGGAGCTGGGTGAAAGGGTTGCGCGGCACATCGGTTTGAAAGGAAAAGGCTGAGACTGAACAAGGAATCATTTCGAGGATCATTTCGGGTATGCCATACGTTTGAGCTTGGTAGACGGGAGGAGGGATACGTTCTTTAACGTGTCCCTTTTTTGTGCTCAGCAGTCTATCTCAGCGAACTTTTGTCGTTCAGCGGAAACAGGAAACAGCATGAACAATGGCAAAAGGCGGCACAATGGCCGCCACCTTTGATCATACTCCATTAAAGTTTACATTGACTTCGACCAAGCGTTTAGAGCGACCTTTCGTACCAATACCCGGGAGAGCGGCCATCCAGACGCATCAGTGCTTCAAGGAAAAAATAATCGCCCCAAATGACGAAATCATCCGGCGAAATTCCCCCTCTGACAAAGTAGGAGCCATGACGCAGGAACCCCTCTTCCTCCGTGCTGCCGGCCGTGAAATAACCGTTCGCCATGGAGATGACGGACTGCTCCGCGAACTCTTGAAAAGATGCACGCTCAGGATCCGATTCGTCCAGATGCTGCGCCAGCTCCAGCATTCCGCATGCTGCAATAGCCGAAGCAGAGCTGTCCCTCGGTTCACCCTGCTGCTGCGGGGCGTCAAAATCCCAATAAGCCACAAGATCCTCCGGTACGTGATCTATGAAATACCGGGCAAGCTGCTTAGCAGTGTCCAAGAAATACGGCTCCTTCAAATAACGGTAGGCGAGCGCGAAACCGTAAATGCCCCAAGCCTGCCCGCGGGACCAAGTGGAACCGTCCCTGAAGCCCTGATGCGTACCTCCGCGGATCGAATCGCCCGTTTGCGGATCAAAGTAGAACGTATGGTATGATGATCCGTCCCCCCGTACGAGAAATCTCCGGCTCTTATCTGCATGAATGCGGGCGATCGCGGCATAGTGAGGGTCCCCGGTCTGCTCGGACGCCCAATACAGAAGCGGAAGATTCATCAGGCAGTCGATAATGATGCGCCCGCCGTTTTCCGGGTCCCCTTCCGGACCCCACGCCTGAATGATTTGCGCGGACGGCCTCCATCGTTTTAAGAGCAGGTCGGCTGCCTGCAAGGCGGTTTGCCGGGCATCTTCATTCTGCTCGACAATCCAGCCTGCCATGGCGGACAGAGAATACAGGAAGCCGATATCGTGGTGCTGCAAGTGACTCTCCTGCTGCAGCCTCTCCTGAAAAGAACGGACGCTTTGGACCGCTGCATGGTGGATATCCGGATCTTTACCGTATTCGTAACTCAACCATAAAATGCCGGCCCAGAAGCCTTCCGTCCAATCGGTATGATTCACCAGCTGATATTTGCCATCTCCGTGGCTGACATGCGGAAATTGACCTTGAAAGCGGGCGATGTTGGCTTTCGTGGTTAATAGCGTTTGCTCGATCGTTGCGCTCCAGTTCATAACAACCTCCTGAAAAATGATGAAGTAAGGATTCCGTGTTGGTTCTATGGGAAGGTGCCTCCCTACAAAAATGTAGTTCAGCCTGATCAGCAGCATGTCTGCGTACCTGCCTATTTCGGCTCAACTTCGTCCAGCGTCAGGCGGAACGCCAGATCCTTCATGTACGTACCCTCCCGATTCAGGAAGGTCATGCCGAAAAGAAGGTCTCCCGCTGTCCCGCGAACGATGGCGATGAGTCGGTTCAGCCCGCCCTTCAGGATGACTTCTTGCTCAGGCTTCGCGACCTTTTCCCCGTTTATATAAACTTCGAACGACGCCTCGGTGTTGATCCGCAGCTTCCCCTGCCGCATCTCATTTTCCTTCCCGGGCACCAGGATGAAACAGCTGAGGAACCATGGCGTGTCTCCAGCATCCGCTATGCGAAGCATCCCGTCATCCGGGCGCCGTTCCTTTTTCTGCATCCATCCGTACAAGCCTTCGCCCAAATTGTTCAACGAAAATTCGGGGTCCGTGTGGTAAGCCTTCATCGCTCCGTAATCGACATGCGGCGGACAAGGCAGGGCCATCACCGCTTCCACGGCCCACTGTGCATCACCCTTCTCGCTCGTAAGTAAGCCGTCATCGAAGGCAGCTCCGAGATTGGCGAGCAGGCGCGAATACAGGCGCAGCGCCTTGTCGCTGTCGGGATCGGGCAGCAGCTGTGAGCATACCACGCTTCCCCCGCCAATCTTGGCTTCGATCACGAATGCCCCTGCGGGCACGGCTTTAGCGCGATTCAGTTCCACCAGCGCCAAACGGCTGTACTCCGCCGTGTAGCCGTTCACGAAGTAGTCCTTCCAGGCGGTGCCTTCGACGCTGCGGCACAGCACCTCCGTGCCGGGTGCTTCGATTTTGTGGCTGGCCAGCACCCGGTTGACCACGTCTCGCGGTGACAAGAATACCTTGTCGTAGCCGAACAGGTCAACCGGGCTGATGCCGCGCATGGCGGCGCCGTCATCCGCCGCCAAGTGATACGCCTCGTGCGGAGCCACCCGCACGGGGCGGTCCAGCAGGCGCGCCAGCGCCGCCTGCTGCGGGCCCTCCGCCGGCAGGACGAGCACGCGTCCGCCGGCTTCGGCGTGGCGCCGGACGGCCTCGGCCGCGCCCGGCGCCTCAAGCAGGCAGGCTTCGGCCACCAGCAGGCCGAAGCTCTGCCCGGGCGGCATGGCGGCATGCCGGCCATGCCCGCCTGCGTCCGGCGCCGTGGCGATGCCTTGCGCCGGCCCCCCTTGCGCGGCGGCTGCGCCCGCCGACGCCAGAAGCGGCGCTGCTTCGTCAAGCGCCGTGTAGTTCAGCCGCAGCTTGTCGAGGAAAGCTGCGGCAGCTCCGCCGGCGCGTACCAGCGCGGCCGTGCGGGCGGTTTCGCCTGCGCCCGCGACATCGGCGCGCCCGGCGTAGGCGATCAGGTTCCGCAGCAGCAGGCAGGCCTGCGGAACGCGCGCGACGTTCGCCATAAGATCCAGCTGGCTCGCGATAAACATGCCTGTGCCGCTGCGGTATTCCAGCAGCGGCGACCACAAGTCTCCACCGTCTCCGAAATCGCCTGCACCGCATTCGAGCAGCAGCGTAAAGTCGCCGATGACCGGCTTTTCAAAGGCCGCATGAATGATCGGCAGCGGTCCTTCTTCCCGCAGCTCCTCATGCCAGAACATTAAATCCTCATCGCCGATCCCCTTCAGAACCGGATGGCTGTAGCTGCCAGCATGGGCACGGATGAAAGGCCTGCGCGACAGCGTCAGCTTGCCGAGCGACAGCTGGTTTTGCTCCAGCAGAATGAGACGGCCGCCGCGTTCCACGAATGCCTTCAGCTGCGCTTCCAGCCAGCCGTCCGCATCCTCGGCGTAGGTGCCGATGATGAGTAAGCTGTCCGCCGGCAGTCCGGCCAAGCTTTCCCGCTCTATTGCTGCGCATTCAGGGATCATCCGGCGAATCATGTCATACTCGCCGGCCGGACCCCAAAAGAATGCTTCCCGGCCGACTTCCACCGCTTCGCTGCGCAGCCGGGCGGAAACCAGTCTGTATTCGATACGCAGCTCATGCACAAGCTGCCCGTCATGCATCAGTTGCGCGGTCAGCTCAGCCCGTTCTTCTGCATCCACAGATTCCGGGGTCCATTGCAGCGAGATGATTTGGTGCTCAGCCGGAGCTTGGCGGAAGTCAAAGCTTTGCTCGTGAACCAGCTTGCCTCTCTGCCTGATCTTGCATTCCACCCGGACGTCCTGCGCGGCAAGTGTATCGTTGTACACGTCGAAGCTGCGGTGAACTGGCGCATCATCGTAAAAACAGCGATTGTATTCGGCCGCGATGATGGTTGCCGGCTTGAATGCTCTGGCCATGATGGCAAAGGCCGGATTTGGTGAATAAGCCGGATACTCTTCAGGCAGCAGACCGTTGTTCAAGGTCAGTGAATAGGCGGGAATCCGCTTCGGCTTGACGCCGGGCTGGCAAAGCTCGCCGGGACCGGTTGGCGGTAAAATCACATCGCGGTCAGGCATAGCCCGCATGAAATAATGCGCAAAGTTGAAGGTCGAAATGCCGGCTACGCCCTGGCGCCGGGCGTATTCCACAAACAGCCGCTCCTTCTCGGCAAGCCCGGCCGTGCTCTCATCTGTCCCGCAGTAGGCTCGCAGTCCGACATACATACTGCTGTTCTGCGGGCAGATGTACCACCACCCGCCATGCTCGCCGAACGTCAGCGGAACGTCACGGTCCCACTGGCCGATCGTGCCGTCAATATTGTAATGGCGGCTCTCCACCTCCGTATCTTCTTTCGACAGAAGACGGTTGTCTCCTTCAGCAAGAATCGGCCGCGTCGGGTCCAGCTCGCGGATAGCGGCCATCAGGCCGGGGATATGCTTTTTGAAAGCGTCACGCCCGTCGACCCAGCGCATCTCATTCTGTACGCTCCACAAGATGACGGACGGATGGTTTTTGTCCCGCTGCACAAGGCGGCGGACATGGTTCCGGCAGTTTTCCAGGTAAGCCGGATGGTCTGACTGCATCGATTTGCCCGAGCCGTATATCGCGGTTTCATCCACGATGAGCATGCCTTCTTCATCGGCGATACGCACGTAGTCCTCAGGGTACGGCTCGGCATGCAGCCGGATGCTGTTCACGCCGACGGAGCGGCACATCCGGTACCAGTTCCGGATGTAGGCTTCCGTCTGCTGCACCCCGCCTTGAAAATGCCAGGAATCTCCGCGCAGATTGACCGGAATGCCGTTCAGGACAAACTGCGGTCCTTCGCACCAAAACTCCCGGAACCCGAACGTAATATGACAGCGGTCGATGACCCGCTCATCCACCAGCAGCTCAAGCTCCGCCCGATAGAGGAATGGGGAATCCGGACTCCACTGATGGGCGTCCGTCCAATCCAGTATGAAGGAGGCACGGTATGCTGCCCCGTCCCGCTCGTTTTCGCACAGCCTTGGCAGCTGAATAACGGCACCGTCAACAGGAACGGCCGCTGCACTCGCTGCAAGAACCGGATTTGGAGCAGGATGAGTCAAGGATGCTTGGGCATACTCCACATGATGCTCATTCCCACTCAACACGCCAAGCTCCCGTACAACAAGCCTGACCTGAACCGTATTCTGCTCCATTTCTCGCGAATTGTGCTCTATCTCGGTGGAAGCTCCTCCGGCAATTGCATGCACCTCCAGTTTCCCTTTCCGGACGGACGTGCGGATGCTGACATCCTCCAGCGACAATTCCGGATAACCTTCCAAATAAACATCCTGCCAAATGCCGCGGCAAACGGTGCCGAACCAGGAACCGGTAAGGCCGGTCACTTTTTGCGATCCGGACGGAAGGGTCACACGGTCAAAGCTCCCGCAAACGATGTGCAGGTGGTGTTCACGATCCACCTGCACCCGGGACGTAATATCCAGCCTGAGCGGCAGGTAGCCGTCCTCCCATTCGGCGATTTCCTCCCGGTCCAAATAGATAACGGCCTTCTGCATAATGCCGTCCAGGCGCAGCACAATCCGCTGGCCGGCCATCTGGTCCGGAAGCCGGAAGCTCCGGTGCAGCACGCCCGCCTCGGCGGCGTCCCATTCCTTCGGATAATCGTACAGGTCCATCGGAACATATCCGTATTCGGGAATGTTCCCGAACGACCGGCCGGTGCCCTGCTTGTAGGTCCTTCTCCAGCTGGATGGGACCTGAACTTTGTGCTGATCGTATACGATGTTCTCCGGCAGCTTGCGGGATTGGGGCTGATCGTACAGCGGCATCAAATCCCAATCTCCGTTCAGACATAGCGAGTTACGCATGTTGTTCACCCCTTCTTTTGGCCGGGCAGCGCACTTCTAGCACAAGCATCAGCTTGCGCCAAATGTCCTGCCCGTCAGGAGCCCCCTCCCACTTGATAAAATGGGGCTCCATCACCTCGGCCCAGTTTTCAGGCTTCAACGACGTTTTCAATCGGCCCTCATAGAGCACGGGCGTGATCGTCTCCGGCAGCTCCGAATAGAAAAACAAAACGTTCTCGTGCATGCCGATCATGCCGTACTTATCGCCGTCCCCCGGCTTTTCCTCCTGGTATTGGTAGTGATAATATATATAGCTTGCCGTTTGCTCCGGTTTTAGCAGAGCGATTCTTCCGTAAGGGGTGCGTTCCTTATGGACACGGGTCCACTGCGAATTCGACACAGGGTGCTGGTAATGAAAAATATCAGTCATCGGTACCCAACGTCTTCCCGGTGCGCCTCCCGGCCACTCAGCCAGCCGCTCTCCGGTTTCAGCCAGCAAGCTTTCCGGGAGAACCGGCGTGTCCAGACATTCATAATATAGAAACAGCTGTTCTTGATCGGCAAATAGGCTTAGATTGGCGACCTGAAGCCGCTCCATCGCATCAGCAAGCGAATGCTCTCTTTCCTGGGCTCGAAAAAAAGAGCGCGGACTGCCTTCTCCGTTCCAGACGGCTCGAAATAAACATCGAATCATGTTGTCCCTCCTTGAGGTGGCTTTGGTTTTGCCATGCTAAAAATCTTAAGGTATCCGAGAATCGCGCTAATCCATGAATTTCGCGCTGCTCACATTTAGCACGATTTTGCCATGGAAGGTATACCGTATTGTCCTTGAATAGAATTGAATTGAACCTCTTGATTGCTGCACCGGACCTGGAATTGTAAAAGCGCCCCCTCCATGCAGGGAGAGAGCGCCGAAGAAACCCTTAAACACCAGTAAGCTTTATGGCACTACCGAGAAACGAATGTCGTCGAACAGCATGTAATCGAATCCGCTCACATAAAAGCCGACTTTGCCGGAAGGTTTATGCCCCGGATCGGTGCCGGACAGCCTCAGTTCCCCGTTCACATAGAGCTGGATGTCGCCGTCTTTGACGACCGCCTTGACGTCATATTCCGTATCCGGCTGCAGGTCTTGCGTAGGCAGCGCCTCTTCCTTGATCTTCTGCCAGGCGGTGTCGTACAGCATCCATGCCGACGTGCCGTCGGCCCTTGTTTTGTAGCCGATTCGCGTCGATGCAGTGGCGTCCTGGCGGTCAAAAATGTACAGCACTCCGTCATTTGGCATAACCGCAGGCGTCTTCAGCTTGAATTCAAGCTGGTAGGACGAGAAGCTTCGGTCGAGCAGGCCGGTGGCGCCGTTTAAGATTTTATAGCGGCGGTTCCCGTCCGGATCGGCTGCAATGCTGCGATTGGGATCGACAGGCCAGCCGTTTCCTCCGGTTTCAAAATCGGTCTCATGCATGATGTTTGAGACGGTGACCGCGATGTCCGCCTTGATCAGCGGGTTTACCTTGGATACGGCCGTGATGACCGTTTCGCCCTCGTACACGGCGCTCACGACGCCCGTGTCGTTCACTTCGACTACCGAAGGATTCGCGGATTGCCAGGTCACATCCGTATCCGGCGTATCCGCGGGATCAAACGTCAGCTGGAGCTGCTTGCTCTCTCCGGCAGCCAGCCGGACCTGGTTATCCGCCGGGATAATACCGGCCAGATCGGTAGTGAGCACCTTGAATTGGATGTCATCGAACATCATGTCGCTGACGTTTTTAACGTAGAACCCGACCTGACCCTCCGCGTTATGTCCCGGATCGGTGCCTTTCAGCCGGAACTCTCCGTTCAAGTACACGCTGATGTCGTCGTCCTTGACGAGCATTTTGACGGCATACTCCGTGCCCGGCTTCAAATCATGCTCAGGCATCTTGACTTCCTTCAGCACGGACCACGCCGAGTTGTAGAGCAGCCATGACGATGTTCCGTCCACCCGGGTTTTATATCCAATACGGCTTGAAGCGCTGCCCGCCTGGCGGTCGAAAATATACAGCGTTGCATTTTCGCCGATTGTCGCCGGCGTCTTCAGTTTGAAGGTCAGCTCATAATCGGAAAACTTTTTGCTGCTCAGCGCGGACGCGCCGTTAAGTAATTTGTACCAGCGGTTTTCATCCACTTTCACGATGCTCCGGTTAGCATCCACCGGCCATCCATTTGCACCGGATTCGAAATCGGTGAAGTCCATAATGCCGTCGCCGGCTTCAACGGTTACTTTCGCTGTTGCTGTCAGCTGCGGATTTTCCACAGATGCCACAATGATCTCGGTTTGGCCGACAGACTGTCCGGTAATAACGCCAGCGTTATCGACCGTTGCGATTCCCGGATCGGCGGATGTGAAAGACAGTGCCGGATGATCTGCGTTCCATGGCAGGACCGCGGTTTGCAGTTTGACCGTTTTCCAGCGGTCGACCGTCACATCGTCGTTGTATACGGCAACCCCCTGGACAGGATGGCTGTCCTGACCTGTGCTGGTGCCGGCTCGGCCGTTAATGCCAATTTCTCCAAACGGGATGTTGGGAAAGCCAGGTATGGCGCTGAATACGGCCGCATCCGGCCGCAGGGACAAATCTCCGCTCGCCAGGTCCACAAAGCCCGGATCCTCCGTCGTAACGAAGTTATTGGCATACTGAACCAGCCCGAATTTGTCATACGCTCCGTTGGCATTAGTCGTCGTGCTGCGTGGAATGGTCGGGTTGTAGATGACATTCCCCTGGAACGTGTTCGTATCGGGATAATAACGGTTTTCTGTAAAGAAGTTGGCCAGCTCTGGATACTTGGTCAAATAAGGCGTTCCGACAAAATCGTTGTTGGCGGCGAACAGCGCCTGCCATTTGGGCATGTAGTTTTTCGGGATTTGATTGTCCGGCTGATCCCCAAGGTAGATGTCCGCGTAATCATACGGAACTTTACTGTCTACGAAAATATTGTTCCGGGACAGAATATGTGCGCCGCCGTTGTTTTTGATCGCCGAGTTGCCCATTTTGTAGAAAATGTTTTCGTCGATCTGAAGCCCCATAGTGAAGTTGTCGGGATAGACGCCCTCCACGCCGGCCTTGCTTTCTCCAATATTGTGAAAATAATTTCTGCGGATGACGGTACCCCGCTGCTGCGGTGTTTCGCCCGCGTTCATGTAAATAGCCCCGAGATCCGAGAAGGTTTTGCACACATCGTAAATGTTGTTATACTCTACGACATGGTCGTTGCCGAAGATCAGCACGCCGGGATGAGGCGCGTCATGCAGCTCGTTATGCGCCATGCGGTTGCCGACCCCGGAGAGAAGAACGCCCGGATTGTAAGCTTTATGGTAATAAGCAAAATCATGAATGTGCGAATTTTCAACGACATTGTTTCCCGGCTGCAGGGTCGTTTTGTCGCCGCCCGTCAGCGTGACCGCGGTCCCGCCGATATGGTGGATGTGCGTGCTGACGATAGCATGGTCCGTTCCCGGCACGCCCTGAAAATCATTGTAGTAGAACCGGCTTTGCGTATTGACCAGCACGCCGCTGTTCGTGAAGTTGCGGATTTCGCTGTTCAGGATACGCACGTGGCTGCCGCCCATAATGACCGCTGCCGAGTCGCGTCCATCTTCCATGACCAGCTCGGAAAAGTCGATGTACGAAGCGTTCAGCGCATTGATCATCGGCGTCTTCAGTATCGTAACCTCGATCGTCGGATTCGCCGCTGTAAATTCGGCGTTCGGCAAAAAGTACAGCTTTCCCGCGTGGCGGTCGATGTAATACTCGCCCGGCATATCGATCTCTTCCAGCAGGTTTTGCGCAAAATGAAAATCCGGGTACCAGTTTTTGAGCAGGCCGCTCATCTCTCCGTAGCGGAGGGTGATGGTTTTGGCGGCTGTGTCAATGGAGGCGATTTTGTTGTAGGACCATTCCCAGCTGTAGCCGAATATTCCATCCAGCCAAATATCGTCCGCCTGGGTCCAGTACTGTGGCCGGTCATACGTATACGAAAAAGTTCCTCCGCGCGTATGAACTTCCCCGTTCGGATCTTTCCGCGTCGGGCCCGGATCGATGATCTCATCCATTTGTACCGTCCCTTGGTTCGGCCATCTCGCCAAGGTCATTCCTTGCCCATTGACGTACAGCTCCATCGGTGGGACTTTGCTCAGATCGTTGGCAAGATAGTAGCCGTGGCGGCTTTGCTCGCCGTAATCGGTAATCCCCTGGCCTGCCAAGTCGGCCACCAGCACTTTTTGTCTCGCCTCGGGACTGATGATCCGGTTAAGAACCGCTTGATCGGTGACCGATGTGAAGGCAGATTTTTCAATGCGTTTCGATCCGGACAAGATCACCTTTTCGCCTGGATAAGCCGTATACTTAATCGGCTTTCCGGCTTCGCCGGAGTCCTGCTCGTTCAAATCAAAGCTGCCTGATCGTTCGTACCGCCCCTCCCGCAGATACACCGTCACGCCGCCGGCGGGCAGGCCATCTTTCGCTTTCAGCTTCCGGATGGCATCCCTTGCCTTCTCCAGCGTTTTAAACGGGTGGCTTTGGGATCCATTATTCGTGTCGCTGCCATTGGTGGCTACATACAGCGATTTTCCCGTTGGTTTGGCGACTGCTTCATCCGCTGCAGCTTGCGGCGGAGACGGGGTGAACGTGATCAGCACGATGGCCGCGAGAACCGCGAGCAACCGTTTTTTTGCCATGGCTTCTCTTTCCTTTCAGCATGGATTAGGGCCGGCCTCGGTCCCGTTGTATGCTTCCATTGAAGCCGCCCATGACAGCAGGTTTCTCCCCGTTATCCGTGCGCCGCTTGCGCTTCTCTGCCTTTCAATGAACTTTTTACTTTTTCAACCCCTTGTCTTTCAGGAATTGTTCAAACTGTTTCTTCACCTCCTCCACATACTTATCCTCGCCCGCTTCCTTCAGCTTGCCGTAGAGCACCGGCCAGGTTTCGTCAAAATCAAGCGTCCCGGTCACAAGTCCGCGTTTGTATTCCCCCCATACGGCGTTCAGGTTGGCGATCTCGGTGCTGACCGGCTCCGAATTGAATTTGAAGGCCCCGACCGGATTGATTTCGGCTGTTTCGTTGATCTTCTTCGTTTCCTCCCAGACGTTCTCCGGCTGGCCTTCCTTCAGATAAGAATTGAATACGCTGCCGAACACCCAGTCCATATTCGGTTTATAACGGGAGTCCGGAAGTGCGCTAATGTATTCACCGGACTGCTTCTCGTAATGAACGCCTTCCAGGCCGTTGCACAGCAGATTGTACAGCTCCTTGTCGGTGTTCACGAGGTTCAGCAGCATCATCGCCCGGTCCGGATTCGGCGAAGTGCGGCTGATCGATTGGTTGGTGGTCGCCGAATAGCCGTTGGAAAACCAGTTGCTGAGCGGGATGATGACCACATCATGGCCGCCGTTTCTTGCTTTGATTTCCGCTTCGACACCCGGTTTCAGGACGATATGGTAATTCACCGCGATCCTGCCTTTGAAGTCGGCCGATTTGACGGTCGCCGCATCCTTGTAAATGAACCCTTCCTTGTACCATTTGCTGGCCAGGCGGAAATTGTTCAGTTCTTCTTCCGGATAACGTTGAAGCGTATAGGTCGGGTCATCCGTCTTGATGTAGAAGTGGTCATCAAGCCCCGGTACGATCCAATATTTGTCGTCATGCACCTGCGGATTGATGAAATCAGTGCCGAAGATACCGAACGGGATCATATCCGGTTCGTTGTCCTTGATCTGCTTCAGGAACGGTTCAATGTCCTCAATCTTTTTGATCTTCGTGGTGTCCAGTTTATACTTGTCGGCAAGCTCCTTCAGCACGATAAATCCGTAGCGGGAACCGTTGATCTGCTGGTTGGGGATGCCGTAAATCTTGCCGTCGACAGTGAGGCCGTCCCACATCACCTGCGGCACATCGGATTTCAGCTCCGGCGCGTATTGATTCAGCAGATCGTCAAGCGGCTGTATGGCTCCTTTGCGTACCAGCTCCTCCGGCTTCAGCATGTAGCCGGTCCAGAGAATGTCGAACTTCTCGCCTGCTGCAAGCACGGTGTTCATTTTTTGCACGTAGTCGCCAATAGAGACCGGCATCAGCTTGACGGTAGCATTGATCTTTTCTTTGACGATTTTGTTGACTTCGTCCTGCACCTTCTGCTGATCGGGCTGGAGCTGGGACAGCGGATAATACCAGGTCAGCTCGACGGGTTTCAATCCGCTCTCGTTCTTCACATCCGTTGATCCGGCCGATTCTCCGCCGCCGCCCGCGCTTTTTCCTCCGCCGCATCCGGCAAGGACGGTTGCTGCCAGCAGGATAAACGCCAGCACGCCAAACCACTTTTTCTTCATCTGTGTGACCTCCTGTTTTTATAATCGCTTGCGTGTATGTTAACCCTTGAGGGAGCCAACCGTAAGCCCTTTCACGAAAAACCGCTGGAAGAACGGGAAAATGATCAGCATCGGTCCGCCGGCCAATACGGCGATCGCCATCCGGGCGGAATTGTTCGGGAAGCTCGCCAGGTCGATGCCCAGTTGCGTCGCAAACTCGGTGTTCGTCATGAGAAACTCAATGCTGTTCAGCGTCCGGACCAGCAGCAGCTGCAGCGGTACCTTACCCGGATCGTCGATGTACAGCATCGCGTTAAACCAGTCGTTCCAATAGGAGAATGAGATCAGCAGGCCCAGCGTAGCCAATGCTGGCGTAGACAAAGGGAGAATGATGCGGAAAAAAATCCGGAATTCCCTCGCCCCATCCATTTTCGCCGATTCGATGATCTCAAGCGGGATCTTGGACATGAATCCTTTCATGACCATGATGTTGAACGGCGACAGCAGTACCGGAAGTATGAGTGCAAGCAGACTATCTTTGAGGTGCAGGTACTGGGTCATTAGAATATAGGAAGGAACGAGTCCCCCGCTGAACAGCATCGTGAAAAATACGTAAAAGGTCGTCATCCGGTTGTAGCGGTAATCCGGCCGGGAAATGACGTAAGCGGTCATCGCGGTCAGCAGCAGGCCGACGAGCGATCCGATCACCGTGACGGTGATCGTAACCCCGTATGCCTGAATCATCACGTCCGGGGCATCCAGCAGATAGCGATACGCCTCCAGGCTGAACGATTTGGGGATGAATTGATAGCCGTCCCGTGACAATGCCTTCTCATCTGTAAGCGATACGGCGATGACGAGCAGAAACGGCAGCACGACCATGACGGACAGGATGATAAACAGCAGGTTGATCAATACTTTCGACAGCTCCAATGTTTTTGTCACCTTTACGTCACCTCCTTACCATAAAGAATGGTCGGGATTGATTTTGCGCACAATGCCGTTGGCCAGCAGAACCAATACGAAGCCGACAACCGATTGGTAAAAGCCCGTTGCAGCCGACATGCTCACGTTCCCGATTTCCCGCAGTGCGCGATACACGTAAGTATCGATAATATCGGTGGATCCATACAGGAAACCTGAGTTGTTCGGAATGAAGTAGTGCAAACCGAAATCGCCGCGGAACATGTAGCCGATGGACAAAATCAGCAGAATGATGACCAGCGGCGACAGCAGCGGAATGGTGATCTTGCGGGCCATCTGCCATTTGGTCGCCCCGTCGATCCGCGCCGCTTCGTAATATTCACCGTTAATCCCCAAAATTCCCGCGAAATAGATGAGCGTATTGAAACCGACGGCCTTCCATAAATGAACCAGAATGAGAATGACCGGCCACGGCGCCGCGTTCTGATACCAGCTGACCGGATCCATTCCAAACGCTTGCAGCGTCCGGTTGATCAAACCGTCTGCATGGTTCAAAAAAGCATACGCGACGTAACCGACTAGAACCCAGGACAGGAAATGCGGCAGAAACAAGGCGGTCTGATAAAACTTGCTCCATTTCTGCTTGATTTCGTTCATCAGGATGGCAAGCAGCAGTGCAGCCACGGTGGTCACCAAGATGTAGGCGGCATTGTAAAGAACCGTGTTGCGCGTAATCCGCCAAGCCGTATCGGTAGAAAACAAATACCGAAAATTATCGAGTCCCACCCATTTGCTGCCGAAGATGCCCAGATCGTACCGATAATTTTTGAAGGCAATGATGAGCCCCACCATCGGAATATAGGCGAATATCAGCTTATACAATATCCCCGGCAATGAGAGCAGGAACAGCTCCCGGTTGTTACGGAAATGGCGCAGCTCCCTCCGGATGAGCGATTTTTGCTTGCGCTGCTTTGGCGGCACGTCCGGCGAGGGTAGCGGTCCGGTTTGTCCCGGTTCTGGCGCCACCCGTCTGTTTTCTGCGTCACCCGCCAGTGAAACCTTATTCAACATATCGTAAGCCCCTTTCCTCCTTTGCGCTCAGCCTGGTGTCAGGCTTTGCACGTATAACGATAACGTAAAACCCTTGCTGCTGCGTACTGTACAATTGCAGGATCACTGTACTGGCGGGCTGTATAGATGCCGGATTCCTGTATTTACAGGCCTGCAGCCGCCCTTGAGCAGGCAAAAGACCCGCCAGGGAAAAGGTTCTCCCGTGCGGGTCTTCATCAGGTTCATATGCTTCTCTCTATGGCTGATTTCAGGCGGTACTCCTTGGGTGTGGTTCCGTATCGGCGTTTGAACAAGCGGTAAAAATAGCTTTCGTTGCCGAAGCCGACCTTTTCCATAATTTCCGCTACGGTCAGCTCCTGCTGCTCCAAATACGTTCGGGCACGGGCCAGGCGGGTGGCATTAATCTGATCGACGACCGTCGTTCCTTCCTGTGCCTTGAACACCTGCCCGATGTAAACCGAGCTCATCTTCAGCATGTCGGCGATCCGCTGCACGTTGAGATCCGGATCGGCAAAATGCTTGTCGATAATTTCTTTCACGGTATCGGCAAGCAGCCTGTTTTTGTCTTCACGCCCGTTCCGCCGCTGTTCGAATACCTCGCGGACGACCTCGAGCAGCACCGTTTCGATTTCATCCAACGTTTCTTTCTCGAGAATACGCCGGTTGATGGCCTGAACGTTGACCGATACCGGGTTCAAATTGTGATGGTTCATCTCTCCCAGCGTATTGCTGAGCGTCACTGCCAGATGCAGCAGCGCAGAGTACATATTCTCGAAGCTGAATCCGCCGATCAGCTCTCTCCAGCTCCGGATCGCCTGCTCCGTCTCTTCCAGATCGCCGCTCTTTAATCCTTCAATCAGGCGCCGCTCCAATTCCTGCGGAATGCGGAACGTATCGTTTGCCTCGCAGCTTCGGACCCGTTCCGGCTCTAGCACCGCACCTTTGCCAAAAACCATGCGGTAATTGGCGTGGCGGACAGCCAGGTTATAATGCGCCGTGATTTCGCGGTAGTCTTCAAACGGGTCGCTGAGCGTTACCGTGAAGGTAACCCGATAATATTGAAGGATGGTGTGCTGAAGCTCCCGAAAGCGGTCGGCAAGCATGGCAAGATCCCTGGATTCGCCGCCGACAATAAAGACGAGATGCCCGCTTTTCATATCTGCGGCTTCGCAGGATCCGTGTTTGTGGAGCAGTTCCTGGCCAATATTGGCTATGGCGAAATACAGCAGCGATTCCGCTTGCGATCCCTGGCCGCGGGCAAGGCTCTGTACGTCGTCAATCTGGACCAGAGCCAGACGGAGTCTTGATGGATACGCAATATCGAGCCCGTACTGCTCTCTGATCCGCCGAAACTCCAGTTCGTGTACGCCTTCGCTGAGACCGATCAGGCTGCGCAGGTGATAGACCTTGGCGATGTTCCACTGGGATGCCCTCTCCTGCTCGAGCCCTTTCAGCTTTCCGATCATTTCCGTGACGTTGGCGGCAATGACCGACAGCTCATCCTTCGCCGGGGGAGCATCGCGCCGCTGCGGCGGAACGAGCGTCAGGAGCTGTCCGACCGGTTTATACAGCCGCAGCGAAAAAAACACGGACAGCAGCACAGCCAGGACTGCAACGGACAGCGTCACGGCCATCTCCGTCCATTTCATCTGCCTGACGCTGCCGAGCACGTCGTTATAATTCTGGAGGCTGACGATTTGCCAGTTGTTCAGCCCTTTGCTCAAATACGTCACCTTGTATTTATGCGAACCGTGTTTATAGATAAAAGAGTCCAGCGTACTCCCGGTAGATTGGATTCGCGGAAGCAAATCCTTTTTGACGCTCAGCCCTTCCGGCAGCGACCGGTCGTTGGAGATCAGCATGCGCCCGTCACCGTCGGCCACGAACAGCATGTCGTTCTCCCGCTCCGCGACACGATTAAGCGCTTTCACGTTATCCAGCATCCATCCCGGCTTGACGGTCAATATCAGGACATTATCATTTACGGAACCTAAGGAAGGACCGTCATAAATGAAGAAGGCGAATACGTCGATCCCTTCATTTTCGCCGTCCAGATCCATCGGAATCAACTGGAGCTTCGGCAGGTCGCTGCGGGACGACATATAATCCCCCAGCCTTTGATACAGCAGCCTGTTGTCCATATCATGGTTGAGCGATGAGAAAAACCGGTGCTGCGCCCCGTTGTAAAAGACGGCAGCGTGGAGATACGGAGACGCCGCTACGGTCTGATTCAGGCGCTCGATCTTCAGAATGCTCTGCTTGTAATCCGCTCCGGATTTCAGTGCGATCAGCTCTTCGTCGTTGTACAAGGATACCGCCAGGTCCTTGACGATGCCGTTCATGTTTTCGATGTTATAGTTGATTTGGGTCAGCAGCTTGCGGTCTGCTTCGTTCTGAAGGCTGAGCACTTTGTCGCGTGCGAAGGCGTTCATAAATAGGGAGGCCACCGCCAGCGTGGCGACTACGAGCATAAAGCTGAACAAGATCCGCTGTAAATATTTCCGCGTTCGCAGCATTTGCAGCAAGTTCATCGTACCTCTCTCCCTCCCAATTGTTGGAGTGACCTAACTATAATCCGGTTGATTTTTAGGTGTCAATCCGTTTCTTCAGCAATCGATCTCGAAATCGCATCCACATCGGGAATAACACCGGGTGCCGCGCCGAACATTTCCTTGAGAAGCGTACGCGCCATAACCCAGTGCCCGGCACGGTTTGGATGAATACCGTCCCCTGAACGATATGCAGGATTCAGTGCCCTTTGTTCCTTTATATGGTCCAGCAGCGGACTGCGAAAGTCGATGATCTGGTCGGCCACATCACCCGCAGACAGAAGCCATGCGGAATATTGTTCGAGGACGCGGTCATACTCCCGGTATGGTGTGAGATAACTGAAATCCGGTGCGCTTTCGGGCAGAAGTTCGGCGTTCATGAAGGATGGGTCAAACGGCGGCGGCGTCATGAGCACCACCTTGGCTCCTGCCTTTCGGCTGCGTTCGGCTAGACGATACATCCCCTCTTGAAAGGCAGCAAAACGATCCACGGAGTAAGGATGGTAAATCCCGTCGTTCATCCCGTAACAGGCGGCCACGATCCCGAGCGATATCGTATCCAGTGCGTTCCGAAGCCGATCGTGCACGCAGGGGCGCGGAAACGGGTGTGCCGCCTCACTGAGTCCCGACACGGTTTCGCTGGGCACACCGCATGGAACCAGCTTCATGTCCATCGTCGGCTTGTGCTGACGGAGCCAAGCTTCGGTATACCGGATATAATGACCGCTTGCCGTAATGCTGTCCCCCAGAAAAAGAATAACCGGCTTCACGGGCTGATTCGTCCTTTCATTCCACCTTAAATCCATAAGTACCTCCCCATTGACATACTCTAAGCCGATGACGTATCGATCTGCCATGCGTCGGCCCGTAATCTTAATGGTATCGCGGGACGCCGCTCTTCGCCTTGACGATGCCGACATTGTTTAGCATAATATGGACATGATGACCAGACTGTTTGCCACGGACATCGGGCTCGAACCGGGATTTACGTTCCGCATCCAGAAATGTCCGCTAACACACGAATATTTTGTACATAGCCACGATTTTTCCGAACTCGTCGTCATTTTGCAGGGCAGCGCCGTTCATATCATTGAAGGGAGGGAATACCACGTTACAGCCGGCCAGGTATTCTTGATTCACAGCGGCGTATCCCACGGCTACAAAAACGTCGACGGGATTGAATACATCAACGTCATGTTCCAGCCCGAGCAGCTTCTGCAGCTGTCCGAGCTTAGGCTGCTTCCGGGCTTTCAAGCGCTCTTCTACATCGAACCGTTTTACCGCAAGGAAATGAACTTCAAGGGCATGCTTACGCTGAACGAAGCGCAGCTGCAGGAAGCGACAAAGCTGCTTGACTTGATTTTAACCGAGTATGAGCTGCAGCCGCAGGGCTATCGTCTGATGATTCGCTCTTATTTTACCGCTCTCGTCGGCCTGCTCTCCCGCTATTATCAAATCGGCAGCGGAGCTGATGATAACAAGGCACTGCGGATCGGTGAAGCCGTCACTTACATTGAAGAGCACTTTCTCCAGCCAATCACCCTGCAAGCGATGGCCGACAAAGCCTACCTGTCCACCCGCCAGTTTCAGCGCGTCTTTACGCGCAACTATCACACAACACCGATGGATTACGTCATACGCAAGCGTCTGGACTATTCCTGCACGCTGCTTCGCCATCCAAACCTGTCCATTTCCCAGGTCGCACTCGAAAGCGGCTTTCGGGACCAGAACTATTACGCCCGCCAGTTCCGCAAGGTGTACGACTGTACGCCATCCGAGTATCGGGAGAAGCTGCAGGATTCATAAATACGAGGGAACGGCCATGGTTAAAGCAGCCGATTGGGCGGGCGACCCGAATCCTGCCGGAAGGCCCTGCTGCGAATCAGCGAGTTACATCAAACGGTTGTATAGGTAAGTCAATACCGCTGCCAGTACAGCAGCCCATAATAAAATAATCATGACACCCGCAGCCCAATTCACTGGTTTCCCTTGGTTCATGCGAGCATCCGCTTTCTTTTTGGCATCCTCAATGACCTCACCAGGCATCATTTTCATAGCAGCCAATACTCCCAGCGGAATCAAAACCAAATCGTCCGCATAGCCAATGACGGGTATGAAGTCCGGTATTAAATCTATGGGGCTGAATGCATAGGCAACGACGCACATGGAAAACAGCTTTGCATACCATGGCGAACGTTTGTCCCGATAGGCGTAATAGAGTACGAATACCTGCCTTTTTAATTGTTTGGCCCAAGTTTTCAGCTGTTCCATCATGTCTTCCATTCTCCTTGGCTTGTTATGACTCATGGTATTATGTTCATATTAACTTGCTACAAGACTTGCCTTATGTATTCTTCGCCGCCTTAAACTGACAACCCTCCCTGCACTTATTTACGAATCGACACCATGAGAAGGAGACTCTCAGCAGCAGCAGCCGTCCTCTATGCTATCATCATTTCCAGTCATACGAATTGGAATCACAACGGGATATAATAAGCAATTGGGACGTTTCAGGAAATGGGTCAATAAAAGCCCAGCCTTCGGGAGAAGAAGATCGGGCTTAATATTAAGAAACATTTGAGACCAAATTTATAACAAAGATTATAGAACAATATGTACGCTATATTTTCGTGATCAAGGGCGCCTGTGGAATATGGACATGATGCATCCAGCCTCGGCCATCAACGCAGCGTCAGCAGGAAATCGCTGAATTCTTCGGCGCTCCTAAACCGGTTGATTTGTACTCCGCGGCTCTGAAGATGCTGCTCCAGCTGCGAATCAAGCTGTTCAACCGCTTCTTTAAGGGGGATGAAATCTTCCTGATTCAGTAATCCGATTAAATCTGGAAAGCCAAGTTCCTTATACAAGGTTAACTCTTCCTCCCCGGCGCACAAAGGCGACGGCCAATACCCTTTCTCGGTAAAATAGAGAAAACGGGATACTTCCTTCTGCACGCCGACCGCCCAGAAATAGGCTGTATGGTAGTCGCTTGATTCACAAGCGCTAACCACCTTATCCATAATCCCTTTCACTTCTTCATAGAAGCCCTTCATCCGGGCAGGATAATCTGGACCGCTGACGTCTTTCTCTTTCTGCTGCAAAATGAGACGAAGCGTATCCTTGGTCAATCGCTCGCAGGCTTCTCGGATTTGAAATCCCGAACAGGAGGACAGAATCGTCTCCATCGTCTGCTCTAATGTGTCCGGTTGTATAGGGAAGTTTCGAATTTGTTCCCTGTTTTTGCCCCAGCCTTTGGTGTAGTATGTATGATTGATTAATGAAAGGCTCTCCAGGTTCAGGATGAGGATCTCTTGGGCTTCATAACGAAAAGAAACCAGATCATCCATAGAGCTCATTTTGCTTAAATTGTAAAGGTGTATATAAGCTTCCTTCAGCCTCGATTCGGCTTTATGGAGCCATTCCAAGCCTGCCCGGGCTTGGTCAGCAATTTTGCTGCGAAGCTGGAGAAATCGTTCGTGGTCTTCTTCGGAACGTACATACAATAGCTTGCAATCCGCGATGATCGATACATTCAATTCTTCGAAAGCAGCGATTCTCTCCGCACGGCCCCAGCTAATCGGCCAAAAGTCAAAGCTGATCCCGTTCACTACAAACTGCAGACTATGGCGGAAACCGTCCGCGTTCGCCGGGATAAAGAAAAAATCGAGATCGGAACGCTCCGTCGCCGTTCCCTGCGCGCGTGATCCATAATATCCGATCAGAGAGACGTCGTCAGGAAAATTCGTTGATATGTGCTGGACCATAAGTTCGGCTACTTCGAATGGATTGAACATCTGAATTCCTCCTTGTTCAGGGCTTGTGTTGCATACTCCCTTCTTGCGAAAAGAGCGATGGATCGTTACCATCGCCCCTTCATCCGGCCGCGAGCGGCCGTTATTTTTTTTCCATGACCGCAAAGTAATTCGCTTCGTCATCCGCAAAGTTAAACACCCTGCCGGTAGGCAGCTCAACGATTTCACCGACCGTGATCTGTTTATCGGTCAAATCGCGATACAACGCATCCACATCCTCTGTGAAAAACATTAAAGAAGGCGTGCCGAGATTTAAGCCCTCGGACATTTTCGCGACGGTCTCTTTATCATGCAGTACGATGCTGGAGCCTGCATCCTTGGCCGGGGCGACTTCGATCCATCTCATGTGTTCATTACTTTCTTCAGAAATGACACGAAAACCTAATTTCTCCGTCCAAAATTGTACCGCCTGATCCTGGTTGTTGACGTACAGCATCACTTGACCGAGCTTATTGATCATTTTCCGTAACTCTCCTTTAGTTTGAAAATATGGATGATGGTACATTCATGGTCTTCTCCAAATTATAGCACGCTCATCCACCGAAATTTCTCATCGATTGCCGAGACTTTAGCATGTGTTCCGCTTCAGTCTCGTATACACAAACAAGCAGCCCATATATACGGACTGCTTGTTTGAGCCTTAATTGATTTTGGTCAAAGCCCATTTCTGGGCGTCCGTTCCGTTATCCGTCCACTGCTGAACGGCCGCGCCATCCGCCGTGGAAGAACCGGACACGTCAACGACGAGTCCGTTTGCTTTGGAAACCAGCTTATAATACCCTCCGCCTACGTCGACAATGCTCCACCGCTGCGCGTTCGTCCCGTTATCATCCCACTGCTGCAGTTGGACGCCGGCTGTCGTTGACGAATTCGGCACATCCAATACTTTGCCGCTGTGCACGGCAGTAAGCTTGTAATAACCGTCACCCGTGCTTTCGATCCGGAATTGCTGGTTGGTGGCGGTATAATTCGTCCACTGCTGGATTTTGGCTCCGCTGGCCATGGACACGTCAACGACATCCATTACTTTTCCGCTCGCCTTGGAGGCCAATGTATAAACTCCGTTGCTGATTGCGCTGGTCGGGCCATTATCCTGATATACACGGACGTAGTCCACGAGCATTTGAGCCGGGAACGGCGTCGAATCGTTCGGAGCCCCCGGCCAGTTACCACCGACCGCGAGGTTCAGAAGCAGGAAGAACGGCCGCTGAAATTCCTCGGTATTTCCGGTGCCGTTCTCAATATAAAATTCATTGAACTGCTGTCCGTCAACGAACCAGCGGATATACTTCTTATCCCATTCGACACTGTACACATGGTATTGGGAAAAATCGAGGTTGCCCGATACTCTGCCATATTCCGCATGTCCTCCCGCATCCCAGTGAACGGTGCCGTTAACATAAGGGTTGTTATTGACCCGCTCCATGATGTCCGTTTCCCCGCTGTACGGCCAACCCACCGTGCTGATGTTGCTGCCCAGCATCCAGAACGCCGGCCACAGCCCTTGTCCGGAAGGCAGCTTGATCCTTGCCTCTATTTTGCCATAGGTAAAGGATTTCAGGTTTTGCGTTTTTATCCGTGCCGAAGTGTAGTTCATTCCGCCGTACGATTCTTTTCTTGCCGTAATCACCAGATTCCCTCCGGTAACCTGCAAGTTCTGCGACCGGTCCGTATAGTATTGAAGCTCGTTGTTTCCCCATCCGCCGCTGCCCGTGCCGATCTCCGGAGTCCAATTGGAACGGTTCAGCACGGTTCCGTCAAATTCATCACTCCACACCAGCTTCCAGTTCGGAGCCGCACTCACCTGTTTGACAGGAAATAAAGCAATCAAAAGACTGACCATGATGATTCCGTATAATCCTTTTTTCAGCATCTTGTTCCCTCCTCATCAAATTGGGAAAACGTCACAGACACTATAAGGAAAATCAGACCTGCATCATTAAAGAGCCCGCCTTTGGGACGTTGATCACCTCGCTTTATGCTTGGTATAGGACAGCGGCAGGGAAATCTAGAAGTCTCAATCTACTAAAGCAAGCGCTTACATAGCTAGTATATCCGGTTTGGATAACATAAACAACCTTTATTTATATTTATTGTCAATTCATTCATCATTCACCTCTGTTTATTCACTTGATCAAAATCACAATGATTATAGCTGCCGCCACGATGCTAATTGCGTAGAAGCCTAGAAGCCTAAACCATTTTTTGCCCGTATCGTGGAAGTATTGTGGATTTTGTTCTTTATTGCTTTGGGATTGTCCAATTCTCATCGTTGCGAAGAGTCCCCATATTAATACGATCACGGCAAAAACCATCAGCCAGACCATGCTGTTCACCCGCCCGTCAAGTAGATTTGTTGCAGTTCCATTATAATCACCACCGGACGTGAACACACCAGCCATTGCAATCGTTCCCTGACCATCCATTTCACTAAATGAATCGGGCCATGTTCATGAAAACGCAAAACTTTCGGTGAGAAAAAGACGGAAATCGTTAAGCGAATAAGATATATTGGAAAAGATGATAATCATGTGTCGTAATTGCTGTTCGAGGAAGTGAAAACGGATGTGGGGTCTTGACCGAGAAAGTAAAAAACCATTATATCAGCAAATCGCCGACCACATCGAGCGGCGAATTTCGTTTGGGGAATTTCCGCCCGGCAGCCTGCTGCCTTCAGAAAGGAAATTGGCTGAACAGATCGGCGTAAACCGGAGTACGGTCGTACAAGCTTTTGCGGAACTCCGTTCGCTCGGGATCATCGAAAGCCGTTCCGGCAGCGGAACTCGGGTGAGCCAGTTTAAGTGGGGTGCTTCACCGAAACATACTCCAAACTGGAACAGGTATGCTGAAGGCGGGAGCTTTCTTCCGAACCTTCCGTTTCTCCGGAGAATTCGGGAAGCTCTGAGCCAGGATCCCTCCCTAGTCGATTTTGCAAGTGGAGAACTTGCGGCCGATCTGGCCCCGACAAGCGAAATCAGCGAAATTATGAGCAGCCATCAGTACGCATCGTATTTGGGATACGACAACCCGCAGGGATATATCCCGCTCCGGCAAGCCCTCGTCCGGTATTTGGCCGAATACCGCGGGGTACAGGCGACGGAATCATCCATTCTGATTACATCCGGGTCTCAGCAGTCCTTATTTTTAATTACGCAATGCCTGCTGTCCCCTGGCGACGCCGTTGCTATAGAGGACCCATCCTATTATTATTCGCTGCCGATGTTCCAGTCGGCGGGACTGCGGATCTTCCGGCTTCCCGTAGATCAGGACGGCATGAGGCCGGAAGAGATTCGTGGACTGTACAAAAAACACCGCATCAAGATGATATTTACGAATCCCAATTTTCAAAATCCTACAGGTACGCTGCTTGCCGAAGACAGGCGCAACAAGCTCCTTCAAACCGCAAGCGAGCTCGGACTGCCGATCATCGAAGACGATCCTTACAGCCTAACCGATTACGAAGGCTTGCCACGCATGCCTATAAAATCAATAGATACGTCAGGGTCTGTTATTTACATCGGATCTTTTTCAAAAATAGCCGCTTCGGGACTGCGGATCGGTTGGATGGTTGCCCCGAATTCCGTTGTGCAGAGATTGGCGGATGCCAGGCAGCAGATGGATTTTGGACTTAGCGTCATTCCCCAGCAGGTGGCGGCGCAGTTTTTGGAATCGGACTTTTTTGAACCACATCTCGGCCGCCTGCGGACAAATCTGATGTATAAGCGCGATCTTCTGATCGAAGCGCTGCGGAAGGAACTGCCGGGGGAGATTCAATTCCATAATCCGAAAGGGGGTCATCATTTGTGGTGCAAGCTGTCCGAGCCAGTCAATGACGCAAAGCTGCTGGAAGCAGCGATCCGGAACGGCGTCGTATTCGTGCCTGGCAGCGTGTACGGTTCGGATGCCGGATTCGTCCGGTTTACGTTCGCGCGTGCAAAGACGGAATGCATTGGACAAGGCATCGCCGGATTTGCCCGTGCTCTGCACAGCTTAAGGAATTAAATTGTTCCTTGTTTGGACTATGAAAGCTGCTTCAAGGCAAGCCTGTGGTCTAAATCTTCTAATTCTGATACCCTGGGCTTTGGCTTGCGGTAATGTCGCGCACCTCTTCCGGCAGATGATGAGATATGCTGGGGACCTTCTTCGGGAAGTATTCGATCACATCAGATGAGAAAATGGACACAGCCATGCTGCCGCCGCCTGCAAACGCGCGAAGAAGGACCGGCTGGTTATACGCGTTGTCAAAAACAAAATCCGGTCCGCCCCAGCTTACGGTTGCATCTCTGCCCGATGGCACATAGGGAACGTGACGGCTGTGGGAATATCGCTGCACGATCTTCAGCCCTGCGCGATCGGCGGCATTAAACAAGGTGGAGGATACCTGACAGATGCCTCCCCCTACGCCTTCAGATAATTCGCCCCGCACAATGACGGCGGCCCGGCGGTATCCTCTGCCGGTCGTTCGTATACCGACCACCCGGTTAAATGAGAACCGTTCACCAGGAAAGATGACCGTACCGTCAATCGCTTCGGCCGCCTGAGCAATATTATGCGAGCGGTCTCGGTTGCCGGCGTTGTAGTAAGTAATATAATAACCGATTTGCTTCGAACGCAAAGACGCGAGCAGTTCCGTATCGACCTTCGGATATACCGGGTACGTCGGAACCTCAATCACGGCCGGCTTGCTCGTTTCGTACAGATACGCATAATACTTCATTAAAAAAGCCCTGCGGTTGAGCTTGTACCCGTTCTTCCCCTCGACAATGCGCCCCCCGGCGTCAAAACTGGCGTTTTGCGCTTCCTTATAGGTTTTCCGGTCCAGTTCGTTGACCCACGCATTATATTGTTCCTTGTCCAGTAAAGGAAACACCCCCAAGCTGTGCGCGTCGCGATTGAGCACGGAGATGGTTTTTCCTTCATGGGTGACCGTAAGCTTGTCCTGTGCCTGTTCTTGATCTGCGGTCGGATTATGCAGCAGCATGAACAGGAGGCATGCCGCGGATGTCCATCTCAAGCCTCATCACTCGTTTCATCTTGGTGTTTGGAGCAGATCCTGCTTTCATCCTGCTATTATGATGCGATTCCACAAAAATCATTCACCTCCAATTCTCATCCATCCCCAATTTATATTAGACATTTATATAAGTATCTAATATATTATAGACATGAAACCTAAACATCTATCCAAAGAATTGGATGTCGCCGATTTTGTTCGAGTGGTTGAGAATCTGACCCGGATTAATATTCGACTGCCGTCCATTGAAAAGCTCAGCTTCACCGCCCTGTCGGTCCTGCACACGCTAACCCACAACAGTCCAATGCGCCTGACGGAACTGACTGCCACGGAGCAGGTAACCCAGTCGGCGATCACGCAAATTGTAATAAAGCTGGAGAGGGACGGGCTCGTGGAACGAAGATCTGATCCAAATGACGGCCGCGTTGTTCTCGTGCATATTACCCCCCAGGGAGCTAACGTGATCGATTCCCGGCGCCTGGAACGGATCGGTCGGATTGCCGGTTTTGCGGAACATCTCACGCCGGAAGAGAGACAGGCGATAGCTGATGCCATCCCGGCATTGAGGCGGCTGGTCGAGATTGCTGGCGACGCTTAGCGGATTTTTCTCGCTTGAACCGTTCACCTTTTCGTCGGCTCCAAATCACGTCAGAGGAGGATCACTATGTCCCATGCCGAATTTCCGTTTAAAGCAAGTCCCATCCATGTACCCGAAGAGGTACTGAACGATCTGAACCGTCGTCTTACCTCCGTCAGATGGCCCCTGGATGCAGGCAACGAAGACGGTTACTACGGCGTACGCCGCGATGAACTGAAAACGCTCGTTGATTACTGGATTCACGAATTCGACTGGCGTAAATCCGAGAAGGCGATCAACGCCTATGAGCATTATCAAGTCAAAGTCAACGGTGTGCCTGTCCATTTTATGCGCAAGCCTGGAGTCGGGCCCAACCCGGTTCCCCTTATTTTGTCCCATGGCTGGCCATGGACGTTCTGGCATTGGTCCAAAGTGGTGGATCCGCTCGCTGACCCGGGAGCGCATGGAGGTGATCCCTCCGACGCTTTTGATGTCATCGTCCCTTCGCTGCCGGGCTTCGGCTTCTCTGCTCCGCTTCCCGACCATCCGGACATGAACTTCTGGAAGATGGCCGATCTGTGGCACACCCTCATGACCGACATGCTCGGATACAAGAAGTATGCTGCTGCCGGATGCGATGTCGGCGCGCTGATCACCGGTCAGCTCGGGCATAAATACGGAGCCGAGCTGTATGGTATTCATATCGGTTCGGCTCTCAAACTGGACTTCTTTAACGGGGAACGTGCCTGGGATTATGCCGGCGGGCGTCCGATTCCCGCTGACCTGCCTGAAGAGATCCGGAATCAATTGTTGGAGCTGGACCGCCGGTTTGCTTCGCATCTTGCCGTGCACGTTCTGGATCCCGGCACGCTCGCTTACGGACTCAGCGATTCAGCCGTCGGCATGCTGGCCTGGATTCTTGAACGCTGGATCAAGTGGAGCGACAACAAAGGCAGCATTGAACGGGTGTTCTCAAAGGACGATCTTCTTACGCACGCTACGATTTTCTGGGTCAATAACGCCATCGAAACGTCTATGCGCGTATATGCCAATAACAACCGGTATCCTTGGGAGCCCTCCCATTCACGCCAGCCTGTTATTGAAGCACCGACCGGCATCACTTTCGTGGGATACGAAAATCCACCGGGTGTGACGACCGATCAACGCGTGGAGCATTTTCTCAAGACTGACCGTGCTGCATGGTACAACCATGTGAACATTACTGCCCACGATGAAGGAGGCCACTTTATACCGTGGGAAGTGCCGGAGCTGTGGGTTCAAGATTTACGCCGGACCTTTCACGGCCGCCGGTAACGGAAGAAGGACCACCCTTTCCGGGTGGTCCTTCTCTTATGATTTGCATAGGACAGGCAGCTTATCCGAATGACCGATGCCCATCTCCATCATTGGAGACTATTGAGCGGGCCAGGCGAAATCCGAGATCGTCGATCTGAAACGTCGGGTGGCTGCGCCGGCGGCATGTCGCTCCGCAGCCTCTCGCTTCTTCCGCCCAGCTGCCTCCCCGAAATATGCGGTAGGATCCGTACACCTCTTCGTCATACAGATCCCAGCACCACTCCCACACATTTCCCAGCATGTCGTATAGCCCCCACGCATTCGGCATCTTGCCCCCGACTTCATGCATCATGCCATCGGAATTCTCCTGGAACCAGGCGACTTCTTCTAATTCGCCGTACCGGTAGCCTTGAGAGCCTGCTTTACATGCATGCTGCCATTCGGCCTCTGTAGGCAGACGATAGCCGTCCGCTTCCTGATTCCAGACGACACGCTCGCCCTCATCGTCAATCTCATAACAAGGATCGAGCCCCGATTGCCGGGACAGCGTATTACAGAATGAGACTGCTTCGTACCATGACACCCCTGTGACTGGTGCTTTCGAACGTTCGTGCGTGCGGGTCTTATGCTGCAGCACGGCGTCGTAGAATGCATTCGTTACCGGGACGGGTGCCACGAGAAAGGCATCCAGCTCGACGTTCCACGATCTTTTAACCCTGTCATCCCTAAGCGCAATGTCTCCACCTGGAATACGCATCATCGGATATTCGCCCAGACTCGTCATCCATTCGGCCAAATTCAAACTTTACCTCCCATGAATCTTGACTCTTTATCATCCATCAAATGATATAGGAATCTTTATCTTATAGGATCTCATCGGATTTGTGAACTTCTGGAAGCGGATGAAGCCTGATTTCGATCCTCGTTCCTAGATGGAGCTCGCTGGTGACGCGGATCTCTCCTCCATGTGCCTCCACGATATCATGCGCGATGGCCATCCCCAGTCCCGAACCTTTATGCTTCTCGCCCGTATGGGTCCCGCGGTAATAGCGGTCAAAAATCCGGTCCAGTTCCTCTTTGCGGATGCCTTTCCCATGATCCTCTACGATCATCGCCACCGAATCCGCCGTTCTCTCTACCCCAACCTCAATGACCGTATCCTCTGCGTTGTGAACCATCGCGTTGTAGATCAAATTGCTGACGGCCCTGCGAATGAGGAGGTCGTCCACTTTTACCTGAATCGTCTCTTCGCTGTAGCTGAAATCGATGTTCCTGCCGCTGTAACGGGGATCATTCAGCACATCGATAATTACGCTGCGCACCAGGCTGACCAGATTGACGTTCTTCAGGTTAAGCGTAATATTTTTGTTTTTAAGGCGGGTGGACAAGTTCAAATCTTCAATGACGTCTTTCAAGTAGTGGGATTTCTGTTCGATGATTTCCGCGTAATCGCGCATTTCTCCGGTCGTAAACTCATAATCCTTGTCCCTCATCATCTCGGCGTACCCTTGGATCGAAGCCAGCGGCGTTTTGATATCATGCGTGATGTTCGCGATCCACTCTTCCTTCATGCGGTCCAGCTTTTTACGTTCGGCCTCGCTGGCTTCCAGCTCCGCGCTCAGCAGGTTGACATGATGGAACACGTCTTTGTAAACCCCTTGGGGCTCGTAATGAACCCCATATTTTTTGTGGGCGAGCTGCTTGATCGTATCGATCAGCCTATGAAGCGGCCGGGTCAGCCTTTTGCTGAACAGATAAGCGATGCACAGCGCAATAAATCCATCGACCCCAATGACGGCCAAGCTTCCGATTTTGAAGAAATGCACCACTGTGCGCATATCATACGTAAGGACGTTCCGCTCCAGATAAGTATTTTGGAAACCGATTAAGTAGCTGTAGCGCTGCTGTTTGCCCTGCTTTTCCCCCACAAAAACGGTCGACATGAGCTCTTTTTCCATATACTTGTAGGTCTGAACCATATCCATCGGCGTATATTTGGTCTTGGCATCCGGGGGAACGTGGTAACCGTAGACCTGCCGACCGTCCTCATCTAAAACTTGGATCCATGCCTGATTACGGTCAAGAAGTTCCTTCCCTTCACCTGTAATCGTCATCCCCGAATCGGAGAGGATCACTTCTTTGCCGAACGACCGGGTAATCAAATCCGGATTATTCTGTTCGCTTTGAAAAGAAAAATGGGGAAAGGCGAACTGGTTCAAGTAAAGACCGGTCACAACCAGGATATTCATGAAAATAACGATGACGACGATAAGAACGACGGAAACCAGGTATCTTCCGGTCAGTCTCCATTTCATCGCTTCGCACTCTCCAGAGCCAGCTTGTACCCCAAACCCTTCACTGTGACCAAATACTGCGGATTGGACGGGTCGTCTTCGATTTTTTCCCGGAGCCGCCGAATGTGTACCATCACGGTATTGTCATACCCGAAGGAATCTTCGCCCCAAACCTGATCATACAGGCTTTCTTTGCTGATAATTTGGTTCGGGTGCTTCAGCAAGTGTGTGAACAATCCCAGCTCTTTCGGCTTCAGCTCGATGACTTCACCGTTTTTCTTCAGTTCGATCTTTTGCTCGTCAAACACAAATGGACCTGCTTGCACGATATGCTCTTTTTCCACATCATCAGAGGCAGCCTCCTGCCTGCGAAAGCGGGCTTTGATCCGGTATGCTACTTCCTTCGGGCTGAACGGTTTGGTGATGTAGTCGTCGCCTCCGATGGCAAACCCGAGTATTTTATCGATTTCCTCCGTTTTGGCCGACAGGAAGAAAATCGGTACGTTCGAAACGCTGCGGATTTGCTTGCAGAAGTCATAGCCTTCTCCGTCCGGCAGCATAATATCCAGGATGACGACGTCAGGGCGTTTGTCCTGAAACTGTTCCCAACCCTCTTTCGCGGAAAAAGCGGCAAACACATGCTCGAAGCCTTCCTTCAGAAGAACGGTTTTCAAAAGCTTGACGATATCTTCCTCATCATCGACTATCAGCACTTTCTGACTTTGCGGCATACGTTCTGTACCTCCTTTCTTCATCATTTCCACCCTGCCATCTACCATAACTCTATTTTCAAGCCGCTGTCCCCTTTTGAAACGCTGTCCATCTCATTCCTGCGCGAAAAACTTAGCCAACGGGTTGGCGGTTTTCCGGTCTGACGTGGTTTTGCCTGTAGGATCCATTACATAATATTGGTAGTCATCCGCGCTTAAGCTGAGTACATTCAGCATCTGAGCAGGGTAAATTTTCATAGCCGGTTCGCTGAGCGCCTTTCCGTTCCAGAATAAGTGCAGCAGCAGACGGTTTTGATTGTAGGGATGCTTGATGATATAAGCGCCCGAAGCTGCTTTTTGTCCCATCGTTGTACGATACAAGGGATTCTCTCCTCTATAGTAAGTTTTTCTGAATAATCCGTAGTTATCGCAGAGAAGGAGAAGTTAGTTCCCCGCTTCGTCCAGCTTCTGCTTTGCTCCTTCCGGCAGCTCATCGGCCTTCACTTCTTGGTAGGAACTGACCTCATCTCCTTTGACATAAACCCGCAAATAGGCGTCTTTGCGCAGTTCCTTCTGTGCCCTGAAATTTAGAGTTTTTTCTTTCCCGCTTGGATTATAGCCATCCAAGGTGTATTCGTAGTAAACGTACTTCTCTCCGTTGTCCGATTTGTCTTCGAAACGTTTTCCTTCTTGGTTAATCTGCACATAATACTGCTGCGCGCCGAGGCGGTTCAAATTCACGTTTTGGATGAAGACGACGAATCCGACCAGAACGATCAAAATAACCGCTATTGAGATGAGTCCTTTTTTCACTTCAATCCACTCCTCACTTTACATTCGTCACGATTTTGTAGTAGCTGTTGACGGTCAGGAAATAATAAACGAGATAAATGCAAATATAAATGCCCATGCAGCTGACGACGGGAACGACCAGGCTGGTCATCATCAGATTCGATAAGGCGGATAAGGCCACGGCGCAGTGGGCAATGCCGGCTGCAAGGGGCAGCGCGAATACAAACAGCACCTGCTTGGCGACCGATTTGCGGATTTCGCTTTTTTTGACGCCGATTTTATGCAAAATCAGATACCGGGCTTTGTCGCTGCTTGCTTCCGTCAGCTGCTTGAAATAAATGATGCTGCCCGTCGCCGCTAGGAACACGAGCCCAAGGAATCCGCCCATGAAGATCATCAGTCCGGTAGACTCCATTCCCCGCGCATAATCGCTATAGAAGCTTGCCAAACCGGCGTTCTCCGGCAGAATATTCTCCAGCTGCTTGGTCAGGTCCTTAGCCTTGTCCTGATGCGAAATCTCGTAAGCTTGGACGGTAAAGCTCTTGGCTTTCGGCTGAAGTGCCGCAAATAGGTCATCGCTGACGACGATGGTGGAATAGACGGTTCCGAGGTTCAGCACGCTGTATTTTTTCAAAGCGGTAAAACGGATGTCTTCGTGGATCCCCTTTCCTGTCAGCAGAATGGATGATCCTACGTATGCCGGCGATATTCCCTCCATATACCCGGGCTCCAGCACCGCGGCATCGCTGCCTTGTAGGCTCAACACGTCGTCCCGCCCTTGAAGCTTGGCCAGCTTGTTAAAGGAGTGGTTCGATATCACCGTAAACGTCTGCTCATTGGACCCGGCAGTTTGCCCCAGTCCTGTAGTATCGGCATCCACTTCAAGAAAAGGAACGGATTCATGGTAGATCACCTTGTGACCCGCAGCTTGTTCGATGGCCTGACTCGCTTTGTTCTCTGCAGCTTTGTCTCCCCCGATAAACATGTAGCTGTTAGGGTTCGCAAGCGCCACATTGATCCGGTTATTGTAATAAAGGCTGTATGCCGTTCCGACCGCCGTCAGCGTCGTTGCGCTCAGCACGGCGATGATCGTCAGCGTGCGTGCGTTCCCTTTTATCCGGTACAAAAGCTGGGAAGTTCCAATCAAATTCAGTCCCCGCCAATAGCTTCTTTTGCGTTTGCGGACCAGCTTCAGCAGCGTAACGGTCAATGTGTTAAAGAGCAGATACGTGCCGAGAATAACCGAAACGAGGATAACCAGCGGAGTCATCAGCACACCGATTGTCTTCCACGCCTCTGATGTCAGCATGTTTTGCAGCGCAAGCCAGTAGCCGAAACCAACAAGCAATACTGAGAGAAGTGCAATCCATAAGGATGACCGCGGTTCCTTCTCCCGCTCCTGGTCCGCACGGAACAGCTCGATCAGCTTGAACCGGTAAATCAGGCGGTAGCCTTGAACCGAAGTGATCAGCGTAATGATTAAGAACACGGTAATCGTATTCAGGACGGCTGCCGGCGAAATGGCAAAGTTCGGCATGGCGTCGTAACCCATTACTTTCATCAGAAGCATGACAAAAAAACGGCTGAGCACCGATCCGAGTGCAATGCCGACGAGCAGCGCAAGGACGCCCATCAGGAAATTTTCATAAAAGAGCATGCGGCCGATCTGCTTTTTTCGGACGCCGAGTAATGAGTACAGTCCGACTTCCTTTTTACGCTTGCGCGTGAAAAACGAATTTGAATACCAAATGAAGATGGCAACGAAGATGATCAGGACGACGGCCGCTCCGCTGAACGCCGAGCTGATTTTCGGCGACCCGTCCGATGCCGATTGAATGCTGTGGTCGTATTTTAATTGGACGAATGTAAAGTAAATGACGATGCTGAAAATCATCGATGCAAAATACAAGAAATAGTTTTTGAAGTTTTTCTGGATGTTCTTCCCGGCGATATTAAACAGCGTCATCTTCCTCACCTCCAAGCGTCGCTAGAACCTCGAGTATTTGTCCGAAAAACTGCTTTCGTGCCATATCGCCCTTACGAATTTCCATGAACAGCCGACCGTCTTTGATGAAAATGACCCGCTTGCAGTAGCTCGCCGCATTCGCATCATGCGTAACCATCATAATGGTGGAGCGATTTGCCTGATTCAGCCGGCTCAAGCTTTCCAGAAGACGGGTGGCCGACTTCGAATCGAGCGCGCCGGTCGGCTCGTCCGCCAAAATCAGGCTCGGATTGGCCACGATCGCCCGGGAAGCCGCTGCCCGCTGCTTTTGTCCGCCCGAAATATGGTACGGGTACTTATCCAGGATTTCACGGATTCCAAACGTGTCGGCAATCTCGTTAACCCGCTGTTCGATCTCCGCCGCCGGTACTTTGGACAGGGCCAGCGGAAGCAGAATGTTTTCCTTGACCGTGAGCGTATCGAGCAGGTTATAGTCCTGAAAAATAAAGCCGAGCTTATTCCGGCGGAAATCGGACAGCTTTTCTTCATTCATAGTCACGATGTTGTGCCCATCAATGATGATTTCCCCGGAAGTCGGCGTGTCGATCGTCGAAAAAATGTTTAGCAGGGTGGATTTCCCAGCACCGGAAGGTCCCATGATGCCGACATATTCGCCCTCTTCGATGCTAAGGCTGATATTGTGCAGTGCCGTATATTGGTTTCCTTTGGTGCCAAAGGTTTTATTGACGTTCTCCGCTTGCAGTATCGTTTTCATGAGTATCTCCTTCAATTGGTTTGTATTCGTTCCTTATCGCTTACATCACTTATGTTAAATCCCGAACCTTTCAGCATGTTAATCCCAACCTTACAGGAACCTTAAATTGATAGAAGGTGCAACAAAATTGAGAAAGCCTTTATGAGCTGCCGTCACAAATAAAAACTCGCCTGTCTCCAGACGAGTTGATCAATGAATTGGAAGTAAAAGAAAAAGTCCGCATTTCGCGGACTTTTCATCTAACATGGATATGAAACAGCTTCTAAAAGCTGACGGGAAGACTCACCAATGATCGGAGCGTGCTATAGTGATATGCCAGGTCTTCCGGTTTCACGTCAAGACGCAGGTTGGGAAAGCGCCGCAATAGCGAGCCGAACGCGATTTGTCCCTCCATGCGGGCAAGGGGTGCTCCCAAGCAAAGATGGATTCCTCTGCCAAACGCCAAATGATCGGTTTCTTGTCTTGTGATGTCCAGCCGCTCCGGCCCGTCGAATCGGCTTGCATCCATATCCGCTCCGGCCAGCGAAACCATAACCATCTCGCCTTTTCGAATGAGTGTACCATGGAGCTCGATATCTTCATCTGCAACCCGGCCCGTAATCATAACCGGCCCCGCATACCGGAGCAGCTCTTCAACCGCAGCCGGCAGAAGGGCCGGATCTTCGCGAAGCAACTGCATTTGTTCGGGATGCTGAAGCAGTGCCAGTGTTCCGTTGCCGATCAAATTCACGGTCGTTTCATGTCCTGCCGTAATGAGCAGCCAAATGGTAGAGAGCAGCTCGTTCTCGTTAAGTTTATCGCCCTCGTCATATGCCTGCAGCAAACCGCTGATAACATCGTTACCGGGGCGCACTCTCTTTTCGGAAATTAAAGATTGAATGTAATCAGTAAACTCCTGAAGCGCTTCCTGAACCAAATTTGCTTGGTCGGGGTTCAGCGCGCCTTGGGCCAGCTTGTGGGTCCACTCGCGAAAGCGCGCCTGATGATGGTCAGGGATTCCCAGCATCTCCGAGATTACGATGATAGGCAGCGGATAAGCAAATTCTGAAATGAGTTCCATCCTGCCCCGGCTGACCACCTTATCCAGCAGCTCGTCTGCGATTTGTTGGATGCGCGGGCGCAGATCCTCAATCATTCGGGGCGTAAATGCTTTGGAGACCAAACGCCGGAGCCGGGTATGGTCGGGTGGATCCACCATGAGCATATTAGGCATGCTTTGGAACCATTTGAGCAATTCATTGACCGAGCTGTTCTCAGGTGAAGATTGTTGCTGTGAAGCGTACTTTCGCCGGTCCGAGAGGAATCGGGGATCTTTCAAAATCGCTGAGACATCCTCATACCGAAAAACTATCAAAGCTTCGCCCATGCCAAAAAAGTCGTCAAGGCGGTAAAGCCTTTCCTGACGATGGGCCAGTTTTTGGTAGAACGCGTTGAAATCACGCATCGTTTCCGGTGCCACTAAATCACTGCTAGTGATGTCTTTCACGGCCGCTCACCTCTTCACTTTAGTTTCCATACCGTATCGGATCATGTCGCAAAACGCTTCCAATTCCTCCATAAGGCTGCGGGTATAGGCTTCGTCAATATGGCTCATCCCCTTCGTCTCATCCAGAAACTTCGTTTCGAAATGTCTGGTTACGGACATGACGAGCTCAAATGCATACGTTCGATTTACACCTTCGCGAAGGGGAACCTGGTCAAAAAGCTGTGCCAACATTGCATTACGGGCTTCGCTCACCTGGCCGTACTTATCCTCGATTTCCTCCTTCAAGCCATCAGGTGTGGCATAAAACGCCTCATATACCAACTTCCATTCATCCGGATGCTCGCGAAAATAGCCGAGTTTCGCACGGCTTAACTGAGTGATGGCTGTAAAAAAATCGGTGTGTTCCGTCCACTCATCATAATGGATGCCGGTTCGGACCTTCTCAAAGCAGTGGTCCACTAAGCTAAGATACAGTTTCTTCTTACTTGTGAAATGATGAAAGATCAAAGCTTTGGAGATCCCGGCAGCAGCTGCCAGCATTTCCGTTGAAGTGTTCTTGTAACCGTTGCGGGCAAACACAGTTAAGCAGGCTTGCAAAATTTTCTCCTGTTCGTAGAGCTGTATCGGCAGTCCCATCACCTCTTTTTGAGTTTGCTGACCAATTGGTTAGTAAAATCATACAGCATGCTGACCTGCTGGTCAATATAAATGACAAAAAAATCCACCTGCAGAAAGCAGAAGGATTTTTTGAAGGTACGGAGTACAGGTTTTCTAGTCTCCTCCCCCTCCACAGGAACTGCAGGATGAAGAGCTGCACGAGGACGAGCTGCAGGAAGAATCGCTGGATGAACTGCAGGAAGAATTGCCGGAATCATCGCCGCTAGAGCTATCACTGTCCGGAGATGGGCCTGAATCGTCCACCCCTGGATTAGTCGTAGGATCGCTTTCTGAAGGATTCCAATCGCCCGAAGGGTTGTCATCATTCCAGGGATCCGTATCCATGGCCGTCAGAAACAGAATGGAGCTGAACGGATCTACCGCTACCCCGTTTTCCTCACTGCGGCGGATGCCGGTGGATTGACCCCGGCGGCTTCTGGGAGGCAATGGACGGCTTGCCCTCAATGTGCCGGGTTTTGCTGACTTGACGTCACGATAATGTTTTCGGATCGAGCCGATGATGGCCAGTTGAATGGCTTCGATTGCGCCATCGGAACTGCTTTGGAAATATCGGCTGCGGATCTCTGGATCGCTTAGATTGTCGAAGGTTTGAAAGAACTCTTCGTCGATTTTAAATTGGAAAAACGGATTCAGAAGTGCCTCGTTTGCCGGATAAATGTGAAACAGCATGCTGTAGATCAAATCATACCGTGCCCTCTCTTCTTCCGGCAACTTTTTATCATTCGTGTAGGCCACGTTAGGTTGATGATGAATAAACCGTCCTGCGAATGTGGTGCAGAAGCGATCATAATCGCGGGTAAACATCAGCATTTCATGCCAGATCAGGTCAGCATCTTTACTGAACATGGGAACCTGTTTGAGAATCGCGCACATGAGAAAGAACCTCTTCACTTCAAGCAGCATCCATTGATAGTGGGTTTGGCTGAGAGGATGACGGTCCATAACCCGCTGCTTTACTTGCTCCATATAGTCCGTTCCCAGCGCGTTCTCCAATCGTATGGCGAGATCGGATAAACCTTGTATCTCTCTGTTGATGCCTATGTATGGTGGTATGGGTGTATCAAACCCGTGACCCTTATTCCCTCCTTTTGAGTTATCCCCGGAAGCCGAACCGGAACCCAGCAATCTTTTCAAAAATGACAACAAACTCATGTTTCTCCTCCTTATGCCGTGGATTTCGGTCCCCAATGGAAATGCATCCCTTAAATGAGATTACCATATCACGGGAAGGAAGCAATGACACTTTCGTTACTGGAAATCCGTTTCATATAAAAAGGCAAACCCCCGCTTCTCCAGGAAACAGGGGTTGAATTTGATTTTGGCTTAAGAGCTTTGTTTGGCTGACTTCAGTCTGGCCAGTTCTTCCTGAACTTCTTGCTGATGCGACCAATCCGTTAATTTGTCAGCCGCTTGATAAGCCAGCGTCCCTGCTTCTACGTGCACCAGCTTCTGCTCAATGCGCTCAAAACCGCGGGAGATTTTGCTGATATCGGAGACCGGAGCGGTTCTTGCCGTATCCCGCATCGTATTCACCGCATTGGCACGAACAAGCAAAAAGGTTAGTTTATCGGTGAGCTCTTTATGCACGTCCTGCAGCCGTTGAATTTCACCACGCAGCGATTCGGCCTGTTTTCTGACCGCTTCACGCTGTTCCGTATAGGTCTGCTCCAGCTTGGCGTGATGCAGCTTCTCTTGAATGGCCATCGCCGCGATATCGTCTTCATTGCGTTCGACGGCTAGCTGAGCTTGGCGCTCCCGCTTTCTGACGATTTCAGCGGTTGATGCCAGCAGCAGATCATACCGCTGCTCCGCGGCAATCTGGGTTTGCAGCGCCCCGCGTGCTTGATCGATCCGGTCTTCAAGCTGTCTGATGTAATGTTTGGCCATGCTGACGGGATCTTCGACCTGATCCAAGAGACGGTGCACGTCGGCTGCGGCTATATCTTTGATTCTCGTGAAAATTCCCATATATTAATCCTCCTTATGTTGTTTGCGTTCCCATTCATCCAGAAATTGTCCTCGGCTTGAAGCATGCTCATATGATAACGGCGCCACGTCGGAAAAGCCCGGATTGGAAAGCAATTTACGCTGGCTGACAATCCTTTTATACAGCAGGAAAACGGCGATCAGAATGATCGTGCCCCACAGCGGGGTGAATAAGCTGAGTGTACCCAGTGCAGCCAGGATGGCTCCGGCCCATTTCAGCCCTCCCCTGCTTTTCAGGAATAGGAGCATCCCGCCGATCATCAGAGTCAACTGAAGCAGTGTCGTCCACACAGGGTTCATTCCCGCTTCCGTGCGCCCTCCCAGTCTCGTAAATCCCGGATACCCATGATGTCCCTGTTCGACAAGACCGTGCCAGTTTTTTCCGGGAACATCATGCCCGATAAAGAGGCTCCATTTGATAAGCAGCACAAGGAGAAGGACAGAAGCCGATCCGATGACAATACCGGTAAGTAACGAAGTTTTTTTCAAGGAACTCACCTCCTTTCCCGCATCCGTTTTGGTCATGTATGTTATGCCTTGTCCCTTGCGTATGTATAGCTTAAGAGAACAACCTTTAGCGAATCTTAATTGTGAAGACAGAAAGTTGACCAGCCCGATTCCCGGTACCGGACGCTGTGGAAATATGGACGTGCAAATGCTGCGAGAACACTGCTAACTCCAATGGCTTAACCTTTCCGAGCAAACGAAAAAGTCCGCGTTTTCCGCGGACTTTTACTCTGTTCTATCAATTTGCTTTTTTGGTTTTGCAAATCACAGAATATTAGCTGTGCAAAGTCTGTAGCTTCCGGAACAATTTACGGATCCACCCGACGATCACGGGTACCAAAAACAGCATGACGAATCCGGCAGCGATGAGAACCCCGATTTGCGTTTCCTTTTCACTGGAGAGCATTTCCTCTACACTGCTTCCAATCAAAATCATACGCTGATCTTCTTCCTCACGGGGCAGATGAATGGGCTCCAGATGTCCGTTAACGGCCCGGCCGATCACCGTGATCCTTTGTCCTGGGCTAAGCGCGTGATAACCGTAGGCCGTTTCCTTAGGGCTCTCCACAAGCAGAGGGCGGGATGTTTTCCCCTCGTGGATAAAGGGGAGCTGGCTCATTTCTACTGTTTCGAAATCCAGAGGCAGCCAGTCGGAGTAGAATTTGAAACGCTCACTTTCCACTTTAACGCCTTGAATGCTTAAATTTCCCCAAACTTGCGGGACGGCGTCTTCATTCCACATATAGTTACAGCCGCTTTTGCTGCAGTGCCAATTAAACTTTTCCTTTTGAAGGAGCAGGTAACGTTGCCTTAACTTGCCTTCATCTGCTGCAGCGGCCTCCCCCTCTGCGTTTCCTTCTATTCGGACGATTCCGTTCGTGTCTGCCGTCAGCTGCTGTACCGGAGCCGCATGTGAGATTAATGAGGCCAACCTGGCCGAGTCCCAATATAACAGAAGTAAGCCGGCTAATATGAAAAAGCCTAGGAATTTTAATAAACCCAGCCAAAAACGGGAAGCCCGGCTTCCGGCCAGGTTCCCCTTCCGCTTGGATTTACCTTTGCGATCCCCTTGATGACACTTTGTGCTGTTGTGCTTTGTTTGTCTTTTCGAATGCCTCGCCACGCGCGCGTTCCCCCTGTGAGCTCAGAAAATGTTGTCTTTGTAACATTACGGAGCCGTATTAGATCGGGTTTCAGCAGCGTGCACCTGTGCACCTGATGAATTCACATTCGTTTCCTGTTCCTGATATTCAGGCTTGCAATTTGCAGGATCTTCCATTACTTTTTGAATGATACCGGTGAGTACTGCGTCCTGCATGCAGGGGTCTGCTTCGATAAGTCCAAATATGATCGAATGACGAAAGGAGATGCCTATGAAGGCGTTGGGAGCTCTAGTTTCTCCACCAAGAGTCTGGTACCAAAAGAAAAGAAACATCCTGCGGATCGTCCTGCTGATGCTATGCTTGGTAGAACTGGCTACTGTCGGGGTGAAGTATGATGGTCATGTCCGTCAATTTTTGTGGATTGGAATCGCCGGATACTGCGCGGCTTTACTATTTTTCAGCTACATTTTTACATACGTGGTGCTTCGGTACGGTAAACGGCAATCCGTTACGCGAAGAGCAGACTTGCTATTCGCCATTTTTATATTCTTTCTATCGTTATTCCCTTTAATTATGCTGGGGAGAGTAACAGCTGATATCGTTCAGGGGCCGGTTGTCAAAACCGTGCACGTCGTCGAAATATGGGATCCTAGACGTGGCGGAGACCGCGTACGAACAGAGGACGGTAAGGAATACGAGCTCGGGAATAGGCAAATTGTCATGGAGAGTGGTGGCAAATACCGAATTCAGGCTCTGGAATATTCGGGGATGATTTTGGCAGCCGAGGAGCAGAACTAATAACAGGGATTTGTTAAATCGAAAACATAACGAGCCCGCTGCAAAGCGGGCTTTCGCTATTTGGTGGTTAAGCGCTGCTTCTTTAAGTCGTTTGAACTCAGCCCAGATTTCTTTTCATTTGCACCGTGATGATTTTGCGGCCGTCATCTAACTCGGAAATTTTCAAATCAAAAGGTCTGAAAGAATGTTTATGATAAAATGCCAGCCCTCTTGAATTCGCGTGATGACAGGAGAGGAAGAGTTCCCTCACTGCGTAGTTCTCCTTTGCCTTATGCATCATTGCATGCAATAAAAACTCACCGGCTCCTCGCCCCCTAAGACTTGGTGAGACAATGACGTTGCCAAGCCAACAAGAATGACCACTTCGGTTATATAAATTAGCGTAAGCGGCGATTTGGCCGGTATCTTCTTCTATTACAACAGTTGGTTCAAAGCGGTTCATGAGTGAATGCGATATTTGATCTGGTGTTAGCGGAAACCTAAAACCTGGACCTACATAAAGCAGCTCCTGTTCCGTTTGCGGGAACGCGCAAATATCTGTTAAATCCATCCTGGATAATGCTCTGTGCGTATACATAGGTTTCACTCCTAAAGCGGCGTAGAGTGGATAAAATGCAATAAAGATCGTTCGCCCACGCACTTGATACAGGAATTAAATCAATTCGGGAAGCGCAAAGACGCCATGCTTTGTAAAGTCGCTGATGATCGCCTCAGGCAAATATTGAACGAGCTCCGACTTCGTGGCCCATCTATACTCGTCGTGCTCGTGCGAGAGGGTTACGTGCGGTTCATCCGTTCTGCACAGATAAGATAAAAGCACAATTTGCCTCCCCGGATCCGTAAAAAATGTCGTTGCAAACAGCAATCGATCGATACTTGCGTGAATCCCCGCTTCCTCTTTAATTTCGCGAATCAAAGCGGTATCCAAATCCTCGCCAAACTCCAGATTCCCACCGGCCGTTTCCCAGCCTCCCGCGCCTACTTCATCTGAACCGGAACGTTTGAGGATCAGAACACGGCCTTGATGGATGATTACAGCTTTTAATACGACAACGATCTTACCCGTCATGATATGGTCCTCCCCACATGCAGCGTCTCTCATTGTGATTGACGATACATGAAATGGGGATGGTTTTCAATTCATGAAATCGAATCTTCCGCAATCCATGCAGCGGCCTCTTGAACAAAACGGCTCGGCTTCCCGATGCTGTACAATTGCAGCTCATGCATGGCCCGGGTACAGGCGGTATAAAACAGCCGCCGCAAGCTCTCTTCACCGTATTCTTCGTCCGAAGCGTTATAGACGATCACAGCATCGAATTCGATTCCTTTGGCCATATATACCGGAATGACGACGATTCCCTGTTTATATTCGATCGAACCGCTGGTAACGAGCTTGATGTCCTCCAGATCGTGAAGGGATTCGAATAAGGATGCGCTTTGGGCTGCGGATTTGCAAATAATCGCCACTGTTCGATGCCCCTGTTCCCGGAATTGTTTGACTTTTTCCCTAATGGACTGATGTAATTGATCCGTGTCATCAGCTCTCGTGAGTACGGGGCGGCTTCCGTTCCGGTCAAAAGGAATGATCTCTTCTCCGTTGGGGATAAGCGCCCGTGTAAATTCGACGATCGGTCTGGTGGACCGGTAGCTTCGGTTCAAGATAATGGCATCGGTTTGTTCCTCTCCGTACAATTCGGCCAGCATGCCGAAATCATCCGTACCGTCGGCGTGGGCGAAGACTGCCTGGTTGAAGTCGCCAAGCACCGTCATTTTCGCCGCCGGGAACAGCCTTTTAATAAATTCGAATTGAAAAGGGGAATAATCCTGCGCCTCATCCACGAGGACATGCCGGATCGAAACATTGGTCTGGAAGCCTTCGATCAGCTCTTTTAACAGCAAATAAGGTGTTGCCTCCTCATATAAAAGCTTCCCTTGGTCCATCAGTTGGGACGTCATTTCGCTGATTTCGTTCCATTCGGGAGGGAGTTCTGCTCCTTCAACCTCGCCGTCAGCCGGATGGGAAACCAGCATTTGCTTATAGATGGCCGGCGTATCGATAAAGCCCATATCTTTAATTTGTTGCCGAATACGTTTGAATTTCCTGCTGACGATCCGGCGCGCGAGCTCCTTACGGACAAGTTCCAGATCCACATCCTCTTCCGATTCTTCGGTTAACCCGTGTTTTTTTCGAAGATGCGCATAAGCTTGCTGGTATTCATCATTGTCGACCAGCTCAATGGCGTCCTGCACCCAAGGCTTTCTCCGCTCGGCCTTCTCCGCTTCTTTGACCAGCTCCTTCAGCCAATCCGACAACTTTTCCAGTCTGTTGGCAAAGCGAAGCGTCGTGTGCTCACTGTAGAATCTCTCCATGATTTCCTCGGCGGAAACGAGCGTTTGGCCTTTAAAGGATATATCCTTGAATACCATTCCGGATTGTTCCAGCGCCTGGCGGCAGGATTGGATCCGATCAAAAAACGCCTTTGTCGCCTTAAAGCGGATACCCGCCATACGCACCCGGTAGTTCGGGTCTTCCGAAGCCGTAAGGACGTATTCCAGCTGCGTGTAAGGATCTTCAACGTCGAAGGAGCCGCTCAGCCGGTGGTTCAGGTACTCCTGAAACGTAACCTGCTGCATATTTTCTTCCCCGAGTTCTGGCAGCACGCTGGAGACATAACTCTTGAACATGGCGTTTGGCGAAAATAAAAGCATTTGGTCCGCCGTCAAACGGTTCCGGTATTTGTACAGCAAATAAGCGATCCGCTGCAATGCCGCCGACGTCTTACCGCTCCCGGCCGCGCCCTGAACAATGAGCAGACGTGCGCTGTCATGGCGGATAATCCGGTTCTGCTCCTGCTGAATCGTCGCCACGATGCTTCGCATGTGCGTGTCTGCGGATTGACCGAGCACCTGCTGGAGAATCTCGTCACCGATGGTGAGCCGGGTATCAAACATCGACTGAATAACTCCGCTGCGGATGATGTACTGCCATTTTTGCTCCAGCGTTCCCTGAATCGGCCCGCCGGGCGTGATGTATTCAGCCGGTCCCGGCGTGCAGTCGTAATACATGCTTGAGACCGGGGCCCTCCAGTCATAAATCAGGAACTTTTCACCGGTAGCATCCGTGAGTGAGGAAACGCCGATATACACGCGCTCTGTCTCGTTCATTCCCTCTTCGGCAAAATCAATGCGCCCGAAATACGGCACATCCTGCATGCGCTGAAGCTGGGACAGCCGCTTGGAGGACTGGCGGTGGCTGCCCTGGCTTAAGGAGAGGACCTCGGACTGCTGCCTTAAGCTGATAATCGTTTCTAGAAAATCGTCAAAGTTGTCCGTGTTCACCGTAACGTCTTCCCAGAAATGCTTACGGATGTCCACAACCTCTTGCCGGCGGCGGGCCGTTGCTTCCTCATATTCGTTGATCTGATCTTGGATGATGCCAATCACCTGATTCACCCGCTGCTGCTCCTGTTGAAGCTCTTGACTCATTAAGAAACACTCCTTTACACAAATGATTGTGAGTTCCTGAAAAATGGGGGTTGACGGAACCGACTCTATGGTGTAAGATATAATTAGGGAATACTGCTTAAATCCATAATTCTACACATGACACATATTTTAATTTACCATGTTGCTTTCATTTTGGCAACTCTATTTTTGTTTGCTTTCTAACTCCGCCTATCACGGGATAAGGTTCCGTCTGGCGGAGTTTTTCTTATGTTCCGATGCAAGCATTTTGTGCCGAACTCAAGTCAACATAAAAAGGAGTTACGCCGCCTGCAGTCGACATAACTCCTTCGCTTTTTTGATAAAACAATTCCCGCTTTTCTCAGGGACGTATTCAGAACCATATTTTCTATGCCTATTCCTTCTTTACCCCTGGACCGCCTTGATATACTCCTTCCTCCTGCTTGATGTCGTCTTCGTCCAGTCCCTGCCGTGCCAGCACATCCGCCGCGTTGTCCTTAGGCACATAGCCGATTTTTTCGCGCAAGTATCCGATATCATAATAATTATCGTCATTCGCTGAGGTCCCGTACATTGTCAAAAACTTAAGGGATGGATCTGCCTCAATGCAGCATTCGGCTAATTGCACCATATCGCGCCGGGAGATCCAAATATGAGCGGTACGGTCCGAGTGCGGACGGTCGTCGCCCGGGAAATTGCCGATCCGGATGTTCACGGAGGAAACCCCGTACTTATCGGAATAGTAACGGCCAAGAAGCTCAATATAGCTTTTGCTGAGCCCATAAAAGCTGTCGGGCCGGTGATCCTCGGGCTTGATATGCTCTCCTACTTTATAAAAACCGGTGGCATGATTGGAACTGGCGAAGATAACCCTCGATACGCCGCCTTTACGGGCGCCTTCATAAATGTGATAAGCACCTGTAACGTTAATCGGGAGCACCTTCCCGAGGAAATCGTCTTCGTCTTTTGCCCAGCCAAAATGAAGCACCGTATCGATACCCTCCAGTGCTGCCGCCACAGCCTCTCCATCCGTGATGTCCAGCTTGCCGACTCCGTGCTCCGGATCGGGCAGAATATCCGTTGCGACCACTTCATACTTGCCTGTCGACCGGAGTCCATCCGCTACACAGCTTCCGATCCGTCCGGCTGCACCGGTAACGAGTATTTTCCGTTTCACAGTTCTCACCTCTTTTCCTATTGTTGGATCAGTGTTCTTCTTGCTTCCACACATCCTTATAGTCTTTATGCCGCTTGAATTGAACATGGGCAAATGAGCAGGCGGGAATAATCTTCTTGCCTTCCTTCCGGGCCATATCCACCACCGCTTTGACCAGTTCATCCCCGATGCGCTGTCCTCGCAGCTCTTCGGACACATACGTATGATCAATGACGATGGTTCTGTCGTCTACAGGCTGGAAAGTGATTTCCGCCACCTCCCGTTCATCCTCCACCATCACGAACCCTTGACCCGCTTCACGGATTTCTCTCAAAATTCCCACGCTCCTTGTGCAAAGTTGTTCCATCTTTGTTCTATCTTCTTTATTCTTCCCCGCCGAATGGACAAGCGAAACCTACAGAGGGCTTAACGTCATAAAAATTGGCTCCCCTGAATTTTACTCTGGTGCTTTACCAGAAGAAAGTGTATGATTAATACTTGTCAGTGTTTTTTTAACAAGTCGATGCATTATTCATTCAAAAGGAGTTTGACATCATGACCAGACACAAACTGGGATTCTGGATTTTGACCGCTCTCGTCGTGGGGAATATGGTCGGTTCCGGAATTTTTATGCTGCCCCGCTCGCTGTCCGAAGCGGCCAGCCCTGCGGGCGTCATTCTGGCCTGGCTGGCGACTGGGCTCGGGGTTCTTATGCTCGCGCTGGTTTTCGGAAGCCTGGCTGTCCGTAAACCGGAGCTGAGCGGCGGGCCGCAAATTTATGCGAAGGAGCTGTTCCGGGAAGGCTCACATGGTTCCCGCCTGGCCGGCTTCATGTCCACTTGGGGATACTGGGTAGGCAATATAGCCGGGTTTGTGGCGGTGATTACGACCTTCGCCAGTTACCTGTCGACCTTTTTTCCCGTGTTGACCAGCGATAAGGTGTGGGTGGATACCGGAATATTGACGTTAAAGGCCGGCAATGTGCTGACATTTATCGTCTGCTCGCTTCTGCTGTGGGGCACGCACGCCATCTGCATGAAAGGCATGAACGGTGCGGGCCGACTGAATTTTATCGCGACGGCAACCAAAGTGGTTGGCTTTGCCTTGTTTATTATCATTGCTTTATTCGCTTTTCAAAAAAGCAACATCGGCCCCTTCCTGGCTCCTCGCACCAATGACAGCGGGGAAACGCTCAGCCTGCTGTCCCAGGTCAATGCGGCCGCCGTCGGAACGCTGTGGGCTTTTATCGGCGTCGAATCCGCCATGGTCTTTGCCGCCCGCGCCCGCCGCAAGCAGGACATCCGCCGCGCAACCATTGCCGGGCTGCTCATCTCCATCGTCCTGTATGTAGGCATCAGCATCCTGACGATGGGACTGCTGACGCAGGATCAGCTGATGGCTTCCCAGAATCCGCTGGTGGACGGCATCACTGCGGTAATCGGCCCGATCGGCGGCAAGCTCCTCGCTGCGCTTGGCTTGATCAGCCTGCTTGGATCGACGATCGGCTGGGTGCTGCTGAGCGCCGAGGTGCCGTTTCAGGCCGCCAAGCTGGGCGTGTTTCTCCCTTCCTTTTCCAAGGAAAATGGAAAGGGCATGCCGAAGACGTCGCTATGGATCTCGAACGCGGTCGGTCAGGTTTTGCTGCTGTCGACGATCTCCGGCTCGATCTCGGCAGCGTTTGATTTTATCATTTACATTGCCACGCTTGCCTATCTGGTCCCTTATTTGATTGCTTCACTCTATCATATTAAGCTGATTTGGACCGGAGAAACCTTTACGGCTCGCAAAGAACGGGTAACCGAGGGCATGATCGCAGGGCTTGCGGCATTGTATTCGCTTTGGGTCATCATCGCGGGAACGGCGGATTTGAAAACCTTCCTGCTGGGCATTGTGTTGATCGTCAGCGGCATTCTGTTTTATCCGCTGCTGTTCAAGAAAGGCAAGGTACGCGGCACATCAAACTGATCATTACTGTATGAACACAAAAAGGCGGCCATCTTGGATGGACGCCTTTTTCATAGGATTCCGTTACGACAACGGCTTCAACTTCTACGGCTTACCGATATACAATTTACCGTTCGCAAAAATCGCCGAATATCCAAGCTTGTACAGCTCAAAATACGGGGCAAGCGGGTCTCCTTCAAGCCCGTAGCGGTGCCATTGGAGGTAGTACGAAATCCAGTAGTCACAGGCAATGGAATAATAAGCCTCGCTCAATATTTGAACGGGTTCCTGATCATCCGTATGCTCACTCACCAGTTCAAACAACGATTCGTGTACGGCAGGATCATACTCCTCTCGGAATTTTTCGAATTCGCTGCCGGATACGATGACTACTTCGGAGACCGTTCCGAGATACGTCGATGCCTCAACCGCTTCCTCCAGCTCGGCATGATCGTCCATCAGCTGCTTCAACCCGAGGATATGCCTTTTGCCAAGATCCCTGAGCTCCTCTTCGGATACATGATCAGATTTTCCGTTAAAATATCCGGGTACCCATTCCCCTTGAAAATCCTGCGGATCCAGCATTTCATAGATCGGAAGGATGCGCTTTAAAAAAATATCACCGTCTTCCATGGGCGCGAACGTAGCTTCCACCCCTTTTCCACTGGGCATATAGATTTGAAAATAGCCGTAAAACATCTCTTCTTCAATAGGCCCCGCAGTTTCTTCAGCCTCTTCTTCATCCATCAATCCAAGCACGTATTTTCCATACTCCTGCTGATCGATCATTTCCGCCTCCTGTCTGCTAAATTCTACTAAGCAGAATTATAAAGCGTAGACAGCGGCCGGGGCAACGGTTGGCCGAACACGGATCTTTTCCGATAATGATTACGCTTGGGCCGCGCAACTTCCCGCATGATGCTTGCGTCTTGATTAGTAGATTCAAGTAAAAAGAACACGGAGGATGATCATGAAATATTCCCGCTTCATGCAAGGCGTGATGCTATCTGCAGTGGTTGTGACGGCGGTATCACCCCATTCGTTTGCGGCAGCATCCGTTCAACCGGGAGATCGCTTGGATTCTGCAGCACGGTTATCGGTTTCCAGCTCTGCACAGACACTGGCCGCGTCAGCTTCCAGCACCGCCGCTTTGGGAACGGCTTTCGTTCAGGTGGCAGCGGGGAATTATTATTCGGTCGGACTCCGTGCAGACGGCTCGGTGTGGACCTGGGGAAGAAACTTATTGGGCGAACTCGGGATTCCCGATACTACGGCCGTTTCCAGCATGGCGGCACCTGTTCGTCTCAACTCACTGCCACCATTGAACTCGATAGCTACCGACGGGTATGGTTACCAATTGGGCGTCGCACGCGACGGTACGGTATGGGAATGGGGATCACGGCCGGGCTACGTCCGGGAAACCCAGGTTCCGCGAGCACTCCCGGGTTTATCCGGAATCTCGCAAGTAACGTCATTGCAAAAATACAGCTTTGGTCTCGGAAGCGATGGGTTAGTTAAAGCGTGGATGAGAGATCAGAAGAGCGGCGATTCGGGCCAGCCGATTTCAGTTCGTGGCTTGAAAAATATCGTCCAGCTGCAGTCGGCATCTGATTATATCTATGCGCTGGATTCGGCAGGATCTGTCTGGAGGTTGACGGTGAACACCTCAGAGAATCAGCTCCACCTGTCCGTACCGGTCCGAATACAGGGTTTGCCGACATTGAAGCAAATTTCCATACAGCATACCTATGACGCTTATGGAGTAGACAGCTTCGGCAAGGTATGGAATTGGTCGTCTATCCAAGCTTCTTCCGGCACAGAAAAGCTGTATGTAAAACCAGTGAGCATTCAGCCGTCCCTTCAGGTTCAAAATGTGTATGCTTCCATCGGTTATATGTTGCTGGTGAGCCGGCAAGGCGAAGTGTGGATGTACGACGGCAAACCGGGCAGATCAGCCGTTAAAGTCAAAGGACTGCAGCGGATCGTATCGGCATCGGCCGGAGATACCCATCGTTTGGCCATTGATGCCAAAGGCCAGGTATTCAGCTGGGGGGCGAACAATTGGAACGAGGTTGGCGTCCCGCGGAATGCGGGTGACGGCATGGAATACGCACCGGTCCCCATTCAGCGGCCGATCACCATTCGTATCAACGGCAGCCTGCTCCCCGCCTCCTTGCCGGCAGTCAACAAGAATAACTCGATCAACGTCCCTGTTAAAAGCATAGCGAAGGAGCTCGGAGTCTCTCTCGAGGCCACTGCAACTCAGGAAGGGACCACTTACAAGCTTCAATACAGCCAAACTAAGGTGACTTTCCGTCCCGGCTCGGCCGAAGCCGCCATTCAAGGGCAGTCCATGGCATTGTCCGGCCCGGTAAGTATGATAAACGGCGCCGTCATGGTGCCTGCTTCCCTGTTCAAACAGCTGGGATGCCAGGTCGATTGGAATCCCAATCTTGCCGAGCTGAGCATTCAAGGCAAGTAACGGGCTGTTACTGCGCAGAAAGCACACGCCGCTAGAATATGGTGTGTGCTTTTTCCTTATTTAATTGCCTAACGATGGTTATAGCTAAATATCATTCAGCGGTGATATGTTTAAGCAAAGCCAACAGCTCTCTGATCCTGGGAGCAAGGTCCTCGTTTCCGCTCATGATCCGCGTGAATTCCGCTGCTCCCTGTTGTAGCAGCACACCGCTGAAATAATAATACCCGTAAAAAGGATCCGGCTCGTAGCCGCGAGGTTCTTCTTCCTCCCACTCCTCCTCGTCTCCGTCTTCTTGCAAGGGCCAGAGGTACTTGGCATCCAGCAGCTCATCCATGGATGTTATTGAGCCCACGTCTCGAATATCTTGATCTGCTAATGCAGAAGCTACAGCAAGGTATCATTCGATCTCCTCGATGGAAACCTGTAGCGGTTCCTCTGTTCTTAGTTTCTCCATCAATGCAAGAATGGTCCAAGGGGTCACCTGCCACAAGGTCCCTTGATGTTCGATCAATCCCGCTAGGGAAGCGTACTGTTTTTCTTTAATGAACCGGGGAATGTCCGTGCCTCTCCCATAGGCCGTCGTCAACCGTTGCCATGGAACGTCCGGAATTTGAATATCGGTATTAGCCTTCATCGTATCACCTCACCTCTCGCTCTCTATCTTACTTGCTCTGCTTATATTTACTTCCACGCTGCAGTCCATGCTTCCTTTTTCCAGTTAAGAGAGGTTAGCACCTTAGTTACTTAAATAAAGTTTTTATGTTGACAATATTAAATTTAAAAAATATAATAACTTACGTAAAGTAACTTACTGATGAATTCAGACTGCAGTCGGTTCATAATCCAAATACACATCATAGATGGTTCAGGTGGTGCAAACATGTCGTTTTTCAAAAAATTATTTGGCACAGCAGCCAAGGAGGAAGTTACAATGAGCAAATTGAACATCGGAATTATTTTGGGAAGCACGCGTCAAGGCCGGGTAAGCCCGCAAGTGGGACAATGGATCAAAGAGATTGCCGACCAACGCGGTGACGCTAACTACGAAATCGTGGATATCAGCGATTATCAGCTGCCTTTCCTCGGAACGACAGACGGATCCGAACCTGGCATCGCCGCTTGGAACCAAAAGCTCGGAGAACTGGACGGCTTCGTGTTCATCGTTCAGGAATACAACCACAGCATTACCGGCGCGCTGAAAAATGCGATTGACTTCGCCCGTGAAGCGTGGAACAACAAGGCAGCAGGGATCGTGAGCTACGGCTCCACTGGCGGCGCCCGCGCAGCGGAACATCTCCGCGGTATCCTGGGAGAACTTTTGGTTGCCGACGTTCGCGTTCATCCAACGCTGTCTCTGTTCACCGACTTTGAAAACGGATCGGTCTTTAAACCGCAAGCCCTTCATCTGGACAATGTCAATGCGATGCTGGATCAAGTCGTAGCTTGGAGCGGAGCCCTCAAGACTTTAAGATAATTGTATAGTCAATCCAAATAAATACAAAAAAGCTGCCAATTAACTCGGCAGCTTTTTTGCTATTTTCCTCCATGCTTGCTTTCCCTCACTTGCTTCAATCCCTTGCCGTGACCAGCCGATTGGTTTCCTGCACCAGTTTGCGCAGAATATCAAGCGCCTCTTGTAACCGTCCGGCATCTGCCGATACCAAAGTAAACATTTGATGGACCCGCTTTGCATAGGCTGGCGGCGCGACATCGAAAGCGTCGGCGATGGCTGTCGCTCCCTTTTCGTTCATGCAATATTGATGATTTATGGCGAACAGCACCTGGTTCAAGCAGGATACCGCCCTGAAGCAGCATCCGCTCACATAAGAGATGTCTTTCTTGGGGACCCCTTTCATCCCGATGTCTTGCGAAAATTCGGCTTCCCATAAAAACTTGCCGATGACCGCTTGCCGGTATACGGCTGGGAAAGGTGACGTTTTGGATTTCAGTGCAGTAATGATGTCCGCAGGATCCCATAGCACTTGGCACAACGCGACTTCCGCCATGTAAATGGCGTTAATAAAGCCGTGAGGATGGCCTGGCTGATAATCTATCGTGACGTTTCCCGCAAGGCATTCTTCCATCACCATGGAGACTTTGCGGATATCGCGGTACAAAAAATCAACCGGTATTTGTTCGACTTGCAGCCAGCCCCCGCCATTGATCCAAGGTCCCCATCCGCCAATCTCCGTGATCAGGTCCGTTCGGCCGTCATCATCGAGGACAGCAGCGATCCGACGGAGTTCTTTGATGTCCAATCCTTCGCTTGAATCATAATAGATGCCGATATCTATATCGGATCCGGGATGATGCGTCCCTCTGGCTCTGGAACCACCAAGCACGATGGCCCTGACCCCATGAACCTGACAAAGATCCTGTGTTATTCGATGGATTATGGACTGAATATCCATACGGCTCACCTCATTAAACTCATTTCATCCATTTTAGCAGCTGCACAAATCGGATTTACGGTAGAAAACGTTTTAAACGTAAAAAGCACCGGCTAAAGCCGGCGCTTGGCCTTATTTCCACCATTCATCAAATGGGGTCACAGGCAGCTCACGTTTATGCTGCGAACGGTCGTAACGCTGCTCGATCTTGAGCTGCTCCTGCGGGTCAACCTGCTGCCCGGTCAAATACTGGTCGATCACTTCGTATTCCATGCCCAGCTCGGTTTCATCCGGCTGTTGCGGCTTGTTGTCCAGCAGATCGGCCGTAGGCGTCTTCAGATACAACCGCGCTTCGGCGTCCAAAGCTTTAAGCAGCTGACGGCCCTGCTCTTTGGTCAGCCCGGTCAGCGGCAGAATATCCGCTCCCCCGTCACCGAATTTCGTGAAAAATCCGGTGAGCGCTTCGGCGGCATGGTCCGTCCCGATCACCAAACACTGCCGCTCACCCGCGATGGCGTACTGGGCGATCATCCGCATTCTCGCTTTGACATTTCCTTTATGGTAATCGGGAAGCCCGTTTCCGGTAGATTCAGAATACGTAAGGGCAAAAGCGTTGACGGCATTCATAATGTTGAAATCATAGCTCTCGTCCGGCTTGATAAAATCCAGCGCCTTCTGCGCATCGTCCTCATCCTTCTGAATGCCGAATGGGAGCCGAACCGCATAAAATTTGGCCTCAACTCCTTCCGAACGCAGCTCCTGGACCGCAAGCTGGGCAAGGCGTCCTGCCAGGGTCGAGTCCTGCCCGCCGCTGATGCCGAGCACGAACCCCTTGGCCCTTGCCTTTTTGCAGTAATCCTTGAGGAAACCGATTCGTCTGCGAATTTCCTCCTCCGGCTTAATCTCAGGCTTTACATGAAGTTCTTGAATAATTTGTTGTTGGTTTTTCATATAAATGACTCCCTTCTATCGGTACAGTTTATGTTGGCACATATAAGAATAACAGTTGTCGGGAACCAGGTAACGCGGCTCACCGCCTCGTTTGAATTCATCCCGGATATACGTCGAGCTGATTTCCATCGCGAGCCCTTTGTCGATCAAATGAAACGTCTGCCCGTCGTCGGCGTTCCGCAGAATCGGCGATTTGCTGATGGCCGCCAGCATGTTGATCCCGTCCCGAGCCATCACGATAAACTTGTTTTCCTGTATGAGCTCCTCGGATTTTTTCCATTTCCCTTCCCCGATATCAAGCAGCAGATCCGCCCCCATGATAAAGTAGATGTCGTCGTCCGGGAAAGCCTCCTTGTAATGCTTCAGCGTCAGATAGGTGGCAATTTCCCATCCTGCTTGCTTCATCTCATAATCGTCCGCGACAAATTTATCATTGCCATCTATCGCAAGTTGAATCATGTTCCACCGGTCCTCGTCGCTGGCATGCAGCGATTTATCCGGCCTTTTGCTTGAACAGGGCAGGAAGATCACCCGGTCCAGCCGACAGCGGTGGGCCACGGTGCTTGCCGTCCACAGATGCACGCTGGTAATAGGATCGAACGAGGATCCGTAAATTCCGATTTTCGCCATGTTCCCCTCCTTAAGGCTGCAGCTGCCGCTGGATATCCCGCTGAATTTCGTCGATCAGCCTCATTTTATTATCCCAGCATGCCTGGCTCAGGTTTACCGGATACTCTGCCGGATTCAAGATCCGCTGATATTCCTCCCAAAGCACCTGCAGGTTATCACGCGCAAACGTTCTGATGTCCTTCAAGTCTGGCAGTTCATACACCAGCTCTCCGCTGTCAAAAACCAGATGATGGAGCTCCCTGGCCTCAAAACCGGTCACGAACTTGGCAATATACGTATGCACCGGATGGAACATTTTGAGACGCGTCTCTTTCTGTGGTTCTTCATGCTCCAGCGCAATATAATCGCCTTCCGATTTGCCGTTGCTCCGGTTGATGATGCGATAAACCCGCTTTCTGCCCGGAGTTGTAATCTTTTCGGGATTCGAGCTGATTTTAATGGTGTCGACCATTTCACCAGTTTCATTCTCAATGACAATGAGCTTGTAAACGGCTCCCAGTGCGGGCTGATCGTAAGCAGTAATGAGCTTGGTTCCGATACCCCACACATCGATCTGCGCCCCCTGGGCTTTAAGGCTCATGATCGTCTGTTCATCGAGATCGTTGGAGGCATAAATTCGGGCTTGCGGAAAACCGGCATCGTCGAGCATTTTTCTGGCCTCTTTAGATAAATAAGCCAGATCGCCGCTATCCAAACGTATGCCTTTGAAGGTGATCCGATCGCCGTACGCTTTGGCCACCTTAATCGCGTTCGGTACCCCGGACTTCAACGTGTCATACGTATCGACAAGGAAAACGCAGTCCCGGTGGGACTCTGCATATTTGCAGAAAGCGGTATACTCATCCCTGTAAGCCTGAACCATCGCATGGGCATGCGTTCCTGCCGTCGGAATGCCGAACAGTTTACCAGCCCGCACGTTCGATGTCGCATCAAACCCTCCGATGTACGCCGCGCGCGTTCCCCATATGGCGGCATCCATTTCCTGGGCCCGCCGGGATCCGAACTCCATCGTGACGTCGTTTCCGGTAACCTGCTTCATGCGGGAAGCCTTCGTCGCGATCAGAGTCTGATAGTTGACGATATTCAGCACAGCCGTCTCGATTAACTGAGCTTCCGCCAGTGGTGCCTCAATCCGCATCAGCGGTTCATTGGCGAACGCCAGCTCCCCCTCCCTCATAGACTTCACCGTTCCCGTGAAACGGATCCCGGTGAGATACTTTAAAAATTCGTCACTGTATCCATCTTCCTTCAGGTAAGACAGATCGGATTCCGTAAAACGAAATTGCTGCAGATAGCGCACCACCCGTTCCAGTCCGGCGAAGACGGCATATCCGTGGTGAAACGGGATTTTACGAAAATAAACCTCGAACACGGCCCGCCGTTCATGAATTCCATCCTGCCAGTAGGCCTGCGTCATATTGATCTGATATTTATCCGTATGCAGCGCAAGGCTGTCATCTGCATCATGAAGATGGGTATCCGGATTCGGTTGCGGATTCATTCGTTGGTCCTCCTTTTGTAAAATAACAATTAACCAAATGTTAAATCAGATTTCAAAAAAAATAAGATCTCTATTTTCGTAAAATGGATTTACTTCTTGCTGTGATATATGGAGCTGCTGATATCCGTATCCACAAATCGGTACAGCTGCGTCGGTTTCTTCGACGTTCGGCTCGTCTTCTTGCCGGCCACCTCCTGGATAAACGGGAGGGACTTGATCTTTCTGGCAAAAGCCGCATCCAGAGCAATCGCCGAATCTTTCGTTACGGTGAGCAGTACGCTCTGCAGCTCCGAATAGGTAAACTCTTCAGGCAGAAAATCCTTGGCCACCGTCGTCTCCAGCAGCTTCCGCCGGATGACTGCGATGGCGTCCTGAATGATGACTTCATGGTCAAAAGCCAAGTCCAGCGACAGGACGTCGTCGACCGGAAACAGCTCGACCTCGCTCGCGTCATCATTGGCTGCTCTCTGGGACAGATGGCGCTCAGGCACGATCGCATAATGCGCGTTCGATATGATCCAGCCCCTAGGGTCCCGGCCCGGCGTATCGTATACGCCAAAATGCTCCAGATGGATATGCTCGACCCCAGTCTCTTCTTTCAGTTCCCGCTGCGCCGTTTGAAACGCGGATTCCGTCGGTTCGACAAAGCCTCCCGGCAGCGCCCACTTCCCTGCTTCGATGTTGGGGCGGCCCTCACTGTCCGTCATACTCCGTTTGATAAGCATGATTTGCAGCTCCATAACCGGCGGTTTAAATGCTTCCGTCTTCTCCGAACGGATGGTAAAGACCGCGATGTCGGACGTATAGCCGTCAGGTGTGCGGTACTTTCGGACATCGTATTGCTGAAGTGCTTGTTCGTTGGACATATTTGCCTGCACCTTTCCTGTTTCGATTTACAATTAACAATTTGTTAATTAATAATATACTTCGGTTGGTTTTTTGTGTCAAGGGTTATGTTTCCAAAATAATAAAAAAACAAGCCGACTTCTGCGTCGGCCTGTTCAAATGTTTCGTCAGGAAGCTGCTAGTCAAAATAGGCGGTTCCAAGACCGACCTAATTATTGGAACTTACTTTTAAGCGCTCGAAAGTCTTGACCATTTCGGCATCCTCCAGAAAAATATTTTTACCTCCTAATTGGTTACCCATTCCCAGCTTGTTTCCTCCAGCCCAGTAAATGCTAACGGAATCCCCGGCAGTGAACTCTACCGACATGCCGTGGAAAAACGTTACTGGAAAGGTCCCCGGCAGCGTCACTTCCGTGCCTTCCGAGGATATTTTTTTAAGGATCCGGCAAACCGTACGAATCCCCTCCTGATCCTTCTTGTTCGCTCCAATCAGAGGTTTGTAAATGATGTCTCCATCCTGCATATGAACAGACTTCACGGTGTCGACGGCGCATGAAGCGGCCATCTCCTGAAAGCTACGCTCTTTTGGGAGTGCCTTCCGTTCTTCAGCATAAGACGGCCGTTTGTAGGTCAGCCGCTCGGACGGAGCGTTTTTTTTGAACGGACTGTCATAAGCGAAGTCTAATATTCCATATCCAGGATACCCGGCATCCCCGGCGAAGCTCAGCGTATCTCCTGGATACGGCGTCTGGTTCTCACGGGCGTACTCCAAATCTTTACCCGTTAAAAGCTTGTCGGCGAGTACCGTGGTTGTGTGGTCCCTCAGGTCGATCAACGTCAGCAGGCCGGTGCGGCTCGGCCGCACCACCAAATAATCCGTGCCAACAGCTTGAACGCCGAACACGTCATCCTGCTTGGTCAGCTCCTGCAAATCATGTGTAGCAACGATCCTGCCTTCGTCGTTATAAACCCACACGATCTTTCCGTCCGTCATTACCGTGTATTCAATCCAGCCTTTTGGATCATATTCCTGGAAATATTTCTCATTCGGTTCGTACCGGAGGTCATAAGCTGCATCCTTTTGCTCGACGATTCGGTTATTGCGGATAAATAGGGAGTAGACATCATAATGGGGCCGTGGATTCGCGTACTTGTCCACAAAGGTTAGCACCGTATTTTTCCCATTTCGAACCGCTCCATCGGTCGTAACGGTCCCTTTAAATTCAGCATCCAGTTTACCGATCAAGGTTACATCAGATTGTTCATCTTTGGTTAGATACAGGTCATGGGTAACCTGATTCAACCAAATCGCATAGGGCGTTAATCTCAGGTAATCCTCCGATCTCATCATATGTACGGTTTGCATGGACTTCTCCCACTTCACTTCCGTTCCCATAGCCTCCGAGAAAAAGCGCAGCGGGGCATACACCCGGCCGTCGACCATTCGAAGTGGCGAGGACAGGGCGACAAGCTGTCCATTGACGCTAGCGCTTTTCGAGCCAAAAGGCAGTTTCACGGTGAGCTTTGGATACCTCATTGTTACCGTTTTGGCCTGATTGTTCCAAGAGACCAGGGTACCGAGCACTTCTCCCATATCCCGGACCGGCAGATAAACCGTACCTTTGTCCAGGAAAGGGGGTGTTTTCGGATTTGCAGCTTTACCGTTCATCGTCATGTTAATGCCAGTATTGGCAGCTGCTTTGGGTGCCGCGGAATTGTCGGCGCTAACCGGCAGTGCAATTGCAAATGCAGCAGCGGCGGCCAGAAAAGCAGCCGGCAGAAATGAATTCCATCGTAGTTTGAAGCGCATCAGATAGGATCCTCCCGTTATAAAAAGATGAGTGCCTAATCAATAAACGCCGGAAATCAGCTGTTGGTTGCTGCCCTGAGAAATTTCCCCGTAAATAATTCACCAGCTTCAGTGCCGCATGTGATGGTTTGCTCGCCTTATCGCCAAGCGCTGACCCGCTCGGATTTGCGGACAAACATCGCCGTCAGGGACTTCGCTCTCGCATCAAGCAGCTTCTTGCGGCCCTCGGGAGTCCGGGTATAGACCAGCTCAGCCGGTCCGATATGCTTGCGCCAAAGAACGGCAAAACGCTCGGCATGTTCCTTGCGTCGTCCGATCTCCTCCGGGATGGCATGATAATCATGCGACCGGCCAAACCACCGCCGCGATGTGCGATAGATTAGATAGCGCGGATTGTCGATCGGATCGAGCAGCTGCTGCAGGGCATTGAGGAACAGCGTCTTTTCATGCGTACTCCCATCCCTCAGCCAGCATACGACGGTACCTCCTTCCTCCTGGGTTCCAATCAGATGAATGCTTGGAGCGGGTTGGACCAGCTTCAGTTCATACAGCACGGTGTACACGGCTAATCCGACTTCGCGAATGCTTCGATCCAATGACTGGTGCTTGATCGTCATCTTAGCAGCCTTGTAAATCCAGGGGCTGGCACAGACGGTCGCCAAGACGGCAGCGATGCCGAATTTGAACCACCACGGTGCATCCGAATGCAGCATTTGAGGCGATGAGGCCGCGTCAAAAAACGTCTCCAAACCGAGCACCAACGCAAAAATAAGAACCGCTTTGATCGTATATGGAAAAACCGCCGGCCTTGGGACACTCTTGCCTTCCGCTTTCAACTCCTCGGTCATCGAACCCTGCAGGGCAACGGCTGATGCCCAGCGTTCCTTAAGTAAATGGCGCTCCTTTGCCCTTTCCAATGTCTGTGCGTTGTACAGCTCAATATCCCTTTCCGCTAACCGTCCCGGTCCCAATCCCATTCGTTCCATGCCGGATTCGATCGTTTCATTCGTAATGGACAAGCCCACCAACGAGCGGAAACGTCTGGCAAGAGACACCATATCTTCTCCTCCATCCGCAAGCTCCGTATCGATGCACGCCAAATGCCATATCACCCCGGTTTTGTCCGGATTTCCGCGCTGCGAACGGATCGCACGCCCCCGCATCTGATTGGACAGCATAAATGAGCCTACGTAGGAAGCCATGATCATCGAATTGATCCCCGGCGCATCCCATCCTTCGCCCAGCAGCGCGGCCGTACCAACGAGTACGCGGACGCCGCCTTGGTCAAAGAGCTCTGTGACCCATTCGACGATAGATGAACGATTCGAATCGCGCACCTCGATCGACACGTATCCGGGATCATGGACGAGCGGCCGCTCTAAGAGCGTAATACCGCGCTGACCGGCCGTCTCCCGCACCCATGCCGCCGCATCGACTGGCAGGATCACTAGTGATCCTGTCAGAACGCCGATGGGGAGCTCTCGCCCGCTCGGTTCTTTTGCTTTAAGCCGTCTGCGGATGGTTTCGAAAATCGGGACCACGCCGAGATGCTGAATTGGCTGTTCATTCCCCGCTTGCTTAGGCATGTCTTCCTTCCGGATATAATCGGTCAGGATGACCATGCGCAGGCCTTCTCCAAGGACCGATCTCTCAAAATCGAGGATATGCCCGATTTGCTTCAGCTTCGAAACGCTGTGAACCAGCATTTTGTCCAGTGCCGGGGTGGACCGCAAGTACAGTTTTCGCCGCTCAATCATGCCGAGTTGGCTGAGCCGTCTGCGAAGCTCCTTCAGCTCGGGCCGATCTGAATCCACATGGGCATCTTTAAACAATACCCCGTTCAACAGATCCTCCAGCCATTCGTCGCTTAGATTAGGCGTATCTGCTTCTTTAAGTCCCAGCAGCCTGACTGCATCGCGCCACACCGGCTGATTCGCCGCCCGTAAGAAAATGACCATGCTGGAGTAATAACCTGGGGAAGATAATATCTCTTCCATATGGAATTCCGCGTTCGTGATCCAAGGGTGGCCGGCGATCAGCCCGGTCATGAACTTGTCCCGGATGAGCTCGCCCCTCAGCCTGGCTGCATGCATGCGAAACTCGCGGAGCTGCACCGCTTCCTTCTCCTCAGGCGGGGTCAGCATGATGTAATCCTGATGCGGGCATAATTCCCCCTGACGGACAAGCTCCGGCACGCTGATCTCCTCATCAATCGGCCCGCACAGCTCGATATACCGCTGCCACTCGTTCGGGTTCACATCATATGGCGGCGTTGCCGTCAGCGCAATTTTGGTCGGCCGCTCCAGCATGCCGCACAGCTGAACCGCGCTCCTCCACCAGGACACGCGTAAATGATGGGCTTCATCAAAAATGACGGTGTGCAGTCCCAGCTTCTTCAGCTTTTCAATGATCTCCATCGCTGCTGAAGGCTGGCCAACCTCGTCTTCCTTTTCCGCCTCATCCGTGTCTTCTGGAATCTCCTGCTCCTCCGGAGCCGGTCCATGTTCAATTGCAGCATCTTCCGTATCATCGATCGCCGTTTTCATCCCATGTTCACTTAGAACAGTAGACTCTTTGTCTCCCTGCTCCTCATCCTTTTTCCCGGCGTCAGTGAGAACGGTATGTAAGGCCTGATATGTTGTAATTGTGACCATGGCCGGATGATGAATGGAAGTCGACAACCAGTCCGGGCGTATGTCTGTATCCAAAAAAAGCTCCATGAAGCGGTTTGCCCACTGCTCCTTGATCGTCAAGGTCGGTGCCAAAATGATCGTCGGCCGGTTGATGCGCAGCATGACTTCCAGGCCCAGAACGGTTTTGCCAGATCCGGGAGGCGCAACAAGATGCAGGTGCCGATTGCGCAAATGCTCGTCCAACCGGTCCAGTATCCGCTTTTGATAGGAACGCCACGGATAGCGAAATTTGATATGGTCAGGAAAAACCTTGGTCTGATTCTCCATGGCAGTTCACCTCTTTTCATCTATTTCTTTCATCCTATCCCTCTTTTACGCCGAAAAACATGCCAGGGATTCGGGGAATGGATATTTGGTAAAATCATTCATGATTTGAGCCCGTAATGAACAATACTATAATAGGGAATCTTTGCCGCTGTTGAAAAGTCATTTATGAAAAAAGGGGGATGCTTATGCCTGCATGGCTTATTTACGCGCTGCTTTCTGCCGCAGCGGCTGCGCTGGTGTCCATTTTCGGGAAAATCGGTCTGCAAAACATCGATGCCAACGCCGCCACGGCGATCCGGGCCGTCATTATGGCCTTATTTCTGCTCGGCGTCATTGCCGTACAGGGGAAGTTCGGCCAGCTTGGAAGCATTTTTACACAGAAAAAAGCACTCAGCTTCATCGTGCTCAGCGGAGTGGCAGGTGCAACGTCGTGGCTGTTCTATTTTATGGCCCTCAAGTACGGCAAGGTGTCGCAGGTAGGGCCCATCGACAAGTTAAGCGTCGTGATCGCCGTCATTCTGGCCTTTCTGTTCCTTGGCGAAAAAATATCCTGGCTGAACTCGGCCGGCGTCGTGCTGATCGCGATCGGCGCACTGCTGGTCGCCGTGAAATAACCGGATTACACACCTTTGTTGCCGCTGCCTTATTCTGAGGCCGTGCCGAGTTCCGACTCCTTGAATTTGCGCATAACTTCCAGCAGCATCACATGCAGACTGACCCAGACACCGCCAAAAATGTATCCGGCAAACACATCGCTTGGGAACTGCACGTGAAAATAAACCCGGCTGATCCCGACGGCCAAACAGATCAGGATCACCGCCACAACGATGGGGATCCTGACGTAACGGAAGTGATAATGCCGCAGCAGTAAAAAGGCCGAAAAACCGCATACTGTCAGCGTAACTAACGTTTCCTCGCTCGGAAATGTATTGAACAGCTGTACGCCAGCTGCCACCGGGCCTGGACGATGAAACAACAGGCGAAGCACCCTGTCCAAGAACTCTCCGCCGGCCACAACCCAAACCAGGAACGTCAAGTCCAGCCTGCGGTCCCGGCTGTGGAGCACGATCCACAAGCCTGTCAGGCATAGAACTGGCCCATACAAATCCAAAGTCCCGAACCTCGCAAATACGTGCATCCAGCCCGCCCACTCTGGACCGAACAGAACCGATACTAAATAGGAGGCAATTTGGTCGAATTGTCCGAACTCATGCGCCAAAAAATCCTGAATGACGCCGAGCATTAACGAAAAAAACAATACGAACGCAGCAAACGAGAACAGCAGCAATAGACGGACCTTTCCGAACGACTGAAAGTGCCGTACACCGCTTGCCAGCAAATTCATCAGACGCTCGATTGCTAGATGTTTATACTTGCGGTAGACATAAATGGCTGCTGTTACCAGTGCCGAACCGATCCCGAAAATAACCATGTAACGATTGACCGTAGAGTGATAGGCTTCCCATTTCGGGCCGAGCACTTTACCAAGTGAAATGAACATGCCTACCCAGAAAAGCGCGCCGGTGTAGGCAAACAGCGCATAACGCCGAAAGGGCATACGCGTTACGCCGCAAAAGTAACCGGTAATGTGGCGGACCCCCGGTATAAAATATGCAGCAAACAGAAGCTTGTCCCCGTAGCGCTCAAACCAGCCCGTAATTTGATCCATCCTTTCTTCGGTGAGATGGACCTTGCTGCCATGGCGCGAAATAAAAGGGCGTCCCAGCCGGTATCCGATCCAATAAGATAAAGTCACGCCGGTCAAGACGCCGGCTCCGGCCGACGCCATGCTCAGCAGCCAGTTCAATTTCCCTTCATACACAAACAAACCCGTATAGCTCATCATCATTTCACCGGGAAGCGGTAGGGCAAGCATTTCCAGACACAAAAACAGATAGATCAATGCGTAACCATAGTGCTCCAGCAAATTCGTCAGCATACGTACTTCCAGCTCCCTCTAACACAACCGCTATAACTTATTTAGTCGTATAACTTTTACTTAATCGGCCTTATAGAAGCCACCTTCTCTATATTTCCCCTCCATTTCACGCTTTTAACATACGCCGATCCGGTTTCGAATCATACGCCGTGTAAAAAGACCGTGCCTTCTTGTCAAACCGCAGGCTCCAAGCCGAAATAACCAACCCCAACGAGAAATCCGAAGGGCTTGGTTGGAGTTACCTGTCATCCTATGAAACGCTAAGCTATTTTGCATTGATCAACAATAAACAGCAACCGTTCCTTGGCTGCTCTCTCAATGTCTACATTACTCCGCCGTCACTCTGCTTTTTCGGGACTTACCGGACGTCCGCTTCTTTACATACCATGACAAAACGGCAAGGATCATGAATACGATGCAGCCAATCACAGCCCAGAGCAGTGAACCTTTCCGTACACCGGCGTACAGTGCGCTCATAGCCACAGTATGCGGAAACACACCGATCGCCGTCGTCAGCAAGTAACGAAATAGGTTAACCTTTAACAGCCCGGCTGCATAGTTGACGGCATGATAGGGGATGAAAGGAACGAACCGTGCGATCAGAAGGCCTTTAAATTCACTGGCTCTCAGCCAATCCTCCATTTTGGCAAGATACGGTTCAACCCGCGTACCTGCAAAATATGAAGAGAAAGACCAGGCAAGCCAATATCCCCCAAAAGCTCCGATGATCCCCGAAGCCCACAAGCAGAGACCTCCCCAATATGGCCCGTAGATTTCCAGAACCATCACGGCGGTGAATTCGCCTGGCAGCGGGAGCATATTTAGCAGGGTTTGAAACAGAAACACAGCGACGAAGCCAAAGAAACGATAGTGGCGTATCCACGCGACAATAGATTCCGCATCCCCTGTTTGCAGCACATAAACGGTATATATTGCCAAAGCGGTCAGGAGCAGCATTCCGAACCATTTGATCGTATTTTTCATCGCTTAGGGACGAAGCACCAGCTCATAATCATGGTTTGCATCTTGATAGTTCTGCAGCGTCTTCAAAATATTGTTCACGATCAGCTCGCCTGCCGCTCCTTTATGAAATTCAGCCATTTTTCCGCGGATCCGATCGGCTATCGTCGGCGCCCCGAGAAAATCCCGGAGCTGCCCCGCGAGCTGGCGGACATTGGATGAAATCTGGGCCATGCCGTTGGTTTTAAAATAGCGGGCGTTTTCCCTCTCCTGACCGCCATACGGACTCAGAATAAAAATCGGCAGCTTCAGAATGACGGCTTCGGACAAAGTTATGCCCCCGGCCTTCGTTACGATGCAGGAGGACGCGGCCATCAGATCATGAATGTTTTTGACGTATCCAACAATATTCACCTGCGGCTGCCCCGAAAACAGTGTCGTCAATTTCTCATAGGTTTGCTGTTTGCGTCCGCATACGACTGTGATTTCGCAAACTTCCTGGTCAACCAGCAGATGAATGAGCTCGACAAGCTGCTGGAACACCGTAAATGTTCCTGCCATAATCAAAATACGTTTCCCCTTCGCCGTTCCTTGTTCAGCACGGCGCAGCGGGGCTTCAACGGCTGCTGTATAGAATTGGGGCCTCACAGGGATACCGGTAACTTTGATTTTCTCCGCCACACCGTCATAATTTTGGACCATCATGTCCTTGATCTCGTTGGTAGCCACATAATAAGCGAACGTATCCGGATGAATCCAGCGGGAATGCAGGGCATAATCGGTAATGACAGTAAACGTACGCGCGGCGTGAACGCATTCTCGCTCCGAAACGACGCCGAACGGGAATGTATTGATAATCGCATCGGGCCGGAAACGGCTGATCGTCTCCAGCATTTTGCCTTTCACGAGTCCGTTCAGGTACCGCATCACCGGCCCGGATGGATTGGAATCCCTGGTCATGTAATAGCTCCAGCCATAATAATCGAAGCCCAATTGGGATGTAAATGTGCTCATTTGATACACTTTCGAGAACAGGGAATTTAATACCGGATGAGCTTCCTTCATGAGGTCAACGATCTGCACCTGGTTGACCTGCTGCGCATGAAAATAGTGCAATAACGCCGAAGATACCTGAAGATGGCCGTCTCCAAAGCCGGCTGTCAAAATCAAAATACGAGGGCGACGGTTAGACATGCTTGTTCCCTCCCTTTGGTCTCATCGGATTGCCAGGCTACACAAGTCGATGCCTGATCCGGTCAGGATGATCTGCCAAGAGTTAACCGTAGTTACGCTGATATGAAAAATCCTTGCCGGGAACGACCAATATATGGTCCAAAATAAACTGCTGCTCTTTCTCGGAAAGGCCGGACCGTTGAATCATATGACGAATACGTGTTTCCAAGTCATGCATGGACTGCAAAAACAAATCCATATCCTGAAGCTTCTCATACATGCCTCTCACTCCCCATCTATATTCAAATTCCATGGCTTCAATTTCATTTAGGACGGTTTCCACAGATTTCGGATTGGTTCGCTGCCCGATGTACGGCCAAGATGTGACAAACCGTACAGGTCTTCCAGTGTCCGCAGGACATTTAAATGGGTGATCTTCTGATCGAATACGGCTTGACGAACATGATCCCCCACGATGATGGTCGGGATATGATTCCGGCTGCCGTAGTCATCCTCGTCCCAGGTTAAAATCAGGATGCTGTTGTGGCTTTTCGCCCATTCGACATAAGGGCCCATGTTCTGTTTAAGCCACTTGTCTGCCGCTTGGATCGTTCCGTCATGCATATCGTGATCCAGATTGGGGATTACAAAGGAAAAGGGCGGAAGCTGGGTGTAATCAGCCGGGAAATCTGTGAATCTCCGGTTTGCCGATTTCGGTACGTTGGTAAAGTTCACCCAGGGACTATGCTTTCTTCCGTACTGCTTGTTAGTGCACACGGTCGATCCGACAGAAGGCAAACCTTCCGAGTATCCGGCAAAAGTAAGCTTGTGTTTGAACAGCTCGCTTGCCAGATTGGGCGTGGTAAACGTATGTCCGCAGGAATCATCATGAACGCCTTGGTCAGACCCGGAAAACAGGATTAGATAATTCGGCTGGCTTGGATGAGCGTTGGCATACGATTCCGTGAAATACGCCCCTTGCTTAGCCAGGCTGTTCATATAGGGTGCCGCCCGATTCCCGATGATGTTTTGGCGGGAATGATTCTCCTCCACGACGAAGACGACATGATCGGGAACCTTTGCCGTTCTTCCGCTTTGGCCTGCATTTGGGCCAACGGGTTTCATCGTCTGGGGCTTTGATACGCTTTGCCCCGCCTCCGCTTGCCCGTTTTCCTTAGGCCCGGCACAAGAACACAAGATCATGAGGAGAACAAACAGTATTGTGAATTTACGCATATGCATTAACATTTCACTTCCCTGCGGGCAGTTGATCTTCTTTGTTCACGGGCCGGGGCAAAATCTTCGATTCGTATTTTTCATACCATCCGAGACCTGCTTTAAACAATCGGGATGCGAACTTGAAGCGTGCTGCAAGATGGTGCACCCCTGCAGAAACTATGATACCGATCAACGCCCCACCCAATACGTCGAACGGATAATGTACTCCCGTCCATACCCTGGAGAACGCAATGCATGCAGCCAAGATCACCCAGATGACCCCTTCTCTTCGGCGATATATCACGAAAATCGCGGCAATGGCAAATGCTCCAATGGAGTGATCACTTGGAAATGATGCATTGGCAGGATGGGGGATCAATTGTAGCACCGAATGGGCGACAAACGGGCGGTTCCGGTAAAATAAGTGGCCGATCACCCAACTGATTCCAAGCCCGATGGCAGTGGAGACGACGGACTCCACCACCATTCTCCGGTTGCTCTCCTTACGGGTGAACCAATAAACCAGCAGTCCGGCAAAAAACAAATAAAATGCTCGTTCCGCCAGTATACGCATAACAGGATTCAGGGAGGAAACGGATCTTCCCCACTCGTTAATGACATGAAACAGTTGATAATCGATTTGGCCAATACTCATTCTCATACTCCTTCTTCTCTTTCTGATCTGTTAACGATAACGTTCGGTAGAGATCAGCTTAACGCAGGAATATGAAAATTTAATGAGAATAGGCCCATCGATGGCATCAGCTTTAGGAGGAGACCGCCGGGAACGACAAAGTTACCCGTGTTCCTTCGTCTTCGATACTCGTAATGGCGATCTCGCCTTGATAATGCGAAATGAGATTTTTGGCAATCGCAAGGCCCAGGCCCGTTCCTCCAATCTCCCTGCTGCGGGCCCGGTCCACACGGTAAAACCGGTCGAAAACATGCTGGATCTCGGCCGTCGGTATGCCGATTCCATAATCTTGAATTGATATGCACACCCGTTTTTGCTCTTCGTAGCAGCGAATATCAATTTCTTTATGATCCGCTGAATACTTGACCGCATTTTCAATGATTATCAACAGCATCTGCTCCAGGTGAAGCGGGTTGATCCTCACCACTTTACCGGTATCCTCTGCTTTCATGCGAAAAGCGAATTCCGGATACAAATCCTCCATCCGCTGAATGGTTTGGGCAATAAAAGGTTCGATCCGGATCTGTTCGATATGATCGGTCAATGTCGCTGAATCTGACTTGGACAGTGCCAGGAGCCCTTGTACGAGCCCCTTCAGCCTTCGGACTTCCTGAAGCGACGCATCCAGCGACTCCTCCAGGATGGCCGGATCCTTTTTCCCCCAACGGTTCAGCATGTTCAAGTGACCTTCCAGAATGGTGATGGGCGTGCGCAGTTCATGTGAAGCATCGTCCACGAACTGCTTTTGCTGGCGGAATGATACTTCCAATTGGTCCATCAGCCCGTTGAACAGGCTGGCCAGCTGCGATAATTCATCGCCGTTTTCGATGTTTCCGACGCGTTCCTGAAGCCCGTTTTGCTTCACATTTTGGATGGTAACAGCAAGCGCCTTAACCGGCCGCAAAAACTGCTTCGCGATCGCCCAGCCGCTGGCAGCGCTGATGCATACGGCCAGAAAGCCTCCGATGACCATGACCCACAGCAGCGTCGCGTTAAAATGGTCGAACGTTTCGAGATTCGTCGCCATTTCGACCGTTCCCGATTCGTTCTTGATCGCAAAGGGTGTCCGGTAAATGAGAATGTGATCCTCTCCATGCCACGCATCCTGCAATGAGCTGGTCGTACTCGGAAGCGGAGTGATCCACTTCGGATTAAAATGGTTCGTGACCAGCAACACATTCGCCCCTTCGTCGTCAATCAGGCGGATCATTTGATTTTTACCAAGAATATTGCGAATGAAAGAGCTCGCTTCCGGTGATTCCAGCGATTCCTTCGTTGCCTGCTGTTCTTCCAAATAACCCTGGACCTGCGACATCATGACGTGCAGCGCGTCCCTTTCCTGCTTCAGCATCCAGTGCTTCAATACCAGATATTGGGCGAAATTGTACGTGGCAAACAGCAGAAAAATGAGCAGCGTGGCGCCAATCATCAGCTTCCATATGACAGGCAGACGCTTGAGCCAATCGTTTATTCTCCTCATGTCCGCATCACGTATCCCATTCCGCGTACGGTTTGGATCACGCTTTCTTCTCCGGAAGAGTCCAATTTATTCCGCAAATACCGGACATACACATCAACCACATTCGTCTCCACCTGCGAATCGTAGCCCCATACCAAGTCGAGCAGCATATCTCTGGTCTGGACCAGGTTTGGATGCTTCATAAACACGGCCAACAGGTCGAATTCACGCTTCGTCAGCTCGATGGGGGTACCCCCCCGGGTAGCCACTCTGGCACCCAGATCCACCGTAATGTCCCGGAATGTCAGAACTGCCCGGTTCGGTTGATCCTGAAGCTCAATCCTGCGGAAAATCGCGCGCATGCGGGCGAGGAGCTCCTCGATGTCAAAAGGTTTGGCGATATAGTCATCGGCACCGCTGTCAAGGCCCTGCACCCGGTCTTCGAGGCCGTCTCTCGCCGTGAGCATGATGACCGGGGTACTTTTCACATTTCGAAGCCTGCGGCACACCTCTACCCCGTCCAAATGAGGCAGCATGATGTCCAGCAGGATCAAGTCCCATTCCTCCGTCAAAGCAAGCTGAAGTCCGCTGGACCCGTCATAGGCCGCCTTCACAAAGAATTGCTCATGCTCGAGTTCGAGCTGGATGAAACGCACCAGGCTCTTTTCGTCTTCTATAATAAGTATCCGTTTCATTAATATCTCCTCCAGGTTACTGCTGCGAAGACAAGTATATTGGAATTTCATGAGAAAATGATGAGAAGATAGGCACTGTTGCCATTTGAACAATCAGTACTAGTTTGATCATACCTTGAAATTGTAAACAAATGATAATCCTTCCTAACATTTTCTGTATACAAAAAGCAGAGCCCCACAAGAGACCCTGCTTTGAATGCTTTTTTAATGTTCTCTATTCTAATGCTCTCCATCTGCACTTTCGGATTTTCCCCAATGATGTTGTGAGGAATGCTTCTGAAGACTCGCCGGCTTTTGCACAGAATCGCTTTGGTCGTTAGATGTCGATGGTATAGTGACTGACTTTTCACCAGAATCCTGTCCATTGGAATCTTGGCTTGTTGAATTCTGGCCCTTACTTATTCGAAGCCTGGCTGCTTGCCGTCTGCCCGCCGGAAGCCTATCAATTGTCGGAAATGACGCGACGAGCGGTTACAAAGGTATTATCCCAGGTGCTTCCTGCAAAATCGGACACCGTCACGCCAATACCGACTCTGTAGGTATGCAGCAGTTGTCCATTGCCTATATAAATGCTGACGTGATTGATGACGCCGTCATGATTCGTATCGGAGAAAACCAAGTCCCCCGGCTGCAGCTGATCTTTGGACACCGGCGTACCAACCTGCGATTGCTCTTTAGATGAGCGCGGCAGATCGATGCCGTTTTGCTTGAACACATATTGCGTGAATGAGGAACAATCGAATTCGTCCGTTCGGCCGGATGGTGCCCCAAACTGATAACGAACGCCTAGAAATTGTTTACCTGTCGCGATGGCCCGATCGGCCACGGAGCTGCCAGATACCGAGGCTGCGTGAACCGGATGGGCCGGCAGCAGCATGCTTCCGGAAAAAGCGACGGAGAGACACAAGCCGATTCCCATAAAAGTTTTGACGATACGGCTCTTTCTGATGAGGTTCGTGTTGTTATTCATAAAGACCCTCCCTAGAAGTCGTATTGGATAGGTGAAATTCATGCGGATTAGTGCTTTACCCTTCACAAACAGTTATAGGCGATAGAAATTAAAAAATGATGAGAATGTCCAATATCCTCCTCAAGCAATTTTATCCAAGCCCATGCCTGCAAAGTAGAAACAAAGTACCGCTGGCCATCATTTTGTATGGAATCCAAATCAACATGGCAACGACTTATGTGTCCGAACGCATAAATTGGCCAAACTTACCGAACCATAACCGATAGCTCACCAAAGCCAGCAAAATGCTGGTAAGGGCCGCAGACGAAGCGAACGCAAACATGATCAAAATTTGATAACGGACTGCCTCCAGCGGACTGGCTCCGGCCACGATCATGCCCGTCATCATGCCGGGCAGTTGGACGAGCCCGACGGTTTTCATCCCGTCGATCGTCGGGATCATGCTGGAACGCGCCGAGCGGTTCAGCATGCGATGGATAGCCTGCCGCGGGCTCGCGCCGAGAGACAGCAGCGTTTCGACTTCTCCCATCGAGGTCACCGCTTCCCGCTTCATTTGGTTCAAAAACAAACTGGACACGACCATGGCGTTGCCAATGGTCATGCCGCTGATCGGAATAACATAACGCGCTGTGAGCGGGATAATGCTTAGAGCGAGCAGCAATCCCATCGTAACCACTTCCGTGATCGTAATGGTCAAACCTACGTACAAATAGATGCGCCTGAGCCCTTTTCCGCGCTTGCCCGCATTCCAGGTAGCTACTGCAATCATAACGACCAGGATTAAGGCAACAAGCAGGAAATGGTGTGTGCCAAATATGTATTGAAGAACAAACCCGACAGCGAGCAGCTGTATCGCGGAGCGAATCGTTCCATATAGAATATCCCGCTCCAGTCCGAGCTTTTGCCATATGGATATGCCGACGGATACCGCAATAAATACAAGCGTCGAAGCCAGCGCGATCAGAGACATGATATCCCTCCCTCCGACAAAGTCCCATTGGAGAGCGACCATACCCTTTCCCCGATCCGTGCCGCTTGGTCCCGATCATGGGATATCCAGACGTAACCCGTCCCCTCCTGCAGATTGATGTCCCTAATCAAGAGCTCAACCGCATATTTACTGACATCGTCGAGCGAGGAAGTGATCTCATCCAGCAGCAGGAGCTTGGGATGCAGCAATAAAGACCGGACGAGAGCGACCCGCTGCTTTTCACCGCCCGAAAGGGTGGACGCATCTTTGGACAAACTCATATCTCCAAGCCCAACGCTTGACATCAGATGAGCCGCATAGGCAGGATCATATGAGGAATGTTGCAGCCTGCTCACCGTACGAAGATTATCCTCGACCGAGCCCTCGAGCATGACCGGCGTTTGACTGACGTAGCAGACGTTCATGCGCCAGGCTTGCGGATCCCATTGTTGCAGGGGCTTTCCGAGCAGAACCATTTCTCCGCTGTCCGCCTCGTCGAGCAGGCCAAGAATGCGGAGCAGGGTGCTTTTGCCTTGACCGGACGGCCCAACGAATACAATTTTCTCCCCTGAAGGGACGGTGCCGGCGATTTGCGAAAAAATGATTCGATTTGAGACCGAGGATATCGTTTTGCTTAAATTCGTAAATGACAAGATGTTATCGATCATTCATATAAACTCCTCTGCGTGTGGCTTACTTTCGTCGATTACCATCCATTTTAAACATTCCCGGTCGGCTTGTCATGGCTTAAGGATCGATCGGTCTTCACTCATTTGCCTAGTTGTCGTGAGCATATCGAGCATGCAGAAGCAAATGGTACAAACCGGGAAATAAAAAAGCCGCGAAGCTGAAGTGACCCCCAAAAGCTAGACGCGGTTATTTCATCAAGCAGCATTCTCAAAATGAGTTCGGTACTGTACCGGACTCATTTTGATTTTTGCCTTTAACCGTTTGGTATTGTAGTATTCAATATATTTTTCCAATTCTTCTTTGAAATGTTCCACATTTTCAAACTCTTTGTAGTACAGAAACTCTGATTTGAGAATGCCGAAGAAATTCTCTATGACGGCGTTGTCGTAACAATTTCCTTTTCGTGACATGCTTTGGAGAATGCCTCTCGACTTAAGCGCATAGCGATATTTCTTCATTTGGTAATGCCAACCTTGATCTGAATGAAGGAGAAGATGGTGCTCTTCCGGCAGACGTTCCAGTCCTGCATCCAGCATCTCAGCTACCAGAGAATATGTTGGTCGTGAACCAATGGTATAGGTGATAATTTCCCCATTGAATAAGTCCAAAATAGGCGAGAGATACAGCTTTTCTCCAAATAACTTAAACTCCGTGATGTCCGTTACCCACTTCTCATTTGGCGCCTCCGCCGTGAACTGGCGATCCAAATGATTCGGTGCAGTCTCGCCGACTGTCCCTTTATATGACTTATACTTTTTCATGCGGACTAGGCATTTAAGGCCCATCTCCTTCATGAGCCGCTGAACCTTCTTGTGGTTCACTTTCCGCCCACGGATTGCCAATTCATCACGAATACGGCGATATCCGTAACGTCCGTCATGTTCCGCGTAAATTGACTGGATCTCAGCTCTCAAATCCGCATTCGGATCGGGTTGGCTTATCCGCTTTATAAGGTTGTAATAGGTGCTGCGCGGTATACCAGACAGCTGCACGAGTGCCTTCACCGGATATTTATGCCTCAGTTCCCAGACGGCTTGTGCTTTGTCCTGTTTGGTGATTTTTCCTTGTTTCGAACTAAGGCATTCAACTTTTTTAGATACTCATTCTCCATTTCAAGCTGCTTGATACGTTCTTCGAGCGCTTCGACAGACCCTTCAACTACGGATCGTTTAGTAGACGAATTGGAGTTTTTCTTCATGGATGGACGCCCCTTCTTTTTTGGCTCAAGGGCTTCTAAACCGCCTGTCTCCATCTTTTTCTGCCAGGAATGCAAGATGGAGAAGTTCGAAAGGTTGAACAGAGCAGCAGTATCCATGAGAGAAGCTTTTGATTGAGCCATATGATTGAGTACGTCCAGTTTAAAGCTTGCCGGATAATTTGTATAGCCGTTAGTAAAGGCACACTCACCATGCATCTCATAAAGCTTTAACCAATATTGGAATTGGGACTTGTTAACGCCCATTTTGTTTGCGTATTCCGTCAGCGACAGAAGATCAGAGTTATACCCTCGAATTATCTCCAATTTCCTATCCTTCGTAAATTTGGTCATAAAAAAACTGCACCTCCAACTGTTAGAGTGTGTCTAACAATTGGGGTGCAGTTCAAGCTCGCGGCTTATCGAGTATTCAATTCGTTGAGGCAGCGTACCGCCAGATGGCTGTAATATTCCGCAGCCGGGAGCAGCGCTACCTCTTCCGGATTAAACTTCGGATGATGCAGCGCATAGGGCGAGTTAGACCCTACGTACACAAATGCGCCGGGAATGTGCTGGAGATAGTAGGAGAAATCCTCTCCTCCCATGCTTGGTCCAAGCACTTTGGTGACATAGCCGGATTCCTCCGCCGCATCGCTGGCAAACTTGGCCCAGTATGCGTCGTTGATCGTGGCTAGCGGTCCGGGGTACCATTTCAGCTCGGCTGACACCCCGGCAGATGCTCCGATTCCGTCAATAATTTGCCGGATCGTGTCCGGAATGCGTTTCTGTACCTCCACATCGAGCGCCCTTACCGTTCCTTCGAGCTCCACTGTCCCAGGAAGGACGTTCCATGTGTTCCCACCGGAGATTCGGGTGACGCTGACCACGACGGCATCGAGTGCGCTGACCCGGCGGCTGGTGATCGTTTGCAGAGCCAAGATGATTTGGGAGGCGGCGACGATCGCATCGGTCCCTTTCTCAGGCGTTGCCGCATGGGCGCCGATTCCGTTAATGATGATTTCGAACCGGTCAACACCGGCAGTGATGGCGCCTTCGCATGTGCCCAGCTCTCCTACCGCAAGCTCCGGTGAATTGTGCAGGCCGAAGATCGCCGATACGCCTTCCAACCCACCGGATTCCACCACGTCTTTAGCTCCGTGTCCAGTCTCTTCGGCCGGCTGGAAAATGATCCGTACGGTTCCTTGAAGCTCTTGCTCCTTTTCCTTCAATAGATAGGCGGCTCCCAAGGCCACGGTTGTATGAAAATCGTGGCCGCAAGCATGCATTTTTCCTGCAAACTTGGATCGGAACGGAACGTCCGTCTCTTCATCGATCGGCAGCGCATCGATATCCGCCCGCAAGGCCATGATCGGTTCCCTGCCAGTTCCGATTTGGGCGATGACCCCCGTCTTCAGGTTGGGTAAATCCAGAATTTCAATATTGGCATCCTTCAGCCACGCTTTGATTTTGCGCGTCGTTTCGAACTCTTCATTGGATAATTCGGGTTCCAGATGCAGATTGCGGCGGATGTCCACCAAGCGTTCCTGCAGCTCCGAAGTGGAACCGGTATTCGTTAAACCGGGATTGGCCATACGAATTCCTCCTTCTAACTCCGATGATGTAGTATACATTGTCATTCTTCTAGGTACCGGCTTAATTCTTCGGTATAACGCTCAATAAAGTGCAATATCAGCTTCTGCTCGTCCGGGGAATAACTGTCGAAGTCCCGGTCGATATCCGAGCTTCGGGACTCGTGATACCGGTAATGGCCTTCGAACGCAAGCTGTCCAAGCTCCGTCAGCCGGAAATGGACCTCTTTCTTGTTATCCTCCCGTTGGAACTTGCAGATGAGCCCCTTTGAGCCCAATTTGGCGATCGTCTTGGAGGCGGTTCCCTTGGTGATGTTCAATATGCTGGCAAGCTCCGTCAGATTGGAGTCCTGATGCCTTCCAATGGCTTCAATCATATGGATTTCCGAATAATACAGCAGCATGCCGGACACATATTCTTTTGGTTTTTTATTCAGGAGATTATAAATTTCAAACATCCGTCCCAAGGCCAGGTCCACTTGAATATGAAACTGATCCAATACAAACGCTCCTCTAAATTGTTGTGTTCGTCAGAAACATTCACCTCATCTTATCCGTTCTTCCAAAATCCGTCAATCAAACGCATGGACCCATCGTAAAATCATGAAATGAACCTTTTCCAATGCCAGCTAATATCGACTAAAAAGTGTCGCCCAGCATCGGTCGGACCGTAAGTTCTTCGACGACCGCCTGCGGACTTAAAGACAAGATGGCTGCAACAAGCAAACCGATGTCGCTGCCTTCCAGCAGTCGGTCCGGGGCTGTTTGCTCATTGGGAAAGCGCCGTTCGGTAAAGGTACCGCCGGGATGGATCAGCGTCACACCGACTCCGGCAGGCTTCAGTTCCTCCCGCAGACCGAGCACGTAATTTCGGAGCGCCGCTTTGGAAATGCCGTACAGCGAGGTATCCGACCGAAGTCCGGCCGTCGACCCGATGACCAGAATGCGTGGGTATTCACCTTGTCGGATCAGCGGAAGCAAAGTTCTCACCCAATTGTAGTTAGATACGACATTGGCCAGAAGGATGCGCTCCAGCTCTTCACCCTTTGGCTCTGTAACGGAACGGGTGTCATCGAAGAAAGCGGCAGCATTTAAGATGAGAACGTCCGGTTGGAATTGATGTTCCTTCATATATATAATGAGCCGATCCGGTGTTTCCTCACTCGTCTGGTCTGCCGTGAAGACCAGTGCATTCCCACCAAGCGCGGTTCGCGCTTCGGCCAATGATTCCCCGTTCCGCCCCACCAGCAGCAGTTTATGACCGGCGATGGACAGTTGCCTGGCAATCGCAAGTCCGATCCCCCGGCTCCCTCCCGTAATGATGACTCTCATCGAAATCCCCCCATATCATCCGGACCTTAGTCCCTTTGATTCGGTTATATAAAATATTCGGTGTCATTGCTCTGGACCGGGTTGTTGATCGCCATATAAATCTTTTCCACGATACTCAGGAGCTCCATATCGTTCCGGTTACGAGGCCGATCGAACGGAACGTCGAAGATTTGCTGGATGCGGCCGGGACGCGGACTGAGAAGGACAATCCTTGTCGCCAAATAGACGGCTTCAGCCACGTCATGCGTAATAAAAAAGATCGTCTTCTTCTCTTTCTCCCAAATACGTATCATTTCGTCCTGCAAGGTCAACCGCGTCAAATGGTCCACCGCGCTGAAAGGCTCGTCCATAAGGATGACCTGCGGATCGGCAACCAGCGTCCGGGCAAGCCCGGCGCGCTGCCTCATGCCCCCGGAGAGCTGATGTGGATACTTGTCCTCGAAACCAGCCAAGCCTACAAGCTCGATCGTCTTTTGAACTTTGGCGCGCCGCTCCTCGCGGCTGACGCCGGCAATCTCCAAGCCGAATTCGATATTGCGGCGGATGCTCCGCCAAGGGAACAACGCGGAATCCTGAAACACGACACCGATGTCGCGACTGCTTCCGGCTTGCGGAACCTGATCCAGCAGCACCTCTCCGCTCGTCTGGGAAAGCAGACCCGCGGTAATTTCCAGGAGCGTGCTTTTTCCGCAACCGCTTGGACCAAGCACGCATACAAATTCCCCGTCCTGCACCGTCAGGTTAATGTCGTGCAGCGCATAGGTTTGCTCTTCATCGATATTTTCGTATTCCTTGGTAATATGCCGAAGCTCGATTGTCGGCATGACATCAGCTCCTTTCCCGCTTCTCCTTTTAATTGTTCGGCTTGTATTTCCCCAGCTTCAGCCTTTTGGCGACGCGCTCCGCAAACGTGTTGTCGAAAGTGCCGTCGACCGAGATTTTGTCCCGCTGCATGCCGTATTGATTCAGCAGATCCTCGGTCACTTGCAGGCGGTTTTTATCGACGATCGGGTCGTTCTCCCAGAGGACGATCTCCGATTCGATTGCAGTACGTGCCGTCTTCTCATCAAGGTTCAAATACTTGGCTGCCCAAGGCAGGAATTCATCCAGATGCGTCTTGGCGTATTCGTTGGCATAGAAATACACTTCGAGCACGCGTTCGACTACTTCTGGCTGCTCCTTGATCAGCTTCTCGCTGGCTACCAGCACGCCGGTTTGGTATTTCGGCATAAACTCCCAAGTCTTGGCCAGCACATTCCCCTTACCGGCTTGCTCCGCCATCGTTGCGAACGGCTGGTGAATAATCGTGGCGTCGACTTCGCCCGATTCAAACGTCGCGTAGGCGGATTGATACACGCCGTTCGGCACAAGCTGAACATCCTTTTTCGGATCGATGCCGTTCTGCGAGAGCACCTCCATCAAGGTGAGCGGCATACCTCCAATCGGCTGCGCAGAACCAATTTTCTTGCCTTTCAAGTCGGCGAACGACTTGATTTCGGGCTTGGCGATAATCCAGTAAGCCCCGCGGCTTCTCCACATATTGCTGACGACTTTAATTTTCACCCCGTTCACAATGGCAGGGATATAGGTTCCGGGATCCCCGTCGGCGATGTCGACCTCTCCGGCACCGAAAGCCGCAACCGGGTTAATCGTATCGACAAAGTTTAAATGAATGCCGGCATCCTCATACCAGCCTTTGTCAATGGCAAACTGATTGGCAATTCCGGTCATCCCTTTGGAAAAACCGGCCGTAAGGGTGACTTCCTTGTTATCCCGCCCTTTCCATGGCGGAACCCCTGAAGCGATATCCACGGTTGTATTGTCCAGTGTACTTGAAGCTGCCTCCATGCCGCTTCCAGCTTCGGCAGAACCAGTGGAGCTGGAGGAAGCGGGAGCATCCTTGGAAGACGAGCCGCAAGCGGCGAGCGAGAAAACCAGGGACAATGAGATAACTCCGCTAATTGTTTTGCTTAACCATTGGTTTGAGTACATGTGACTCTCCCCCCTTATTTAATGTAAAAATCTTAATCAGACGACGCGGCTCGGCATCCATCGGCGGCATACCAATCTCTCGATCAGGTTGATCAGCCCGACGAACAGAACGGATAACACCGTCACCACAATGATGACTAAATATAATCTTGGCGTATTCAGCACAGCCTGGGACTCATTAAGCAGGAAACCAAGCCCATTCTTCGCTGCTGCCATCTCGGCAAATACGACGCCGGTGATCGCCGTCGCCGCCGTCACACGCAGCCCGTTGAAAATGGAAGGAAGCGCCGAAGGCAGCAAAACCTTGAATACCGTTTGCGCCCGGCTCGCCTTAAACACTTTGGCCAGCTTCAAATGCTCCGTTCGGGTCTGCTTGGAACCCGTAACGGTGTTATACAAAATGTTAAAAAAACAGAACAGAATGACCAGGACGACCTTGCTCTTGAATCCGATGCCGAACCATACAATGAGCAGCGGCATGATAGCCGTCTTTGGAATGGCCATGATCGCCGCCATCAGCGGGTCGATCAGCTTCTCCAATAACGGGAATGAGACGAACAGCACCCCAAGCCCGATGCCCGCCACCGCCGAAATGAGGTATCCTACCGCAACCTCTTGCAGGGAAACGGACAAATGCGGCCAAAGTGTGTTTTCTTTGAGCATATATACGAACTCCTGTACTATCTGGGACGGGGAGGCCAAAAATACCCGGCTCACCCACTCCTTGGACACCGCCAGCTGCATGCCCGCCAGCAGTGCGGCAATAAATGCGATTTGAACGAATCGGATCCATAGGTTTTTCGCTTTAGTATCTTTTTTGGTACGTAACGCCATGCGATGCCTCTCCTTTCCTTCAGGCGTCCCCTACGACTACTTCAAATGATAGAAAGAACCGTGAATGTTGACGTACTGCTCTGGTGAGCCTTCCTGACCGCTGTTCAGTCCGACTAGAAACGGACGTTCTCCCCTTGATTGCAAGTACTCCCTTGCGGGTCCCTCTTGATCGGGCTCCAGAAAAACCAGTTGGAACGAACCCAGATAAATGACTTGTTTCTTGCCCTTCCAATAGTCATCATAGACGGCTTCCCCGGCCTCTAAGTGGAGCCATTTCGTCCATCGGCTGACCGTCTTTCCCAAGTCGCGAACCGTAAACGCCACATAATCCAGAGTCATGGGACCCCGGGCATGATCCGTAATGGTGCCGTTTGCCGTCAGATCGGCCCTTCTGTCTTCATCAGCATCGTTCCATTGGATGAAGAATGGCAGCGGCAGTCCTTCGTCAGGCAATCCTGCGAACAACAGCTTCCATTCCAGCAGTTTCCCGTCCGGCCTTCTGCGGGAACAATCCACAGGGCCGATCACCTGATAACCCTCGACGGCCAGCTGCTCCGCCAACTCATCAATTTGCTCCGTCCGCAGCGCGATCCGGCTGAGCCCTTCGACATAACCGTCACCTGCCAGCGTATCCACGAGCCCGTAACGTTGGGAATCCTGGTAAGGAGGCAGCAGTTTCGGGTCAAAAATGCCGATCCATTCGATATAGCGAAGATCAAAATACGTTAGTGCGTTGTACGTTCCTACCGATTCGTGCCTCCCGCCGTTTACCGTATGAATCCCCAGCCCTGCAAGTTCTTCCGGCGCTTGCTCAGGTTTATTCACAAAATATACGACATGATCAAACGTTAATTGGACTCCCATGGTTCGCTCCTCCTTGGCTTGTTTAAGGATGAATGATGATCTTGCCGAAAAATTCCCGTTCTTCGATCAAACGGTGCGCTTCCCTGATATCTTCCAGCGGCAGTACGCGGTCGATGACCGGCTTCAGTTTTTTACGGCTTACCAAATCCAGCAGCGTATGCAGATCTCCCTCTCCCCAGCCGTTGGAGCCGATGATCGAAATCTCGCGGACCCATACGTACCGGAGGTCCGTAACGGCCTCGAATCCCGTCGTCGCTCCGCAGGTCAGGATCCGTCCACCTTTGCGTGTAGCCTTGATGCTCTGCGGCCAGGTGGCTTTGCCGGTATAATCCACTACAATATCCGCGCCTTGCTTGTCCGTCAAAGCCCATACTTCCTTGGAAAAATCGGTTTTGCTGTAATTGATCACATGATCCGCTCCAAGCTCCTTCAGCTTCTCCGCCTTGCTGTCCGATCCGGCAGCCGCAATAATGCGTGCCCCTGCCAGCTTAGCGATCAGCACCGCGGCATTCCCCACGCCACCGCTAGCTCCCAAGATGACAATCGTTTCGTTGGCCTGAAGCCTGCCCTGCGTAATCAGCATCCGCCAGGCCGTTCCATAAGCGATCGGAAGTGCAGCCGCCTCGTCAAAGGAGATGTCTTCCGGAAGAGGAATCAAATTTATTGCCGGAACCTTTACGTATTCCGCCAGTCCACCCGTCGTATCCTCACCTAGGGCCCCTTTGCCCGGGATATGCGGATCGATCAGGACCCGGTCACCTGGATTAACGTTCGTGACCCCGGGTCCGATCTCTTCGACGACGCCGGCGACGTCTCCGCCCGAAATATGGGGCAGCTCCAGTTTTCTTCCAGGAATCCCTCTCCTAACGAAAATATCCAAATGGTTCAGGGATACGGCCTTAACTTTGACCAGAACTTCTCCATGACCGGCTTCCGGTTTCGGATAATCCCCCACCACCACATTGTTTCGATCTCCATGTTCAAGAATCAGCGCTGCTTTCATATCGATTTGCCCACTCCTTTTTGTAATTGTTCGGCTAACATTTGTTTGAGCCGCGTCCGATCCACTTTCCCCGGACCGGTCAGCGGAAAAGCGTCCAATTCGTAAATCTCGCGAGGATGCGCATAGGCCGGTCCCCGCTCGATGAAGAACCGCTTGATTTCCTCACGATCGGTGTGATGATTCAACACGACAAATGCTACCGGCACCTCCCCCTTGAGTTCGTGAGGGATCGGAAGAACACAGGCATCCTCGACATGCGGATGCTGGAGCAGGATGTTTTCGACTTCCTTCGGATAGACGTTCTCGCCGCCTACGTTGATCATGTCGTCCTTGCGTCCAACAATGTAGACATAACCCTCATCGTCCTGCCACGCCATATCTCCTGTTTTGAGCCAGCCGTCTGAGGTCATCCGTTTGCGCGTCACTTCCGGCAGATTCCAATAGCCGTCCGCTACTCCGGGGTTACTCACCCACAATTCGCCTATCGTTCTTTCCGGGACATCTGCTTCTGTCGCATTCACGATCCGAATCGAACATCCCGGTAACGGAAAGCCGGCCGATCCCGGCTTGTGCAGGCCTTTACGCGATTCCAGCACAACCGGTCCTCCTTCGGTAAGGCCGTAACCTTCATACACCTCGATGCCCATCCACTGCTTGATGTCCTCCAGGAGTTCAACCGGCGTATCGGACGACCCGCATATCGCATACTTTAGTGAGCTGAGATCATAAGAAGCGGATGACTCTTTCAGGTGAGTCACAAGCATGCGGTACAGGGCTGGAACGCCAGAAATATAAGTGGCCCGATGCGTCCCGATCGCATGAAAAATAGCCGCAGGCTCAGGCGCCGGAAGGATAACGGCAGAGGACCCGGAATAAAACACCGCCTTCATGGACAGCATGGCATTCTTGTGATAAAGAGGCAGGGATATCACGATCCGGTCTTCCTGCTGCAAGTCGCGGATTTCGGCAATCGCCCTGACGTTCCACAACTGACCGCTGTGAGTGAGGCGGCATCCTTTGGGATTTCCCGTAGATCCGGAAGTATATGGAAGCAGGCACAGATCGCCACCGCGGGTCGGATACAGGGCCAACTGGGTATCCTGTGACGATAGTATTTCATCATACACCAATGAATTCAGCCCGAGATCGTCCGGATGTGATTCCGTCGTGCAGATGACGCTTACCGCGACATCTGCCTCCTGATGAATTATCTTTGCCTTGTCCCCCATCGATGAGTGGTAGACCAGCAAGCGGCTGCCGCTATCCCTGTAAATATAAGCAAGCGTATCTGCGCCCAGCTTCGAATTCATCGGCACCGGAACCGCTCCTATTGTCATCAGTCCGAAGCAAATTTCCAAAAACCTGAAGTCATTGATGAATAGCACGGCCACCCGGTCTCCGGGCTCAACACCAAGTCCGGCAAACAAATTGCCCGCCTGGTTTGTACGGCTCCGAAGCTCACCGTAGTTTATCGTTCTCCCTTGGGCAATGATCGCAGGACTTAAAGGAGCACGGGCTGCCGAGGAACGAATGATTTCTGCAAAATTGTAAGAGTTCATCGCTGCTCCACCTTTGTATTCTGAATATTGTAGGCTTCTTACTCTTTTTTTGAGCTAAACAATCCTCTTCCGATAGCAATCGCTTTACCGGTTGTATCGGCAGCCACGATGTCGGCGATGCTGACGGTCCTCCCCAGCTTGACTACGGAAGCGGTAAACAGCAGATCCCCCGCCCTCCCTGGACGCAGGTAGTCGATTTTGAGATCGACCGTCGGTACCGGCTGATTCAGCTGACTGAACACGGCAAAATATCCGGCGATGTCGATGACAGTGGCAAGAATCCCCCCGTGGATATATCCGTCGGCGGAGGTATAAAAGAGCTCATTATAGGGCAGCCGGATCGTAACGGACTGTTCGTTCACTTCTTCGAGTCGGATGCCCAGAAATTGATGAAACTTCGTACCGGTCAGAACCGGCTCTATTTCTTCTCGAGTTAAAACAGCGGCCATTTGAGGTTCACCTCCTTTTTGTTTGCCTGTGAAACATTTTTATTCATACTAAACCGGTAGGAATTAAAAGTCTAATTGAACTTTTCTATATATAATCAAATAAAATCTATATATTATTGACGCAGGGCTCGACATTGATCTATAGTTCTCACTAAACTTCGACAAAGAGGAGATCAATTCATGGAGACGCCGCTGAAGCAAATCTATCAGATTCGCATCCCGCTTCCCTTTCGACTCAATCACGTGAACAGCTATTTCGTTCAGGACGGGTCTTTTTGGAGCGTCATCGATCCCGGGCTGGACACCTTAGTTACCGAGAAATCATGGGTGCAGACGCTGCATCAGCTCAATGTAAAGCCCTCTGATATCCGCAATATTTACATCACGCATTTCCATCCTGACCATTATGGGTTTGCCGGTAAGATGCAGCGCTGGACGGGAGCCGAAGTGAATGCAAGTGGTGAGACTTATGCCTTGGCGGAGCGCTATTATAGTAAAGAGCAGGGGGAGCGAAATCTCCATTTTTATTTAAAAAGCGGCATGCAGGAGACGCTTGCTCAGAATGTAGCTGAGCTGGATTCGCAGCTGCTCCATCAAATTTCCCCAATTACGGGTACAAGGGTAAACCTGCTGGAAGGTGACTCGATCGTGCTCGCCGGGGAGCCGTATGAAATCGTACTCGGCGGCGGTCATGCCGAGGGCAGCGTGGGGTTTTGGAATGCGGAGAACCAGGCTCTGATTGGCGGGGATCTGCTGCTTCAGAAAATCACGCCCAACATCACATATCAGTTCGAAGAGGATGAGGGGAATCCGCTTGAGTCATATTTCGAGACATTGAACGCGCTGCAAAGACTGATTGTTCGCACCGTTCTGCCCGGACACGGACCGGTGTTTCAGCCGCAGACGGACTATTTTGAATCGGTGATCGCCCACCATAAGGAGCGGCTCGATCATGTCCTGGGCATTGTACATGAGGCTGGAAGCGCTGGTACTACGATATATGACATTAGCATGAGGCTGTTCTCCAAAGTTTTTGACAACGACAGCGCACGGTTTGCGCTTGGGGAAACCGCAGCACACGTACGTTACCTGGAACGACAAAAACTCTTGCGGGTGCAAGAGTCCGGAGGAATGTATTACGTATATGAAAATGTACATAATTAGCTTCGCAGGCCTGATATTCCACAGCCAGCAAAAATAATAGTACGACCGTCAAACAATCATCGATCTAAAAAAGAAAGGTCCGGTAAATCCGGACCTTTCGTCTCTTTCATGAAAAAATCAATACAAACTTTCAAGCTCATCGATCAGGGAACCGACATAAGCGGCCGCACTACGGATCGGATCGGGCTGAGACATATCCACACCGGCCAGCTTCATCAGTTCCAGTGGGCTCATAGAGCCACCGGCTTTTAACACTTCGAGCCAGCGGTCCACCGCAGGCTGTCCTTCCTCCCGGATCAGCTTGGCGACGGCAGTGGATGCAGAGAGGCCGGCCGCATAGGTGTAAGGATACAAGCTCATATAATAATGCGGCTGCCGCATCCAGGTTAATTTGGCTTCTTCGTCGATGACCACGTCCGCTCCCCAGAACGATGACAGGATATCGCCTTTCAGCTCGCACAAGGTTACCGCAGTGATCGGCACATTCCTCATGGCCAGATCGTAAACTCTACGCTGGAGCTCGCCTTCCAGTAAATGCGTCACAAAGTTATGGAAGTACGTGCCGAGCAGCTGCGAAATCACCCAGCGGCGCATTCTAGGTTCATTGGAACGCGTAAGCAAATGATCCGCCAGCAAGAGCTCGTTCATCGTTGACGGTGCCTCGATAAAATACAGGGACGGACGGGCATTCGTCAGCCGCTGGTATTTCCCTGCGAGCATCAAATGGCCGGCATGCCCTACTTCGTGAGCGAGCGTAAACGCCCCGCGCATGCTATCGGACCAGCTGATCAGAATGTACGAGTGAACGCCCGGAATCGACGAGCAGAAAGCCCCCGTGCGTTTGCCGGCGTTGTCCGCGTAATCCACCCAGCGGTTGCGGAAGGCATCCGATACGATTTCCCCGTACTCCGGTCCGAGGATAGCCAAAGCCTCCTTGATCAGTTCTCCGGCTTCCTGAAAGGATATTTCCGGGTTGTAATCAGGATCAAGCGGCGCTTTCAGGTCGGCAAACGTCATCTCATCCAACTGGAGCACCTTTTTCTTCAGGGCGGTATATCTCCGCATATGCGGCGCCAGCTCCTCCTGCAAAATATCCAGGACGTTGTTGTACATCTCCTTGGTAACCTGCTGCGGCTGCAGAAGCATATCGGTCACGGACTCGTAACCGCGCAATCGGGATTCAATGACCTGTCGCTTGACTTCGGTGCCGTATGCCTCGGCAAACGTATTCCGGTATTTGTGCAGCGTGTCGCTGAACGCTTTAAATGAGTTGCGGCGCAGTTTCGTATCAGGCGATTCGCAGTACTTATTCTCGTACAAGGCAAACGAGACCGGGACTTCTTCCCCTTGGCCGTTCACCGCCTGCTTGAAGGTCATATCAGCCAGCTTGCTCCGTTCATAAATCCGGTAAGGGGCATCCAATACCTCGCCCAGCGAGGCCAGCACCTTCTCCGTTTCTGCCGTCAAGCGGTGGGGCTTCGTTTGCAGGAGCAGGCGAAGGCTGCGCTCGAATTCCCTCAGTTCAGGCTGATCTGCTATGTACTGGTCAATCGTACCGTCTGGAAGCGCAATGATTTCGGATTTGATAAAAGACAACGCCGAGCTGACCTGCGACGCAAGGGCGCGCGCTTTCGAAGCGTTTGTCTGATTCTCTGGATTGATGCTGTCGCCGGACTGATGCAGGTAGGCATACGCTCCAGCCCGGCTCATTCTGCCGGAAAGCTCTTCCTGGGCCTGCAGGCAGGCCAGCAAAGTGTCAGCGCCTTGACTTAGTTCGCCTTCATATTTCGTAACCGTGCCGATATCCCGCTGAATATCAGTTAATTCTTGTTCCCATGCTTCTTTGGACGGAAAGATATCATCCAGGTTCCAGGTGGTTTCCACCGGCACTTCAGCCCGTGTTAAAATTTTCGACATGTGCAAAGCCCCTCTCCCAAGTACTTGAATTGACCATTGTATAAATACCAATATGCTCCATTGTATCATAGATGGATACTGTAACGGTAAGCGTTTTATTGATACAACGAATTGTTCTTCCTGTAGTGTGAAGGGGGCATGCCGACGATTTTTCCGGGCAGATGCATCCGTTCCGGGGATGAGGACATCGAGCAGAAATTGATTGGGTACATGCTGGAACTGATGACTGCCCACGATGCGCCGGAAGAGCAATACGTTCGGCTCGGCTTGGAGGGATACAGACGTAAGGCGCAGTGATATTTTACAAAAACCTAATAAAAAGAACGGCAATCTCCTCACAAACCGTGTTGGGGAATGCCGTTTTCACTTTAGACCTTGCCGCTGTTCGGGTAGATCCCAGGCGCCTATCGTATATTTTACCTTGTTTATCGAATGTCACACCGGATGCTCCGTCAGCTTTCCTTTATCCAGATAAAATACCCGGTCGCAATGCGGGAGCACCCTGTCGTCATGCGTAACCATCACCGCGCTTTTCCGCTGCTCCTTGACCTGCTTCGCAATCATGGCGACAACTTCCAACCCGCGCGAAGCATCCAGGCATGCTGTCGGCTCATCGGCGAACAATACGGCGGGGTCATTCATCAGCGCCCTGGCGATCGCCACCCGCTGCCGTTCACCCCCGGAAAGCTTATGCGGATAGGCATTTTTCCGATGCGTCAGCCCCATTTTCTGAAGGAGTTCGTCCGCCCTCGCAGCACAAACCTCCTTGCTGCTCCCCGCCAGCTTAGCCACGAGCATCAGCTGCTCCTCCACCTTGAGATACGGTATCAGATTGGCATTCTGAAAAATAAAGCCCATCTTCCTTAGTCGCAGCTCTGAAAGGGCTTGTTTGTCCTGGCCGATAATGGACTTGCCGTCTATCAAGACATCTCCTCCGGTCGGCTCCAGCAGCGCCCCAGCGATCGACAAAAACGTGCTCTTGCCTGAGCCCGACGGTCCCATGACGGCGACCAGCTCCCCTTCCGCCACCTTCAGGTTGAGACGGTCCAGGATCGTCCGTTGAAATCCACCGTCTGCAAAAGTGCGTGTGATGTCGTGCATTTCCAAGCGATTGTTCATGCTGCTGCCCTCCCTATGGCGTCCAATGCTTCGATGCGGGCTACCTTCCATACCGAAAACAGCGAGCCGGCCAAGGACATCGCGATAAACGCAGCGCAGGTAAGCGCCAGCATGTCTGCCCCTAACTGAAACGGCATGGTCCCGGGAAGCGCCATTTCTAACATTTTCACCAAAAAAATGCTGACTGCTAAGCTGAAAACAGATAAGAGCAGTACTTGAAGCGTCACGCTTCCGGCCAGATACACAGTGCGTGTACCAATCGCTTTGAGGATACCGAATTGGCTCGTTTTTTGAATCGTGATGACGTAAAAGAAGACAGCCAGCACGAACGCCGAGATAACAAACAGGAACGCTATCATCATCAGAAGCGAGCCCTGCTCCTCTTTGTATCCGGGGATCGCCGACACAGCATCCGCCTTCTTGATGATCTCGGTGTTCGGAACCACACTTTGAAGCTTAGAGACCTGACCCTCCGTGGCTTTAACCGCAACCGCGTTATATGCGGCCTGCCCATCGGCAATGCCGGACCCTGATTGCCCAGTGGATGGCGAATGAAGTCCCATCCACTCCCCCTTGCTCAAGAATACGGCTGGGGCGTGGCTGAACGACTCATTTTTGACAAAACCGGTTACGGTCCACCGGGTTCCCGAAGCTTGATCGACCAGGATGGATCCTAATCTGACGCCGTGCTCCGCCAGCTTCTCATCCACGACGACACCGCCTGTTTCCTGTTTCCCCGTAGTCCCCATAGTTAGATCCGGTGCCAGCCAACCTTTGGGATTAACGGCTAACAGCGCTACGTCGATTTTTTGAATGCCACCGGAAAGAACGACGCTCGTCATTTGCACACCCAGCGGCTCCGCATTCGATTCGCCCACGACGGACCGGGTCTGTTCGAGCTTCTCCACACTGATTTGTGAACGGGTAAAGCGATGATCGGAGCCTTGCTCCAACACGAAATGGGTGGCGGGCATATTTTGGATTGAGGCTGCATTATCATATGCCAAGCCCTGGGCCAGACCTGTGACGAACAGCACGAGAAACGAAATCAGCAGCATGATGGCTGCAATCAAAGAATAACGCGCCTTGGCGAATCTGATCTCCCGTAAAGCTAAATACATCCTGCTTCCCTCCTTTGGAATGAGTCCAGTATAGGAAGCGAATGTGAACGGCGCATGAATGGCAAATTACAACGCAGGCAGCGTAACGGTAAAGCAGGTTCCGTCGGGTGAACTGGCAACCTCAATGTGGCCTTCGTGAAGCTGCAAGACCCTTTTGACAATAGCTAAGCCAAGCCCTGTGCTTCCGGAACCCCGTTCATGCGCCCGGTCTGCCCGATAGAAACGGTCGAATAAGAAGGGCAAATGCTCTGCGGCAATACCGTCGCCCGTATCCTGGATTTCCACCTTGATTTCGGCATGCGTTTGTTCGGCATGAACGGTAATGGTCCTCCCGGCAGGAATATGTTGAGCAGCGTTTCCGATCAGGTTCATCCACACCTGAATAAGGAGCACGTCGTCCCCGGTTAACGTTATTGATTCGGGTATAGATATTTTCAGCAGAAGCTCTTTCTCCTCGATACGCCATTGGAGCATCTGAACCGCCTGACGAACTTGATCCCGCAGGGAAAATGTTTTCCGGTTAACTGCAACCTGTCCCTGTTCCAGGGATGAAAGCAGAAGCAGCTGCTTGCTGAGCATCGAAAGATGGCGGCTTTCCTGTTCGATAATCGATGCATAGTGTGCAGATTCCTCTGAAGATAGGCGGGACCCGCCAAGCAGTTTGGCAAACCCCTGAATCGACGTAAGCGGCGACTGGATTTCGTGCGAAACGTTGGACACAAACTGCTGTCTTGCCGCGTCCGTACGCTCCAACTCACGGCTCATGACCATAAAATGCTCGGCAAGCCTGCCGATTTCGTCCTTGCGCTTGGTCGGCAGCACGATATTGTAGTTCCCCTGCGCGATACGCTTCGTTGCCTCCGACAACCGGGTCACCGGCTTAACGAGATAGCGTGTGCTGATCAAAAACAAGACGACGCTGATAGCTACCGTTAAGATCCCGACCAAAGCGAAAAAAATCCGCAGCTCCCCAAATTGCAAAATGACGTCAGGATGCATAAACAAAGCGAATTGACGGCCGCCTGCCGCGAAGGGTACCCCGACCGTATTGCTTAACCGGTTATCGAAGAACCCGGAGATAAAAGGCTTGTTCGGGAATTGGGCTACCCCGTGATAGATGTCTCCCTGCAGAACCTTCGATATGGTGCTCGCGCCCAAATCCATTTTGCGAAAACTGCGGCCGTAATATCGGTCATCTTTATCACCGTCCGTCAAATAAATCTGATATCCAAGCGCTGCCGCATTCTGCAGGTAGGCATCGACATCCGCAGGCTCATTCTCCAAGAACCGCTTCATTTGGCTGGCGATTCCGACGAGCTTCTCGTCGTTGAACGGTTTGAGCTTGACATGGTAATACATATTGGAAGCCAAAAAGCCGAGCGTGCTGCTGACAACAATCACAATGAGGGTGATAAGAAACACACGCGAGTACAGCGATTTCATCGTTTGGGCACCTCTAATTTGTACCCGATGCCCCTTACCGTTTGAATGGAGAAATCGTCTGTATAGTCCGCAAACCGCTGACGAAGCCGCTTGATATGGACATCTACCGTTCGGTCATCCCCCTCGTAATCGGCACCCCATACCAGCCGGATCAGCTCGTCCCGCGAAAACAGCCTTCCCGGATATTGGGCAAGCTGCGAGAGCAGCTCAAATTCCTTCATCGGCAGCAAAAAGACGCTCTGGCCATCGGTAACCTCCACATTGTTCCGGTCGATCACAATTCGGTTCAAATAAAGCGTATCGCTTGAGGTGCGCTGATAGCGGCGGAACAGCGCTTTGACGCGAAATACCAATTCCTCCGGTTCAAACGGCTTGGTCAGGTAATCATCTGTTCCCCGGGAGTAAGCCTCTTCCTTGTCGGTTAGCTGGTCTTTTGCCGTCAGCATAATGATGGGAATATCGTAGTTTTCCCGAATATATTCGCACAGCTCGTACCCGTCCATATATGGCATCATGATATCCACGACGGCGAGGTCCATGTCATGCCTGTCCATCAATTTGGCTGCTTCCATACCGTTCTCGGCTTCATAGACTTGATAGCCCTCTCTCGTCATGACGAACCTCAGCAATTCACGGATGTGGCTGTCATCGTCCACAATCAGCAGTTGTCTCATCGAAACTCCCCCACTTTATACAACATTCGCAACGATCAATATATCAAAAGGAGATGAACAGCATATGAACAAAACAATACAAAACCATGTCTCTCCGATTATTTCCCATTGTTCCCCGCTCTGTCTGCATCTAAAAAAAAGGGTTAACCAACAAAAAGAGAAGCCCCATTGGTCTTCCGGCTTCCGCTCACAGCTTACACTTTGGAAAAGATCCGCTCACCCTGCAGGAACGGCTTGCAATATTCTGCGCATAAGCGCGGCATCCTCTCCCGCATCCACCCATGAACCGCTTCATTCGGCATTTGAAAAGCATAATACCCGATGATTGCCACGAGCGCAAAACCGTCCAGCAAAACCCTATCACCTGTGCTTATGCTGCGTCCTATCACTTCATCATACCCATCCAACAGCACGTCCCTGTGTTCGGGCGGCACCATCATGGCCCCCATCGCCACGTCCAGCAGCTCGTAGCCTTGTCCGAAAAAACCGAAATCGATAAAGCTCATGATCCCTTCGGGTGAAATAAGTATGTTGCCTAACCCCAGATCTCCATGGACGAGCCCTAACCGGCCGGAAGGAGCCTCAGTTGACGCAGCTAAAAGCTTGTTGATTTCCCGCAAGGTTTCATCAATGATGTCGACATCGGATCCTGTAAACAGGCCTAGGCTGAGTCCTTTCCGGACCGTTTCAGCCAGCCATTGATTGTAAGCCATCCCCTGGCTGGGCCGATTTTCCAGCGTTACGTGACGGTAACCGCGGAAAAAAGTATGCAGCTCGCCGATTTGGCTGCCGAGCCTGCGTACCAATTCGGGTTGGCTGACATCCTTTTTATTGAGGTCCCTCCCCTCTAACCATGAGAGCATGGAGCAATTCAGCTGACGTCCATTATGCTCCATCACGGTGATCAAGTTTCCTTCCGTATTACGGATCGGGGTCTGGACGTTAAAGCCGCTGTTATGGGATAGCTCCTCCAGCATATGCAGTTCACCCAGCAGTCCTTCATAGGTGTGCTGCTTACCGGTCATTCCCTCTTGGAAGGGCTGATGGGTTCGCAATACAAATTTTCGGCCGTCGCCCGCGATTACCTTGTATGTTTCGTTTTCGTTATGCCGGAGAAAATCGAATAATGCCCCCTTGATGCCAAACCTTTGTGCCAACCGCTCCAGTTCTTCGTTTGTCATGGATTGTACCTCTTTGAATTGGGATGAATGCCTTCTAAATACCAAAAGATTACCATACGCCCATCTGAATTAATATATTGTTGCGAGTGTGCGAGCCCTATTTTTTTCGAACTATATATACTCTCCGGCTTCGCGAATTCCGATATATATTCTATATCTAAATAGAATGAACTATCAAAATGAAGTTTACAGGCTGCTAACAGAAGGCTCGATGCTCAACTTTAGTTCAATCTATATAGAAACAACACGACTTATTTCATGACGCAAATAGGAGGAATTTTATGAACAACCGCTCGAAGTACGCGGCAATCATTACCCTGCTCTGGGCATTTCAAATGGTAACCTCTTCGGTTCTCCCCGAATCCGCATCCGCTGCGGACGACCCTCAACCTGCCGCCATCGTCAGCGAAGGAGGTGCGGCTGATGATTCATCCCCAAATACCAACCAGATGACGAATGCCAGCTCACAGCCACAGATTGCCACCAGTGACGGAACAACCAGCTTTGTAGCAGGGAATAATACAGCTGGGACACCCGTCTCCGTGGATTCGAATTTCTCCATAATTAAGTCTGATGTTCCCACTTTGTCCTCGGCTCAGGTTCGAATTACAAGCGGTTTCGAATCCGGAAAGGATTTGCTTTCATTTGCAAATACCAGCTCGGAACTCTATGGCAATATTTTCGGAAGCTACGATTTAATTAACGGAACATTAACTCTGACCTCTTCCGGTGCATCGGCTACGATTACCCAGTGGCAGAAAGCGCTCCGAGATGTGACCTACACGAACAATGATAAAACACCAAGTATGGCGAATCGCATCGTTACGTTTACAGTCAATGACGGTGCAGCAATCAGCAATGCCGCAGACAAAACGGTGAAGGTGACAGCGTTCAACCAGACGCCGATTTTGACAACCACGGGCGGCACCTCAACCTTTAACGGGACTGCAGTAGCGATCGATTCCGGCCTTACCCTGTCCGACTTGGATAACAGAACGATGTCATCGGCTAGTGTCTCGATTTTGGGAAACTTTTTATCAAATGAAGATACCCTGATTTTCAAGAACGATGGATCGACTATGGGAAACATTGCAGGAAGCTATAATGCAGCGACAGGGACATTGACTTTGACATCCTCAGCAGCATCGGCCACGATTGCCCAGTGGCAGCAAGCCCTGCGATCGGTGGCCTACTCCAACAGATCCACAAATCCGAATACAAGCGCAATAAGAACCATCACCTTCACGGTGAGCGACGGAACCGCAAGCAGCAGCCCCGCCACCAAGACGGTAAAAGTGTCCGCTCCGGGGGCCAATCTGCTGCCCGTTGTGACGGTCAGCAGCGGCAGCACATTCTTTACGGCAGGCAATAATACGGCCTCCAAACCTGTCATCATTGATCGTGATATTATGGTCGATGACCCAAACGACCAGACCTTGACTGGCGCGACCATAAAAATTAGCGAAGGCTTACATGCCGATCAAGACATCCTGTCCTTCGCCAACGATGAGGCGACGATGGGTAATATAACCGCATCGTATGACAGCGAACATGGCTTGCTGACAATGTCCTCCGTAAACGGAACTGCAACTGTCAGCGAATGGCAGTCCGCATTGCGTGCGGTTTGCTACACGAATACGGCAGTAACGCCAAACATGGACAACCGTGTGATTCAATTCACAGTTCATGACGGCAAGGAGGATAGCAACGTGGCCGCAAAAACGGTCCAGGTCTCAGTAGTGAATCAAACGCCGGTCATTACAACAAGCAGTGACCCAACTTCCGTTGCCGGCGGAGCTGCGGCAGTCGACCCCACATTATCCATCTCAGATCTCGATGACAAGACTTTGGCATACGGCAGCGTGTCTATCGTCAGCCCGTATCATGCCGGCGTGGAAAAGCTCCAGTTCACCAACGATGGAGCAACGATGGGAAACATCAGCGGCCGCTTCGATCCCGTTTCTGGTATTTTGATCCTGACCTCAGAAGACGGAACAGCCGCTGTTTCCGAGTGGGAGTCAGCTTTAAGGAGTGTAACTTACGACAGCTCTGAAAATCCGTCGGAGCCATCAGATGTAACCATCCGCTTTGTAGTAAGCGACGGCAAGGGTGAAAGCAATCAAGCAGATAAAGGTCTAACGGTTCTGGGTTTGACCCGATTAAGCATCAGTGCAAGCAGCTTAAATGTGGAGGTCGGCCAGACCTCATCGGTCTTGTTGAAAGCTCTGTATTCGAATCAGACAGAAATCGACGTTACGAAGTCAGCGGTATGGAGCGCCGCCGATTTAGGAGTTGCCGAGGTTGCAAGCGGCACGGTAACCGGTAAGAGTGCGGGCACGACTGTGATCACGGCCGTCTATGGGGGTAAGAGCGAATCACTGAACCTAAAGGTCGCAGCCAAGCCGGTCGTTTCTAACCCTTCCCAACCGGCAGATACACCATCTGCACCCAGTCCGGTTCCTGTACCGACGCCCACACCGACTCCAGCTCCAACGCCAATACCGGAAATGCCGGAATCTTCATTCCGGAAGTTTATCCGGGCAGAGGACATTGCTGCTTCGTTCCGCCACGCCTTGGCGATGATCCATCCGGAGAGATTTGCCGATACATACATCCATTGGGCGGCAAAAGACATCGAGGTGGCTTCCCGGCTTGGATTGGTCAACGGATACGGTGACGGAAGCTTCAAGCCGGACCTTCCGATTAGCCGGGCGGAAATCAGTGAACTGCTTGTCAGAGCTTTCGCGCTTCGGCAAGGGAATGAGGTCGTTACCTTTAGGGATATGCATGATCATTGGGCGGCTGAGTCCATAGGCATTTTGGCTTCCAATGGAATCGTCAAGGGCAATGCAGGCGGGCTCTTCCAAGCCGATCGCAGCTTGACCCGGGCCGAAATGGCTCAAATGATGGCCAATCTGGCGGATTTATCCGAACTAGCCACCGGTGAAGCGCGCCATTTTACGGATATTACCGATTCATATTGGGCTAAGGATATCATCGGGCAAGCAGCAGCAGCCGGACTTCTCGAAGGCAGAGATGAGTCCCGTTTTGCCCCAAATGAACCCGTGACCCGGTCTGAAGCCGTCACCATGATTCTTCGGCTGCTAGGAACCAATTCAGACCTCCGTTCGCTGCTGGAGCAGAGCTCCAAGTAACGGATACACACGGCTTTGAACTTGATAGCCAGCTAGCCGGAAATTGCATTGAGAGTATAAGAGCGTGTTTGGAACAAGTCCAAACACGCTCTCTTCAGTTAACCGATGCACTGAAATTCCACAATCGTGCCCGCGAATCAACTAACGCCCTAATCACTTTTATTAATAAATCGAAAAATTCACGCCATAGAAAGAAAGCCCCATTTTCCCCGCGACGCGCTGCGAAGATAGATTATCCGATGAGGTGCTGTATAGCGGAAGACAGCCGAGCTCCCGGACGGCCTTAGCCCATCCCTTCGTCACTGTAGCGGCGTATCCCCTGCCCCGGAACTCTTCCAACGTTTCCAGCCCGGCTTCATGCGCCTTCGTACCGATGCGGACGCTGCGGCACACGGAGACAGCTCGGCCCTCCTGAACCACCGCAACGCAGGGCTGCGCATAGCTGATCTCGTCCGCAAGCCATTCGAATCCTTCGCGCGCAAGCTGCCTTACATTTTCCGGCGTGATTCGCTGCACATCCATGGATGGCTGCCACGTTTCATTTTCAATAGAAAAACATGGCCCCATTGTCATCCTTTCACCTTGCAGCAGGTTCCAATAATCCTCCACATACTTCGGTCTGGACATAAAATCATCTGCCGCAGCCTCTTCGGCACACCAGCTCTCCAGCTGTTTCACCAGTTGGTCAGGAACGTCGTGACGGAAACGCCAAATGTTCCTTCCCTCCGTTGTCCTTCCCAGGAACAATCGCGGAGCCGGGTCTGAACCAGGCCAAGGTTCATTGACCAGATGCAGGCGTCCGCTGCGGTCATGGGTAAACATAGCCTCCGCATGATATTCCATTAGATCCCGGGCTGATGGTTTGTGAAAATGGCCATCATTCAAAATTTCATGCCCCCTTTGAGCGTTCATAGATCTCACTGATCCGATGGTTTAAGGGAATGCGCAATTTCGGTAAAAATCACGCCTAATGCGTAGGCTCCCGCATCCGGGTAACCGATACTCCGGTCGCCAACCGTTCCGGCTCTCCCCATCCGGGCCGCAATGTGCTCGGTTTGCTTGGCCCCCTCAACGGCTGCCTCTGCCGCGGACAGGCCTGCGCCGATCAGATCGGTGCCCTGCTCAGCCGCCGTCGCCCAGGCTTCGGCATAGGGGACAAGCGCATCGATCAGCGTTTTGTCACCCACAACGGCACCCCGTCCAAAGGAACGCTCACCCGTATCCTGGATTCCCTTCACGGCAGCACTCATCATGCCGGCGATGTCCGTAACGGACAGCTCGCTCCGTTTCCCCGCAAATTTGCCTGCCGCCCGGAAGGCCGAACCCCAGATCGGACCGGAGGCACCGCCGCAATGCTCCATAATGATTAGAGAGCATGCATCAAGAAATCCTCCGATATCTTGCGCCTGGGAGGTGAGTTCCTCCCACTCGGATTTGAGCTGCTTAAACCCTTTGGCCACGCTCATCCCAAAGTCACCGTCACCGGCATGAGCATCCAGCTCGCAGAACGGAATTTCGTTTTCGATAATGACGCCGCTCATGCGATCAACCAGATAAACCAGGTTTTCCAGTGTAAGCTTATTGTTGTGTATGACTCCATGCGCTTCATCGGTCGCGGCACCGAAGGATGCCGGGTGTCGGACGGTCCCTTCATCAGGTACGTACTGTACCGGCTCGAATGGTCCGCGGACGGTCAGAGCCGGCGTCTCGCAATCCTCGCTGAGCAGCTGCTTCAGCTGGGGATTCAGCTTCATGATCGACAGCGACGCGCCGGCCATATCAATGCTTGTCATATAGTTGCCCACGAAAACTTTATACACAGTGACGTTCCGAGCGGCAAGCTCACGAATGACCGCATGGTTCAGCAGGTATAGCTCCTGCAGCGGCGTGCCGCCGAATCCGTTGACCAGGACAGCCACCTCCGCGGGTGCACTGTCGCTGATACGCAAGCTTTCCAGCAGCTCCGCAACCATTCGGGAGGCCAGTTCGTCAGCCGTGACCAGCTTCTCCCGCCGGATGCCGGGCTCGCCATGAATGCCGACCCCGTATTCCATTTCCTGATCACCGATCTCAAACGTCGGACTGCCTTTGGCCGGCACCGTACAGGACGTGAGCGCAAATCCGATGCTTTTCACGTTATCCACTGCATTCTGGGCGGCCTGCTTGACTTCTTCCAGCGGTAAGCCCGCTTCCGCTGCGGCTCCTGCGATTTTATGTACGAGCACCGTTCCGGCAACGCCTCTTTTGCCGACGGTATACAAGCTGTCTTCAACAGCGATATCGTCGTCTACCTTCACGTAATCCACCTGGATGCCGTCTTCGGCAGCCAGATGGGCCGCATTTTTAAAGTTCATGATGTCGCCGCTGTAGTTTTTAATAATCAGCAGCGTTCCCTTCTTGCTCGCAGAAGAGCGGATCGCCTGGTACACCTGAATCTGGGACGGAGAAGCAAACACGTCGCCGCAGACGGCTACATCCAGCATGCCTTTGCCGACGAATCCCGCATGTGCCGGTTCGTGGCCGCTGCCGCCGCCGCTGATCAGCGTCACTTTATCCTGCTGGATCACTTTTTTCTTGATGATGTTGTATTTACGAATAAACTCAAGCTCAGGGTAGGCCAATACGAGACCGCTGCACATATCCGCAACGAGCGTCTCGGGTCTGTTCATGATTTTCTTCATGGGATCGCATCCTTTCTTAAAACACTCCAACTCTCTATAACCATTATACCGTTGCTGTGATTCATTTTAATGGATACGACGAACGATTTCATCGGCCTCCCCGAATAAACGCTCCTTTTACATGGATTTACACGGCCGGATACCTGCAAAAAAGGCAAAAAAGCCGGCAGCATGCCGGACTTTCTAAAACAACTGAATTTTTTCGTTACACGCCTTCAGGCGCTATCCGGATCGCCTTGCTCATCAAGATCTGTATAGCCGATCCGTGATTCTCGCCAGGGAATCCTCTTAACGGGTCTTGAGGCCCTGCGAGGTGTCCTGAGACAATCGCCGGCCACTCCGATCAGGGATTCAGCTCTCAGTAGTTTTTTAGCGGCATCCCGACAAATTCATGGAAGGACCTGATCCGTTCGTATTCAAATTCAAACATGACTGTAAGTACGTTGTGATAAGGTTGGTTACTGAGCAGACCTTCTGCTCGAAAAACGACCACTCCGTACTGAGAATCAAAGAGCTGAAACTGCGGGGTTAACGCTACTTGCAGCACTTCCCTTTCAAATCGGACCAACTCGATGAATCGCTGCCTTCCGAACTGCCGCTCTTTCCATTCGTCGTACGGCAAGGGTACGGAAAAACGGAAATCGTCTGTCACAAGCGCGAGAAAATCCAGATCATGGCTTATTTACCCGGAAAAGATGGAGCAGGTGTAAACATTTTGCAAATGCATCTATGCCAATTTTAAATGAACATTCGAAAGGTTACATAATATTTATTATGTTAACAATAGTGAGTTCTCTCCCTAAACCTCCGCCACATCGGTTACAATATGGGAAAGGAGCTGTGGATATGAACATCGAAACGAAGGAAATCACGGCCAAAACCATCCTCACCGAAGTAAAAGGATACTTGGATGTGGGATTCACCCACTCGTTAAATTCATACAGCGGCTGTGCCTTTGCCTGCAAATACTGTTATGTAAGGGAAATGCCCATCCAGAAATTTAAAGACATGCCCTGGGGAACCTGGCTGGAGGTCAAAACGAACGCGGCTGAAAATTACCGCAAGGAGATATTAAAGCTGCGGAAGAAAAACAAACCGGTTCATATTTTTATGTCATCCGCCACGGATCCTTATCAGCCTATTGAACGCAAAGCGGGCATAACCCGGGGAATTCTCGAGGAAATGATCAGCTATCCGCCGGATTCGCTGCAAATTCAAACGCGCGGGCCGCTCATCACAAGGGACATTGACTTGTTGACTCAGCTTAATGACAAATGCGAACTGCTGGTATCCATGACAGTGGAGACCGACCGGGAGGATATGAAGCGGATTTTTGCCCCGCAGGCACCTGGTATTCGCCTCCGTCTTAGTGCTTTGCAGGAAATTCGTGAAGCAGGAATCCGAACGCAGGCTTCCATCTCGCCGGTACTGCCGTTCACACCTGATTTCCCCAAGACTTTAAGCGGAATTGCAGATTACGTATGGATCGATACATTACTGATAGGAGACGGTATGCTTGGTAAACGTTCAGCCAGACTGGGTATGCCAGCTCTTTTTGAGGAGCACGGATTAACCCCTTGGTACGACAGAGATATCCATTTTCGGGTATTGAAGTACTTCAAAAAACACTTTCCGCCAGAGCGCATTCGCGTTTCCAAAGAGGAAGCTTTCCCGATGAAACAGACGGAAACTAAGAGAGATGAACACGAGTTAGACCACTAGATTTCACACCATAAAAAAGCTGCAGACCGGGTCATAAAAGACCTGTTGGTTCTGCAGCTTTGTTCATGCCATATCAAGATCTAGGCCAACGATCGAAGCTCACTTATTTAAGCCCGCTTACAATCTGATCCAGTGCTTTTGCTATAGGCGTTAAAGGCCGTCCAAGCAGCTTCTCAAAATCCCGGCTTTCGATCTCAAGCTGCCCCTCACGGATCCCCTGCTGAATGCCTACAACGATCGGGAGGGCAAACTCCGGAACTCCTGCTTGTTTCATGATATCAGCATATTGTTCGTCGTCGACCTGCTGGAGCGCTACCTCTTTACCCAGCACATCGCCCAGCGCAGTCACCAGTTCCGCTTGTGTCAGCAGTTTGCCGGACAGCTCGTACACGGTGTTCTCATGACCTTCCCCCGCTAAAACAGCTGCAGCCGCTTCGGCATACTCCTGCTGCAGCGCCCATCCAACCTTGCCGGATTCTGCGGACGTCACCCATGGCGCTCCAGCTAGAACCCCCTGAATGTTCGGAATCTCATTCTCCAGGTACCAATTGTTCCGCAGGAACGAATACGGAATGCCCGTCTTCAAAATCGCTTGCTCTGCTGCTTGATGAGGTGGCGCAAGAAACAGCTTGCTCTCAGTTGCATTTCCCAAGCTCGTGTAGGCGATGAAGCCAACTTTGGCTCGTGCGGCAGCTTCCACCGCATTCGTATGCTGCCGAATCCGGGTTTCGTTGTCTCCATCCGCGGAAATGATCAGCATCCGGTCAATCCCGGCAAAGGCCTTATCCAACGTTTCCGGCACGTCAAAATCACCATGGCGGACGTCAACGCCCCGGGCCCGAAGATCTTCAGCCTTGTCCGGGTTGCGCACGCTGACCGCCAATTGACTGGCAGGGACAGTCAGCAACAAGGTCTCTACTACTTTTCTGCCCAGCTTCCCTGTGGCTCCGGTAACTAATAATTTCATCCTGATTCCTCCATTGTAACGTTATAATCTTATTGTCACATTATGATCTTAATTGTAACCATATTAGTAACAAATCTGTTATGTAACTATTATAGTTACAGGATTGCCATGTGTCAACTGACTAGCCATTGCTCATTATATAATCCTCAGCTAACGATGATCCTATTAAACATAAGCGTTAAAGAATAATAAAAAGCTGCCGGACATCCGGCAGCCGAAACAAGCAAAAAGCCTCTAAGATTAATTCGCTGTCAATGGAGTCCGGGAAGAACCGGCCCATTCACCCACCGGCGTGACGGTGTAGGTCGTGCCTTTCACAAGTTTGCTGTCTGGTGCAAGATCGAAGATGCCCACGGCCCCTTTGCGGCTGGAGTATTTATAGGCGGCGGTCAGCTTATGCCCTTCCGCATCCGTCAGCTCAACACTGCGGCCAGAGAACAGCTCGTCTCCCGGATCCTCCGACAGCGTGACCGCGATCGAGGTTTCGCTCATGGCTTCGGCACCGACGATGTCAAGCGGAGCGATGCTCTGCGCCACAAAAGACGGTCGTTCGATCTGCGCCCAATCCGAAGTCACGGTATAGGTGACGCCTGGAGTCAGGGTTTTGCCCTCAGGAAGACGGAATTTCGGTTCCTGTCTGCCATCGGTCGACTGCGTGAATGGTACATATTTAGCTATCATCGGTTGTCCGCCCTCCGGCGTGATCGTTACCTCCCTGGCTTGTCCGGAGGAAATGATCTGATAGGTTTTGCCATTGGCGCGGTTGTTTTCGTCCAGGACGAAGGCATCCGCGCCACGGCCAGCACTGTACGCGGAAATGACATATCCGTAGTCTACCACACCGTTCGCCTGCAGGGATTCCAGCTCAAACGTATCATTTGTTACCTGTCTGGCCTCGGTCATGTTCAGCTTGACTGCATTCCCGGTAAAAGTCCCCGCGTATGCTCCTCTGTAGGTCAGGGCGTATTGGACACCCGGCTGCTGAACGGAGGTCGGTACAATATAAGTAGCAATGGAACCCGTTTTCAGCCGCGGAAGATTGGTTAACGTAAGACCGCCGATGAAGGCAAAGTCTTCTTTCGCTTTCGTAAATGCCTCGTTGTCCGCAGTCAAAGGCGCATCGAACGTCACGATCAGCGTAATCGCATTTAAGGAACGGATGCTGGTGATTTTGGCTTTGTCCGACGGGATCGCCCGCTGCGCCATATTCAGTAAATACGCAGTCTCTCCGCGAGTGACCGGACCGCTGCCTGGGTCAAGGCTTTCAGCCCAGTATTCCACAGATTTCGCATCCCGCTTAAGTGCTTTGGTTACGCTCTGTACAAGTTCCGTCTTAGTTACGGTTCCGTGTGGCTCAAAACGGCCATCATTTGCCAGCATGATCCCTTGTGCTGCCGCTTCAGCGGCATATTTCGAATACCATGCCTGCGGGTTGACATCCGTGAATCCCTGCTGTGCCTGATCCGCACCCTGCAGATTAAACGTCAGGGCAAGTAATTTAGCCAGCTCCGCACGTGTGATTGGCTGTTCTAAGGCGAGTGAACCGTCCTCGTACCCCTGCATAATATGAAGCTGCGATAACTGACGGACTGCTTGACTGATCTCTCCGTCTCCCAGCGCCCTTGAATCGTCTGCGGCATGCACTGCTCCGATAGGCAAGGCGGCTGTTCCCAAAGCTGCGGCCAGCAACAATCCGGCCAGTTTGTTGGCATGTTTATTCATCGATGGTTCCTCCTTCAATCCCTTAGATGGATTGGTGTTTGTCATGTCTCTATCGTAAACGAGACGGATAAACGGCCAAGAAACCCGGTATAAACAAAATCGAAACTTTATATTAACAATTTATTAAATCGGTCACACGGTGAACCGGTATCCCGCACCCCATACCGTTTCAATATACTGTGGGTTGGACGGATCGACCTCCATCTTCTCCCGCAGTCTCCGTACGTGTACGGTGACGGTGGCGATATCCCCGTTCGAGTCCATGCCCCAAATCCGTTCAAACAGTTCGCTTTTGCTGAATACCCGGTTCGGATGGCTGGCCAAAAATTCAAGCAGGCTGAATTCTCGGGAAGTAAATATAACCTCCTTATTGCGGACGTACACCCGGCGTGCCGCCTGGTCAATGACCAGGCCGCGGATATGGATTTCGGTTTTGTGGGGCGCTTCATGCCTGCTCATGAGCCGTTCATACCGGGTCAAATGCGCCTTTGCCCTGGCTACCAGCTCGCTCGGGCTGAACGGCTTCGTAATATAATCGTCGGCCCCCAGGTTAAACGCACGGATCTTATCGATCTCTTCGTTTTTGGCGGAGACGATCAGGATCGGGACTTCCTTCGCCTGCCTGATCCGGCTGCACAGTTCAAAACCGTTCAATCCCGGCAGCTGCAGGTCGACAATGAGGAGATTGTAATCCGTTTCAAGAGCAAGCTGCAGCCCTTCGTCTCCATGATGGCACAAATCCACATGAAATCCGTTCAATTCAAAATAATCCCGTTCCAACTGCGCGATGGTCGTCTCGTCTTCAATAATCAGAATGCTGCCGGCCATGTCTGCCTTCCCCTCCTTCGTATATGGTACGCCGCAGCGTGAAGAACAGGCGGGTACCCGCACCTACCTCGCTTTCCACCCAAATCCTGCCCCCATGCCCCTCAATGATCTGGCTGGCTATGGCCAGTCCCAGACCGCTGCCTCCGGTTGAAGAATTCCGCGAAGCTTCGGCGCGGTAGAATCGTTCGAAAATATGCGGCAGCGCTTCTTGCGGAATCCCCGTCCCGTTATCCCGGATTTCGACGGTTACCCATTCCCGTTCGGGATGAACGGAAATATGAATGTTCTTATGTTCTTTATCCATGAAGTTCTGAGCGTTCCCGATCATATTAAGCACGGTACGCTTTATTTTTTCCAGGTCAGCAAATACGTTGACCGGCGGAATTGGCCGATGAGCCCATCCGATGACCACTCCCTTCTCTTCCAGAACGTATCGCTGCTCCTCGATGCAGTCGTCCAAAAAGTCAACGATATCAACTGCCACAAGTGTGAACGGCACCTGTTTCAGATCCAGCTTGGAGTACAGGAACAGCTCATCCACAAGCTTGTCCAGGTCAACGGCTTTGGAATAAATGATGTTGACGTACTTGTTCATTTTCTCGGGTGTATCCGCCACTCCATCTCGAATGCCTTCAATATAGCCTTTAATATTGGTGATCGGTGTCCGCAGGTCATGGGAAATGTTCGAGATGAGCTCCTTCCGGTTCGCCTCATCCTCCAGCCGCAGCTGAACCGACTCCTGAAGCCTTTTCCGCATATTTTCAAAAGCTGCATTCAGCTGTCCGATTTCGTCCTTTGTGCTCGGTTCAAGCGAAAACTGCAGATTGCCCCTCTGAATGTGCTCTGCCGAGTGACGAAGCCGGTCCAGCGGCTTAATAACGCTGCGGGTAATCCAGCGGAAGAGCAGCGCATTGAATATCACGATGATGCCTGCCAAACTAATGACGAATGCCGGGAGAAGCTTTCTCGTGACTTCGCCGAACGGACTCCGCTCACGGATGACAAACACGCTGCCTTTCTGGCCGTCCGAGTACTGGAAGTCGTATTTGGCATACGCATAAAAACGCTCACTGATATTAAACGTACTGCGAATTTGGTTGTTGTTCAGGTCATAAGGCGGCAGATGCCGTTCCAGCTCCGGTTGGTTGAATGTATACGATTGGTAGATCCGTCTGTTCTCACGGCGTACATACAGCCCGGCTCTGACCGTTTTGAGCTTAAAATCGAAATCCTTCAGCAGCTGCTGATCTTGCAGCCGATCCGGCTCATTTTTGCCAAGATACTTCAATTCCAAAAAAATGGATTCTTCTTGTTCCGTCAGCGGATTGAGCTGATAGTGGACTTTGTAAAAATCGCGCAGGCTGTGTACGTCACCCGTCGCTGCGATCGTAAACAGGCTCGCCGTCATGACAAAGACCAACAGGCTGATGAGCAGCATGCCGGTATAGGATAATAAAAGCTTGATGCGGATGGACACTTGCTCACCTCCGTCTTTGATAGGAACAGAAAAAGCGAACGGTCCTGACCGTTCGCTTTTTAGCGCATGGATTCTCGCATGCTTTATTTTAGCGGATATGCTGATCGTTACGAACCTGCTCGTTCCAGTATTGCGGCGATTTCGTGATAACCTTTGCTTTGGGCGTGCTGCAGCGGAGTGATGCCTTCCGCATCGGCGATCTCCCTATCCGCGCCATGGTCGATCAGCAGCCGGACGATTTGCTGATGCTTCTCCCCACCGTTCCCCAAAATGACCGCTTCCAGCAAAGCAGTCCAGTGCAGGCGGTTGATATGATTGACGTCGATATCGGTGCGGGTCAACAGCTCCCGGACCACTTCAACATGGCCCCGTTCAGAAGCGGGGATCAGCGCCGTCCCGCCATAGCGGTTGGTCAGTTTGGTGTCTGCATCAGCGTCGATCGCCAGTTGGACGATATCCAGCATTCCCTCGGCTCCGGCATAAAGAAATACATTGTTGAGCAGATGATCCCTGATGTTGATGTCCGCCCCTTTGCTGATCAGCAGCCGGACCATCTCCGTCTGGTGTTGATAGGTCGCAGCCATGACGGCCGTTCTGCCGCGCTCATCCTGCGCGTTAATATCGGTTCCGTCTTGAAGCAGATTCTGTACCGCCTCAAGATCACCTGCTTCCGCCGCTTGTATGAATTGCTGAGTCACCGTTTCCACCCCCGTTGATGGCATTTGTTCCTTCGCTTGTTCTTTTGAAGAGCCTGGCATGATGTCGCATGAGCTGAGCCAAAGTATGCAAACGATACATAAAAAGAGACGAATCATGAATCAAATCCCCTTTTTTCTACTCAACGACATGCTAACACGCCCTACTCCATATGCAAAATATTAAAAACCTTTGTTTCGCTTACTTTTTTCATATATCAAAATCCATGCCCCATCTTTACACTTATGAAGCGTAAGTTTGCCAAACATTGAGGCGGGTAATAATAAAGAGGTGAACTTGATTTCGAGGAGGGATAGACCATGACAACCCAAGATCCGAAAAAGATATTGAAGCAAAAGCATGAGCTTGATGAGGAAAAAGCGGAATTCACAGAATTTGCCCGGAGCCAGTCGGGACATACGGAAATGGAAGTGGGCCAGGAATTCGCCAATGATCGGGAACCCGATAATCAGAACCGCATGAAGTCGGTTGAGAACCGGCGCAGCAGCCGCTAAGGAGTTATTGTCCAGGTTAGCTATGCATTGAATATAGATCAACAAACAAGCCGCTCCGGAGTTGCCGGAAGCGGCTTTTCATGATTCTTTCATCATTCGAACAAACTCCATGGATGCTGGTGAAATCTCCGCAAATGAGAGCGCGATGATCCCGATCTCCCTGGTGATGACCGGCGTAATGGGCTTTACGATAAGTTCATGGGACACGGAAGACAACGTAAAATCGAAAACAAGACCGATCCCGAGTTGTCTGCGGACCATCTGGATCAAGGTTTCGGCGGTTTGGACGGTCAAGTTGCTTTCGAGATTAAAATGGTGCTGTTGTATTGCACTGTTCAACGCCGCCTCATGTCCGCCTTTACAATAAATCATGTCTTGCTCATATTTTCCGAGATCCACAATCTCTGTATTGTGCAGCTCATGATCGTCCGGAATGACGGCCACCATATGATCCTGAACCAGGCTATGATGCTCAAATCCCGCAAACGGAGAAGCGACGAGCCCGATTTCCACGGTACGGTCGGTAACCCATTCCTTGATCTGGTCGGATACCCCCTCACTCAGTTCGATTTGAACTTGTGGGTACTTGGCCCGGAACCTGGAGATCGCCTCCGGGAGCAGCAGGGTCGACGCCGCTGGAAACGAGCCGATTTTGACTTTTCCGGTTAACAGCTGGTTCTCCCGGCTGGCTGCCTGGAAAATACGATTTTCAATGGACTGCATCTGCCTGGCCAGTATCAGAATCTCCCTGCCGACATCGGTCAGAATGATCCCCTTCTGCTTATCCCTGACAAACAGCCTCACTTGCAGCGCATCTTCCAGCTGTTTAATCGTTTTGCTTACAGCCGGTTGGGATATAAACAACGCTTTCGCCGCTTCGGTAATGTTCATTTTCTCGGCGGCTGCCACAAAGACATTCAGATGGTTCAAGTTTAAATTCATCGCTCAACAACATAACCTTTTGGTTATCTCCCCTATTACAAATGTGTATTTCAGTTATGAACTATTATAACGTATTCTAAATGCATGACAACACTGATGCCCTACACACATTCAAAGGGTTGGTTGAATAGGAGGAGATTACCTTGATCGATCATGCTAAAAACGCGGAAATTCCTCTGGCATCGGAGGATTCCCGCGTATCAACACGCCGCATCTGGACTACCGCCTGGATCGTAACAGCCGTATTTATGCTGTCCAATTCAGCAACACCGTTGTATGTGGAGTGGCAGACGGCGATGGGTTTTTCGAATGGAACGTTGACGGTTATTTTTGCCGCTTATATTCTGGGCCTGCTCGGCACTCTGCTCGCAGCCGGCCAATTATCGGACCGCTTCGGACGTAAAGCCGTACTGTTTCCGGGTCTATTAGCAGCGGTGGCGGCTTGTGTGCTGTTTGCTTCGGCCGATTCGGTCGGCATGCTGCTGGCGGCGCGGTTGCTGACAGGCATAGCCGTCGGCGTCATCGTCTCCGCGGGCATGGCTGCGGTCGTGGACTCTGGCGGACACAGTAAGAAACAGCTGGCATCCCTTGCCGCCTCCGTGGCCATGGTCCTCGGAGCCGGGTTAGGGCCTTTGCTGGCCGGAATGATGGCCCAATTTCTTGCGCATCCTGTTGTCACGGTGTTTAGCGTTCAATTGATCATTTTGGCAACAGCCTTCATGGTGGCAGCCCGCCTCCCCTCCCGGCAGCATCCTGCACGCAAAGGATGGAAACTGCGCTTTCCAACAGTTCCCGAGCAAAACCGCCTGCATCTAGTTTTAGGAATATCTGCGTTTGCTCCAGGCATTACCTCGACTTCCTTTGTGCTGTCGCTGGGTCCGTCACTGCTGTCCAAACTGCTTCATGTGACCAGTCCCTTGGTAGCTGGAGGAACGGCCTGTATCATGTTCTTGGCGGCGGCGGGAATACAATTCGTTGTCAAAAGGCTTCCGGTTCGCAGCCTGTTTCTCCTGGGAAGTGCGGCAACCCTTTTGTCCATGATATGCCTGGTTGCTGCTGTCATTGATTCGGCACCCGTGTTGCTGGTCATTGCAGCTCTATTCGCCGGCGCAGGACAGGGATTAGGGCAGCTCGGTGGCCTGACGCTGATCAGCCTGCATGTTCCGGCACACCGCCGCGCCGAAGCCAACGCGGTACTGAATATCGGAGGTTATGTACCTGCCGCACTGCTGCCGATCGGAACAGGATTTGTAATCGATATGACCAGCATCTCCCTGGGTGCCTCGCTGTTTGCGGCAGTGCTGGCGGGGATTTCGGTCGCGGGCGCCGTTTTTGTAAGAGTGAAGTTAAGTAAATAAATTTAAACGAGAGTCATCCCTCTGGACTGAACACTTCAAAATGATGAACCGGACGAATTTCGATACGCCAGCCAAACGATTCGCCCGCGCTCACCTGAACGGCCGGATGAAGAGATGCCACACGGACCGCATCTTCAAGATCCTCAGCTTCGATTAGAAACGCGCTGCCAATCAGCTCCTTTGATTCGGTAAATGGACCATCCATCATTCTCAGCTTTCCGTTCTTGCGCTGCAGGGTAGTCGCGCCTTTGTCCAGGCCGGCGTCGAGAAGCACCTTCCCGCTTTGATACAACTGTTCAAGATGGGGCTTGCACTCCTGCATCACTCCGTCGATTTCCTCCTGGGGTCTGGCATCCATCAGATCCGGTTCCAGGTAACCCAAACACAAATACTTCATGACTTCATCTCCTCATCGTCATATACAGCATTATAACGCTGCCTATATAAGACGACGAGTGGGATATTCTCGTATCGACACCTTTTTACGAAGGGCTGTAATAAAAGTTTACTTTCGAGCTCCGCCTCGGCGGACAAGGCTGACCAGGAGTAAAAGGATCGGCATCAGGAGCAAAGCGATGATGGAACTGCCCGTTCCCCCTGTGGGAAAATACTGAAGCATTTGCTGGAAATTTTTAGCCACCCAAATACTGAACACACCGATCAGCAGCCCAACCGGAAATACCAGTGGACGGAAATCCGTCATCTTTAGCCATTGGGCAGTTCCCAGGGCAAGCGTGTAATACCACATCGAAATTTGCGCAAAGCCCCCAAGGATCCACAGCGCCATCACGATGGCTTCCACATGCGAAAAGAAATCAGCGATATTCACAAAGCGCGAAGCAGACAGGAACGGGAATGTGAGATTGGCAGTCGATTCCCCAAACAAAAACAAACAAGTAAAATTCGTGATGACCATCGTGATCATCATTAGAAATACGGCAAACAGCCCACCCTTGAGGCCGTTGTCTCCTTTTCGGACGGACGGGTAGACCGATGAAATAAAGATAAATTCCATAAACCAAACCGAAGGCTCTAAAGAGCCTTTTAGCGAAGGCTTGATTCCGGTCCCCAGAATGGGGAGCATGTTGGAAAAGCGATATTCCGGTAGAAGAAACAGAAATATCGCCAGGACAAAGAACAAAAAAATCGGACCAAAAATTTGCGCGAATCGTCCAATCACTTCAACACCGGACCGGACGGCAAATGAACATGTCAATACAATACACCCGATAATCATGACCAGGGGAGTTTTGGGCAGAAACGCCTGTACGATGAATTCGGCATATTCCCGGGTAATCAAGCCGATCGCGTCGATTTGGAATAACAGGAAAACGATGCCCAGAATGCTTCCGGCCCATTTCCCAAACAGGCGCTGCGTCTGCTCGATCATCGTAAGTCCCGGATTTCTCCGATACAGCAGCCAAGCTACAGTCACGCAGAAGAAACCGAAGATAGAGCCAATGATCGGCGATATCCACATGTCCTGCTTGGCATACATCGCGGTAAAAGAAGGCACGACGAGTATGGAGGTCCCGCCGATCATCAGGTACATCATCAAGCACAACTGGAGATTCGAAACTTTCTCCTTATCCATTCCGCCGCCCCCCCTTCTAGCCTTCGGGATAAAAGATAACCCAAATCGGTTTGGTCACTTGATTAATCCAATCAGACGGACCGGGCAAGCCGGGAGCAAATAACATCACGACCGCTATGACCCACCCGGCCAAAGTAATGACCGCAATGGCTGCCCGCTCCTTCTTCTTCTTGGGGTCCACACTCGAAAAATCATATATAAACACAGACGCAAAGAGCAGCGTAATGCCGAGCAGTTTGAGTACAATCATCGCTATCCCTCATTTAAAGCTTTTACCGGAAAAACCAGGCGATATAATATGTACACCGGAATGGGCGTAAACGCTGATTTCCGGGAATATTTCATCCCATCGGGCCTGTTCCTTGGTCCAAGACTTCGGATATTTTTGCCAAAACGCATCGGCCGTTCCGAAAACATCGGCGCCAGTCTCATCCTGGATCTGCCGAAACGTCTCTTTAACCTTGGACTCGATTTCCTTGTTCAGCTGCTGTTCCAATCGGGGCATTTCTTGGGGCAGCATCACATTGACATGGGTTTCATTCTGAAGCACACTTGCTTCACCTTCAATCCGGATCATAACACTCCATTGATTTCTGCGAATCAACGGAATCAGCTTCGTATGGCATTTGATCATCCGGACGGACATGACGCCCCCATCATCGCCCTTACTCTCCTGTACAGGAAATGTTACCGTCGTTGATTCCAGCTCGTTGCGGATGATCTGAACGTATCGTTTGGCTTCACCTTGATATTGACCCGCCATTTTCCCCTTCATTAAAACCGCCGCCCCGTAAATGTACGGGTAAGCATTGCTTTGTCCAGATTCCTCCTTTTTCCCGATGAGGGGAACGATAATTGCCTTCGACCGCCCTGCCAGCATCCCTCCCAAATCTTTAAGCGTAACTCCCATGCCTCCGGCTAGAACGGTCAATTCGCGAAGGGTTTCCGCGCTGTCCCGCTCCATTCGCGTGTTTATGCTCAAAATGCTCTTAGCCCTTCCTTTGCTGATAAAAAAGTAAGCATGCTCCCTCGGCTGGGGATGGCGAAAGAGGAAATCGACCTGATCCATGATCCCTCTCTTGGCAAGCTCCTCCCCCACGATAAATACTTCGCTGTGGCCCCAAAAGACTTTGCGGGGCATTTCCTCCTGCAGCCGCTGGGCCGCATCCGCCAAATCCGTCCCGACTGCGCTTTTCACGATAACCATGTCTCCTTCGTTTCCACTGCTCGTCATCTCGCCGTCGCTGCTCGTGCTGGACTGGTTGGGTGTGTAGACTTGAACGGACAGCTCTACTTTCCCGTTTGGCGCAGCATCCATCCCAGCTCCCATAATTAAAGCCAGATCGTTCACCTCGGTGCGGTCCCAGCACCCTGTAACGAGCGGGATGATCATAAATAGAAGAAACGCAGCGGCAAATCTTGCGCTTCTCATCTTCGTCGTCCCCCCCGCCCGGGTCCCGGACGCTGATTAGCACCTTGGCGATACCTGTTCCAAACGCCGATTCGCGGTCTTGTATTCATTTTCCAAGTTGGGACGCGGACAAGAATATCCTTCAGCTGACTCAGACTGCTGACCGTTGACAACGTAACATAAGGAACGCCAAAAGAACGAAGTGCGAACAGATGGGTCAAGATTAAGGTGATCCCCATCATCAGGCCGAAAAAGCCCAGAAAGCCGGCTAGCAGCATCATCGGAAAACGAAGCAGCCGGATCGTGATGCCAAAGGCAAAATGGGGGATCAGAAACGAGGCGATCCCAGTGAGCGCTACGACCATGACCATCGGCGAAGAAACGAGGCCGGCGGCTATGGCCGCCTGACCGATGACCAGCGCTCCGACGATACTGACCGCCGCACCAATCTGTTTTGGAAGTCGAACACCCGCTTCCCTCAAAGCTTCGAACGTAATTTCCATCAGCAGCGCTTCAACCAGAGCCGGGAACGGTATTTGCTCCCTCGATTTGGTCATATTAAGCAGCAGCGTCGTTGGAATCATTTCCTGATGATAGGTAACGATAGCGACATAGAATGAGGGCCCGATGAGAGCAATAAACGCGAAAAAATATCGCAGCCAGCGGATGGCTGTGCCGATGTAATAGCGCTGGTAATGATCTTCCGGCGATTGGAGAAAGGTAAACATCGTTGCTGGAGCAATCAAGGCAATGGGAGTTCCTTCTACGAGTATGGCCGCTCTGCCTTCAAGCAGATTGGCTGCCACCACGTCCGGCCGCTCTGTCGTCTGCAATTGCGGAAAAGGCGAATATGGATTATCCTCGATGAGCTCTTCAATCATCCCGCTTTCCAAGATCCCGTCGATGTTGATGCGGGAAAGACGGCTTTCGATTTCAGTGACCAGCGAGGATTCTATGATACCGCTGACGAAAGCGACGACAACTTCGGTCTGGGAAAAACGTCCGATCCGGATCGACTTCATCTTCAAGTCGGGCGACTTCAGCTTGCGGCGGATCATGGACACATTGACCATCAGCGTCTCGATAAACCCTTCACGCGGGCCTCTGACGACAGATTCCGCCTCGGGTTCCGTGATCGAGCGCTGCTCCCATTTTGCCAGGTACAGAGAGATAGCCCTTTCTTCCCCATCCATCAGCAGGACGACATTGCCGTCACCAATCTCCATCACCGCCTGATCCATCGTTTGGATCATGGTATAGGAGGACACCGGCAAGCACTTGCAAAAATCCCCTAAGGTGATGCCCCCATCTTCTGACAACTGTTTCAGAGTGGGTTCGAGAATGTAACGGTTAATCATGTCGCTGTCGGTCAAACCCATAAAGTAGACAATGACCGCAGGAGTATGGCCGCAGCTGAAATTGTGGAACACGACGTCAAAGCAATCCGCATACCGCTCTTTCAGATGAGAGATATTTTCTTGTAAGCGAGCTGAGAAGATCACATCTTCATTGGTTTGCATGTCCACACCCCCAACCGGCAAAAGTCCATCCTGGTGGCAAATTATACTTTTTTTAGTATCGGAATAAAAATTCCGCTAAACGTGGTCTGGCTTCTTTGGAGTTACCTCGATACATGTTTTTAGTTAGATATAAGTGAGGATTTGCTTCAAAGAGCAAGCATCCTTATATCGCAATAAAAATTTCCGCTATACGCGGTCTGGCTTCTTTGGAGTTACCTCGATACAGTTTTTAGTATGGTCAGAACAGCTTGAAAAATTCGGTAAACGAGAGATTTCTAATATTTCCGGAATTACGGAATGAACAGAAAATAAGGAAGGAACACCGCTGCACGGCAGTGCAGACAGTGTTCCTCTCAAGGCACTTGATTAGTATCCTGCGCATATCTGATCCCGGAGACGGTAAAATTCCTTCAGCTGGTCCTGCTCATAAGCGTATCCGGCTCGAATCAGCAAATCTTCCCGATCCTTTCCGGCCACGAGCTGCAGTCCGACAGGAAGGCCTTCGCTTGTCAGTCCGCACGGGATGGATAAAGCGGGAACCTCCACCATGTTGAACAAGCCCGTATAACGGGTCATCGCGTCAAAGACGCTTTCCGTATAATCGCCAAAATGGACTTCGTCCACGCCGATTTTCCGCGCAGGGATCGGGATCGTCGGTGTGGCCAGCACATCAATGCGTTCGCGGAACAATTTATCAAACATGTTCATATACATTTCTTTTGTCTTAAGCGCTTCGATATACTGCAGCGAGGTGATATCCCGGGACGATTCCAAAAAGGCTCTGGCATCCGCTCCGTATTGTGATAAGCAGCATTCCATCCGGCTTTTGTGGACATAACCGGCCTCCGAAGCCGCGATGGTCAACGAAACCTCGCTGTTCCCCTCCACAAAGGAGACGTCCGTATCAATGAGAATGGCACCGAGCGACTCAAGCGCCTCTAGCGACTGAAGATACAATGCATAGGTTTCCGGGTCGATGTGTTCGTTAAAGTAGCTGGTCGGCACGCCGACACGAAGCCCCCGGATGTCTTGATTCAGATATGGCAGGTAGGACTGCTTCGTCATGGCACCGAACAGGACTGCCAAGTCGGTCATATTGGCCGTGATCGGCCCAACATGATCCAGAGTCCAAGAAACGTAAAATACACCCTCAGTGGGTACTTTGTTATACGTAGGTTTTAACCCGACAACGCCACAGGATGCCGCTGGGATCCGAACGGAGCCGCCTGTATCGGTCCCGATGGAAGCTGCCGTCAAATCAGCGGCTACCGCCGCAGCCGATCCGCCGCTGGAGCCTCCCGGCGTGTACTCATGGTTCCATGGATTGTGCACAGGTCCATAGTGCGGGTTATTTGAGGTGACACCCAGGGCATATTCATGCAGATTGTTTTTTCCCAGCAGGATCGAATCCTGCAGGAGCAGCCGCTGGACGATGGCAGCATTTTTGTCTGGTATGTGATTGGCGTCAATCGAGGAGCCGTAAGTGGTGCGGATGCCTTTCGTATCGATATTATCCTTAAAGGAAAGCGGAATGCCGTACAGGAGACCGGTCTGCTCTCCCGATAAGGATTTGGCTTCGAGCCGCTTAGCTTCTCCCGTGGCCCGATCCTTGGCTACCGTAATATATGAATGGAGTGCAGGATCTTTCTTTTTAATCCGTTTCAAATAATGCTTCGTAATGTCCAGCGTCGTCCAAGAGCCTGTTTTGTACCCGGATTGAATTTCCTGAATTGTTTTTCTCCCCATCATTCATTCTCCTTTCTTAGTCAGACAAACGAAAACTTCCCTTTCGGGAAGCTTTCATGTCCAGTTCTCTACTAAGCTATGCGGAAATGCTAGAGAACGTATGGGGTTTTTGCCAATAAAAGGTAATTTCAAAGCATCACGACTTGGTAGGCATTAACCCGACAGATTTCCACACTTGCTCGTAAACAGACTTGATCGGAATCCTGTTCTCCTGGGCTATTCGTTTGCAATCCTCAAACTCCGGGGCGCATTGAACGGTCTCCCCGTTATGAATACCCAATTTAACGGTAACGGCTCCCCATTCTGTTGGGACCTGAGTAAACGTTCGTTCCAGGCGGTGCACCGTAAGCGGATAATACCGGATGCCAAGCGTGGTCGTTTCGCGAAAGATGATTTCTTTCATCCGGTCGATCTTTTCTTTGGCGCATAGCAGCTGAAGCATCGTTCCCGGCCGGTTTTTCTTCATATAAATGGGGGTATAGAACACGTCGTTTGCGCCGTTTTCGAGCAGAAGGTCCATTACGTAGCCCAGCCATTCACCCGAAATGTCGTCGTAGTTGACTTCCATCTTCACCATGTCATGATCGACATGTTCATGATTTGGGGGCAGCTCGGATTTCATAAGACAGACTCCTTTCGGATCAAGAGCGTTATTCGCCCACGATGACACGCAGCACGTTCGGCCGGTCGGCAAACGTTTTGGTCCCTGCTCCGTAACCGACGGCGGACACCTTGATGGACGGAATGGGCCCGTACTGCTGCGCCAGCACCGATATGATCGCCGCACCCGTCGGTGTCGTCAGCTCAAAGCGGACATCCGACGCATCCAGCGGAACGCCTTTCAGAATCTCCAGCGTCGCAGGCGCCGGCACCGGGTAAATGCCGTGGTCGATCCGAATTTTGCCCATACCGACTGGCACTGGCGAGGAATGGATCGCTTCGATACCCATTTGATGGATCAAAATCGAGGCGCCGACAATATCGACGATGGAATCTACTGCGCCTACTTCGTGAAAATGAACGTCGTCTAACGGAACGCCATGTATCCTTCCCTCAGCCTCCCCAATGATCTTGAAAATACGGAGCGCCGTGTCGCGTACCGGCTCCTCAAAACCGGCCGCTTCAATCATTTGGACGATATCCTTGTATGCCCGATGATGATGGTGATGATGGCTGTGACTATGCGAATGATCATGGCTATGATGGTGATGTGCATGGTCGTGATGATGGTGGGTATGAGGATGGTGGACATGCTCGTGATGATCGTGCGCGTGGTCGTGATGGTTATCATGCACATGATCGTGGCTGTGGTCATGTCCATGATGATGTTCGTGACTGTGGTCGTGATCATGCTTGTGGCTATGGCTGTGGAGATGAGCTCTCTCATGATCGTGGTGAGCTTCGCCTGAACCTTCCTGAGCCTCAAGATCCGCTTGAGAATGTTCATGCATGTGATGATGTTCAACGTGATCTTTCTCATGCGCTTCTTGCAAATGCACGTTAAATTTGGTCGCGGTGATCCCGTTCTTGTTCACCTTGCTCCACTGCAGCGTATATTCTTCTTCGATGTTTAATTTCTGCAGCTCCTTCTGCATCCGCTGTGCATCGCCGCCGGCATCCAGCAGCGCACCGATGAACATATCTCCGCTGATGCCGGAAAAGCAGTCAAGGTATAGCGTTTTCAATCCGTTGCCCCCCTCTATGTACAAGCTGATGAATCAGCGCGGCGTTATAACCTCCGCCGAATCCGTTGTCGATATTTACCACACTGATGCCTGAGGCGCATGAATTCAGCATCGTAAGCAGCGCAGACAAGCCTTGAAAATGAGCCCCATACCCGACGCTGGTCGGTACTGCGATGACCGGGTGGGAGACCAGGCCGCCCACGACGCTGGGGAGCGCCCCTTCCATCCCGGCCACCACGACAGAAACCGTCGCCTGCTGGATTTCCTCCAAATGGCTGAGCAAGCGGTGAATCCCCGCAACGCCCACATCATAGATCCGGTGGACCCTGCTGCCGAGCACTTCGGCCGTCACGGCCGCCTCCTCCGCCACGCGCAGATCCGAGGTTCCCGCCGCAATCACGGCGACATACCCTTGCGAATCGTCAGCGGGAATCCCTTCCTTTTTCCAATACAAAACCCTTGCGGTCTCGTGATAACTGTAATCCGGACACGCCCGCAGCACCGTCTCGGCTTTTTCCTTGTCCACGCGTGTGACCAGGACGCTGCTGCCACGGGCTTGCAGAGCGCAGGCAATCGAAATGATATGATCCGCCGTTTTGCCTTCCCCATAGACGATCTCAGGGAAGCCCTGCCGTTTACTGCGCTGGTGGTCAACCTTGGCAAAGCCGAGATCCTCAAATGCCGCCAGCCGCGCTTTGGCTTCCGCCACGCTCAGGGCTCCGCTGCGTACTTGCTCCAGAACGTCGTCCAACAAAATTTTCATCCCCTTCCAGAGCTTTCGTTATGCCAAAACCTTGTTCATGCTGCCGCTCTGATAGCCCATCAGGTCAAGGGTTACGTACTTGTAGCCGTACTCCTGGAGCCTGCCGGAAATTTGTGAGTGCTGCTCCAGAACAGTCTGCATGTCCTTCGGTTCAACTTCGATCCGCGCCGTGTCCTGGTGGGTGCGTACCCGTACCTGGCGGATACCGAGCGATTTCAAATAGGCCTCCGCTTTTTCGACCTTGCTCAGCTTCTCCTTGGTAATCCGTTCCCCATAAGCGATTCTCGAGGACAAGCAGGCAAAAGAAGGCTTATCCCAAGTGGGCAGGCCGTAGCCTCTGGACAGCTCGCGGATTTCTTCCTTATATAGTCCGGCTTCCAGCAGCGGTCCGCGAATGCCCCTTTCCTTTGCCGCCTGCATGCCGGGCCGAAACTCATTCATGTCGTCGGCAATGACGCCATAAACGATATTTTTATAGGATTGTTCCGTCAGTACGGGAACCAAGTGGTCGAAAAGACTGCTTTTGCAAAAATAGCAGCGGTTTTTCGTGTTTTCGGCATATCCGGGAATCGCCAGCTCGGAGGTTTCAATGACCTGATGCCGCGCTCCGATCCATTCGGCCAGCTCCCTCGCTTCTGCAAGCTCGGTCGACGGATACGTTTCCGAATCCGCGGTCACCGCCAGTACTTGATCCGGGCCGAGCGTATCGACAGCCACTTTAAGCAAAAAGGTGCTGTCCACCCCTCCTGAAAATGCCACGACAACTGAATTTAGTTCCCGCAGTATGGACTGCAGTTTCTCGTATTTTTCGGTTAGCATTGTCCTGCCTCCTTCCCGTATAGCCATTAAATCGTCATGCTGCCGAACCCGCCATCCACCCGGATCATCGAGCCGGTGATAAAGCTTGACGCCTGATCTGAAGCAAGCAAGATCGCAGCCCCTTTTAATTCATCCGGCGTACCGAAGCGGTTCATCGGCGTATGCCGCATGATCGATTCGACCCGTTCCGGGCTTAATATTTTCTGGTTCTGCACAGCCGGGAAGAATCCCGGAATGATCGCGTTCACGCGGATCCCCTCCGGCGCAAGCTCCCGAGCCAGGAATTGGGTGACGCTGTTCAATCCGGCTTTGGACACCGAATACGTAAACACCTTGGAGAGCGGCGTCGTTGAGGACACTGATGAAATGTTGATGATGCTTCCTTTCCGTTTCTGCTCGACCATGCGCTTGGCGAAAATTTGGCAGGTGAGCACGATACCCTTCAGGTTCACGTCCATAATGTTGTCCCATTCTTCCATCTCAAGCTCGAAAAAGGGCGTCGTGCTGTTCGTGCCCGGAGCGTTGAGCAGAATGTCCCATCCGCCCGACCATGCTTCGATGTCCGCGGCCGCTTGGACCAGAGATTCGCGCGAACCCACATCCGCCTGAAATGCTTTGGCTTCGCCGCCTTGGCTCCGGATGGCGCTCACGACCTCCTCTGCTTTATCCAGGTTCCGCCCGACGATTGCCACCTTTGCGCCGTGTTCGGCAAATCCCTCGACAATCGCCGAGCCGAGCACGCTGTTGCCGCCGACCGCTACCGCCGTTTTCCCCGTTAAATCAAACAAACTCGTCGTCATCTAGTGACTCTCCTCCGTTTTCGGTAAATTTCCGTGCTCGTCAAAAGGCAGATCATACGGCTCCGAGGCCAGCTCCATTTGCGGATGCTGCTTCACATATTCGAACAGCGGCTCGGACACCTCGATTTGGCTCAGAACGAGCGTATTTTTGATCCGGACGATTTTGGCCTGGTTAAAATCCAGCACATTGCTCGTTTTCACCGCCGCCTGAATCGCTTCCTTGTCATTCGGCAGCGTCGTGGCGATCTTCGTCGGCGCGACGACGGTGGATGTCAGCCCGTTGGCGTAAGTAACCTCCAAATCCATCTTGTCCACAAGCCGCTGCGTCGTAAAGTCCGCCGTGCCCACCCCGTTTGCATTCCCTTCGGTTTGCGGCGTCAAATCCAGGACGACCATTTTGTTGACATCCGGCCCTCCGTGCGCATACGGCGTCGGATATCGGCCCGTGATGTTCGGATCCATGCCGTCGCCGCTGATGTTTTTGCCGATCTCGTCAATGATCAATACTTCCAGCTGGTCAAAAAACAGCTTCGGCAGCAGTTCCTTGGCCTGGATCTGCAGCTGAGGTTCCTTGTCGGTAATTTCCTCCGGTGTAAGCACCTCAACGACCGCAACCTTGTCAAACGCATTTTCAATTGTGGCTACGCCGAACAGAACCGGCTTCTTCTCCATGATCATTTTGGCCATGGCCGGAACATTCTCGGCCATATATTTAAACCCTAACTGGTGGCAGGCTTCGGCCCCTTTTTGCTTGCCAAGACCGATGCTGATCATTTTCATAATGCCGCTCTCTACCGGTCCCCGAAAAGCCGTATGCGGTTTAATGCGATTAATGACGACGATGCCGTCCGCAGCGGCGGCGTATTTATCCAAATACACCGGAAGGCCGTTCGGCAGAGCACCGAGCTGAACGACTTCCATCGAGGAGCGGATTTCGCAGCCTGCGCTCTCTTCCGTGACGCCCAGATGCGCCAGTACCTCCCGCTGCCCTTCCGCCGTGGCACCTCCGTGGCTGCCCATGCTCGGCACAATAAACGGCTTAGCCCCCGCTTCCTTCAATGCTTTGACGGTCACGGCGGTTAGCTCTACGATGCGGTCAAGACCCCGGCTGCCGACAGCGATCGCGATTTCCATGCCGGGCTTGACCTTCTCCATAATGTGCGGCTGACGCAGCTTGGCCCCAAGGTCGCCGCCCAGGTCCACGATCTGTTCATCGTTGAACCGCACGTTGACCTTGGCCATTTTCGGAATCGGAATATCCTTCAGAAGCTCCTGCAAAATACCCATGCGCTTTCCCCTCCCCCGTTATCGTTTCATGAAATAGGCTTCAGCGTTGCCGTAACCGATGTTTCGAACCATCCGCTCCAGAGCCTCCATATCATCCGGCACGAGCCCCTTCTCCACCCAAGCTCCGAGAAGATTGCAAAGAATGCGCCGGAAGTATTCGTGCCGGGCATAGGACAGGAAGCTGCGCGAATCGGTCAGCATGCCGATAAAATGACTCAGAAGACCGACATTCGCCAGGTCCTTCATCTGTTTTTCCATACCATCTATATGATCGTTGAACCACCAGCCAGACCCGAACTGAACTTTGCCAGGCACCCCTTCCTCATAAAAGTTGCCTGTCATCGCGGCCAGGACGGCATTGTCTTTCGGATTCAAATTGAACAGCACCGTTCTCGGCAGGGCGTCTTCCTGATCCAAAGCATCAAGGAAACGTGCCAGACCCTGCGCAAGGTTCGTTTCTCCCACAGAGTCAAAACCGGTATCCGCACCGATGCGGTTTTTCATCTTTGTATTGGTATTGCGGAGCGCGCCCATATGCAGCTGCATGACCCACTGCTTGCCAGCGTACATTTTGCCGAGCTCCTTCAGCAGAAAAGAGCGGTATGCGTTAATCTCAGTGCCTGACAATTCTTCACCGTTCAATCTTTTATTAAAAATAGGAACGATTTCTTCCTTTGTGACGTCTGCGAAATCAAGGTAAGGGATATCATGGTCGGACGCGCGTCCGCCATGCTCATCGAAGTAATCCACGCGCCGTTGAAGCGCATTCAGGAAAGAATCCAGGGAATCGATCGGCTGATCTGTCATTTCCCCGAGTTTATGTACCCATTCGGTGTAAGCGGGGCGCTCGATATATAATGCTCCATCCGGTCTGAACGTCGGGGCGATGATGGTTTGAAAGCTGTCGTCGGCAGCCAGCCGCTCATGATATTCCAGCGAGGAGAGCGGGTCGTCGGTCGTGCCGATAAATTTCACCCGGGCTCTGGCAATCAGCTCCCTCGGCAGAAAATCGGGCCGCTGCAGCTTGGCGTTGCATGCCTCCCATATATCACGGGCGGTGGCCGGGCTCAGGATTTGTTCGATGCCGAACACGTTCTTGAGTTCCAAATGCGTCCAATGGTACAACGGGTTGCCGATCAGGTGCGGAACCGTCTCGGCCCAGGCCATAAATTTATCCCAATCTTCCGCATCGCCTGTAATCAGCTGCTCACCGATCCCGTGCATCCGCATCGTACGCCACTTATAATGGTCGCCTCCCAGCCACAGCTGCGTAATATTGGCCCATGGCTTGTTCTCCCATACTTCCTTCGGGTCCAAATGGCAGTGAAAATCAAAGATCGGCAAATCGGCAGCCGCCTTTTCATATAACCGAACCGCTGCAGGGGTATCCAGCAAAAATTTCGAATCGAGAAATTGGCTCATCCTGTTCTCCTCTCCAAGGATCGTTAATTGGCATGAAACCCTTTACAATTTTTAATTTGTTTATTAAACTTACAAAATATATTCGTACTGTACCAACTCCCCACGCCTTTGTCAATCGGGTAATTTTTGAGCGGGCGAGGCGGGTTCGTGCTACAATATGGTTTATGCTGAATTTTCATGACGTTCTAAAATTGGAGGAAACAAATGGTAACCGGAGACGCCTCTTATATTAAAAAGATCAACCGGGCGTTGATTATACGGGAAATAATGAAGGAAGGAAAAATTTCCAGAGCGGATCTGTCCAAGATTACGGCCCTGACCCGGGCAACGATCTCCGCGCAGGTAGCAGATTTGCTGGAGGAAGAACTGGTCGTCGAAACCGAGCTGGAGCACAACCCCGTCGGACGCAAACCGATTATGCTCTCCCTGAACGCTCAGGCAGGATATGCGCTCGGCATTGACCTGGACGCAGGACATGCGACATTCATGTTATCCGATTTAACCGGTCATCCGGTCACAACGGAAATCATTCCAATTCAATCGGAAGCGTATGAGGATATCGTTCAGCTGCTGGCCTCCGCGATCCGCCGTTATCAAAGCCGATGCGCGGGCAGCCGCTACGGCATGATCGGCATCGTATTGGCGATCCACGGACTCGTCTCCAATGAAGAGACAATCAAATTCGTGCCCCGGTTCCAATGGCAGGACGTTGACTTGAAGCGGGATCTGGAACGTGCAGTCGGTGCGGCTATCCATTTGGAAAATAACGCGAACCTCAGCGCCTTTGCCGAGCGGGCATACGCTCACCATACGACCGACAACCTGCTCTGCGTAACGCTGTATTCCGGCATTGGGCTCGGCATGATCATGGACGGCAAATTTTTTCGCGGCCATGAAGGCTTTGCCGGCGAAATTGGCCATATGATCGTCGTTCCCGGCGGAGAGCCCTGCGCTTGCGGCAACCGCGGCTGCTGGGAGAAGTATGCTTCGGAGACAAGCGTGCTTCGGAACATCCTGGCGGCCGAACCTGGTGACGCCTCGGATATGGAGTGGATCAGCCGGCGCATTGCCGAAGGCGACGAACAAGTGCTTGACGCGCTGAATCAATTCGTCTATTACCTGTCGATCGGGCTGAACAATGTCATCAATATGTATAATCCGGACGTTGTTGTCATCGACAGTGAGCTGCTGCGTATGGTTCCCGATGCACTGCAGAGGATCCATAATCAACTCCACTCCCAAATCAGCCATTACCGGGAGATCACACTGTCGGGCATGGGGCGGAAATCCTGCGCCATGGGTGCCTGTGCACTGGCGATTTCCCGTTTTCTGAACGTGCCTGTGCTTAGCTTGCCCTCCGGCGACGGCCTTGCTGATTGATTACGGGGATGAAAATCTAATGATGATGCCGCTCCCACTCCCTTTTCACAAGCCCGATACAACAAAACGGCCTATGCAAAAAAACAAGCCCGAATCCATCGCGGCTTGTTTTGCGTTATCGGTAATTTGGTTTCGTGTTTTTACTTGCCTACAACCCCAAGCGTTTTCCTAAAGGAGTCGGCAGTCCGTCGATCGTGCTCCTGTTTTTCTCCTGCCAGTAGTCGTGAAGTCCTTGTTCGCCTTTATGCTCTGCCCACCGATTCAGCGTGTCCCTTTCCTTTTCATAGGTCATGAAGGGAACCGCATAACCGCAGGACGTCTGCACTTTATGCACATCGATTGTGATGATCTGTCTGGCTCCGGGCATCGGATCGAACAAAGGGTATAATGACTCCCACTCCCTGCTCTCCGGTAAAATCACCGTCCCGGTTCCGTACAGGCGCATGATGTTCGCCGGCCCTTCAAACGCGCAGAACATGATCGTGATCCGGCCGTTTTCTTCCAGGTGGGCACTCGTTTCATTGCCGCTTCCGGTCAAATCCAGATACGCGACCCGGCGTTCGGACAAGATCCGGAACGTGTCATAACCTTTTGGCGACAAGTTGACGTGCCCCTCCTGCGATAACGGCGCCGTACCAACGAAAAACATGTGCTGCTTCCGGATAAAATCCATATGCTCAGGCAGCATAGCCGGAAATTGTTTCCCCATTTGAATCCCCCCATTCGTACTCTGTCGATTAATTAAATTCATTGTATGTTAATCCGCTGCATATTAAAAATATATTTTTACCGCGTAATCATACATTATAGTTATGAGTGTTTGGTGCAATGGGGGCTGCCTTCAGACCGGGTTAATTACAGCTTAGATATTCATAAAATCGTCTCTCTCGACCTTGCTCACCCGTAAACCGAACTGTGCGTACCACTCGTTCTTCCCTTTGTCCTGAGCTACCCTGTGCAAGGAATTCTCTTTCCAGGCCTTGATCGCCTCAAGTGATTCCCAATACGAGACTGTAATTCCGATCCCATCCGTTCCCCGGACGCTTTCGACTCCGAGAAAACCCGGCTGCTTCGAAGCAAGCTCGACCATCTTATCTCCCATTTTCCCGTACCCTCTGTTCTCTCCTTCAGACATTTCCGAAGTAAAAATGACCGCGTAATACGGCGGTTGCGGCGTTTTTGCAATAGCTCCCATCCTCGTTCTCCCCTTATCCATCATTCTAATTGCATTATACCGAGCCACTTACAATAAATAAAATGAATGTTTAAAATGGTTGTAATGATTATTTCTCATGGCGGGAGTGTTATAAAATGACCTTGGCAAAGTATGAAATTCTCGGAAAAGTCGTCGAAACCGAAAATTTGACGAAAGCGGCGGATCAGCTGATTTTAACACAATCGGCGGTGAGCCGTGCCATCATTAGCCTGGAGCAGGAACTAGGCATTCAGCTTCTTACCAGGGGCCGGTCAAGCGTCCGACTGTCTCATGACGGAGAACGGCTGTGGAAATATATGAAGGAAATGCTTCAATTGCAGGAAAACATGCTGCAGGAGGTGGATCAGATCAAGGGGCTGGTGCGGGGAACAGTCACCATCGGAACGTTTACCAGCGTATCGATCCATTGGCTGCCGGATATACTTCAACGCTTCCAGCAAAAGTACCCGCAGATCGAAATCCGGCTGCTCGACGGGCACTATCAAGATATCGAACGCTGGATTGCGGACGGTACTGCAGATTTTGGATTTGTGAACATGCCTTCTTCGCATGGCCTTGAGACCACAATGCTCGTACAGGATCGTATGATATGCGTTATGCCGGCTGATCATAAACATAGCGTAAAATCCACGATATCACTGGAGGATATTGCGGATGAACCGTTTATTATGCCTGCGAAAGGCTGCGATACCGATGTAAGGGCGTGGTTTGACGGTCAAGCAGCGGTTCCCCGTGTGCGATTTGAACTTGAGGACGATCATGCCATCATGGCGATGGTGCGAAGCGGACTTGGCATCAGCATCCTGCCGGAAACGATTCTTGCCTCAGCTCCTTCAGGGCTCGTGGCCCGGCCGCTTGTCCCGGAAGCTTCGAGGTCCATCGCTTTGGCCGCGGTTTCTTTTAAGAAGTGCTCTCCGGCGGCAGCAAGGGCGATTTCGTGTATTGTAGAGATGATGGGCGAACAGAAATCGGATGCCTAAACAAAATGTGTATTTATCGCTCCAACTAAACCGCGAAATACTGCGTTTTACTATTGAAGTGAAAAATGCGTGTTCACTGTGATCTCGGGTTAAGGACGTGACCAATGAAAATCAGATGTATCCTATTGTTATGTTTCGTACTGATTGCGGGCTGTTCAAATTCCCCAACAACGATAGAAGAAGCGATGCACAAATCCAACATCCCTTTTGACGACATTCTAAAAACCTTTGATACTGACAATAAGCATAGTGTGGTGTTCTATAATAATGACAATCAATATAACGTTGGTCTTTTGAAGCACAACCGTCAAAGTTGGACTTGGATTGTCGGCACGTACACGGACATCCATGCTGAGCAGGATATCGACTGGAGTTACTGCAACCTGAATGAGCTTAGCCCCATGTTTGTCGGGACTGTCAATAACAAGGACATTCGGACCGTCGTCGTGGAGACACGCAAAGTAAAAACCGAAGCCCAGTTGATCCCTGCATCCGACGGCACCGTATACTGGTATGTGCTCTTGGATGAACCGCAATACCCGCCAATGCGATTCACCGGATACGACGCTCAAGGGCAAGTCGTGTATGATACAGGTTCACTCGATGAATAGAGTTCCGCTCCTTTGAACAAAAAAAGCGTTCCGATGCTCATGCATCGGGACGCTTTCTTATTGACCATAACTGATTATTCTTCGGACTCGATCCATTGGAAATGGAAGGTGCCTTCTTTGTCAACACGCTGGAACGTATGCGCGCCGAAGTAGTCGCGCTGCGCTTGCAGCAGGTTGGCCGGCAGGCGCTCCGTACGGTAACTGTCGTAGTAAGCCAGTGCGGAAGCGAAGGCCGGAACCGGAATGCCGCGCTGCATGGCAACGGACACAACGTTTCTCCAAGCATCCTGGTAGTTGGTAACGACCCAGCCGAAGTAATCGTCCAGAAGAAGATTCTTCAGGTCCGGATTTTTGTCGTAGGCCTGCTTGATGTTTTCCAGGAAGCGGGCGCGGATGATGCAGCCGCCTCGGAAAATCATCGCAATGCTGCCGAAGTTCAGATTCCAGTTAAACTCTTCGGAGGCAGCACGGAGCTGGGCGAAGCCTTGGGCGTACGAACAGATTTTGCTGGCGTACAGCGCCTTGCGTACGGCTTCCACGAACTCCCGCTCATCACCTTCATACGGAGCGGTGTGCGGCCCTTTCAGGATTTTGCTCGCCTCCACGCGTTCTTCCTTCATTGCGGACAAGAAGCGGGCAAATACCGATTCGGTCACAATGGACAACGGTACGCCGAGATCCAGCGAGCTTTGGCTCGTCCATTTCCCTGTTCCCTTTTGTCCCGCCGCATCCAGAATGACGTCAACCATCGGTTTGCCGGTGTCCGGATCTTTCTTCGAGAAAATATCAGCGGTAATCTCGATCAGATAGCTGTCCAGCTCCCCGCGATTCCACTCGGTGAAAATGTCGTGCAGCTCTTCCGTACCGAGGCCCAGCACATCCTTCAGCAGGTGATAAGCTTCGCCGATCAGCTGCATGTCGCCGTACTCGATGCCGTTATGGACCATTTTCACGTAATGGCCGGATCCGCCTTCGCCGATGTACGTCGAGCAAGGATCTCCATTGACTTTGGCCGAAATAGCCGTAAGGATCGGTTCAACGAGCTCGTAAGCGTCCTTTTGGCCGCCAGGCATAATGGCCGGTCCTTTCAGGGCACCTTCTTCGCCGCCGGATACCCCGGCTCCGATGAAGCGGATGCCCTTCGCCTGAAGCTCCCGGTATCTGCGCTCGGTGTCCGGGAAGAAGGCGTTCCCGCCGTCAATCAGGATGTCTCCCTCTTCGAGATGCGGAACGAGCTGCTCGATCAGCGCATCCGTCGGTCCGCCGGCTTTGACCATCATCATGATTTTGCGCGGGGTTTCCAGCGACTGCACAAACTCCTCGATGCTGAATGTTCCGACAAAGTTTTTTCCTTCGGCTTCGGCGAGCAGTTCTTTCGTTTTTTCCGGCGAACGGTTATATAAAGCAACCGCAAAGCCTTTGCTTTCCATATTCAAAGCCAGGTTTTTGCCCATGACGGCAAGACCGGCCACACCGATTTGCTGTTTGCTCATCGTTTCTCTCTCCTCCAGATCTCTCTCTTTTTACTTGACGCTGCTTTTCCAGTCGGCCGCAAATTTAACCAAACCTTGGTCCGTCAACGGGTGCTTGCTGATTTGTGCAATTACGCCGAACGGTACGGTCGCAATGTGCGCGCCGGCCATAGCGACGCGGGTGACATGATCCGGATGACGTACCGAAGCTGCGATAATTTGCGTATCCAAGTTATGCGTGCGGAACAGCTGTGCAATTTTGTCCACCAGAAGGACGCCGTCTTCGGAAATATCGTCTAGACGACCCAGGAACGGCGATACGTAAGTGGCCCCGGCACGAGCTGCCAGCAGCGCCTGGTTCACGGTAAAGATCAGGGTCACATTCGTTTTGACCCCTTTGCGGGATAAATAACGGCAGGCTTCCAGACCCGCGAGGGTCATCGGCAGCTTGATCGTGATTTTCTCATCGTTGTTGTTGATCTTGATCAGCTCGTTCGCCTGGGCAATCATTTCCTCAGCGGTTTCCGCATCCGGCGTCACTTCCGCCGACACGGACTCCACTTCCGGCACAGCCTGGCAAATCTCGGCGATCCGGTCTTCGAATTTAACGCCTTCCTTGGCAACCAGGGACGGGTTCGTGGTGACTCCGGACAGAACCCCGATTTTGTAGGCGGATTGAATATCCTGCAGATTGGCGGTATCAATAAAAAATTTCATCTTACAACCTCCTGTGAATGTTCAATATATGATTGGCTCGGTAAACCGAGCATAGAACCCAAAATCAGCTGGCGGTAACTTGCTCGACAAGCGGCTCGGAAGCAGCCTTCCCGGCTTCGTCTTCCTCATCGAACCACCAATGGAATCCGTCTGCGGCAAGCAGCTCATGGGCCGCTTCCGGACCATGCGAACCGGCAGCATAAGGATGCAGCGGCACCTCATTAGTGGCGAAGGCTTCCAGGATCGGCTGCACCCACTGCCAGGACAGGTCGACTTCATCCCAATGGACGAAGAAAGTCGAATCTCCGTTCAGTGCATCGTGAATCAGTGTCTCGTACGCTTCCTGGGCTTCTTTGCGGTCCGGATACATATCGATGTATACCGGTTTAAAGCCGTTCGGATGATCCGGGTCCTTCGCATTCAGCTGAAGCGTGATGCCTTCTTTCGGCCCGATCTCGATGACCAGCAGGTTCGGTACGGTTGCCTGTTCGGCTTGAGTCGCCGTGGTGAGCGGTTCCTTGAATTCGATCACGATGCGAGTGCTCTTCGAGGCCAGACGTTTGCCTGTCCGGATGTAGAACGGAACGCCGCGCCAGTAGTAATTATCGATATGCAGCTTGGCCGCGATAAACGTATCGTTCATCGAACCTTCGGAAATGCCGGGCTCAGCCGTGTATGCAGGAACCGGTTTGCCTTGAATGGATCCGGCTGTGTATTGTCCGCGCACGATTTTGGTAAGCACATCCTGCTTTTGCAGCGGATCCAGTGCTTCAAGCACCTGCTTTTTCTTGAGCTGGACGTTCTCCGCCGAAGCCATGTTGTGCGGTGCGTGAATGGTCAGCATCATGAGCAGCTGCATCATGTGGTTCTGGAACATATCCCGCAGGGCGCCGGCTTTGTCGTAGTATCCAGCGCGCTCCTCTACGCCTACGGTCTCATCAGCCGTAATTTGGACGTTAGCGATAAAGCGGTTCGTCCACAGCGCCTGAATTACAGGATTCGCCTGCTTCAATGCTTCAAGCCGCTGCACCATAGATTTGCCGAGGTAATGGTCGATCCGGTAAATTTCTTCTTCCGCAAAAGCTTGGCTCAGCTGGTCGTTCAGCTCACGGGCCGAAGCGACGTCATGGCCGAACGGCTTCTCGATCACAAGGCGCTTCCAGCCCGTTACGCTGCCAAGGCCGCTGTTTTCGATTTGGGAGGCGATGGTGCCGAAGAAGTTCGGCGCAACGGACAAGTAGAACAAGCGGTTCGATGTTCCGCCGATTCCTTGCTCCCAAGCCTCTACCCGGTCTTTTAACCGGACGAAGTGATCCGTGTCATCGATGTGCAGGATGTTGAAGCCAAAGAGTCCCAGGAAGGACTGCAGGGAGTCGTCCTCTTTTACATTCAGCCGGTAAAAATCGTACAGCGACTGCTTGACGTGAGCCTTGAACGTTTCATCCGTCATTTCTTTACGGCCGAGGCCGATCACGGAGAAAGCTTCCGGAAGCTTTCCGTGGATATATAAATGATACAGAGCAGGGTATATTTTGCGCTTGGCCAAATCGCCAGTTGCCCCAAACAATACAAAAGTTGTAGGATTCATCTCAATTGCTCCTTCCTTTCAAAGCTCCGCGACTTCCACTTCTCATTCTGTCGAAAAAGCTCTGGTTTCTGTGTCTTGGATTCACTATAATACAAATATGTGCCATACATGTAATCAATATATTTCTGAGGAGATATAGATCATATCTATGACTAACAATTACGAGTTGTATAAAGTGTTTTATTGGGCCGCAAAGACGGGAAGTTTAACGCAGGCTGCCAAGGCGCTGTACCTGACTCAGCCCAGCGTCAGCCATGCCATCAAACATTTGGAGGAGCGGATCGGCGTAACGTTGTTTTACCGCAACTCCAAAGGTGTAAGCCTGACGCAGGAAGGCAAGATTTTATTTTCCTATATAGAGCAGTCGCAAATTCTCATTACGCTCGCTGAAGAAAAAATGGTGGCGCTCAAAAATTTGGACAGCGGCGAGCTACGGATCGGCGGAAGCGATTCGTTGTTCAAGCACTACCTGCTTCCTTTTCTCGAGGACTTTCACGTCAAGTATCCGGGAATCAAGCTGCATCTGAATCACGGCACGACGCCGGAAGTGATCTCCTATCTAAAGGAGGGACGGATCGACCTTGGCGTTGTCCGAATGCCGATCTTCGACTCGCAGCTGGAGGTAACGGAGAGCATTGAGCTGCAGGACTGCTTTGTGGCGGGCGAACGGTATGCGGAGCTAAAGGGGCATGCGCTGTCCATGGAACAGCTGATGGAATATCCCGTTATTCTGTTCTCACGGAACAGCCGGGTGCGTATGGCCATCACAGAGCTGTTTGAAAAATACGGACATGAGCTGAAGCCCGACATCGAGGTGGGGAGCGTCGATTTGCTGATCGAATTCGCCAAGCGTGGGCTGGGCATTTCGTATGTCACGCGCGAATTCGTAGCCAAGGAGCTGAAGGAAGGCTCTCTCTTTGAAATTGAGCTGGATGTGGAGATCCCCCCTTCCAAGGTAGGCCTTATGGTGATGCGAAACATGCCGATATCGGCGGCCGCGACGAGATTTATCGAAGTGGTTCATTAGTCGGGCGCATATCTTTCTAGCTAAGCAAAATCAAAAGGACGCCAACACTATGGCGTCCTCTTTTCATTCAACGTATTGTGTTACCATGTCAACCTTTTACCGCTCCCGCGGTCAGTCCGCCAATGATGTACTTTTGGGCGAATAAGTACAGGATAAGCACCGGCAGCGACGTCAGCACCAGATCTGCAAATATGAGGTTCCAATCGCGGCTGTACTTGCCGTAGAAGTTATAAACCGACAACGGCATCGTCCAATTCGAGCTGTCCGTCAGAAAATAAATCGGAATCGAAATGTCGTTCCATACCGACATGAAGACCATAATCGCCACCGTCGCATTGACCGGAACGAGCAGCGGCACGATGATCCGGAAAAATACGCTGAACATTCCCGCTCCCTCCAGAAAAGCCACTTCATCGAGCACCTTCGGAATGGACTTGATAAACCCGTTGTATAAAAAGACGCTGAAAGCTGTATTCAAGGCGGCATATATCAAAATAACGCTCGTGATGCTGCCGTAGAAGCCCATCCACTGCACAACCCGGATCGTCGTAATCGTGGACATGGGGGCGATCAGCCCCATGAAGAAAAACAGATACAGGATGTTGGAAAAGCGCGACTCCCTTCTCACGATCACAAAAGAAGCTGCGGACGTGGTCACTATATTGACGATGGATGAGATCCCCGTGATCAGTACGCCGTTCCAAAAAGCCCTCAGCAGATTCCCCTCCGCGAAAACCTGCCTGTAATTGCTGAACTGCCACTTCGTAGGCAGCTTTAACGAGAAATCCAGCACCTCGACATTGGTTTTGAATGACCCGAACACCATAATCAGAATCGGGAGCAAAATGATCAGCGACAAAATGATCATCAGTATTTCCACGACAACATTCTGCACTCTTTTACGTGTCAAATCCATTATTCAGCAACCTCCTTCCTCCGCATAAAGACCAGCAGTGGGATCGAAATTATCGTAACCACGACGAACAGCAGCGTGTTGACCGCAGTGCCGAGGCCCCAGTTCCCCTCACCGAATGACCGGAAGATGATCGTTCCGATGACCTGTGAAGCGTTGCCCGGTCCGCCGCCGGTCAGGACAAACACTTCTGAGAACACTTTTAATCCACCGATCAGCGTAAGCATGACGTTGATGTTGATAGCCGGAAGAAGGAGGGGTACGGTGATGTTCAGAAAGCTTTTCCATGAACCTGCCCCGTCGATGGTGGCCGCTTCGTAATAGTCCTTGGGAATGGACTGCAATCCGGCGAGATAGATCGCCATTTGAAAGCCGGCAGAATGCCAGACTGCGACAGCACATACCGTGAGGATCACGATGCCGGGATCGGTCAACCACGCCTGGGACAGGGAATGCAGACCGACCGCCTCGAAAATTTTGTTAATTGCCCCGTCGGACCGGAGCAGCGGCGTAAAAACGATGCTGATGACCATGACGCTAAGGATAGACGGCGAGTAAAATATGGCCCTTAGTCCGCTCCGGCTTTTTAGATTCATATTGAGAGCGACCGCAAGGGCGATGCCGATCACGTTTTTGAATACGACCGTTACGACCGCAAATATGAGCGTATTCTTCAAGGCGAGCAGCAGTATATCGTCCGAAAAAATCGTTTTGAAATTCGTCCAGCCGTTATAATGAATCTCCTCCCGGTCCAGCCTCCAGTCTGTAAAGGAATAGAATAGTCCGATCACTGTCGGAAGGACAAAAAACAGGCTGTAAATAAGCAGCGCCGGCCAAATCATGTAATAGGAATACAGCCGTTTATTGATTTTCATGCGATGCATCCTCCCGGTTTAGAATCCTTCGATCCCTTTGTCCTTCATCAGCTGAGCAAATTTCTCGTCCCAAGCGGTCAGTGCATCTTTGGCCGTCTTTCCACCTGCAAACACATCCTGGAAGTTCCGGTACAACTCGCTGATATCGACCAACGTATAGGCATTCATCGTTGTGACTGTTTTCTTGGGTGTAATGTACAGATCCACGATTTCTTGTTTGTACTCCGGAAGCTGCGGCGTTTTTACATCTTTAAAAATGGAGACATATTTCTGCTCGTCCACGATTTGCTGCGCGATCTCGGGGGATGCCAGGAAATCAAAAAACTTCTTCGCTTCTTCCATGTGCTTCGTTTTCTTCGGAATAAACAGCTGACCGCCTAGAGGGCTGGCACCTAGCAGGGCATTGTCGGCATACGGAATCGGGAACAGTCCCAGATGGGTATCTGGACTCTTCGTTTCTACGTCCTGAATGAGCCAATCGCCCATGAACATCATAGCGACTTCTTTATTGATAAATTTGCCGACGGCCATGTCATAGGTATCGCTGAGAATGTCCGTATTCGTATAGCCTTTCTTGTATAGATCGTACTGCTGGTTAACGATGGTCTCCAATTCCGGCACGTCCGCCCACTTTTTCTTTCCCGAATTTACATCGTCCCAGAACGTAGGGTCATGCTTGCCCGCATAATCCGCGAACGCTGCGCCAGGCCAGATGTTGGTTGCCCACGCATCTTTAAACGGCATAAAGATCGGTGTTATTCCTTTGGCCTTGAGCTTCTCGCAAACGTCCAGAAACTCCTCATAACTGTTAGGAACAGACAATCCTAGCTCCTTGAACATATCCTTGTTGTATACGACACCCTGCATGCCGGTATCCTGACTGACATGGAAACTGTACACATGACCGTCGGCGGAGAGCACCTCTTTATTCAGCAGGCGGGATACCCATGGCTGATCGTCTAAAATTTCAAAATTGCGTGCCAGGTTCAGGTCTGTCTTGGCGCTCGCGAGATTATACTGCACAATGTCCGGTGTTTCACCCACGGCCAGTTTGGTTTGCAGGACGGTGGTCACCTGCTCCGAAGGGAGCAATTGAAGCTCCACATGAATATTCGTTTGATCCTCAAACTTCTTCAGCAAGTCCTGATCCACGAATGCCGAGTCCTGAGAGCTCTTAGAAATCGCAAGCTGCAGCGTCACTTTGCTGCTGGAACCTGACTTCCCTCCTGCAGCGTTTTGATTTGAACTGGAGCCGCAAGCAGACAGAGCAAGAGATAAGGCAAGGACGCATACAGCAGCCCCTGTGCGTTTGTTTATTTTTCTCACTAAACTTCCCCCTTTAATCGGAATGGTTGTAACTTTCCATGGATGCGTTTACAATATCGATTATAAATTTGATGCCTTAACGGGTACATGTCCATGGTTTACTCTTGAAGTGTAAAATTCTGAACTCCATGGGGAAAGGAGAATGACTTGTTCACCAGATTCGATTTCCGCGGTAAGACCAGCTTGCAGACGAAGCTTCTGTTCACTTTCTTACCGCTGCTGCTGCTGATCCTTGGGTGCTTTCTGGCCTATGTCAATTGGTTCGTCGTACATCCGCTGAAGGAAAAAACGGTTGACGAGACGCTTCAAACCGCGACGAATCTATCGGAAATGCTCGACGACTATATCAATCTTCAGAACCAGCTGTCCCAGCGGATCCTTTCCAACAAGCATGTATTTGATGTCCTTAGCGCGAAGAATCAGCTGGCGACCTATAATCTGGAGCGCGTGAGGGAGCTAAAGGATATGATGTTCCAGGCGCTTGGTCCAAGCATTGATATCCGTGATATGGTCATGTACGACCCGTACGGAAACCAAGTGGCTTCTTATATCGGGATTACCACCCCGGCGTCTCTGAAGCCGATCATCCAGGATAGCCGCTATTCGAGCAAACTGGCAAATTCGACCTATATCTTATATACGGAGCAGCCCGACGCGTTTGCCTTTATCCGTGCCATTACGGACCAGAACGGGGTGATCTACGGCTACCTATACATCCTGCTCGATCATTCGTATTTGCAAAAGGTAGCGGACGGCGTGGTTGGATCCAGGGTCTACGTGACGGACTCCGAAGGTAAGACGATTGTTCAATCCACCGGAGCGAATCCGATTCAGCAGGTTCAGCGAATCGAACCCGGAATGCCGGCCAAGGGAATCGATACCGACAGCTCGCGCAACTATGTGGCCTATCAGCAATCCCCTGATAACGGCTGGACGACCATCATCCTAACTTCCGAAGCCTCTGTACTGGGCGATGTGAATTCGGTGAAATACTTGTCGATCATCTTAATCATCTCGCTTACGCTCTTCTCGCTGCTCTATGTTTACTTTTCAGCCAAAAATTTCGTCCTGCCGATCCGCAGGCTCCGCAGCCAGATGATGCGAATGAATTACGGCAATCTGAACGTGAAGGCTGACCGCCGGCTGCACAATAACGAATTACTGCTGCTGAACGAAGCGTTCAGTGAAATGCTTGAGCGGCTGCAAGCTTCGATCGACCGGGAAAAGCAGGCTGTCCATGAAGAGGTGATGGCAAGGAACTCGGCTCTTCAGGCACATATAGCTCCCCATTTCATCCATAATGCGCTGTATTTAATCAGCATAGCTTCCGAGGAAGGCAAGCGCGAAACCGTATCCAGAATGTGCATGCAGTTATCCGAAAGTTTGAGGTATATCGTGTCATCGCCTTACAAGCATGTCAGTCTTCAAGAGGAAATGGATCACACGAACCGGTATTTATCTTTGGTCCAGCAAAATTATGAGGACGATCTGACCTGGAATATTCAAATGGATCCGGATGCCGGTTCGATCCTGCTGCCACGGCTCGTCATTCAGCCGTTCGTTGAAAATTGTATCGAGCATGCGTTTGAGCAAATCGATCCGCCGTGGAAAATCGAGATCACAGTGAAGCTTTACAACGGTATGTGGGCTATTGAAATCCGCGATAATGGCAGCGGCATCGAACCTTCAAAAATTGATGAGATCATGCATACGCTTGAGGAATCCAATCATGGGGCTCTGGAAATGAAACGCGAATCGCTTGGCCTCGGGAACATGGGAATGGTAAACACCGTAAACCGGTTAAAGCTGATGTATAAAAACAGGCTGTTTTTTAATATTTTCAATCATGAAATGGGTGGAACCACCGTGCAAATCATCGCGTCCATGCACCACGATTTTTATTAAGCACCGCTAGTTTGGAAGGAGGTCAATCCTATGTACAACGTTATGATCGCGGAGGACAGTAAACCGATCCTGCGCAACATCAAGGGCCTGCTCGAAGCCTCCGGACTTCCGGTCAGAGTCACCGCTACAGCCTCAAACGGGGAGGAAGCCATAGCCGCGTTTCAATTACAGCCGATCGACATCCTCTTAACGGATATCCGCATGCCGAAGATGGACGGGCTCACGCTTATCGATCGTTTAAAACAGCTGCAGCCCGGGCTCAAAACCGTTCTCATCAGCGGTTACAGCGACTTTGAATATACCCGGAAAGCAATCAACCTGCAGGTCGACGATTACTTACTTAAACCCGTTGACAAAAACGATTTCGGAGAAGTCATGAGCCGAATACTAGAGAAACTTCAGCGCTTCCACGAAGAAGTTGCCACCTTATTCCAAGGCTTGGTGAAAGACAGCTACTGGCTGGAAATGAAGCAAAAGCAGCACTTTTATCAATCGCAGAACGTATTTGCGGTAATTCGCCGGCAGCCTTTCGCCCCAGGTCAAGCTGAATTTACGGCAGGTAATGTGGCTTCCTGTCTCTCCTCTCCTGCCCCTTTCTGGGTCATTCCGATGTCGGCTCCCGACAAGCTGCTGCTGGTGGCCGATTCGTCCTGGATGAATGAATACGATACGGGGACGGCGTGGATGGCGGACCTCCAGCAAAACTTGATGGAGCATGGATACCCGGTTTCCTTGGCGGTCTCGGTCCGTCCGATGGCTTGGCATTCACTTGCGGCTGTCTGCCGCGAAGCTGATGGGGTTCTGGAACAGCAGCTGCTTCTCGCTCACCCGATTATGTTCGATAGTGCACTCCCCTGGCCTGCCACCGATGCCTCATCGAAAGCATTGGATCAAACGACTCAAATGCTGATCTCCCTGCTAGAGCAGCGGAATCAGGACCGATTCGTCCTGCTGTTGTCCGAGCAATTCGCCCACTGGAATACCGAAAGAGTCAAATTGTCCGATGTCAAAAGGCTATTAGGACAGGTAGCTGCAGCCTTTGCTCGGGAACTGGGGGCTGGCCAGAGACAGGACGCAGGCAAGGAGTCCTCGATTACAGCAAAATTCGGCGATATAGATCGGTTATTCCAAATTCCGAGTTACGAATCCTTTTGCGCTGAAGTGCTGGATTTGGTCGATCACGGTTTTTCTCTGCTAAAATCCCAAAACAAAAAGAGCGGCACCACATTATTTGAACAAATGGAACAATATTTGCGCACCAATCTGTATTCGCATGTCTCCATTTCGGATTTGGCACAGAAGTTCCATGTCAGTCCCTCTTATATCAGCCGCATCTTCAAACGATATACCGGACAAACGTTTGTGGCTTACTACACTGCCATGAAAATTGGTGAAGCTTGCAGCTTGATGGAGAAACGCCCTGAGATGCTGATCAAGGATATTTCCGATGCGCTTTGTTTTGGCGATCAGCACTATTTCTCGAAGGTGTTCAAGGAACGGGTCGGGCAGAGCCCCGTCGAATATAAAAACTCGGTCCGAACGTATCAAGCCTAAGTCCGTCAAAATTTAGCACTGCTTCCGGTACGCTGACGGGGACATCGAACAGTAGTTTTTAAAGGCCCGGGTAAATGCAAACAGGGTCGGATAACCAAGGGAATAAGCGATCTCCGTAACGGCCGCCGACGTCCCGGACAGCATTTGCTTGGCCTTGTCCATCTTGACCTTGGCAATATACTCGGCCGGTGTCATGCCTACAAATCTCGTAAACTGTGTCGAAAAATAGGTGCGGTTCAGGCCGGCATATTCTGCTACTTGCTGTACGGTGATCCCCTCGGCGGCATGCCATTCGATGTACTCGGTCCATTGGGATGCTTTACTATTTTTTATCGTTGTCGCAGCTGGACGATGAGGCTCGTCCACGGCTTTGGCGCTTGCGATGAGCTGGGATAACACCTGGTACAGCAGTCCTTTCAGGTTCAGGGCGGCGGCGACCTGATCTGTCTTACCCTCCTTCCACTCCACAAACAGACGCCGGATCAAGTTCGCTAGCTCTGGACTCCACAGCCCTCTGGAGCAGGGTAAGTCCGGATGAAAGCCTGCCAGATTCAGCATCGGTTCCATGCCGGGTCCATCCATGGCCAGCCATGTTAACTGCAGAGAATGATCGTCGTCCGGCTTGTAATACATATAGGTACGGTTCGGATACATGCAAAAGGCATCCCCTGTCTGGAGCCTGTACGTGTGCCCTTCATATTCAACCATCAGGCTGCCTGCCCTGACAAAATGAATACTGTAACATTCAATTCTGCGCGGACCGATCCGGTATCCCGGCTTTGCTGTACTCTGACCCGCCCTGACCAGCCAGAACGGGGTATCTTTGTCGATCCTGGTCGGCGTGTAATATAAAAACTCCGCGAATTCGTGATCATACTCCTGCAGCATGCGTTCTCATCCTCCCCATCATCCTTCCATGAACTGACAAAATGATAAATCTATCATACAATACGCCATTCTCTTTGGGCACCCCTTTACATATAATCAGTTCGAGGAGGTTGACGGATGAAGAAACCTAATATTTTGTTCATTACCAGCGATCAGCAGCACTGGAATACGATTGGCGCCTTTAATCCTGAAATACATACCCCGAATCTGGACCGGCTTGTCCGGGAAGGGACGACATTCGACCGGGCATATTGCCCCAATCCGACCTGCACGCCGAGCCGTGCCTCGATCATTACCGGCATGTACCCGAGCCAGCATGGCGCGTGGACGCTCGGCACCAAATTGCTGGAGGACCGCCATACGGTAGGCGAAGTTTTCAAGCAAGCCGGTTACCGGACCGGGCTGATCGGTAAAGCCCATTTTCAGCCGCTCACATCGACCGAGGAATTTCCGTCGCTTGAAGCCTATCCCATTCTTCAGGATTTGGAGTTTTGGAAAAATTACAAGGAAGGGTTCTACGGTTTTGACCATGTGGAGCTGGCGCGGAATCACACCAATGAAGCCCATGTCGGGCAACATTATGCGCTGTGGATGGAAGAGAAAGGCTGCCATAACTGGAGAGACTATTTCCTGCCGCCTACAGGCACCATGGACCGGGACCAAACGTATAAATGGCCGATCCCCGAAGAGTACCATTACAATACCTGGATCGCCGAACGGACCAATGCTTTGCTGGAACAATATCATGAAAACGACGAAAGCTTTTTCCTGTGGTCCAGCTTCTTCGACCCGCACCCGGAATACCTCGTTCCCGAGCCATGGGAAACGATGTACGATCCCGAGCTGCTCACCATTCCGGAGATGGTTCCGGGCGAGCATGACCGCAATCCGCCGCATTTTGCCAAAACGCAGGAAGAGCAACCCGACTTCACAGACCTGCAGGAAACGGGTCATGGCATCCACGGTTACCGTTCGCATCATTATTACGAGTACGGCAGCAGGAAGCGATTGACAGAGTATGACAAGAAAAAGCTGGTCGCCGTCTATTACGGCATGATCAGCATGATGGATAAGTACATCGGGCATATTCTCGATAAGCTGGAGGAACTGGGAATGGCCGATAACACGATCGTCGTCTTTACGACGGATCACGGGCATTTCTTCGGACAGCACGGTCTGCAGGCCAAGGGCGGGTTTCATTACGAGGACTTGATCAAGCTGCCGTTTATCGTCCGGTATCCCGGTGAAGTGCCGGCCGGCAAGCGGAGCAGCGCCATTCAATCTTTGGTGGACCTGGCTCCGACGTTCTTGTCCCTGTGCGATCTGCCGGTTCCTTATGCGATGACGGGCATCGACCAGAAGAAGGTATGGCTCGGCAAAGCCGTGCAGGCGCGGGATCACGCCATCTGCGAGTTCAGGCATGAACCGACCACCATCCACCAAAAAACGTACGTCGACGAGCGTTATAAAATCACAGTCTATTACAACCAGACCTACGGTGAAATCTTCGATCTGCAGGAAGACCCCGGAGAGCTGAACAATTTATGGGACGATCCGGAGCATGCGCCGCTCAAAACCGAACTACTGCTAAAATATGCCTGGGCGGAGCTCGGTAAAGAGTCCATGCCGATGCCGAGAATTACCGGAGCATAGGGCTTGTCAGGCCCGATTCAAACGATGGGAATGCTTGGCCGCGGCGTAAAGAAATTCATGAACCTATGAACGATCGAGAGTAAGAGTAACAGCAGCACATCTAAAAAGGCCGATTCACATCGCTGTGAATCGGCCTTTTCCAACTCATTTATCGATTCGGATTCAGTTCGAATTCATCACCTATCTCCGTCTCAAACCGGAGTAGTGAACCCTCCAACATGTGAACCTCGCCTCCTACCTTCTGCAGGCGTACTTCGCCTTCTCCCCATGGATTCCGGATCCGACATGTACCTCCAAGGGAGGACGTGATGCTTACATATTGTATATCGACACCCTTAACAGCCGATTTGACGTTAAATCCACCAGGACACCATAGCGAAAATTCGGCGTCCCAATCCACAGGACATGCAGGGAACAGACGGATAACCGAATCCTGCCCTGGGCCTGCAGGCTGGCTTTGGCACAGCGCCGATTGCAGCGCAGCTGCGGCGTTCCCAAGACGCTGAATGCTGATGCAGTTCACCCCTTCCCTGACGGTCAAGCGGTTTTCAAACGATTTGATTCGGCCTGTATCGTTGAAATAGTAGTAATCCCGCTCCGCGTTGACACATTCCAACTGGGCCAGCACGACCTGCTTAAAAGGCTCGGCAAGCCCCATATTGGCCAAGACGCGTGCCATCCCAGACATTTCAGAGGCGGCCCGGCTCCAGTCGTGATCGAGAAGCTCCTCCTGGTACCGAACCGTCGCCATAGTCGTTTTAAACATGTCTTGGTTACTCCCGGCGGTCTCGAGGGAACAAAGGCTGCCGAAATAGGCAGGCTTCACGTCGATATGGCTTTTCTGATCCAATACCGGACCCAGAGCGCCGACCCAAACGGCCGCTTCCCCATCTCCCGTTTTCAGGACGGCGTCTGCTTGGTCGCTTCGCGGAAGCGGGGCAAGATGCTCGTAAAGCTCCTGCCACGCCGGTCGTATATCCCGATCCAATCCGAGTATATCCGATGCACGGAGGACGATCGGGAAGATCGTATGCATGCCCGCCATCGAATCCATTGTGTCTTTGCCGCCGTAATATTTTTCGTCGCTGGTCGTGTGATACATGTGATACAGTCCGTCCTCATCCTTCCGTAAGTTAGGGTAGTGGCGGAAAAACTCGGCGACGCCCCGGATGATCGGATATGCGCGCTCACGCAGCCATTCTTCATCCTTGGTGAACTCATAGTACAACCAGTAGTGGTACGCAATTCCGACCTGGGTGGCGAACATGTGCGTCGTGAATCCAAAGGGGCCATAACCTCGCTCCTTGTACGTGAACCTGCCGTCCACATATTTTTCGTGATACTTCCAGTTCCAACGGCTCTCATGCGGCCGCTTGGAGTAAGCATACTCGCGAAACCGGTCGGACATTTGCTCCCAAGGCTTGCGCAGCAAATACAGGTCCCTCATTTCCTCGGCGATGTCTTCCGGCAGCTCCTCCACCCCGTCAAAAGAAACGACTTCCGGGATATAAATGCCTTGGCTTCCCCACTGCTGCCTTGCGGCGGCTGCACACGAGTCGTACATGGCCGAATACATGTTGAAATACGGATGAAACAGCTCATCATGCCCGGTTGGCAGCACGGCGTTATAATACAAATTCATATTGTTCCACCAATGCATGGCCCCCCAGTGGCGAAGATCCCCGCGCGGGCTGAGCAGCATGCCGCCAAAATTCGGAGGAAAACGTGAATCCCGCGAATTGGATGCCATCAGGTATACATAATACGTGTAATGCTGCTCGACAAATTCGGCACGCCCGTCCTCGCTATGAAGGCGGATATACGATTTGTCCCAGAAGGAATGCCACCACTTGCGATGCTCCGCCAGCAGCGCGTCATATCCCGACTGCATGGCATGCCGCACCCTTCGGATCGCTTCCCCGATGACATCTTCCTGTTCATCAAAGCTGGCTGAACTGCTCATAAAGAGTTCAAAACTGCCGTTTCCCGGTTGGACGCACAGGCGCATTTCCGTCTCATTCGGCTGCCCGATCACCAGACTTTCCCGATAAGCGCCTACTGGGTTCCGGCCGCCGTACTCGTCGTTCATCCTTACCTGCGCATCCCTTCCAGTGACCGCAATAACAACCGCTGAAGCGCAGAAATAGTCTCCTTCGCGGAATTGCTGATGAAGCACCATCATGCCGTCCCTTATCATGAGGCGTGACACAGCCGAGTGGTTTTTGGTCACGACTTCTGCCGGGCGCAGCATTTTGAGCTTAATGTTGATCACCTGCGGCGCCGGCCGGCGATCATGGATTCGGACGCCGAACACATCATGCCCAGACGCAGCAAAGGCCTCCGCCGCAACCCCAATCCCCGAAATCGATGCCGTTGCGTCATACAGACTTAGATGCTGACGAATTCCTTTGTCATTAAATACATCTTCGCCATAATCCACAAGATCGATATCGACAAAGCCGCAGCCGTAAGCATAGTCCGAATGCCGCTGATTAAAACTGTTCGTACGGCAGTCATTCGCATATACATCGGACCGGTTGATTTGAAACTTGAGCGCCGAAGGAGAAGTCCACAGCAAACTGCCCATCCGGCCGTTTCCGAGCGGAAGGCCGCCCTCACTTCGCTCCACGGTATGACGGTAATGCAAATCCGCCCGTGAGACAAGTTCGCGCATATTCATGCCTGGAGATTCCACTGCTTTTTTCACTGGCCTGCACTCCCTGCGTGTGTGATGAAAAAGCCTTAGACTATCACGCTTAATGGTGAATCCATGTCTATCTTAATCGTGTGCGGGATGCTGCCAGTATGAATAAATTACGATGGACATGGAATTTGTTACGAAACGACAATCCTGGCTGTCCTCAAGTGACGATAAAAAAAGAAAGCCGACCTAGCGGCTTCCTCGTAAAAGGGTCTGACTCATATGGTCAGTTTATAAACGTACGATTTCTCCGGAGCGGACTTCGATCGGGTCCCCATCAACGCTGACCCATACCGATCGGGCCGACGGATTATGAATGAGGCGTGAATCGGCAGAGTACCGGAGTCCTTCCACGGCCTTGCAATAGGCGTATATTTCCGCATTCGTCGCGTACCAAATGTCATCCTTTCCGCCGATCATCTCACCGAGTCTCTCTACCAAATCCCAGTTATTGTCGTTATCGAATTCATAGCTGTGGCCCCAGACGTAAAAAAGCGACATTCTCGAATATCGTTGCTGTATATGAATCCATTGATCGGCGTATTCGACCATTTGCTTATGATGGCAGGTCGGATGCCAGCGGAGCCAGTCGTCCGGCTTATGAAAGCCGCCATGACTTTTCACCGTACGCGCGTATTCGATACCGATGGACCGCAATATGTTCACAACCTGATCGCTGTAGGTGCCAAACGGATAGCTCATCCCTTTGACCGGATAGTTGACGAGCTCCTCCAATGCTTTGCGGTCTGCCACCACCTGCTCCAGCACTTGATCCGGGGGCGTCTGTTCCAGAAAGGGATGGTCCACCGTATGAGCCGAAACCTCATGCCCCTGAAACAATGCTGCGACTTCCGTTTTGTCAATATATCCTGCTGTGCCGAGATTCCCGCTGTTCAGATGAAACGTCCCTTTGAGGCCATAGTCGTTCAGCAGACCGACTAATTTGCGGTCATGGTCCCGCCCGTCGTCAAAGCTGAGCGTCACCGCCTTATTCACACCGTTAGGAAAACGGTCCAATTGGATGCGCATATGTCGTCTCTCCTCTTTGGTAAGCATAGTGACAATCGTTTACTTGTATATATGAATTCGCTTCTGATGATCCATCTTCATTTTCATAGCCGCCAGCGTTTTGCGTATCCAAGGAATTTTGTTCATGGTCATCACATTCAGAACATAAATCAACACAAGCTTGATCCCTGTAAAATCCGATTGTGATTGATCCTGAAAGGCTTCCATGGACTTCCCTCCACTTCATTTGATGACCCGTTTACCCCAGCGAACGGTTTGCGCTTTCAATTACACGCTCTATGTAAGATTGTAATGCCTCAATGAATATGCGGCCCGCCTTACCCAGATATTTATCCGTCCGGTAAATGATGCAGATCTCCTGGCTCGGTGTTGGATGCAGAAGCGTGACTGCGGTGATTTGTTCCCGGCCAAGGTTGTCGAGCAGCAACCGGGGAAGAATGCATGCTCCAATGCCCTGCTCTACCATGGAAAGAAGCGTCGATAGCGTTGAGGTCACCATCGGGTGATGCAGTTCCATCCCTTTTTCCTGACAGCAGGCTCGAATCAGCTTGGTGATCTGGTGGTCGGGGCCGAAGGTGACCATATCCAGCTCCTTTAGCTGTTCAAAAGGAATGGCTTTTAATCGGGCAGCGGGATGATCCGATCGGACGGCAAGCGCAAACTCCTCATGAAACAGCGGAATGACGGCCATTCGATCGTCGGGCCGCTCTGGCATTGTCGTGACGCCCAAGTCTCTGGTCCCGGCCATAACCTCTTCATATACGTTCGTCGTTTCGCTGACCGAAATGGATAGTTTGGGGTAAGCCCGGTGAAAATCAAGCAGCAGCGCGTCGAACAGCAGGTCCCCATCCCCTGGCAGAATGCCGATGTCCAGCTTGCCGCCCTCCATTTTTTTAAGATCCGAGATAGCCCCTTGAATGTAATCCACCCTTTCAAAGATCAGCTGGCTCTGTTCGAGCAGGATCCGGCCGGCATCGGTTAAAGCAATCTTTTTGCCGATCCGGTCAAACAGAGGCATCCCCAGCTCCTTTTCCAGGAACTTGATTTGCTGGCTCAAATTCGACTGTGTCGTGCAGAGGTTCTCGGCGGCCCGGGAGAAATGCATTTCTTTACATATCGCTGCAAAGTATTCAAGCTGTCGAAGTTCCATGGACGTCTCCTTCCCATTGGTTCGTATGCTGCCATGTTAAGTTCTATATTCAGTATAACGGAGGACGGAAGGATTTCCCATACGATGAAAGATCCATTAGTGAAAACGATTTATACCATCGGAATTACGTGATTGTTGCTTATGGTCTGGACCGGTAAACTTGGTAACAAGAACGAAATAAACCACCCCACAAACCACTAAGGAGGAATTACAAATGAGTACACAATCTATCGTGAATACGGGCAAGGTGCTGCATCAACTGGTGATCGGTCAAGTTCAGGGCATACCGGAATCGCTCTTCGATATTACGCCGGCAGGTTTTCGAAATACGATCCGCTGGAACGTCGGGCATATCGTATTTTGGCTTGATCGATATCAGCAGCTGTGCTTCGGTTCAGCGTCGACTATTCCGGCATCCTACGAAACGCTGTTCAACAGCGGTACAAAGCCGGCCGACTGGACGATTGCTCCTCCATCCCAGGAAGAACTAGTGCAGCAGATTGCCAATCAGCTGTCCCAGATTTCGGAGATTACGCCGGAAATGCTTCAGCAGGATCTGAAGTCCCCGTTCGTATTGGGACCTTTTGAATTCACGACAGCTGCCGAGTTGTTCAACTTCACCTTGATGCACGAAGCTATCCACCTGGGCACGATTACAAGCCAGCAAAAAGCGGTACAATAGCCGACTTGGTGGCAAAACGGATTGCATTTGCACGAAAATGTGCCTCATAGCGGAAGTTCTACCAGCTAAACGAAAGAAGCCCCTTCACAGCAGCGCTTGGCGCCTGGAAGGGGCTTTAACTTTATACGAGGGAACTAATCTTTTATAAGCTCTTGTTGTGCCTGATAAGGCTTTCTCGCCTTCTACATAGTCCGCGTATTCTGCGGCATCCTGCTCCAGCTGCTTATCGCTGATTTCGCGGATTCTGCCAATTACAAACGGCGGCCGATAGATCATCCCGGTCAGGTTTGCCGTCTGTTGAAACGGACGGAGCAGAATTAAAGACAAAGACCGGACCATGCCACTGCTCGTTTTGGAGAAATTCTTCGTAATAACGATCGTGTTGTGTATACTCTGAAATCACATGTTTCCAAAAAGCATACGCCGGCTTGTTGCCAACCGTTTGCCTGATCTCCCATGTCCCTTTGAACTCCCCGAATAAGGTAAAGGCAGCTTTTTTGCCTACCCCTCTCCTCCTGTATTTTCTCATGATAAAAAAATCGCTGATTAAATTTGTTTTCTCAGCCTTGCTCCATTTCATATACTCCTGTGGTACATCCAGACTAACCAGAACAAATCCTGCGATTTCCCCGTCAACAGAGACCATAAAGGGCCTTCGATATTCATCTGTCCATTGGTGATCAATGTATTTGTATAAGTATTGACCGTGCCTGTTCAGCACATGCCCATCAAACTCACTGCTGTCGTAGCGGTATAGTTGTATGAGATTGTACAGCAGTGACTTATCTTCATAAGGAATAAGGTTCAGCTTAAAATCAATAATTTCATTTCCTTTCATTTGATTTCCGCCGAAATCGTCATTTCGTCAACAATCGTGCTCCGCAATCGGCGTAGGTCCCGGACCGGCGGCATCCCAAACATCCGCGCATATTCCCTGCTAAAATGCGACGGACTCTCGTATCCGACCTGAAACGCAGCTTCCGCCGCATCGATCGATTCGGAGAAGAGCAGCCGGCGCGCCTCTTGCAAACGGATTTGCTTTTGGTACTGGATCGGACTCATCCCTGTGACTTCCTTAAAATAATCGTACAAGGACGAAGAGCTCATACGGGCCTCCGCAGCCAATTCTTCTACGCGCAGAGGCAGGGCAAAATCGCGGTTAATCTTCTCAACCACCCCCGCGATTCGCTGTGCGTGGCTTCCGATCACCGCAAATTGCAACAGAGATGCGCTGTTTTCGTTCTGAAGTACCCGGTAAATGATTTCCCGCATGGCATAAGGCGCAAGCACCGGAATATCACGCGGTGTTTCGACCAGTTTCACAAGCCGCAGCACGGCATCCAGAAGCGTATCGTTGAGCTGGCTTACCTTCAACCCCCGGCTGGTCTCATTCCCAGCTCGGATGGCATCATCGGATGCTTGAATCACATCAAGAATTTGGTTCATATCAAAAAGGATCTGCAGGCTTAGATACGGCGTTTCATTCGATGCCTCCATCACTTGCCCTGTAATCGGTAATTGGACTGAAGCGGTTAGGTAACTGCTCGGGTCATACTGATACACCTCTTGTCCCAGCATAACCACCTTGGAACCTTGCGCTACGACGCAAAGGGATGGCTCATAGACAGAATATACCGGCTCGGATAACCGGGAAAAGCGAATTAAGCGCAAACCGGGAACTTCCGTTTCATGCGTACCGTCCCCCGGTGTGAACTTCTCGATGATCCGGAGCAGTTCTTTTCTTTGTTTCTCGAACCATTCATCCATCCTCTTCCCCCCTTTGATCTATAAGATTAGCTTAACTTTATCCTCTTCTGGAGGATTAGGCAATCATCTTGTATGATCCGGCTACCGTCCCTCCTCCCGAAGGAACAATAATGAACATGTAAGAAATGCGATACATGGTCCGGATAACTTAACTGTAGAAAACGATGACAAGGAAGGATTCAATCCGGCTTTCGCAATGGGAAGGAGAATATTCAATGACTACACAAAACGAACAATCCCATCCGTATGTCGGTATGTGGGTGACAAAAGACGGTTACATCCGGCATGAGCTGCTGCCGAACGGGCGGTATGACGAAGCGCGTGGTAATCGGAAGAGCGCTTATCAAGGCAGGTACACCATTGTAGGCGACCATATCGAATATGTGGATGATACAGGGTTTACAGCGGACGGTGACTTCCGCGATTCGGTGCTTTACCACGCCGGCATGATTCTCTATCGTGAAAATTAGCGAGGAGATGTCCCTTTTTCATCACAGGAGTTCGAATCGAGCAACTTAGCATAAACCAAACCCAAAGGAGAAATGTTCAATGTCCGAAATCAATGGAAAAGTAGTTGTTATTACAGGTGCAAGCAGCGGGATCGGCGAAGCTACAGCGAAGCTTCTCGCCAGCCGGGGCGCCCATGTCGTCATGGGGGCCAGACGCGTAGAAAAACTGGAAGCACTGGCTTCCATCATTGAGGCAGAAGGAGGTTCCGCCTTATATCAACAGCTGGATGTGACGAATATCGAGCAAATGCAGTCCATCATCCGCTTGGCGCAAAGCCGGTTCGGACGGGTCGATGTCATCGTGAACAATGCCGGCGTGATGCCGCTATCACCCTTTGAAGCTTTGAAAATCGACGAATGGAACCGGATGATCGACGTCAATATCCGCGGGGTTCTGCACGGTATTGCCGCAGGTCTACCCGTGATGAAAGAGCAGCAATCCGGCCATATGATTAACGTGGCTTCCATTGGGGCTTATTCGGTGACACCAACGGCGGCGGTATACTGTGCAACCAAATACGCCGTTCGCGCCATCACGGAAGGTTTGCGGCAGGAAATTGATGCAGACATCCGGATAACGCTCGTTTCTCCCGGCGTAACGGAATCCGAGCTCGCTGAGAGCATTACGGATGACGGTGCAAGGGAATTTATGAAAACGTATCGGCGTAACGCTCTTCCTGCTTCCGCTATTGCCCGGGCCATCGCCTATGCGATCGAGCAGCCGGCGGACGTCGATGTGAACGAGCTGGTGGTTCGCCCCACAGCCCGCTTGGATGATACGAAGAATAAATAAAAATTAAGCATCCTAATGACGAATCAGGCAGCCGGTCTACAAAACGATCCGGCTGCCTGATTGTTTTTTTAATGGTTACAAGTCCCGCTCATACCGTACTTCCTCCGATACCTCTCTAAACCCAACGGCATGATACAAGGATAAAGCCGATGAATTGGCGGTTTCAACCTGCAGTTCGGCACACTCACATCCGATATTTTTGAGATAGGTCAGCGCTTGGTGCAGCAAATGCTTGGCAATGCCCTGTTGTCGCCAAGGTTCTCTGACAAAGACATCCTCAATGACGCCATCCCCCTCTGCATCCACCCATGCCATCACGCTGCCGACCAGCGTATCATTCTCCCGGACGACAAAAGAAGTCCACGCTCGATTCTTCCGGTTTTCCATGAGCCGCTCCATCCCAATTGGAGACCCCGGCCAAATTTCCATGTCTGCTGCCAAGTATTCATGGATGCCGGCTTCTGACGGCATGTCCCACTGGATACAGTGATATGGTGCAGAAAGAGCGGATGGATCCATTTCTCCAACCAGATGTCGCTGCATGGTATACAAACTTTTACTGTAACTGAACCCTTTCGATATAAAATATTGGGTGTTGTTCACTTCCGTGGACTGGTTTCCGATCCCAATCAACGTCTGGTGAGCCGGGGACAGGGCTGCTTTCAACTCGTATGCCCTATTCAGCAAAGGTTCGTATAGCAGATCATAGAGATTATAGTCATTCTCCCTTTCCGGACGCGTCTTCAAGTTGAGATAAATATGGTGTTTATGGTCCTGCGGGCTGCCAGCCGGGATTTCCGAAATGACGCTGACCTGCCCTTTTCCGATGATTCGTTCTCCCTCCACCGCAATGAACACATTCGGCCAATTGGCTTCGTCTCCAACCCACCAGAACACCGTTTCTCCTCTTGAAGTTACGTCAGCATACAAATCACCCAGCATCTGAAAATCTTCTTTCGTAAAATGGCGGACTTCAATCCGTGTCATTCACGAACCTCACTTTTTATGATCTGTAACACTTCTCTAACAGGTCGATTTTACCATTTTACGTTACACTTGTTTGGTAACATTCGTTTATATTCGTTTTGGAAGTTACCGAAGATCAGGCGGCCAATTAGGACATGGCTTGCTGGTCTAACCACTCCTGTTGCGTAAGACCGTAAATGACTCTGTCTAAATATTGGTCATGTAAACGTTCGTAATTCCGGATCATCCCTTCCTGCGTGAAGCCCAATCGTTCCGGAATCGCTCGGCTCCTGATATTGCCTGCAGCTGCGCCAATCTCGACTTTACGAAGCCGCAGATCATGGAACGCATGAGCGACAAACGTTCTGCATGCAGAAGTCATTAAACCCTTCCCCTCAAATGGTGAGCCTAGCCAGTAGCCTATTTCTGTTCGACCTGCATCCCAGTCGATCCCTAGAAAACCAATGGACCCTGCAACCTGTCCCTTATACCATATCCCAGCCCAGTACCCATCGTTATCCGCGAATCTTTTTAATGACCTGCTTATAAAGGCTCTTGTGTCCTCGACTTTATGCGTAAGATCGGGAAACTGAAGCCACTGCCGTATAGATTCACGACTGCTGTCAATTAAATGATAAAGCTCGTTAGCATGCCTGTCTTCCAGAATCGAAATGTATGTATCATCATTGACTATAGCCTTGTACATCGAATGTCTCCTCCTTTGTCAAACATTAACGTTCTTTAATTAAGATCTTAGCCTCTCGTATCAAAATTATGAAGGGATAAGACAGCTATACAATGAATTTTTCTGAAGAAAGCATTGCAAAACGATGGAGTATATTTTATTATGGATATTAAAGGTCTATAATATTGCCGAACAGGAAAGGAGGATCTCACTTGGACCATCCCTCTTCTCTATAAGAACTTTGGTGTGAGGTTTACGATGGTTTCGGTCAAGCAAGAGCCTTAATGTTTTAAACATTCAGACAAATTTTTTTGTTCCAATTATGGATATAACAGATCTATGGAGGTTTAAAAGATCATGAGCGATTTTTTTAATGAAGCCAGCTGGGAAAAAGCATGGAAAGAAGATCCCGACACCTATATAAATAGGTCCAAACAGGCCGGCATCGACCCTTCTCGAGACTTTGATCATAAAGCTAAGGCTTTCCATGAGCAGTCATTTAGCCCGGAGGGAAGAAAACGAACCCATCGGATACTGAACTGGATTGAGGGACAAGGGGTATCATTTAAGAATGCCTCTGTGCTGGACATCGGCGCCGCTTCGGGCGTATTTTCGGTGCCGTTTGCAGAGCGGGGAGCCCATGTAACGGCCGTCGAGTCCTCTCCTCCACAAGTTGAATTGCTGAAGGAAAACATAGCCAAGTTTGACGAAGGCCAAATAAAGATTATCCCCGTACCGTTTGAGGAAATCGACGTTCAAGCCAATGGCTTGAGCCAGGCTTTCGACCTCGTCTTCGTTTCGATGTGCCCGGTCATTCGCGACTGGGAGAGCGTAGAGAAAGTGCTCCAATGTGCCCGAAAATTCTGTTATATCAGTCTGCCTGTTTCTTCCGCAGAACATAGTCTGGTCAATGAAATTTGGCCGCTCGTCACCGGCGAACCTTACAAGTCCAAACCAGCAGAAATGGGATATTTGCTCCATCTGCTGTATCTCAAAGGCTATTCCTATGAGTCCCTGGTCACACGGGAAACGAAAACGGTGGAGATGTCGAAAGAAGAGGCGCTGCAGGAGATGATGAGCTGGCTCCGCAGACATGGCCTGCCTGTCGATGAACGCAACAAGACAATCGTTGCAGACTATCTGGACCAAGCGTATCCGTCTGGACAAGTAACCTTCCAACAGGGCGGTCGTTTTGGCAAGGTACTGATTCGACTGCAGGATCAGAACATGTACACCAGAGAGATTTGAGTCGGGAAATTTATTATTGAAAGGAAGATAACGATGGCGATCCAGCATGCAACAGACTCAACGTTTAAAAATATGATGCAGACAGAAGGCGTAACGGTCGTGAATTTTTGGGCATCATGGTGCGGTCCTTGTAAAATATTCGCTCCCATTCTGGAGGATTTTGAAAGGGAAACAAGCGGTTCAGTTCACGTGATTAAAGTGAATGTGGATGATAACCCGGTCACCTCTTCCCAATTTCAGATTATGAGCATACCGACCACCCTTATTTTTAAAGATGGCAAGCTCGTTTACCAGGAATCGGGGATTCTGCCGAAACAGATTTTGAAGCAGCTCACGTCCTAAGCATAAATCAAGGTAGCAAAACAAAGCCGGAATTCCTTCAGCGGGAATCTCCGGCTTTTGCTTATTGTTCAACACATTATAACACTTTGGCTATGTAAAACTTGCTTGTAGATTTTCATACAAAAGTTAACCCCCACTGGAATGCGGTTAACTTAATCCAATGGCTATTCAACTATAAATGCTTTTCATAAAATACCATTGTCATATTGTCATTAATTACTTTAGTTGCACCCGTTTTTTTATATCCTATCTTTTCATACAAATAACAATTTCCTTTCTCTTGTAAGATGGTACCCAATTTCCATAACTTTGCATCATCATATATCTGTTCAACCATTGTAAAGACTTTTTGGGCAATTCCTTTTCCTTGATGTTCTGGAAGTAAAAAAATTGGGCTAATACTATATATTTGATTATCTTTTTTCACGACTCTAATTCCACCAACAGCAACCTCAAGATGATAAATTATGAAATAATCTGTAAAAGATTGATTGATTTGAGTGATAATTCTTTCTACGGTTTCATTGGCGGGGCTTGTTTCAAAATCCTGATATTTTTCCAACAAGGGCATAAAAGCTTTGACCTTCATTTCATGAATAGTCACTGCATCTTTTACATCTGCTTTACATAATGAAACCTCCATTAAATATATACCTCCTTTTGAGACGTTTGCAAAAAATACGATTTTTAGTACATGCATTGTTAGAACGAATGTTCGTAAATATCAACATTAAGGATTAACATAGCCAACACTTTCAGGTGGCCGATCTATTGTTGATTCTGAATCAACAGGTTTACTGCAAATGAATCCCCATGACCTTCCAATCACCTTTGCGGATATAAACATCAACATTCTTATCGTCTAACGTTGTCACATAATAATATTGCGAATCACGGTTCATCCCCTGAATGTCGGATGTTCTCTTGCATTGAATCGTCGGGTTCAGGTGTGTCATAAACTGATAAGTCTGTTCATTTACCAAAAGGGACTTGATTTGATCAACAGCGTGGTTAGCAATGATCGTGTTCAATTGCTTTTCAAGAGATACTCGGCCTCTGGTTTGGGGATTGTTGTACATGAGCACAATAAAGAACAACAACAGAGCGATCCCGGTACACGCAACAGCAAAGATGCTATTCTTCAGATTCATGCGTACTCCCCTTTCCATACAGTGAGAGCCTATCTGGGGCCCTGGTCTGACACACTGGATATGGCAACTCTACATTTCAATCTCACAACCTTCAAATGAGCGGCCATCTGCGATGATTTTCACCGCCTCTGTTATTGCATTCTTCTGAAAATCATTCAGTTTACTTTCATCACCATCCCAATCCTGCAGCCACCAGAAGAAGGAACATATATTTCGGTAATCCATAAACAAGGGAATCCGCTGAATCCAATGAGAGTCCAATAGATGATGCTTGAAGTACCCTGCAAGAAAATCATCCAAAAATCTCCGGGCAAATTCATTTTTAGACTTTCGGTCTTCTCCAGGGGACCCCCACCAAACCCCATGTGCTGCCGCAATGGCAATGTCCAGCGCATACCAGCCATAAATGCAGTCATCAAAATCAAATACGGTAATCGTATCTCCGTCGATCATGAAATTGTAGGGATGAAAATCATTGTGGATCAGCCCATAAGCATTGTCCTCCCGAGGGAGCGAATCGATTTGATCTTCAAGGCTTTGTAATTTTTCGAGAAGCACCCTGTACTTCCCATGATGCAAATTCGGATTGCTGAACTCGCTCTTGCTCCAATGATCTCTTTGCCTGCCCTTCACCAAGGGTTTATAGGATTTTGAATGCTTGTGCATCTTCCCCATGGTTTCTCCCCATGCATGATAGATGTCTGTCCCCCATAAGTGAGGGTTGCCTTTATCGAAAAATTTTCCCGGTGCCATGCGAAAAACAGCAGCAATAAAACATAGCCCGTCTTCTTCATACACGGCGGTTAGCTGTTGATCCTTCGTCAAGATCGGCAGAGAGGCGTTTACGCCATGGTGTACCAAATCGTGAACCCATTCCAATTCGGCGTGTATCTTTTCTGCGTAGGCGAGAGGCTTAACCGTTATCCGCAGGAAATAAAATTCATTGTTTTTCGAAAACCGGTAAACCTCATTCGTTGAATGGCTAACAAACTCCAGCGTATTCACATCAAAGTCAAACGATGCGGCCGCTTTGGACAAAATATCCGCTGTGACCATTTGAAACATCCGTGTCTTCATTTTTGCGAACCGAGTTACTGCCCGCTCTGGATTTCATTTATTATTTCTGTAACAGGAGTCCCTGAAAATAGGGCTCGCCCTCTTTTAAAGGAACGGTTTGAAAGCTGATTTCCTTGAAATATTGCCCCGTTAGCGCTCGGATGGAACGATCTGAATAAGAGGCGAAAAATCGTTTTGGCTCACACCAGTCGTTTTCCCAAACTCCCTCGGAATCTGTACCTCCATATAATCCCATATAAAATAATCCATCAGGCTTCATCACTCGTTTGATTTCCGACAGCACGCCGCCTATTTCATTTTTGGGCACATGCAGCAGACAGTTTAAGGCGTAGACAGCATCAAACGAATCGTCCTCAAATGCTAGATGATAGAAATCCATTACATACGCCTGCAGCCCTCTTTCTCTGCAGTAACGCACCATTTCACTGGATAAATCAATGCTGGTTACCTTTAGACCATGATCTTTAAAGTATAGGCTGTCTATCCCTGTCCCGGCACCGATTTCTAGAAGTTTCCTTTTACCTGAATCCTGCAGGCGGGTAAGAAACTTGTCCTTCTCGATCACCTTCCAATCCGCCGGATGCGCGTTTGCTCTTCGGTGTGAATCGATATCATACGACTTCGCCAGATTTGTTTTATCCATTTCTTGATCCCGCCTTATTCACGATTTAAACCCTGCAGCTCATCCAATACAAATCGGCCGTTCTCCCGGACTAAGACGTCATCAAACCAAAGCCGGCCGCCGCCCCACTCCCCGCACTGATTCAGCACGATATCCCAGTGGATGGAGGACAAATTGGCATGTTCGCATTGGTTTGGGGCACTTCCGATGGCCAGATGGATACTTCCCCATATCTTTTCGTCAAACACTCTACTTTCTTACTCGTATCATTTGTCGCTCTTTCCACTCAAAACTGTCCCCCAATTGGAAAGTGGACAAATCAATTAAAAGATCATCCTGGTTAGGCAAGTCCCTAAACCTTTCAAACCCATAAGCGGTGCATGAATATAGCTCCAACTCCTCACCAGTCTTTAAATGACGATCGATATACCGGAACAGCTCCGTTATGCATTTTTTGCTGCATTGGAAAGATTCAGGGGGAGACCGTTTCTTTGCATCACTCATCTCGAATGATCCTCCATCAGGGTCTACCTGATAAATGTATGGGTGCTGGAACGGGCACGAAGCATCTACTGATTTCATAGGACCCGCTACATATAAGCCGGCTGCGTCCAATTCCGTTTCGTAGATATCGATCAGCTGATCCCCTGCGGGTCCTTTTCTAACAAAGCTTGCATAACAATCTGATCTTTCGCGAATGGGTTCACTTTTTCAATGTAATCCCGAATGGTCATTACCGTTTTGTTCATACCGAAGGAGCCGGTAGGAAGCTCTCGGCTTGAAGCGATATAGTAGTGTTGGGTCATAGTCAGTTTCACCTCTCGGATATAGCTTCTTCACACTGGAATTTGTATGTATTCAAATGGGTATATGCTTATATTTCTGGCATAAAAAACCATCCCTTTATTGTTACTTCGTTACTGAGCACCACTTTTCCTCTAGATGACGAACGCCTACCTTTATCAAACCCAAACAGGCCGCCGTTGTTCGGCAGCTTGTAGCTTGTTTCACCAGGTATGTATTATTGTGCTTATTCGTCCAACGCCCTCAAAATTTGATTCGCATAATCATCCCACGCTGCTTCGTCGGTGTTGATTTCCATTGCAGGAATGAGGGATTGTTTCATACATGTGCGCAGCCTTTCCTGATCCTCAACAAACTTGCGGCAAGCTTCGTCTGCAGACGGATGATTCGCCATGACATAGGACCGCCAGGCTTCACCTCGGCTTTCAACAAATCGGGTCGGAACAGCTTCCGGAGACAAGGTTAAAAGAACGCATTTTGCATTGAGACGCAGCAATCGCCGTTCCAAAGCCTCAATTTCTGAATGATCTGCGAATGCAGCACGATGATTAAGATGAAATCTCTCCAAGATGAAAAAAATTCCGTTAGACGGTTTCGTTTGACCCAGAGATTCAATCCAACCAAGCAGCTGTTCAAGATAATCGATATGCTGATTCAACAGCCGGATATGTTCATTTTGATCCAAGGACCTCAGCACGCCGTGATCGGAATGCAGGATTTGCGAATAGTGTTCACTTAGCGCGATCATCGTTCGCTCGGCATGCGAACTTAAACTATGTACTCTTTTTAATGCAGATAATACGGATGTTTTCCCAGTTGTGGATAAGCCTTCGAGTATGACGCCACGAATCAAGCCGTTCACCTCTTTCGATAAACTTCGATACGGTACGTAAGAGCCGGTCTGCTGGACCGGCCCCATGCAACCGTTTATCAGATCTCTATCATCACGCTTCAGCTGGTGACTTCCAGCCGCCCTTTAAAAAACAATTCGGATGGCTCGGTAGCATCCATTTCACCGTCCAAAATCCGCTTCACATCAGCCAGTGTATCATAAAGCGTCAACCATTCACCCGGTTTCTTGGTATAGGGCTCGGATACGTAGAAAGGCTGTGCAAGATAAGCTTCGAGCCTTTCGCCACGTTGGTACAGCTGCAAATCACTATCGGAAATCTTATCCGTGCCCAGTACGGTCACCAGCGATCTCAGTTCTCTGTAACGGCGGAGCAGTTTCCGTGCCGCTTGCTGGGTGGTCAGATGAACGGCATCCAGATGCGCTCCCTCCAGAACGGTCGAGGTCGATCCGATCGGATCGATAGCCGGATAAATGCCTCTGCTGATCAGATCGGTGTCAAATCTCCACAGGGTGTCCAAAGGTCCATACGCATTATCATCGTCAGCCGCTTCACACTTAATATCTACAAGGGCGATCGTGATGGGCCGGGCTCCCACCTCTTTAAGACTATCTCGCAAAGATAATAACTCGCCGGATAAAACTTTGCTCCGATCAACGCCCAGGAGGATATCTTTTTCCCCGCGCAGCTCCACAATTTGCTGATAAACGTCCTCTTTGGCCGAATGGGAAAACTCGGATTGCTCCTGAACCAGCTCGACGCCCGAAATGTCCGATTGCCGGTCCCAGAACACGGTTGCGAATCCCCGTTTCTTCATGCGAAGCATCAGCTCTGCGAGCATAACGAGCTGCCCCATGTTCGGCCGTGCCACAAATCCAACCGTTCCCCCGCGAACTACCGGGGCGAGCAAATCCAACGCTTTTACACCTGTCTCGATCATACGAACACCACTCCCTCTAATAATGAGTTCATCAAGACTGCATCCCGCCAAAGAAGCAAGAGCCACCAACGTCCTTACTTCAGCGCGGCCGACGGGGATTTTACCTGTACATAGATTGGAAACCGTTGCCGCTCTTAGACCAGCCTCCCGTGCCGCCGTCGTTAGATTGGGTACGCGTCGGCGCAGCAGCGGAACGTTAAGCTGTAACTCCTCATCCATTTTTTAGCACCTCCTTACTTTGTATAGTAATTTATTTTACTCTATAGCGCAATAGATAATTAGGAAAAATTTGTGATTGTGTGTTACCTTGTACCCAAGACATATTTAAAACCTCAACATTTGAGTGAAAACCGAGGACTCTTATACAAATTGGTATCTCACTCGCCCATTCGCGGCGGCCGATCAGTACGCCAAAAGCCACCCTTGTTTGAAATCAGGGTGGCTTAACACTTCCATATGCTTCAGTACGTTACATCAGCTTTCCTTTGGCCGGTGGGTTTTCGTAAATTGTTCAAAAAACGGCGTAGTATCCCGGGCGGCCATCGTCGTTTCACTGCCCGTGGTCCATCCGATTTCTGCCCTCCAGCTGCCGAGCATTCCTTGGTGCAACAACGCCTCTTCACTGACCTCTACGGATCGGTCCGCATAAGGCGCAACATACAAAGCATCAACTGGACAATACGCTTCGCACATAAAGCATGTCTGGCAGTCTTCCTGCCTGGAGATCACAAGCTGTCCATCCTGCATATCAAACACGTTGGTTGGACAGACCTTTACGCAAATGGAACAACCGATGCACCGCTCCCGGCTGACCAGCTCGATCATAAGACCATCCCCTCCTCCGGCGTGAGTTCGGACGCATGAGGGACCTTTTCCGCACGGATGTGGATTCGGTCGACCCCCGACACCAGGAGGCGGTGGGTCTGGCGGGGATCCAGCTGGGGGTATTCCGCAAAGGCATGCAGCCCGCGGCTCTCTTTGCGCGCAAGGGCAGCCGAGTACATCCATCTCGCCGTAGCCACCATGCCTGCCGCTTCCCGGGCACGGACACGATGACGGTGATCGTCAGATACGCTGTCATGCAAAAAAGGAACAAGCCCGTGCAAACGGTCGAGAGACGCCCTGATGACCGGTTCGCTGCGAAAAAAGTTAATCGACAAGGGGAACACCTCGCGCTGAACGGCTGAGATGATTTCCGGGACGTCCATCAGCCGGTCGGCATCCGAGTGCTGCACCAAGCCGTATCGTCCTGCCGGCGTTAGACCCCGCTTACAGGCATCCCCGGATTGGGATAATGCATACTCCGCAGCACCTTCACCCGCCCAGTTTCCGCTGCATATCGCCCAGGAAGCGTTATACGCTCCTCCGCCTGAAATGGCGCCCGTTACTTTCTCTCGCGAGGCGGCATCGCCCGCTGCATATAATCCCGGAACGCTCGTGCGGCAGTCGTTCCCGGTGAGCCGCAGCCCGCCGGTCCCGCGCATCGTCCCTTCGTACCGGAGCGTGAGCGGAAACTTATCCCGGAACGGATCGATGCCTGCGCGCTCGAGCGGCATGAAGAAGATAGGATGCGCGTGACGAAGAAACCGCCGCTTCTCCTCTGTGTCGGCCAAATTGATCGAGGCGTACACCGGTCCTTTCAGGAGATGCTGCTGCAGACTGCCGAAGGCGCGGTCACCCCGGCCGATCACGCGTCCTTCTTGATCATAGAGCGTAGACCAAGCCAGCATTCTCCCCCGGGTCACACTGCCAAAGGCGGCGCTCGGCGCATATTGGCGGCTGAATTCCATCCCTGAAAGCTCGGCTCCCGTTTCGGCAGCCATAAGCAGTCCCTCGCCGGTAAGTACATTGCAGCCTAATCCATTGCTCAGAAACGCGCAGCCGCCGGTAGCCAGAACGACCGCATTGGAGCGCACTTCCCATTCTTGGCCCGTCAGCCGGTTCACGCCTCTTGCTCCCCCGACGCCATTCGCATCGTGCAGCAGCTCCAGCGCAGGGGACTGATCCAATATGCGCACACCGGCCAGCCGGACCGCCCGGCGCACCAGCTTCATATATTCGGGGCCATGCAAATGCGTGCGGAGCGGATTCCCGTTATCATCTTTCGGAAAGGGATATCCCCATTCTCCGACTTTTTCCAAATAGGTCTCCACCTCATCCAGAACCCGGTGAATCCAGGCGTTCTCCGACAGATAGCCTCCTGCTTTAAGCCTGCTGTGCACCGCATTTTCCCGCAGCTCAGCAACCGGTGGAATCACCAGCAGGGTTGTTCCTCCAGGCGCCGTCGCACCGCTGCTGCCCAAGAAGCCTTTATCCGCAAGCACAACCCTTGCTCCCTTGGACGCGGCTCTCCATGCCGCCCAAGCGCCAGCTGGCCCGCCACCAAGAACCAGTACATCCGTGGTTAATTGAATATCCATTTTGGGTGCCATCCGCTGCAATCCCCCTATCGTCCTGTTCGTGGTTATTTCAGCACCCAGTCGTTTAGATCAAAATCTTTTTTCGCAAGCTTTTCTTCAACCAGAAAGTCTTTCGTTCCTTCAATCAGCTTTAAGCCGTCATCGGTAAACGGCGTATCCTTGATCTCGCTGATCGGGCTGATCTTCTTGATAATATCCGGCGTCGTTCCCTGAGCATCCGCAACAAACTGGTAGTATTCGTCTTCGTGCTGCTTTAAGTCATCCAGCGCCTTTTTGCGCGCTTCGTTCCAAATTTTCGGAAAGTCGGGGAATTTGGCCAGAAAAGCGTCCGACACGACGGTAGCACTCGTACCGATCAGATCGGGATGTCCGGTGGCATCGTCAAGCAGCGGATAACCTTCGTCAATCTGCTTCATCGCCTGCACGCCGTTGTTGGTCAACGCGTCGACATCCCCCCTTGCCAAAGCTGCCTGCGCATCGGGAATCAGCATGTGAACCAGCTTATAATCCTTGACGCCCTCCTGCTTGAGCAAGCCAACGACATAGCGGTGCATAAAAGATCCCTTTTGAATGGCAATCGTTTTGCCTTCCAAATCTTTGATGGACTTAGCTCCGCCTTTTTTGGCAAACAAGTACCCGATGGAATAGGTCGCTGGCTGGGAAATCAAACGTGTTTTCGCACCGGAGGCGTAAGCGATGATCGCCGGTGTATCGCCAAGGCTGCCCGCGTCCAGCCGGCCGCTGACTAATGATTCTGTTTGGTCGGGTCCGTTGGGAAAGCCGGTCAGGTTCACCTGCGTAATCCCATGCTTCTTCAGCTCCTCCTGGATAATCCCTTTATGGAATCCCCAGCCTTCAGCTCCGCTTGACGGCACATTTAATTTATTGATCCCGATGTAGCCATAATTGAGCACCGTCGGCTTATCCGCGGCAGCTTCGGCAGCATCCCCGGTGCGCTTGGACGGCGAGCAGCCCTGAACCACGATGACGGCTAGCAGACCTGCAAAAATGACAGCTGACTTCCAAAAGCGGCCGTGTTTGGTGTTTTTATGATGCGTTGTCTTCATGATTGGCTCCCCCACTTCAGTCGATAATTAAAATCCGCTCCGCTTCGACAGCTGATACATATATTCGTGACTGGCGACCGGTTTGCGGCCTTTCCCCCAGCCGACCTTCTCCCGGTATCCTCCCATAAGGCCTTGTTCTGACAGCTCGCTTTCCGTGACACCAATGACCGACTCGGATTCCGGGGCGACATACAAGGCGTCGACAGGGCAGTACAGCTCGCACATAAAACAGGTCTGGCAATCGCTTTGCCGGGCGATCACGGGAATCCCGTCAGCAACGCGATCGAATACGTTGGTAGGACATACAGACACGCATTGATTGCAGGCAATGCATTTGCTTTCACTGATAACTTCGATCAATGGACGACGACCTCCTTACGGACTTGTTCCGGACGAACCCACAATTGGTCCAATCCGCCTGTGATCAGGCGGTAGTGCTGATTGTCGTCCATCCCGGCAAAATCACTGCGCTTATGCATGCCCCTCGATTCCGTCCGGGCCAAAGCGGATGTGTACATCCAACGGGCCGTTGCCGTCATGGCGGCCGCTTCCCTTGCTTTGACGCCATCTACCGTGTGCTCAATAGCCTGCTCCCGCTGCTCGTTCCATAAGCCGTTCAGCCTGTTCAAAGACTGGGTCATCATCTCACCGGTCCGGAACAGGTTGCGGTCATAAGGTTTGACCTCATCCTGAACGGCCTGCACCCATTCCGCTGCCCGGCTTGGTTTAACGCTGCCCTTGCCTTCCTCCACGATGGGCTGGGTGGACTTTCGCTCTAAATTGCGGCTTCCATCATGAGCACCCAGCTTCTTGACGTAGGCCGCCGCACCTTCTCCGGCGAAGGAGCCGGAGGACATAGCCCAAGCTGCATTGTGGCTCCCTCCTCCGGTAAACCCGCCGCAAATCAGCTCCCGGGTGGCAGCGTCTCCTGCAGCATAGAGTCCGGGCACATCGGTTGCGCACAGCTCATCCGCCAGCCGGATGCCGCCGGTCCCACGGACCGTCCCTTCCAGGCGAAGCGTAACCGGGAACGGGTCCGTAAACGGATCGATGCCGCGGCGGTCGAACGGCAAGAAGAAGTTGGTCTGGCCCACCCGTAGCAGCGGCTTCAAGTGTTCTGGCGCCTGATCGAGGACGGCGTAGACCTGCCTGCCCTCCATAAGATTACGAGCAATCACGGAACGCCCCCGCTTGGAACCGGCTCCTTCGACAATCGTGCCGTCTTCATAATAGAAGCTGGCATAGCTGTAATAAGCCGTCTTCGTCACGGACGAGAATGTCGGGCAAATCGCGTAAGCGTTGGAAAATTCCATGCCGGACAGATTCGCCCCGGCCTCAGCGGCCATTAGATACCCGTCGCCTGTGAGGACGTTGCAGCCGAGCGCTTTGCTGAGAAAGGCGCAGCCGCCTGTGGCGATCACAACCGCTCCAGCCTCCACCGTCCACGGAATACCCGTCTGCGTATTGACTCCCGCAGCACCTCCCACGCCATGCTCGTCGGCCAGCAGCTCCAGCGCCGGACTGTGGTCCAGAATCGTCACGCCCGCCTTCCTGACGACCTTGCGCATGAGGCGCATATATTCGGGCCCCTGCAGACTGCGCCGGTGCTGATTGCCCTCGTCATCCAGCGGGAACGGGTACCCCCAGCCTGCCAGCTGATTCATATTGGCATAGGTGCGGTCAAGCACCCGGTTCATCCAGCGGTGTTCCGCCAGCCTTCCGCCCATGTCATAGCGGCTGGCTTTGGCTTCTTCCCTCAGCCGTTCATCCGGCTTCACATACCACACTCCCGTGCCTGAAGGCGCCGTTGCCCCACTGGAGCCGCAATACCCTTTATCGGCCAGCACCACTCTGGCTCCCTTGGCTGCTGCCGTAACGGCGGCCCAAGTACCCGCCGGTCCCCCGCCGATCACCAATACGTCCGTTTTCAAATGCTGCGCCTGTTCCTGAATTGCCATTTGCCACGCCTCCCATTTTTTCGGAATTGGATTTAACCACGATAGGAATCACGCCAATGAAGCCACCTGCGCTCCAGCAGGCGAACCAGCGAATCGATCAGCTTGCCTACAACCGCGAAGATCAGAATGCCGACAAAAATAACCGGGGTATCCGAGTTTTGCTTGGCTTCATTGATCATAAATCCGATCCCGGCCGTAGAACCTACGAGTTCCGCAACGACAAGGCTGATCCACGATACAGCCAGCGATAATCTGACGCCAAGCAGGATGCCCGGCAGTGCCCCGGGAATAATCAACCGCGTGAAGCGTTGATACGGCTTGAATTCGAGCACCCTTCCCACTTCGAACCATTTACCGTCCACTTGGCGAATTCCCGCGTATGTATTGATGTACATTGGAAAAAAAGAACCGGAAATGATGATGGCAATCTTGGAGGTTTCGCCAAAGCCAAACCACAATATGATCAAGGGCGCGATGGCCAAATGTGGAACCAGCCGCAGCACCTGGATGCTGGGATCGAGCAAATACTCCGCCTTGCGGAACATACCGGTAAAACATCCGAACACCAGTCCAAGCAGCCCTCCGATCGCAAATCCGAGGAGCGTACGCTGTATACTCACTCCAATCTGATAGGCAAGATCACCCGAGGCAATGAGATGAATCAACGATTTCAGAATGACCCACGGCGTCGGCATAAATTCGGGCGATATCCAGCCTGCGCCGCCTGCCCATTGCCATAACACCACCACAACAACCGGTATAATAGATGCCCACAACAGATCGGCCCACCATCTCTTGGAGCTCCTCAGCTGCCTGTTCGTTTGTACGATATCCGCTGTAACCTTAATTGCAGCCTCCCCAGCCGCGGGATTTGAATGTGGAGGCGAATGAATATCACGATCTTGTTTAACCGTTGTTTGCGGAATCGGTATTTCGCTTTGCAGGCTCATTTGAATACCTCCTTACCTGTTATAGCTTTCCTTCCACCTTAACAACCTGCGTTCCGCCAGCCGAACGATATAATCCGTAATGAGTCCCGCTGCCGCAAACACGATAATGCCTACGAAAACGACCGGTGTATCGGCAAACTGGCGGGCATCGGACATCATATAACCGACCCCGGACGTCGAAGCAATCAGTTCGGCTACCACCAGACCCAGCCACGATAACCCGATCGATAACCGAATCCCCAGGAGAATGTTAGGAAGCGCCGCCGGGATCACCAGCCTTCTGATCTGCTGGATGCGGCTGTACCCGAGCACACGGGTCACTTCGAACCATTTGTTATCCACATTACGGATACCGAGATAAGTATTGATATAGAGTGGGAAGAAGGCCCCTTTGGCGATCAACAGAATTTTGGATTCCTCGCCAATTCCGAACCAAAGAATAAACAGCGGCACGACAGCAAGGCTCGGAATCATGCGGATCATTTGAAGCGTAGGATCAAACATCTTTTCGACTTTCGCAAACAGACCGACCAGTATTCCGAACAAGAGTCCCAAGCTCCCCCCGAGCGCAAATCCTGCAAGTGCCCGCACGGCGCTGATCCGGAAATGATCCCATAAATCACCGGATTGAGCGAGACCGACAAAGGCCTTCAGAATCACGAGAGGTGTCGGGAACAACAAATCGGATATATACCCCAGCTGTCCGAAGATCTGCCACAAAAAAAGGACGGCTCCCGGCAGAATCAGTCCCAGCCCGAGAAGCTTCCACCTTCCGAGGCCCGATCTCAGGGATGGTCCTGCTGCTGAAATTTCGTGACTCATACAATCACCTGCCTTTCTGACATGAGTAAAAGATTTTTATATACCTGCCCCATCCGTAAGCTCTAACTCATCCAGGGAATCCAGCAGCTTAAGCACGCGGAGCCGAAGCTCTTGAAAGGATGACGTCGTTTTCTTCCGGGGATATGGAAGATCGATCGGCACGATGCTCTTGATTTGACCCGGCCGCGGCTTGAGAATGACGACCCGGTTGGCCAGAAATACGGCTTCATCAATGTCATGGGTGACAAAAATCATCGTCGTCTGATTTCTGCGCCAAATGTCCAGCAGCACATCCTGCATATGCGCTCTGGTGAAGGCGTCCAGTGCACCAAACGGTTCATCCAGCAGCAGCACCCGGGGATTGCGCAGCAGCGCCCTTGCGATCGCCACCCGTTGGGCCATCCCTCCGGACAGCTCCTTGGGATAGGCTTTTTCAAAGCCCCCAAGTTTGACCAGTTCGATGAGTTCATCGACCTTGCGCCTAACCTCGGGATCACGCAGTGACAAATCCGCAGCAATATTTTTCTCCACCGTCAGCCAAGGAAATAGACGATGCTCCTGAAAAATAAATCCTTTGTCGATTCCCGGTCCCGTAATGTTATGGCCGGCTAGTGTGATGGTGCCGGAATACTGTCCGTCCAGCCCGGCGATAATGCGCAGCAGCGTGCTTTTCCCGCAGCCGCTCGGACCGATGACCGTAATGAACTCTCCTTCCCGGATGTTCAAATCCACTTTGTGCAGTGCTTCAACACGTCCTTTGGCCGTATCAAAGCTTTTACTCAGCGCCGTGATGTTTAGCAAAGTCTCCGCCATATGCTCTGCCTCCCTTTAGAAATCAAGTGATGCCGACAAGCAAAATCGATATTTTCCTACCCGTTTACTTGGATATATGACAGCACTTTATCATTCAAAATCCGATTCAAGAAGTAGGGATTAATAAATTCGATTGCTAATTCAAAATTCTGATCCACTCTTTTTAGCGGGGTATACAGAATCTCCAGTTAGGTCGTATGATAGTACGGTAGATTGGTTTTCAGTAATGGAGGTTGTCATCATGATCATCCGAGAAATCGAGGAAAAAGACAATAACCCGGTCGAACAGCTAATCCGGACATGCTTGATTGAGTTTGGTGCGAACAAGCCCGGAACCGCCTGGGCCGATCCCGATTTAGGTAACTTTTATCACGTATATCGCCCTGAAGGATCAAAATATTGGGTGGCCGAAGATGAGGGCCGTATTGCCGCCGGATGCGGCATTGGACCGGTGCCAGGTTTCCCGCACATTTGCGAGCTGCAGAAAATGTACGCCTGCCAAGAAGCCAGGGGAACGGGGATCGCGGCGGAGCTGCTGCGGGTTGCGCTCGATTTTGCCAAAGAGCATTACGAGCAGTGCTACCTGGAAACATTCCACAACATGACGGCGGCCAACAAATTTTATCTCAAGCACGGGTTTGTTCCGATGGACAAGCCGCTGAGTGCGACCGAACATTTTGCCTGTGACGCCTGGTATATCAAGATGCTGTGAACAGCGAAAAAGCACCCGCAGGGTGCTTTCATTCGTTTTACACGATCGGCTTTTCCATCACATAATCGTCCATGACAAAACCGTTTCCGATATCGGCCACTTGCGTGCGCACGGTTTTAAAGCCTTTTTTCTCATAGACCGCAATCGTCGAGTCGTTATGCCGGTTCACGGTAAGCCAGATGGGGCTTAAGTTCCGATCTTTGCACAGAGTTGTCAGAAACTCCATAGCCCGGCTTGCGTACCCATGCCCCCTGTACTCCTTGGCAATGTACAATTTGCTCAGGAACAGCTTGCCCTCTTCCTGCTTGACTCCGATATATCCAACATGGGCCTCGTCAACATTGATGAAATAATACTCGTATCCTTGATGTTGTATTTGGTCGGTTATCGCAGGAACCGATTGAAATTTGTCGACCATATAGTCGATTTGATCCCGTGTGATGATGCTGATAAAGTATTCGTGCCAAATCCCATGGGCCAGATCAGCCAGTGCTGCAATCTCCTCTTCGGTGTTTACTTGAGTTAACAAAACTTCCACTCACGCTGCCCCCTCATTCCCAGTGCTAAAGCTGCTGCCATTCTAGCACATTCGATCTTCTCGTGACAAACGTGGGCGTGTTATACACCGCACCGCTCTCTATTCGGAGGGATACTGCTTGACCCTTACCGATAGACCCTCTAAGTCAAGTCTGGGAAAACCCGTTAATGCATACTCCTCACCGCACAATTCGACACCGCTTTCAACCCATTCGGCATCCTGCTCCGAACTGCGGAACAAGACCTCGATGGCAGAACCAGCAGTTAACATGATACCTGTGTTTCCGATGGTATACTGTCCATCAGCGGTCTTTATCAACGCACCTTGGGCAATCACGCGTGCCCCAATACCTTGAATCAGGCGGCGGACGGCGGATAGCTCGTCTTCCACTTTGGCGAATGTCGAACACAGATACATATCGTCCGGATCAGCCGGGTCAAAATGGTCACTCCACGTGCCGTCAATCTGCCGCAGGCCATGGGTGATTTCTTCCAAATGGGCTTCCAAGTTTAATAGTTCCTGTAGCATCGTATCCTTTGTCATGCGAACCCCTTATCCATTAAAATTTATTGATACTGTCTCACCAAAAACGTTTTCTGAACATGACAATCCCGGCAAGCAACCGCAGCAAGCCAGAGAGCTAAATATTTCGGTAATCGCTTACAAAAACGGTTTGAATCGAACGCACCATTCATGTTATGGTACTCAAGGCTGCTCCACTAAACTATAATAAAATTTGTAACAAGTAAACAGAAAATTTCACATTCATAAGCCTGTAATCCGGCTTGCAATAACTAATGATGACTGAATTTCTTCATTACAACTATGCTTATTATAAAAGCAAACCATTTTTAGAATCCATAGAGCAACTAAATATTATTTGTAATTATTAAATATAGATTTCATCATGCCGTCCGAATATGGATAAAACGGAAAAAGGGGGATTCCGCATGGATTTGAAAAGGCTGCAAAATCTCGTTCCAGACGTTGTTTTCTTCGTGGACAGGCGCTGTTTCCCACAATGGGAAATTATTCGTCAGACGATCAATTTTCAGGATTTGACGTTTGTTGTCGAAGGAAAATCCAATTATTTTATTAATGGAGTTAAATATACAGTGGAAGCCGGGGATGTGATTTACATCCCCGTGGGCAGTGTTCGCGAAGCTTACACCTTTACGGACTGTCCCATGCATTCTTACGCATTCAACTTCAAATGGCTTGCTCCTGGCAAATCGGAAGCGCTTCCACTTCAGACCGTTACGAAAAACCTCATCACGAGCGAAATCCTGGGTTACATCAAGCAGTTCACCCAGGTGTGGATGCGCAAGCATCCGGGCTATATTATGCATGCAAGAGCGCTGTTTATGCTTATCGTCCATCATGTCCTCATCACCAATACCTACCGCAGCGCCGGACATCACCCTGTTGATCCACGCGTCAACAAGGTGCTCGAATATATTATCGACCATTATCCGGAGGATCTGCATTTAACCGGGATGGCGGATATCGTCAACCTGAACCCCGTCTATTTCGGCAAATTGTTCAAACAAGTCACGGGATATTCCTTCAAGGAATATGTGAACCAGATCCGGATTAATCAAGCGGAAATGCTATTGTCCACCGGAGGCTTCACAGTGACCCAGGTTGCGGACCGCTGCGGATTCCATGATATATCGTATTTCAGCAACGTATTTAAGTCGATCAAAGGATATCCACCTTCAGCCGTATCGAAGTCCTGACAAAGGTCAGTAATGCGGACTTTGAACTGTCTCTCGGGTGGAATATATTACCTCCGTTTTCGCTGGTTTCTCTGCTAAATAAACGAGTGCACAGTACCGATATATTGGTTATTCCAATCCGAGAGGGTGCACAAACGTGAAGTCAAAGAAGTTATTCAGTTTCCGGAGTTTAATGGCGCAGAGCACGTTGCTGCTGGCCATTCTGTTCGTCGTCGTGATCAGCGCTCAAACGTGGATCTCCTATAATGAGCAGAAAAGTCTGTTCCAGGAACGGTTTATGGGGCTCGGAAGCGTCCTCGAGTCCCAGCTGGATACCAATATAAGCCAAGTGAAGCAGATTGCCAAGGCGGTAGCCAATCATGAGCCGACGGATACGGAGCCTTTTCAGGTCATCCGCAGTCAGCTGAAGGCGATGGTTAGCAAAGACCAAGGCATTGGCAACGCCTATATTCTGACCACAGAAAAAATGGAACGCAACGGTAACAGAGCCGTTATCAATTTGCAGGGCCCGGATGATCAAATGCTGCAGCCGGGAACTGAATACGTGATGCCTGCTTATTTTGAACATGCTTTTGATCAGACGATAAAAGAAGGCTCGGCCGTAACCGTTCCTTACGACGATGACTTGGGGACCTGGGTGACCTATCTTTCAGCCGTGACAGACGAACAAGGGAACATCGTCTCTGTCTTCGGCATCGATTTCGACTATGATGAAATTCAGACGCGCCTCTCCGAAATCCTTTGGACAAGCCTGGCAGGTGGAGCTGTGTTCCTCGTGGCAGCCATCATTATCGTATCGTTAGCTGTCCGATATGCCCTTAAACCCCTTCGCCAACTGGCGGAAGTGTCCCAAATGGCTGCCGAAGGCGATTTGACCGTCAGTGTCCCGGTCAAGAGCCGAAACGAGATCGGTCAAGCGGCAGATGCGTTTAATAGTATGGTTTCGAGTTTGCGGGAGCTGGCTGGCAATGTTCAGCATACTTCCCTCGAAGTTACCGATGAAGCCAAGCTGATGCAGGAAAGTGCCCAGCAAACGGCGCAGGCCACTAACGAAATTACCGAAGCGATCAGCCAGGTCGCAGCCGATTCGGAGACGCAGCTTCATAGCTCGACGGAATGCCAGCGGGCCATGTCTGAAATGGCCGTGGGCATCCAGCGCATCGCCGAGTCCTCCAGCGTTGTCTCGGATCTTGCTGTGAATACGACCGAGCGCGCAGTCGAAGGCGAATCCGTCATGATGAAATCACTGGAGCAGATGCAGACGATTGAGAACAATTTGTCCGATTCCGTTGGAACCATGCGGGAGCTGGAAGAGCTGAGCCGGCAAATCGGGGGAATTCTGGCCCTCATTGCGGATGTGGCCAACCAGACGAACCTGCTGGCCCTTAACGCTTCCATCGAAGCGGCCCGGGCTGGCGAGCACGGCCGCGGATTTGCCGTGGTCGCCCAGCAAATTCGCAAGCTTGCGGAGCAGTCGAAAAATTCGTCCGAACAGGTGAAAGAAATCCTCGAAGGCATCGGAGACCGGACGAACGAGGCGGTAGCTTCCCTCCAGCGTTCTTCCGACGAGGCCCGCATGGGTACGCAGACCGCGCTGCAGGCCGGCGACAGTTTCCGGGCCATCGTGCAGGCCATCCGTGAAGTATCCGCCCAGGTCCAGGAAGTATCTGCTGCCTCGGAACAGATGTCCGCCGGCAGCGAGGAAATTGCGGCTTCGCTGGAAGAGCTGGAACGAATCACCTCCTCCTCCGCCATGCATACCCAGCGCGTTGCGGCTTCTTCCGAGGAACAGCTCGCATCGATGGAAGAAATCGCGAGCTCTTCCGAGCAGCTCCTGACGATGGCGCGCAACCTGTCGCAAATCATCAGCAAATTCCGGGTATAACTTGAGTCATCTTCAAAAAGGGTAAGCTATTAGGCTTACCCTTTTCTTAATGGAGGTTTAGAAGTTTTTATTCACTGTATATCCGGTTCTTCTTCATAGCATGATCTGCACATAAAAGCTGCGACGAATCGCAGCTATAAAGTATTTTATTCAAATGATGATTTTCGCGCTGAACAAGCTTTTGGACTCAAAACGATAAAATACGCTCAATCAATCGGATCAGCATACTTAGAGCATTCTCTGCGAAGTAGACCGAGTGATCGATCAGCCGCCCGAAGCAGGAAATCAGAATGATAAACAGCATGACGTAAAGCGCGATATTCAATAGATGGTTTTCATGTTTGTCTTCCATTACGGTTCACCTTCACTTTCCCTTTCCTTATTTATTCAAAGTATACATGTGAACCGGCTTGCCACCTATTGATTTCACTTACACCGATCTTACACACTTGTAAGTTCCGGGGAAGAGCCGTCACCTAAAGAGTTGAAAATTTAGCTGCATTTAACCGGCTTGCCCCCCGTTTCTGTGATATATTGAGGTTAAAGCAGGAAGTCCAAATCATGCAGTGGAGAATAGGAGGACGTAAAGCGTGACCACATTTCCTCAGATCACAGACGATGAGCGAATCAGACGGCTGCAGCATCCCGGAAGACCGGTAAGAATCGTTTTGGATACGGACACCTTTAACGAAATCGATGATCAGTTCGCTGTCATCTATGCCATGAAATCAAGCAACAGCGTTACAGTCGAAGCCTTGTATGCCGCGCCTTTTTACAACGAACTGTCGGAAAGCCCATGGGACGGCATGGAAAAAAGCTACCAGGAGATCTTGAAAATCCGGCAGCTTGCCAAGCGAGAGGATATCCCCGTGCACCGGGGATCAGGGAGCTATCTTCCCGGCGCTGATGTGCCTGTGGACAGCGATGCGGCACGGGATCTGGTCCAACGGGCTCTGGCCTCTTCACCGGACGATCCGCTGTATGTCGTTGCGATCGGGGCCATCACGAATGTGGCCTCGGCCATTCTGCTGGAACCGGAGATTATCAACCGGATCGTTGTTGTATGGCTGGGCGGCCATTCGCTGCATTGGCCGGATACGCGCGAGTTCAACCTCGCGCAGGATCTGCATGGCTCAAGGCTGCTGCTCGGCTGCGGTGTCCCTCTTGTTCTCGTCCCGTGCATGGGAACGGCGTCTCATCTCCTGACGACCCTCTCGGAACTGGAAACCCATATTAAGCATAAGGGAGAAGTGGGACAATATCTCTACGACACATACCGGAATTGTTCGCCGGATCATTACGCGTATTCCCGCGTCATCTGGGACATATCTGTCATCGCCTGGCTGGCTGTTCCGGAAGCCTGCCCCAGCATTTTGGTTCCAAGCCCGCGAATTTCCGAAGATTTCCGTTGGGTGAGTGACCCAACGCGGCATCAAATCCGTTATATTTACCATGTAAACCGGGATGCCGTATTCGGCGATTTGTTCAACAAGATTGCCGAAGCGAAGTAATTTCTTATGAGCTGCTGTTCCCTTTATAGGAAGTAGTCGGCTCTTTTTTTAAAAAATATATGAAAGTACATGTGTCTGGGACCTTGGCTGTCTCTAATCGCAAGATTCGCAGAAGAACACCTGCCAAATGCGGTCTGGTTCCCTTGAATGTACTTTGTTAAAAGATTTTCTAATAATTCGACAAAAATCTTGATTAATTTCCGGAATTCTGTTTAATTATAGTTGATTAACGATCGTGCATGGGGGTGACCATTCCAATTTGAATAAGGAAATGATTCTTTCTGCGGCTGAAACGAATACAGAAATTACGATTCATCTGGTGAGCGGAGAGTTCTATACCGGTATTTGCCATAGAACCGACGACCCCCGGACATTCGTTATCGTTTCTAATGACCGTAAACCTGTCATCGTCCCCTTTTGGACCGTCAAACGCGTTCAATTGGTTCATTCATAAAGACTCCGCCAGTTATACTGGCAGAGTCTTTCTTTAATATGATTGAATTCATTCATTTTCAGCGAAGCCGAATGAATCCCTCTGCTTCCTCAATCCGCAGAAATAACGGGCGCTCGTCAGGTGTACGGTTGGGAGCATGAATGGTCAATACAAGCTTACCGTCAAACGTCCGGAATACCATGCCGTGTCCTCCGTCATTCCGATACAGCGCTTCCGGCTGATGAATCCATGGTCCGGTAACGCCCCCTGTCGCCGAGCGTACAACACCCAGCGCATATCGGTTGTCGATAAAGCTGGCCCACAGCATGTATACATGGCCGGATTCACTGTGGAATAAAAAGGGGCCGTCCGTGACATAATTGACCGTTTCCTTATAACGCGGAGACTCGTAAGGCGTCGTCCACGGCGCTTCAGATGCCCGAAACAGCGTGATTGGTTCTCCGGCCGGCTCGGATAAATCGGTGCTCAATCGCATCGCGCACACTTCGCCGTCCCCGACCTGCTGCCATTCGTGGCAGAAGATCATCCATGGCTGCCCTTCTGCGTCCATAAATAAGCTCCCATCCAGTGAACTCCACGCTTCCGGAGTGACAGGGCTGCTGCTATGAGGCGCGAATGGCCCCAGCGGACCGGGTGACGACAGAACCGACGTGCCAAGACGCCCATTGTCGCGGCGGCGAAACGTGGCGAACATGTAGAACTTATCGTGCAATGCATAAACCTCAGGTGCCCAAAAATTCATATCGGAATAAAAATCGGCTCCCGGCCTGAATACAGGGTACGGCCCGTCCCAATCCTCCAGATCGTTGCTGATATAGGCGTCAAATCCGGTTCCAGGCCCCCAAATGTTAGCATCCGTGCTCCCGTATAAATAATATCTGCCTTCCTCGCGGAGGGGTAATACAAATGGATCCCGAATCTGAATCTCCTTCCTGTTCATGGCAAGACCTCCTTAAGAATATGTCGGATAAATGATGCCCGCATCTCTGGCTTGTTTCAGTTCTCCATCGCCGTACTTGAGATACTCATTTCCTTTGACCGAAAAAGGGGTGCTCCGGCCTTCCCATTCCAATCGGCCATCAACCGTCCGCACACTCATTCCAAGAATACCCCGCAGGCTTCCCTCCCTGTCCGTAATGACCCGGACGCCGGAAGGAAATTTCATATAGGCTTGACCCTCCCGGTAAATGACAGACTTGTCACGCAGATTGACCAGCTCGTAGAGCACCCTGTCTACGGATCGTGCATAAGCCGTTTCGCCAGTGACCTCCTCTCCATGATCCATCGCAGACGGGAGAAGCCCCGTGAACCAGACTTCCCCATCGGGTCTAGGCAGGATTCCGCAAAGCCGTTCCACGTAGTCGAGCAGGCACAAGATGGCAGGCGAATAGGCTTCGGTAAAGCCCTCTTCCCCTGTCCAGGGACTGACGGTCTGCGCGAAACGCTCGGCCCTGGCCAATGAACACAAGATCGGCTGCATGGCCCATGTCAGCTCGACATGCCGGTGATGATGCTCAAAGGCATGCGGAGCTCGGATCAGGCTGAGGAAGTTGGACGGCCCCGCCCAGCTGTTGTAGCTGGAGAACGGGTCGAACCGCGGATCATCCATCGCAATGGAGGTGAACGGATATTTAGCAAAAAACTTGCGCGTGTTCAGCAAGTAACGCGACAGCATCGCATCAAAAAATTTACGGTCACCGACTTCACAGGCGAGTACGCGCAGCAGAACATCGGACTGAACGCGGACAAATCGGTTCTGACGGTCACGGTCGTAGAAAAAGGCGTCTTCCTCGTTAAAACAGAACTGGAAGAGGCTGTCAGCACTCTGCTTAGCTTTGGAGATCCACCCCTCGCCAGGCAAGCCCAGCTCCTCGGCGATTTTGGCCAAATACAAACGCTGACAATATACGTTCGCCGTAAGGTCCGGCGCCAGGAACGGTAAAACCGGCGAATCGGGATCGAACCGGCTCGGATCGCCATGGTGTGGCGTGTCCGGCACATGCCAGAAGCGCGGCGACAGATCATGGCCCGTATCGAAAGCCGAAAATGCCTCGACGCAGCCGGTCCCCCGGGTATTACGATGAGCTGCCAACCAGACATCATAGCGTTCCATGGCCTGGTACATCATCCGCAGAAACGCATGATCCCGCCCTTGCAGCAAATAATGATTCCATACGCTTCGTGCAAGCGGGGTAACGAGCTGGATTTGGCGGTAAGCCGGCCCCTCACCCGTAATTTTGTAAGGAAGCAGACCATCGGCCCGCTGGTGCAGCGCAAAGGAGCGGAACGTCGATTGCGCCACGCTCGGCAGGAAACGAGACAGCAGCTCCGCGTTGATCGTGCCGGTGCTTTCGAGCCAGCAGCCAAGATAAATCCCTCCTTCCTGCAGCATCGGTACGCCGCCAACAATAGCGATGCAGTCAAGCAGCCTGCGAATCGCCTTGTAGTAGATACCTTCAAGCTTACCTTCGGATGCGGCAAACCGGACACCGCTCCGCTTCCATTCGGCAGCAATATCTAAGTCCGGCGCTTTCCCGGGCTCTCCAATCCGATGTTCCACGTTCACCGCCCTTAATTTATCTAACAGCGCCTTCTCATCCACTATCGTTTCCTTGCTTTCTATGTGTTTCTTCTATCAGAAAAAAGCCCCGCCAAGTCTCTGCCGCTGCGGATGACCTTTCGGGGCCATTGATTATGGGATCGGCGTTATCGCCGAATCTGCCGGATACTGCCGGATACTTACTGATTGCTTTGGAAAATTTTTACCGTTCCCGCATAGAAGTCGGACACCGCTTTTTCCACGTTTTCTTTTCCGAAGCCGATCAGCTGGACCGTATTATCCGCAAGCTTGATAAACTCGGCGTTCCCCGGCGGGTTGTAGCTGATGGCAAAAGGCTCCTTCTTGTTCGCTTCGGACACGCGGCTCGTGAAGTCATAGACGATTTTGTCGGCTGCGCTTGCCTCGGCCTCCAGCGTCTTGCGGCCTTCCGCCGTCACCGGAACGCCCCGGTTGCTGCCCAGTATTTTCACAGCCTCCGGATCGTTGATCCAGAAGTCCATCAGCTCGGCCACTTCCTTCGGATGCTGGGTCTTCGCGTAGCCGGACATGCCCTGGCTGGATTCAAACACCACACCGGTGCCTTTCGGACCGCGCGGTACCTGCACCATCGTCAATTCATCCTGGGTCAAGCTTTGGTACGAGGCCAGCATATTGGAGGGAAGCAGGGTCATCGCTACTTTTCCTTTGATGATCAGTGACTTGCTCGCATCATTCGGCGGATTGGAGACCTGAAGCTCCGGTGTGACTACGCCTCCTGCCTTCGAAGTTTGATCCCAGTACTGGAACCATGGCAGAATATCGGCTTCCTCAAAACCAAGCTTGTTATTTGCCATGTCATACAGCTGTTTGCCGTTCTGCTTCAAATAAATGTCCATGCCGTCGGTCGTGAAATTGTAAGTCCCATAGTAGCCTTTGCCCAGCTTGTCGGAAATTTCCTTGCTGATCCGGGCGTAATCTTCCCAGTTCCAGCCATCCTGCGGCACTTCGATGCCGGCTTTCTCAAAGAGCGTCTTGTTGATAACGATCCCGCGGGCGTTGGCGCCTGCTGAAATATGAACCAGCTTGCCGTTGATTGTTCCGTACTGCACCATCGTCGTGTCCATATCGTCAAGCTTCAGCTCATTGCCTTTATAAGGCTGGAGATCCAGCAGAACGCCCTTGTTGGCGTAGTCCACCACATTGCCTCCCAGAAAAAATACGTCTGGAGCCGTTCCCGAAGCCAACTGCGTGTTCAGCTTGTCAAAATAACCGTCCTGCGGCGAGAACTCGCCCACGACTTTAATATCCGGATGCTTCTGCTCGAACAGCTCAAGCGCCTTATTCGTCAAATCCGCCCGCGCCTGGTCCCCCCACCACATCATCCTGAGCTCGACCTGGTCGCCTCCGGAATTCGCTTCCCCGCCGGATCCGCTGGAAGCGGCCGGGCCGCCCGAACTGCCGCATGCCGACAGCATTACGGTCATGGCCGCCAGCACAGAGATGAACCATCTTTTTTTCATGTTCCATTTCTCCTTCATCGCTATAAGTTTATGAAGCGTTTGCACAAATCTTGGTCTTGCCCAGACTGCTTCTCTCCTCATTTCGGTCTTTACGGTCTCGCTATAGCGTTATTTCAGCCCTGTCGTCGCGATGCCTTCCAGGAAGTACCGCTGGAACATCAGGAAAATCAGCGTGATCGGCAGCAGCGACAGTACGGAAATGGCGAGCAGCGCCCCCCAATCGGATGAGCCCGACGGATCGTACAGCGCCCGGATGCCGAGCTGCACGGTAAACAGCTTGATATCACTGATATAAATCATCTGGCTGAAGAAATCGTCCCACGTCCAGATAAACGTAAAGATCGCGGTTGAGATCAGCGCCGGGGTCAGCAGGGGCAGAATGATCCGTAGGTACAGCTTGCCCTGGCCGCAGCCGTCAATCGTCGCGCTCTCGTCCAGTTCCCGCGGGATCCCTCGTATGAATTGGACCATCAGCAGGATAAAGAAAGAGTCGTGAGCCAGCCATTTGGGCAGGATCAGCGGCGCAAACGTGTTAATCCAACCCAGCTTGCTGAAAATGATATACTGCGGCACAAGCGTCACATGATAAGGCAGCATGATCGTCACCAGCATCAGTGCAAACCATATTTTTTTCAGCTTGAAATCCAGCCGGGCAAAGGCGTAGGCCGCGAGCGAGCAGGTCACGATGTTACCCAGCACGCAGAGGATGGAGATGAGCGCCGAGTTGCCGAAAAAGCGGCTGAAAGATACGCCTTGAAAGCCCCTCCAGCCATTTTTGTAATTATCGAACGTAAAGCTGTGCGACCATAAACCGGTATCGGTAAAAATCGCTTGATTCGGCTTAAAGGAGCTGCTGAGCAGCCACAATACCGGATACAGCATAGCCAGTCCGACCAGGAGGATCAGCACATGCCTGATTGCCTTCGAGTAAGTTCCTTTCATCGTCAGCATGGCTTACCTCCCCTCTTTCCCGTCGCCGTAGAACACCCAGAAGCGCGACGTGGCAAAGATAATGCCCGTAAAGACGGCAATAATGAGCAGCATAATCCAGGCCAGTGCCGATGCATATCCCATATCGAAATAGGAGAAGCCTTTCAAATACAGGTACAACGTGTAGAACATCGAGGCATCCAGCGGCCCTCCGTGACCGTCGCCGATGACGTAAGCCGGCGTAAACGCCTGAAACGAGTTGATCATGCTCATGATCAGATTAAAAAAGAGGACGGGTGTCAGCATCGGCAGCGATATGCTGAAAAACTGGCGTATTTTACCGGCGCCATCCACTTGGGACGCTTCATAGAGATCGGCCGGCACCTGCTTCAGACCCGCTAAAAAGATGACCATCGCCGAGCCGAACTGCCAAACCGACAGCGTGACGATCGGATAAATCAGGTAATCCGGGTTGGCGATCCATGCCGGCCCTTCCAGGCCGAACCACCCAAGGAACGCATTCATGACGCCTTCGCTGTCAAAGATTTGCCGCCAGACGATGGAGATGGCAACACTTCCTCCGAGAAGAGACGGAATGTAATAGACGGTCCGGTAGATGCCCAGTCCGCGAATCCCCTTGTTCAGTGCCAGCGCCACGAGCAGCGCAAAAATGATGCGGAGTGGTACGGACAGCAGTACGTACACGAATGTCAGCTGCAGCGAATGCGTAAACGTCGCGTCATTCGTAAAGATCTGCTTGAAATTGGCGAAACCGATCCATTCGGGCGGACGCAGCAAATTGTATTTGGTAAGCGATAAATACAGCGAGCCGAGCATCGGTCCGAGCGTGAGGCAGAAAAAGCCGATGAGCCATGGCAGCAAAAATGCGTACGCCGTACGGTTGTGCGTATGGATCGGCAGCCTGCGTGATGTTCGCATCGCGAATCCTCCTTCTGATGTTGGTAAGAACATCATAAGCAAGATTCGGCACGCGCTGAATTCTATTTCTTCGGCACTTCGCTATCAATTTTTTCAGGTAACCTGTCGCGATAATCTCTCTCGGTAATCGGAAGGAGAAACGCCGTAAATCTTTTTGAATTTCGAGCTGAAGTAGCTGGCATTGCTGAAGCCCGTAAGTTCGGCTATATCCCACAGACTGAGCTGGGTCTCCTCCAGCAGCCGGATCGCCTGCGTCATCCGCGCATCGGTCAAATACTGAATGAAGGTTCGCCCGACCCGTTTCTTGAACAGTTCCGAGAAATAAGAAGGATGATAGTTAAAACGCGCAGCCATATCGCTCAAGTTCAAGTCAGATGCATAGTGGTCATCAATATAGCGGCGGACGGATTCGATCAGGTTGACATCGGCAGCGTCAGTGCTTTCTTCGCGCTGTCTGGCGATTTTGAGGGCGATCCCTGCAAGGTACGAGTATGCCTTATCCACCGAATCCAATGAATAGGCCAGCTCCGGCCGGATCCACAGCTGTTCTGCACTCTCGATCCTGACGAGCAAATTGCTCGCTGCCGACTCCAGAGCCAGGTATAACTGAAAAATGACTTTCACCCTACTGGCCGCAGGCCCTGTAAAAGCCTGCTGGAGAATTGGGCGGACGGCCTGATCAAACGCAGCATATTCACCTTTGGCCAAGTACCGTTCGATGACTTTGATTTCATCCGCGCTTATGGACGTTTTGTCGATGGATTGGAGATGGGACTCGGCCGGCAAACATCTGTCACCATAGTTCCAAGCCACAAGCGATGAGAGGTAGCCGTCCTTCCAAACCTTGAAGCCTGTTACGGATTGGCCGATGCCGAAGCCCAGCTCAAATCCAAGCATTCGCTTCACTTCTGACCGGAGGTGATCTGCAAAAGAATACACCCATTCCACGGACTCTGTGGTGACCACATGAATCAGCCCCGGATAATGCCCGTCCCGGAACGCCTCGCAATTTCCGGCTGCGTCTTCTGCCTTTTCACGGCAGATCATTTCCAGCGGGAGGAGGAATTGATCGGGTGCCCGATCCGGCGCATGTCCGATTTCCCTCGCTTTCAGGCCGAGAGTTATAAAGCGCACTTGACGCTCATCCCACCCGCCAAGCCCGAATCTGCGGGCGTGGTCCGTAACGGCGCTCTCCGGCCCGGATTCCCAGCGGACAAGCCGGAGGATAAATTGCTCCTTCATCTCCCTGTAATATTGCGACAGCTCCCACTGTGTTTTGGCCTCTAGCTGCGCTTTATCCCGTTCCCGGTTCAGCTCGGCGGTGACGTTCTTCAGGACGGAATTCAGCTCATCGCGGGCAACCGGCTTCAACAAGTATTCGCTCGCCTGGTAGCGGAGTGCGGCCCGAGCGTACTGAAAGTCCTCATAGCCGGTAATGACGATGACCCTGACGTTCGGGCAGCGTTCCCTGCACACTTCCATAAACTGCACGCCACCCATCAGCGGCATGTTCATGTCGGTAAGGACGATATCAATATCATCGTTCTCCAGAAGGGACAGCGCCTCCATCCCGTTCGATGCTTCGCCGGCCAGCGCAATCCCAAGACCGTCCAGGTCCATCTTGAGCCGCAGACCCTGGCGGATCTCCGGTTCGTCATCCACGATCAATAAGCGATACATCGTTATGCACCTCCCGGATCGGTAACATCAGTTCAATTCGCGTTCCCCCGCCGGGTTTTGAATCCAGATGAGCCTCAAACAAAGAGCCATAATACAGCCGGCACCTCGCAAGTACGTTCCCGAGTCCGATCTGCCGTTCCCTGCTGGCCAGAATTTGGTCCGGCCGGGCGTCGGCCGCTTCTTTCAGCACCTCGCGGATCTGTTCCTCCGTCATTCCGGGCCCGTTGTCCGTGACGGACATGACCACATGGCTGTCCCTTCGGTATACCCTGACGGATACGCGTGCTTCTGTCCGATGCGCAAAACTGTACTTTACGGCGTTCTCGAGCAACGGCTGAAGGACAAACTTGACGCAGGCGGCATGCTCGGGCAGCCCGTCCTCTTCCATGGACAGCCAGAGCCGGTCCCCGAAGCGGATGCGCAGGATGGAGGCATAATCATGAACGTATTTCAGCTCCTCTTTCAAGGCGACCAAATCGTCGCTGATCCGCAAGCCGAAGCGCAGCATTTTGCCGAGCGACTCAATGACCTTCACGGTATCGTCCGTACGCGTCTGCATCGCAAGACTGCTGAGCAGCTCCAGCGTATTGAACAAAAAATGCGGATTAATCTGCATCAGCAGCGCCTTATATTCGGCCTGCTGCCGGAGCAGCTTCAGTTCAAATTCGGTTTTGATATGCTGCCGCAGCCTGCCGATCATGTTGCGGAACGTCGCTGTGGCAAAGCCGACCTCATTTCGGACGGTGCCTTCCAGAGGCAGCCGGCTCTCCGCGCTGTCAAAATCCCCCCGCTGCACATGCCGCATGGCCGAGACAAGCCTCGACAGCGGCTGCGTAATCCCGTTCGACAGCCAGAAGGCGAGGAAGAGCGAGATCAGCAGCAGTGCCGCCGCCAGCACCATAATACTGTTGCGCAGCTTAAGCAGCGGAGCGTACAGATCGCTCTCCGGGACGATGCCGACAAGCATCCAACCGTTTTGAGCCAGCTTTTTATAAACGAGGATTTGCGCATCACCCTGGCTGTTCCGGAAATAGACGACGCCCTGCTTGCTTCGCCCTGCCTGTGCCCTGGCGACCTCATTCTTGGCAAGACTGGCGCTCGTTTCATAATCCGCTTGGGTCAGGAGCGGGCTGCCGTGCTGATCGATTAAATACATCGTCCCGCTCTCGCCCAAATGGATCCTGCTCAGCGGCTCCAGAAAATAATCGGCGCTCACGTTGACCTTCAGAACCGTTTTCGCCTGCTTCGGTTCAAATGCCCCGATCGGCATCAGCATGCTGACGACCGGATGGTCGCTGCGGCGGATTTTCAATTCCACATCGTCGGTGTGCGCAGGCACCCAGCGGACCGTCTCGTCCCGAAACTGCTTGTACCAGGATTGATCCAAAAAAGAGCTTTCCTTGATGACCTGGTTATCCATGCTGACCCACACGCCTTCCCTGCGGTACAGCGCGACCGATGAGATGCTGGTATAACTGTTGGTCGTCTGCGTCAGAAACTTGCTCATCTGGATATGGGCAAGCATCTTCTCCCCTTCCGCTCCCGACGTGTCCGATGCGATGTTATCCCATGTATCGGTCTGGTCGCTGTTAAATACCAGGGAAGCCAAGTCGTAAATTTGCGTCTGCACCATATCGATGTAAGAACCGTATTCATTCATTTTCTCGAGCGCGGACGATTCAATATAGGAACGGATAATCGTTCGTGATTCGTTAAAAATGAGAAAAGACAATGCACCGAACGACAAAACGAACAACAACACGAAAAATAAGATCAGCCTGCTTCTGAGCGAGTAGAACATGACGAACCTTCCTCCCGTTAATTTGACAGCGCTTTCGAGATACTGCTGAACACATCATACCAAATCAGGTTCATCCTTGTGTGCCATACCCTTCCAGCACTCCATTTCCGGCAGCAGTAAGCCCCCGGACCATCGGCGAAAATGACAAAGACACTGATCTATACCGGTCAGTGTCTTTGTAACTCTTACCGCTCCGTGAAGCCAAAGGCCACCATGGCTTCCGCTCAGGTGGCCTCGCCCCTTATCCGTGGAGCATGTTACTTTGCCCCGTAAAACCTTACCAGATCGTCGACTTTCACCGGAAGTCCCGTGGAGATCGATTGATTGGCGGCAATGCCCGTCAGGATCGAGCGCGCGCCGTCAATATGGTTCGCCGCCCGGTGAAATTTATCTTCCACAGGCACGCCGAAAATGTCGTTCAGCAGCACAGGATCGCCGCCGCCGTGCCCGCCGGCCCCTTCCTCGAAGTCCGCCTTGTAAGGCTCGCCGAACATGGGGAATACCAGGATATTGACGCCCTTGACCGCTCCTTCCAGCGCTTTGTCTCCACCGGAATTGACATAGGATTGCTCGATTACCGTCATTTCGATCCGGCCCTTGGTGCCGTTGAAGGCGATCCGGTATCCCTCCCACGGCATGTAAGCATTCAGCGAATAGGTCAGCTGTGCTTTATTTTTGTACCGGACCATAACGCTCATCGTATCCTCGATCGAAATCCCGTCGCCAAATACGCTTTGATCCCGGCGATAGCCGTCCTCCCACTCCGCGTCGAGGTACATCGCTTTCAGATGCGCGTTGCTGTCCAGCGACAGAGCAAACGGATCATCCTTGGCGTTCGGATGGCCTGTGGCCCGGTCATAAAACTTGGTGATTCCGCGCTTCTCGGCATTTTCCCGTCCGTAAAACAGAAGGTTTCCCATCGCATAGACGGTTTCCGGCTCGGATCCGATCCAGAAATTAACCAGATCGAAGTGGTGGGTCGACTTATGTACGAGCAGTCCGCCGCTGTTGCGCTTGTCCCGATGCCATCTGCGGAAGTAATCCGCGCCATGCTGCGTATTAAGCAGCCATTCGAAGTGAACCGATGTCACATCCCCGATGGTTCCGTCTGCAATCAGCTCCCGGGCTTTCGTATGATGAGGCGCATAACGGTAGTTGAAGGTGACCCGAACGTTTCGTCCCGTTCTTTCCACCGCGTCGAGAATGTCCTGGCATTTGGCCGCGTCGACCGTCATCGGCTTTTCCGTGATCACGTCGCAGCCGAGCTCCATCGCCCGGATAATATAACGGTGATGCGTACGGTCCACGCTGGTTACGATAACGAAGTCCGGCTTCTCGGTCCGAATCATCTCGTCAAAGGCTTCGGTTTTATACGTTCGTACCGCGTGGTAATCGTACTTCTCCGTCAGCAGCTTGTTGGCATAATCCATGCGAGTCTGATTCACGTCGCAAAAAGCGAGCAGCTCTGCCGACTCCCGGAAACGCTGGGCAATCGCACCGTAAAAGAATTCCGCTCTTCCGCCTGCTCCGACCTGCACATATGTTTTTTTGGCCATATCATTCCCTCTCCTTCTATGAACCTGTTTATTTGCAGATTACTGCAAAATTCGCTTATTGTCCCCGCATTTTATGCTAGAATGATGAAAATCCCGCATTTATTGCGCTTGTGGAGGATCGATTATGGCTTTACACCAGGAGCTGCGGTACGGAAACGCGTCCGATCCCTTTTCTGTGGAATATAACCGCCGCAAAGGACACTTCTCCATGTCGGAGGATCATATGCACAAACATTATGAGCTGTATTATTTGTTTGGCGGCGAACGCTTTTACTTCATTAAAGACCGGGTGTATCAGGTCCGATCCGGAGATTTGGTGTTCATCCCGGGTAATGAAGTGCATAAAACCTCGGACACCGGTGTGCCGAACCATGAACGCATCGTCATTTATGTCAACGAATCGTATTTCGAGCCGCTTCAGCAGGATGAGGCCGAGCTGCTGCTTGCTCCGTTCCACGGTCCCCACCGCGTGGTGCATTTACCGGATCAGGACAAGCTTCGGATCGAGCAGCTGCTCTATGAAATGCTGCGGGAGATTCAGGACGAGGCTCCCGGATACCGGATGGCCGTCCGGCATGCTGCGGGACAGGCATTGCTGTTTGCGGCCCGGCAGTCCGCAGCGTACAAGCAAGGGGCGCCCGAAGACACGGTCTCTCCCGCCGCAGCCCGCATGAACGACATCGCCAGCTACATCTCGGTGCATTACCGGGAGCCCTTGACCCTGAGCGGCCTGAGTGAACAGTTCTACTTGAGCCCCAGCCATCTGAGCCGGTCGTTCAAGAAGTATACTGGTTTTGGTCTGATCGAATATATCGGCATTACCCGAATCAAGGAGGCCCAGCGTCTGCTGCGCGAAACAGACGAACGCATCATTCGGGTGTCGGAGGACGTGGGGTTCGAGAACTTTTCGCATTTTGAAAAAGTATTCAAGTCGGTCACGCGGATGTCTGCCCGCAGCTACCGCGCCGGTTTTCGGCGCAGGGAATGAAGCAGACTGGCTCTCCAGACGTTCTAACGAACGTGACCCTCACGTGATTATCCCCTCTTCTCCAAATGAAAAAGCCCTGCCGAATCTTCGGCAGAGCTTCAACAATCAGAGCCGTCCTTGTTGAACGGATGGCTCAAGCACTAGGCGGTACTTCGTTCCCGCAATCGTAGGGAATGAGTACAAGTTCTCTCCAGTCTGTTGAACTGGAATGCTGTTTTCATCCGCCAAGATCGTCAGCGGATTCAGCGAATAGATCGACAGGGTTGATCCGGCATGGGAGAGAATCTCAGCTTGAGTAAGCCTTCCATCTTTCCAATCCAGGCTGACCTCAAACCCTCCGCGCGCGCGAAGGCCCTTCACAAATCCGTTCGGCCAGGAAGCAGGCAAAGCCGGAAGGAATTCCAAATATCCCTGATGCGACTGAAGCAGCATTTCGGCAATGCCGGCCGTCGCCGCAAAATTGCCGTCAATTTGGAACGGCGGATGGGCGTCGAACAAATTCGCGTACACCCCGCCGTGGTGATAGTTATCCGGTTCGTCTTCGCGGACGAGACGCAGCAGGTTGGAGAGCAAAGCAAGCGAACGGTCTCCTTCGCCGAACCGGGCCCATAGGGCGACTTTCCAGCCGAGACTCCAGCCTGTTCCGTCGTCGCCCCGCCGTTCCAGGGAACGCCGGGCGGCCTCGAATAAAACCGGCGACTGCCGCTTGGTGAGCTGACGGCCCGGATACACGCCGAACATATGGGACGCGTGACGGTGGTGGACATCCTCGTCTTCGAAATCCTTGGGCCATTCCTGAAGCTGTCCGTACTTCCCGACCTGCAGCGGCAGGAGACGCTCCCTGGCCTCCAGCCACTCCTGCCGCAGAACTTCGTCCTCCTCCAGCGTCTCGGACGCTTCAATTAAGTTGGTGAGCAGGTCCCAGATCAGCATCAGATCCATCGTTGATGCTTCGCTGACGGCAGCCAGACCGCCCGCCGGCGTTCTGAATTTATGCTCCGGCGAGGTTGACGGCGAAGTGATCAGACGGCCGCTGCCGTCGTCATGCAGCCAATCCAGGCAGAACAGTGCCGCTTCCTTCATCACCGGGTAGGCATGTTCCCGCAAATACTTCTCGTCGCGGCTGAATGCAAAATGCTCCCACAAGTGCTGGCACAGCCAGACACCGCCCATCGGCCACATACACCATACCGGATCGCCATGCCCGTAATCGCCTACGGGATTGGACATCGCCCAGATGTCCGAATTGTGGTGGGCGGTCCAGCCGCGGGCGCCATAGTGAGTTTGGGCCGTTTTCCCGCCGTTCCGGGACAAGTCGCCGATAAAGCGAAGCAGCGGCTCATGCAGCTCGGACAGATTCGCCGTTTCGGCCGGCCAGTAATTCATTTCTGCATTGATATTCAGCGTCCAGTTGCTGCTCCAAGGAGGACGCATTTCCTGGTTCCATATTCCCTGCAGATTCGCCGGCTGGGTTCCAGGCCTCGAACTTGCGATCATCAGGTAACGCCCATAATGGAACATCAGCTCCACCAGTCCCGGATCGCCGGCTCCATAGCGGACAATCCGGTCTTCTGTCGATAGTTCTTCTCCTGCCTTGCTTGCCCCAAGCGACAACTGGACCCGGTCGAACAGCGAGCGATGATCGGCAATATGCGTTTGTCGCTGGCCCTCATAATTGCCTTGAATAGCTCTGTCCAAATCGTCCTTAGCGGCCCGTTTCTCATCTTTGCCTTGGCTTCCAGGCAGTTTGTCGAAGCCGCTAAAGCTCGTCGCGGCGCTAAAATAAAGGGTTACCGCCGTTGCGCCTTGAACGCGGATGCCGGATTCGCTGACCGCTGCGCTGCCACCCTCGGTTACAGCTGCCAGGCGTCCTTGAAAACGCACCGCTTCCGTCGTATCCGGGTCGCCGTAGATAATGGGATCATCGCTGCGGTAGTAATTGGGCCACACTTGTTCCGGTGCGGTCCCCCGGAGGACCAGGACACCGTTCCCCGCCTCCGTCACGCTGCGCAGCGGACTGCTGAGCGCCGCCCGAAAATTCAGCTTCCCTGCCTCACTGGAAGTCAAGCGGACGATCAGCACCTGGTCCGGATGGGATACAAACATCTCTCTCATATACACCACCCCGCGAACCATGTATTCAACACGGGTAATGCCTTGTGCGAGATCCAGCTCTCTTTTGTAGCCGGAGAACGGAACTTCTCCATCCTGCTCCAACTCGATATGCAGATCTCCGAGCGGGAGATAGGATTGGCTATAAGCTCCCATCATCCCTTTCGCCGCGCGGTCGGCTTCCTCGTATTGCCCGCTGCGGATCAGCTCGCGAACACGTGGCAATACCTCCAAGGCTTCCGGATTATTCGTGTCCCGCGGATATCCCGACCACAGCGTGTCTTCGTTCAGCTGGAGCCGCTCCTCGGCCACGCCTCCGAACACCATGGCGCCAATCCGGCCGTTGCCAATCGGAAGCGCTTCCGTCCATACTTTAGCAGGTTTGTCATATTGAAGTTTCATGCTTCCCCTCCGGTTCAATAAAAAGGTTCGTATTATTCTGCTTTTTTGGTCATGTCATAAGCCTGCTGCATGATTTCCAAATACCGCTTCAGGTTTAACGCATCCAACCCTTTGACGTAGGCATCCCAGTCTTTGTCCAGGTTCTTGGCGCCGGTGACAAACTGCAGGGCGTTTTGATCCACGTAGTCCTTCATATTTTGCTGAAGCATGCTTTGTTCGTCGGCAGCGGTGGGATCGATCCAGACCGACCAGTTGGGATAGACCTCCTTAGGTTGTTTATTCTCGTACAGATAGGTCGCTTCCTGCAATCTGCGCTCATAACCCGAATTTTTATAAATATCGGTTTCCTGAATCCAGCCATCGCGGAACGCGCGGGTATGGTTATACTGGGCGGTTGCTCCCCACGCGCTGTTTCTCGGCTCGGCGCCCGCCGGCTGCGGCAGCGTCTTGAAGATCGGTTTCGCTTTTTCGTTCAGTGGCACGTCCCCGTCTTTCGGCTTCGCCCAATCCTTGCCTTCTTCGCCGTAGTTGCCGAGCAGTTGCCCCTCCTCGGTATAAATGTAGTCCAGCATTTTGATGGCGGCAACTTGTACATCTTTGCTCGCCTTGTTCGTCAGGACGAAAGTAGCCCCTGGCTCCACCGGGTAATTGAATGTGGCATATGCGGCATGGGGTCCCTGCAGCGGAGGAATCGCGTCGTAATGGGAGCTGTACTTGTTGCCGTCCCCGGTATCCGTGAAAATCGCCGGATGCATCGACGCCCCTGCACCGAGCAGCTCGGTTGCGGTGTTGTTGCCGATCAGCTTGAACGCGTCGGCGTTCTGTGTGAATGCACCGGGGTCAATGAGGTCTTCCTCATACAGCGACCTTGCATAGGCAAGACCTTCCTTCCACTCCGGCTTGTTCGCCGCGATATCCACCTTATCGTCATTCACCGTCAGGTAGTATTTATCGTCATCGTAGATAAAGCCGTTCATCAAAAACGGAAGGATGTGCACGCCATAATTTTCGATGGAACCGCTCAGAGGAACCTCGTCGGCTTTGCCGTTGCCGTTCGGGTCCTTGGTCTTGAAGGCTTCGAGCATCTTCTTGAAATCATCCGTCGTTTTAGGGACTTCCAGATTGAGCTTTTTCAGCCAGCTGGTGTTGACCCACATTTTGTTGGGGTAAGAGCAGTGAAAACACTCGTTCAGCATGGTCAGACCGTAGATGTTGCCGTCCGGTGCGATGGACATCGCTTTATAGTCCGGGTGGTCGTCCAGCGCCTTCTTGATATTGGGGGCATATTGGTCGATCAAGTCGTTCAGGGGAACGATCACGCCCTGCTGCCCGAACTTCACCAGATCCGATTGGGAGAACTTATCGACCCACGGGATCAGCATGTATAAATCCGGGTAGTCGCCGCTGGCAAGGGAAATTTGGCGTTTTTCCGCCGCACCGTCGTAAGGAACCTCGGTAAACTGCAGCTTGACGTTTGCTTTTTTCTCCAGCACTTTGGTGAACTGGTTTGTTTTATAGTCGATATTGCCGTCGGTATTGACGAACACGCTGATCGGGACGGTCCCGCTTTCCCCGCCTGTACCCGCAGATCCGCCCTCCGCACCTGAATCATTCGGTGATGCCCCCCCGGAACAGCCTGCAAGCACCAACACCAGTGCGACCAAGCTGAACCAGCCACGGTAAACACGTTTCTTCATGAACACGACACGCCCCTTTTCCATGAAAATTGAAAAGCTTCCTGCTAAGTCATCCACTGTTATGCGGTTTAGCCCTTAATCGAACCGATCAGCATCCCTTGAACGAAATACCGCTGGATAAAGGGATACAGGATCAGCACAGGCAGGCTTGCAACCACGATGAGAGAATATTTCATCAAATAGGCAAGCTCCTGCCGCTTGACCTGCTCGCTTGCGTCCATATTGCCGCCGGAGAAATTTTGAATCAGAATGCTGCGCAGCGTTAGCTGGAGCGGATACAAATGCTGCGACTTCAAATAGATCAGCGCGTCGAAAAAGGCATTCCACTGCGCGACCGCATACACCAGCGTCAATACGGCCAGGATCGGCTTGGACAGCGGAATGACGACGCTGAGCAAAAAGCGGATGTCGCTGCAGCCGTCGATTTCGGCGGCATCGTTCAGCTCTTCCGGAATGGACGATTTAAAAAAGGTGCGGGCAATAATGACCTGGAATACGAAGATCGCATTCGGCAGGAGCAGCGCCCACCTTGTATCGATCAGATGCAGTCCTTTGACGACGAGATACGTCGGGATCAGGCCGCCGGAAAACAGAAAGGTGAACGTGATGAACATCATGAGCACATTGCGCCCAAAAAACGTCTTTTTCGATAACGGATAAGCAATTGCCACGGTGAGGATGACGCTGATCAGCGTGCCGCAGCTTGAATAGAACAGCGAGTTTCCGTAGCCGACCAGAATCTGGTCGTTGTTAAAGACGGTTCTGTATCCGGCAAAAGAGATATCGACCGGCCACAGCCAGACCTTGCCGGATGCAACAGCCTGAGGGCTGCTAATGGATGAACTGACGATATAGATAAGCGGATAAAGTACGGCAATTAATATCAATGTGAGCAGAATATAGGTGACTCCGAGGAAAATGCGGTCCCCAGCCGATTCACGAATTTTCCTCCTTGTTGTTATGGAAGCGGCGGGCTGTACGGCAGCCATGGCCTCCCCTCCTTGTTCGTCTGATTTACCACAGACTGTTTTCGGAGATCCGTCGCGACACGGCATTGACCGCCACGAGCAGAATCAGGTTGATCACCGAGTTGAACAAGCCTACGGCTGTGGCAAAGCTGTAATTGGCGTTCAACAGGCCGATTTTGTACACATACGTGGAAATGATCTCTGAAGTTTGCAGGTTTAACGGGTTCTGCAGCAGATACACTTTCTCAAAGCCGAGCGACATGATGTTGCCGACGCTTAAAATCAGGATGATAACGGCGGCCGGCAGGATGCCCGGAATATCCACATGGATGATTTTTTGCAGCCTGGAAGCCCCGTCCACTTTTGCCGCTTCATAGAGCGACGGATCCACACCGGCCAATGCCGCCAAATAAATGACGCAGGAGTATCCGGTCGTTTGCCACACTTCCGCCCATACGTAAACGGATCTGAACTTGGTCGGGTCGCCGAGAAAGTTCGTGGCTGCCATGCCCATCGCATTTAGTATCACGTTCAGCAGTCCGAGCCGCGGAGCCAGAAAGATCATAATTATGGAGACCATGACGACAGTAGAAATAAAAAACGGCGCATACGTAATCAGCTGAACCGTTTTTTTGAAACGAAGGCTTCGCACCTCATTGAGCAGCAGTGCCAGAATAATCGGGATCGGAAAAGTGGCTGCCAGCTGATACAGAGACAGAAACAACGTGTTTTTGATCAGCGTCCAGAATTGCGGATTGTTAAACAGCATGTCGAAGTACTTTGTCCCCACCCAGGGGCTTCCCCATATCCCCTTGGTCACCTGATAGTTCTTAAATGCAAGCACTGCATTCGCCATCGGGAGATATTTGAAAAGAATAAAGAACAGGACCGGCGGTATCACCAGTAAATACAGCTGCCAGTGCTTCCTCAGACTTTTCTTGGCTTCCTTCCAATATTTTTTGGAAGTGCTCCTCTCCCGGGTCCCCGTCTGCGGCTGAACCGATACAGCCTTCACAAGCATATCCCCCCTTCACGTTTCGACTCCGGAGTCGTTTGTTATGGTAGCGCTTACAGATTTCATGGTAAAATCTCCTCGCCAAGACCGTAAAGGTACAATTGCGGCGGATGCATCCACAACCCGACCGTACAATCCGCGATCAAGCGTACATTTTGTGATGAAAGCGCATTCTATCGGTCCTGAATCAACGCGCGTCCCCTAATTCGGCCGCCTCGCGGAACATGCTCGGGGAGATCCCCCGGACCCGCTTGAATGCCCGCCGGAATGAATGTGCGCTGTTATAGCCGACCCTTTCGGCAATATCGTCGATTTTCAAAGCCCGGTTCAGCAGCAGCTCGGACGCTTTATCGATGCGCAGCCGTTCCAGGTAATCGAACCAATGCTCCCCCTCGCTTTCCTTGAATACCGTGGAGACATACTTTTCCGGCCTTCCGACCTGCTTGGCGATGTGGTACAGCGTCAAGTCCGCATCCCCGAATGCAGACGCAAGAAAGTGCTTCACCTGCTGTACCGTCTGATGATGTAGGGCGTTCTTTTTCTCCTCAACCATCGAACAATAAAGACGGATCATTTCGCCTATTTGTCCGAGCAGCCTGTCGGTCCCTTCGAACGGCTGGATTTGAGCGATCCGGCACTGGAAGTTCTCTGTGAACTCAAGATCATCTCCCGCCTTTTGATCCAGCAGTTTGAGCAGCGTTCCTTTGAGTTCGCCGATGAGCTGCTCCGTCATTTCACGGGACAGGTCCCTCTCCTGAAAATTCCGTACGGCAATGTGTTCGAGGATCCGCATCGCTTCCCTGCCATCTCCTGATTTGATCGTGTTCAGCAGCCGCGTTTCCGTTTCGATTGGATAATAGAATAGCGACGCGTCCCTGCTTGAATCCTCATACCGAATGACGCCGCCCTCATCGGTGAATGCCGCATAGTCCAGAGCCTCCGCCGCTTCGCCGAATGAACGCCCGACATCCGCCAGCGCCTCGAAGGGCCTCCCCATTCCGAATTGGACGGGCATGTGATAATGGCTGAACAGCGTGCCCGCCAGATCCTGCAGCCTTTGTATCACCAAGGCCTCATCCGGGGCCAGCTTGCTTGTGCGCAGCAGCAAAAAGGCCAGCTTATCCTGCCCCCAATCCGTTACCAGCATATCAGGCTCGGCCTCCATGAGGGACTGGCGCACAATAAGGCGGGCCACACTGGATTCCGCAAGCGATTCGCGGCTGTCTGAACCGCCATATGTGTTGATTTTAGCCAGGCCGGCGTAACCTGCTTCACCCTTAATGGAGACACCCGCTTGCGCGGAAGCGGCGGCCAGTTCTTCTTCGTTGTAAAATTCTCCGACCAACAGCCGTTTGATGAAAGCGTCGCGGATCAACGGCACCTGGCTGCGGAGCTCTTGTTCCAGCTGTCTGTTGCTCGCTATCAGGCTTGAAATGTTTCCCGCGATAAAATCGTAATCTTGGATACCTGTACTGAGTTCCAATCCAAGCTGTTTCTTGAGTGAATTTATCAGATTGTTGATCGGAGCGGTGCTCCGGTATGCCAGAAAGAGCCCGATGACAAGTCCGGAAATCAATGAAATTGCGGTGAGCACTCCGGTGATGTTCTTGATTCGGTTCGCGTTGACCATGAGCGCCGCTTTCGGGACGCCGGCCGTGTAGACCCATCCGCTTAATTCATCCCGGATCGATATGAGCAGCATGTCATCCGCCGCGCGGCTGATGTCGCCGGTTCTGCCTGAAGGAATATTTCGGATCCTGGCTATGTCGCTGCCGTCGATCCCCTCAGACAAAACCGTTTTTCCTTCATGGTTCCTGACGAATGCCCATCCTCCGTATTGGCTTGTTATCCCTGATAACGATGCGGACATTTTCTTTGTATCGATCAAGACCACGACGGAAGCGAGAGGTGTATCGAAGCTGTTCAGGGGAAGGGATTGCACGAAGGTAACCACCGCTTGCTTGTGCGTCTTCGTCACGTAATCGCGCTGGGGAACAACCATGCTGAGGTTGCTCTTCTCAAGGAAGCTTTTTTTCCAAGTCTCAAAGGGCATGCCTTCATAATGGTTCGACTCGTAAAACAGCTCCGGCCGGTAATAGACCGTGCTTGGCGTAAGCACCAGATGGCTGTTACGGAGGTAGATATAGAAATTCGAAAGAAAGTCGTTGGTCTGGCTGTAGTTTGCGATATCTCGCATCATTTTCCACAAACCGTATACGTCATAATTCTGCTCGTCCGCGCGTGCTGTCATGAGTCTGGCCAAATCCTGATTGATGGCGAGCTGTTTGGTAAAGCCCTGTACTTCCGCGAGCCTGCGCTCCATCATATCCTTGCTCTGCTGCAGCGTCATCATGCTGGTCTCCAGGGAACTTTGCTCCGCTACATCGATGGACGTCCGGTAAGACACATATCCCGCAATCAGCGGGATCATCAGTACGATGAGATAAGACATAAGGAATCTGCGAAAAACCGGCGAAATGTTCACCCATACCCGTTTCATGGAACCACCTGACCTTTCATCGATATCGAATGAATCAGCCGCCTGCGGCTTGTTCCTGGCAAGCACCGTAAAGTTGAGAAAAACGACCGTCTTTTGAAGACGGCCGTTCATTTTAGTACTTCATTCTGATAGGGACCTACATTTCGACCATCGCTTTGATGACCTTGGCGGCCGGGTCCAGCCAATGGTTAAATTGTTCAATCATGTCGTCAAATGCGGTCCGGTGTGTGACATATGGAGCGACGTCGATCCCGCCGGACCGGACCGTATGCAGCACGTGCATGAAATCTTCGCGTGTTGCGTTGCGGCTGGCCAGCAGCGTCAGCTCCCGTTTATGGAATTCCGGATCGTGGAACCGGATATCCGCTTTGACCAATCCGACATAGACCAATCTTCCCCCATGGGCGGTATAGCGGAACGCGTCAGTCATCGACTGTGCGTTTCCCGTAGCGTCAAACACCACCGAAGGCAGCTCCCCGCCGCAGGCTGCCGCAATTTGTTCATCGGGGTTCTTCAATGCGTTCACCAGCGCATCCGCCTCAATCCATTGCTTGCAGAAAGCCAGGCGTTCGTCATTCACATCCATCGCGAGCACATGGGCACCGCTGGCCTTTGCAAAGGCCATGACCCCAAGCCCTATCGGCCCGCCCCCGATGACGAGCGCCGTCTCGCCGGCCGCCAGCCCCGATCTTCGCACGGCATGGGCACCTATGGCCAGCGGTTCAATGACCGCGGTCTGGTCCAGCGTCAACCCGTTCGTGCGAATCAAGTGGGTCACCGGAACGGCAATCCGCTCACGCATGCCGCCGTCCGTATGAACGCCAAGGACCTGCATATCCGTACAGCAGTTGGTCTTCCCGCTTCGGCAGGCAATGCATGTCCCGCAGTGCAAATAAGGGATGATGCTCACCTGATCGCCGGCTTCAAGCCCTTCGCCGTTAGGGCCGATTTCCTTAATAATACCTGCCAGTTCATGGCCTAGGATTCTCGGATAAGTAAAAAACGGCTGGTTGCCGCGGAATGCGTGCAGATCGGTTCCGCAAATCCCGACCCGCTTGATCTCGACCACCGCATGCCCCGGCTTCATCACGGGCTCCGGCAGATCCAGCGCCATGTCAAATCGGCCGACGGCTGAACATATGATGCCTTTCATCTCACGCCTCCCCTATTTTCGCGTTATATTCGGGCCTTCCGCTGATCCAGGTCCGGTTATGCACGGGCTCCAAAATGGCGAGCACTTCGCTTAGCAGACGCTCATCCATCGGCTCCTCTACCCAGGAAGCATTCCTGCGGATATTGTGCGGATTGGCCGTGCTCACCAGCGTGGTGGGAATGCGCTCATTGGAGGTGGAAAACTGCACCGCGAGCTTCGCGATATCCTCTCCTTGGTCCGCGCAGAACTGTGCCGCCTTCAAACAGGCCTCCTTAATTTCCAGACCGGCCGGATGCCAGTCCGGCGTTCCCCGGGTGCTCAGCAGTCCCATGGAGATGGGAGAGGCATTGACCAGTCCCGTATTCTTCTCCTCAAGAAGCGGCATCAAGTCCAGCAGACTGGTGTCATTCAGCGAGTAATGGCAGTAGGAAATGATCGCATCGATATCGATTTGCGGCAGCAGCGTTTCAAACAGCGCAATCGGCAGTCCGCAAATACCGGCAAACCGGACTTTGCCCGCCTGCTTCAGCTTTTCGAGCGCAGGCAGGGCTTCCTCCAGGATAATTTGCGCCGGGACGAACTCGATATCATGGAGGAACAGAATATCCACTTCATCCACGTTCAGCCGCTTCAGGCTTTCCTCCAGACTCGTCAAAATCCGGTTATGGGAAAAATCGAAGTCGTGCTCCCCGTAGCGTCCGGCCTTGGTTGACAGCAGGTACCGGTCTCGCGGAATGTCCTTTAGCGCCTTCCCAAGCACCGTTTCGGCCTTCGTCAATCCGTAATAAGGCGAGACGTCAATGTAATTGATCCCGCTGTCAATCGCCTCGTGGACGGTTCGCAGGCTCTCCTGCTCATGCGTGTCGCGGAATACGGAGCCTAACGAGGAGGCGCCAAAACTGAGCGCCGATACTTCCAGGCCCGTTTTTCCTAATTTCCTGTATTTCATCTCGGTTTCACCCTACCCTTCTTTTCTGTCTTTGCGTCCGCAGCGATATTTGTCATGATGTCACGTTCTCCAGACGGTAAAATGTTGCGGCGTTGCCACCAAACAATTTCAAACACTCATCTGCCCCCCAAGTAGGTGGAAGCGTCTTCATAAGAGCATCCACGACCCCGTCAAAGCTCGAAGCCATCAGGCATACCGGCCAGTCGCTGCCGAACATCACCCGGTCTGCGCCAAAACAGTCCAGAACATGACGGACATAAGGCGTAAGCTGTTCAGGCTTCCAGCCGTCATGGTCCGCCTCGGTCACCATGCCGGACAGCTTGCAGTAGAGGTTCGGATAGGACGCCAGCCTTTTCATGTAACCGGCCCAAGGTTCCATTTCCCCTGCTGCGATGCGCGGTTTTGCCAGATGGTCGATCACCGCATGCAGATCCGGAATTTGCTCGATCAGCCGGACCAGCGTACCCAATTGATCGGACCGGACGAGCAGATCGACCGGAACACCAAGGCTCGCATAGTGTTTGAGTGAAGCTGCGTATGAAGGTTCCAGGATCGCACCTGCATCCCTCATATCCTGGATCATGAGGCGGAAACCGACGAATTTGGGATGCTGCGCGAAGCGCTCAAAATGGTTCTTGTGATTATCATCCGCGAGATCCATATATCCGACCACGCCCAGAATCCGATCATCGTGTGCCGCGAGTTCAAGAATATAATCGGTTTCTTCATACGTTGGTGCAGCTTGCACGAGGATCGTTCCGTCAAGATGATGTTCTGCCAGATGCGGAAGCAGATCCGACGGCTGATAATCCCGGTACAGGACAGGAATGGACGGCGTAATCCAGCCGTAGTCGTCCCGGGCGATACTCCAGTAATGCTGGTGAGCGTCTATTCGCATTGCAATTCCCTCCATTCTTGTAAACCGATGTTCTTTCCTCAATATAACAACTATGGATCGGTTCTAAAAGTGCGAAATCTTGCACAATCATATCCGATTTTGATATCTTCAAGACAATGAACCCATTTGCTGACCCTCCTTATCTGTTTTGAATCGTTTACGGAAGGTGAAGGTTCGGCTGATGGTTCCCAATAAGCTCAAGGGGCAATGCTATGAATCCCATTCGCAAACAATTTGACGCGCAGCCGGAATTTCCCTTCTCATTCAATTACCGCAACCGCAAGACCGCGCAGCTGGAGCTTCCGCATCACCTTCACGACTGGCATGAGCTGGTGTATGTCCACTCAGGCATGGGCTCCTTTTTTATTGACCGGACGATTTACGAAATGCGCCGCGGGGATCTGTTTATCATCCCTGGCAGCACAATCCACCAGGCGTTCCCGGACAAAGACGATCCGGTCACGTCCACTGCCGTGTTTTTTAGTCCCGATCTCGTCCGGCAGCCTTCTTTGGGAGAATCCTTTTCTTACTTACAGTGCTTTGACAGCTGCAGTTCGAACCATGCATATAAGCTGGAATGCCCCGCTGCGCTGGAGTCGCAGCTCGAAGACAAGCTGGCTGCCATTCAGTCCGAGCTGAGTGGTCAACCTCCGGGCTACCGCCACTCGATCGTGCTGTACGTTCAGTACCTATTGCTGCTGATCCACCGGGAACAAAGTGCCGGGAGCAGCGGCTCCCGCAGCCCGTTCGTTGGTCCAAACTGGATGCGGCAAAGCTTGCTGTATATCGATGGGCATTACTGCGAGCAGATCAGCCTAAGCTCTTTAAGCCGGCTCACTTCCGTTAGCTCCGCCCATTTCAGCCGCGTGTTCAAACAGTTGACCGGGATGAGCGTAACGGATTACATCAACGTCAAACGGGTGATCAAGGCCAAAGAGCTGCTGCTTCACACCGACGACAGCATTAGCAGTATCGCCTCGGCCTGCGGGTTTGACAGTATGCCTCATTTTCACCGGAAATTCAAACAGATTGTCGGCCTGACTCCTTCACATTACAGGCATAACTCTGCAGCCCGATAGAGAGCTCCGCTCATTGAAATAACAGAAGCACCCACCAGCGGGAATTTGCCGGAACAAACAAAATAACCCCTGCTTAAACCTAAAGGTTCAAGCGGGGTTTCGAACATCGCCTGTTGAATTGTGGAACGCTTAGGATCGGGTAGATACGGACGGTGCAGTAATCATCCAACGGACACCAAACCGGTCCGTAAGTTCGCCCAGGTACAACCCGAATGGCTGCTGTTCAAACGGATAAATGACATGACCTCCATCCGCAAGCTTCGAGAATGCCTCGCGGGCTTCCTCTGACGAAGGGTAGTCGATATTCAGCGACATATTGTTGCCTTGAAGGTTCGATTCCATTGAGTCCGACATAAAAATATAGTTGCCTCCGGCTACCGATAAGCACATATGAATCACTTTATCCTGAAAGTCATTCTGTACTCCCATCGACTCCCCATGAGTGATAACGGATTCCAGATTGCCGCCAAGCGAACGGATATAGAAATCCGCCTGACTTCTTGCATCTTCCGAGTAAATAAAAGGTTTCAATACGCCCATCTTGAATACTTCCTTTCCCTGTGGATTGTTAACTCTTCCAGATCAGCGTATCACAGCGGATCACCTTCCGTTTCTTACTGATTGCTAACTTGGAATATGGCGGGCGGTGCTTAGACGCCATCCCGGAATCTAAATAAATGCTGCAAAAATAAAAAGGAACGCTTCGAGGGCAGTGCTTCGAAGTGTTCCACTTGAACAATACAAACAGCTATACATTCCGATGTTCTTCACTCTTTGAATAGCGGACTTCATGATCGATAAACTCGTGGGACCGGTCCGCTGCCATAATGCCGTGGTAACTGATGTCGAGGCCGATTTCCTCTTCCTCCTCGCTGGAACGAACAGGGACGAGGAGACCAATCAGCTTAAGGCCGACCCAAGTAAGGACAAATCCCCATGCCGCCAGCGCAGCCAGTCCTAGCGCCTGAACGCCAAGCAAATGCCAGCTGCCGCTGTAAAAGAGGCCCCCGTCTGTCGCGAACAGCCCCACGGCAAGGGTTCCCCACGCACCGGATACGGCGTGGACCGGGAAGGCGCCGACGGGATCGTCAATCCGGCGTCCCTCCAGCCAGCTCGTTGCCGCCATCATTAACAGTCCCGAGATCGCACCGATCAGGATGGCGGCGCTGTCGCTGACAAAAGCGCATCCGGCCGTAATTCCGACCAGACCTGCCAAGGAGCCGTTAATCACGGATGGCGCGTCGGAGCGCTGGTAGCGGAACAGCGTATACACCAGTGTGACCGCTCCGCCGGATGCGGCAGACAGCATCGTTGTCAGCGCAATATGTCCAATGCGGACATCGGTTGCACTGAGCGTGCTGCCCGCATTGAAGCCAAACCAGCCAAACCAGAGAAGGAAAGCCCCTACCGAAGCGAGAGGCAGGTTGCTGGGCAGGGCGATCGTGCTGGCACCCGCCTTATTGAATTTGCCTTTCCGGGGACCCACGATCAGCGCAGCCGCCAGTGCCGAGAAGCCGCCGAGCGCGTGAATGACCGCAGAGCCGGCAAAATCCTGCATGCCGAGCTTCGTCAGCCATCCGCCGCCCCAGGCCCAGTGGCCGCCGATCGGATAGATCAGGCCGGTCATCAGGACGATGTACAGCAAATAGGCTCTAAAATTGATCCTCTCGGCCACAGCACCCGAAACGATCGAGATGACGGCGATGGTGAAGGCCGCCTGGAACAGCCAATACGTATCCAGCGACACCGGCAGCTGGAGGTGGGATAAATCGCCCCCAAGGACAAATCCGCTTGTCCCGATGATCCCTCCGGCGTCCTTTCCGTACATCAGCGCAAATCCGAATACATAAAAAACCAACGTGCCGATCGTGATATCAGCGAACACCTTCATAATAATATTGACGCTGTTCTTGTAACGAACAAATCCTGCCTCAAGCAGGGCGAACCCACCCTCCATCAGCAGAATCATGGCGGCGCTGAGAACGACCCATACGGTATCCATTCCCGTACCTAAAGATTCAAGCGTTAAATTCATTCCTGTGAAGCCTCCATTTCCTGTAGCAGTCTGATTTCCCTGATCAGTTCAGGAGACAGAAATACCTCGTTCGAATCCCTTATCGGTAAACGCAGCCTATCAAGCACCTGATCCAGTTCCCGAATACTGCGCTTTATCGCGTCGATCTTCTTGAACCGTTCTTTGACATGGACCATATACTCCACTGCCTGATGATGGCTGGCTGGCCGCCCTGTAAACAAGCGCCGAATCGGGGACATGGATTGATACAGTGCCTCTTCCGCCCGGCGTTTCTGCTCGTATTTATCGATTTTGTTTTTCAACTCTTCTATGTCTTCTTCTTTCGACGCTTTAACGCGTTCAAGTAAAATAAATAATTCCTGTTCCGGCATATCAAAACTGATATTGCGGTACACTTCATCGATAATAACCATGTCAGGTCTCCTTACACGTCGGGTCACTTTAGTTGATTATATGGTCATTAATCGTAGAAGTCAATAGATTGATAGAGAAAAACACCTCTGCTGGTAAAAAAGCTTTCATGAAGTATTTCCATTCGTTTTTATCCGATAGTTACCACCTATACCAATAAACTTTATCGTTTAGACACACCCCTAAGACACTACCTGGATCAGCAAAAAACAGCTGCATCAGCAGCTGTTCCCTGTTCATTTGGATTTATAAAAGTCGTTTGGTTGCCGTCTTACGTTTTGGCGCTAAACTTGGCAGAAATCCTCGATGATTTGCCGCTTCATAGCCTCGACCGGAAATTGATCCGGATAAGTCGAGATCATGAGCATGATTCCCTGCAATGCGGAAGAAAAGTACAATGACCTCGCTACCGGGTCGGATGCTCCCAGTTTTTCGAACATGCGGCACTGGATTTGAAACTGGCGGGCACTTTCCTCAATCAGGAGCTTGCCGTATTTGGCGACGGTTTCATCGGCTTCCGGCTGGGTCTGCAGGTGCAGATAGAACCGGAACACAACAGGAGAACGCCGCACATTATCGACGGCCCCTTCAACGATATGTTTCAGCTGCTCTGCCGGCGTTTCCAATGCCTCTGCCTTCTCCATGACCTGTATCAATTCCCCGATTCTGGCTTCGACCATGGCACTGAGCAATTCTTCTTTCCCTTTATAGTAGTTGTATAGAAGCCCTTTGGACACGCCGGCGTGTTTGGAAACGTCATCGATCGAGGTGGCATGGTAACCTTTTCTCATAAAAAGGTCTATGGCTGCTTCACGGATCTTCGCCTTGGCCTGCTGACGTATTCGTTCATTCTCTTCCTGGGTGCGCGGCATTTAACGTCTCTCCTCCAAAAACTCGGCAATATAGCTGTACATCGTCTCCGGATGGGTTAAGGGCATCATATGGTCCGCCCCCGGAATTTGGACATATCGAACATTCGGCAAGCTCCGGAACAGCTCTGCAACGCGTTCATTATCCGGGATCTCGTTATCGCCGATCATAAACAGGGTTTTTATGTGAAGGTCTTCCAATCGGCCGATGGCCGGAGGCTGCGGCCAAACGGATTCGAAGCTCCCCCATTCGGCCGTTTTGGCCAGGTGATGCCTGAACATGTCAATCATCAAGCGGCGCTGAGGACCGGACATCACGACCCGGTACAGCGGAGCGCTGAACGCGAGCTCCATGATTTTATCGGCATCCGGGGCGGCCGCGTTCACCTCATTCATCCAGCGCTCAAACTCTAGTGATGGCTTATAACCCGTCATTGATGGGCCGATGAGCACCAAGCCCGAAACACGATTCGGGTATTGAAGGCTGAAGTCGGTGGCGATTTGGCCCCCTCCCGAATGCCCGATGAGGACGGCGGTATCCAGGTGAAGGTCATCCATCAGCTTATGCAAGTCTTCGACGTAGTTCGCCGGTTCCTTGGGAGAAGGAGATTTGCCTGCACCCCGGCCGTCAAAAGTAATGGCCTGGTAATCTTTGGCGACTAATGGCGCCAAGAATGACCACAGCCTGCTGTCCGTGCCTCCGCTGTGTATAAAAATGACGGGCTTTCCACTGCCATGAATCTCATAATACAAGTCCATCCCGGATCCCTCCATCCAATATTTGCCTGATTATGTCATCATATTACTATTGGTTGAACGGTTAGTCAATAAAAAAAATACGCCGAACCCAGCGGGTTCAGCATATGAAGTTCAGCTGATCATCATCTTTAAGCTCTATTCGTCTTCCCCAACTCCCTGCAATCCATTTCTAAAGGATTCAACGCAGCTCCTGCGCGATTTCCCAGATATGCCCGCCCGGATCCTGGAAACTTGCCGTACGGATTCCCCATGGGCGGTCCATCGGACCGTTCAGCAGCGCAACGCCGGCTGAATTCAGCTCTGTGCACAATGCGTCCACGTCATCAACACGGATCGTGAACACAAATCTCGCTCCTGCCCGGCGGTCCGCCACCGGAGCCGGATGCGTAAGCTCGTCCGCTTCGGTTATTTTGAGCAGATTGACGCTCATGTTCCCGAAGTTATATACTGCCGAGTTGTCGTCCTCGTAGACGGAGGAAAGGCCGAATACCCGCTCATAGAATGATTTGGCCTCCGGCAGATCTTCCACAAACAACGTGATGACATCGATGTTTTGGGCTCCCCATTGAATCATCGTCCATCTCTCCCTTTTGAAATGTGATCAGAAACACTCGTTCTCAAGTTGATTCTATCAAATCATCATGAGCCGGATTTATTCCCGATTGCTATTCTTGCGAATACATTCGATCGGGAACAACAATAAAGCGCACAGGCGAACCTGTACGCTTTAACAGTCTGTCGTTATTTTTCCTCCAGCTCATCGGGCACATCATACTTATTAATATGCGAAGTCATGGCCGCAACGGCTTCACTGGCATCCGTCGTGGCGGGAACTTCCCGTACCACATCATCGGTGACGTCATAGTCGTTCAGCCGATCTGCCTCTTTTTCATTTTGTTTTGGCACTTCTTTCATCGCTATTCTCTCCTTTTTATCCCAGAAAATGATCCTGCTCCTCTAACGAATACAACGGTACCTCCCGCTCAGCTTCCGGATTGTCGAGCGGATAGACGCGTGCGGTTTCGCTCAGCTCGTCCACATGCTGTATATAGATGGGGGTTCCATCCAGCAGTACGTTTGCCATGACTGGCGAGGATGCGATTTCCTGCGCTCTTTGAACGTTCATTTTGTGTAATGCCTCCAAATGTTGAGTAGAGTTCGCTTATACTATGTACGGGGGCATGCGGTGTTATTCATCGCGCTCTCCCGGAAACAAAAAAACCGCGGCATCCGCGGTTTGCTGTCATACATGGTTTGTATCAGGAATCAGAATCCTTTGCCTCCGATCGGCCGGACCTTGATGCCGCCGGCTTCAGCAATGAAATGCCTGCAGCGACCGATGAGCTCCAGCACCTTCTCATTCTTCAACGAGGCCGCGTGAGCTTCCTTGCTTTCCCATAGTTCCGTGATCCAAAGATCGTCCGGATTGTCCTCCGCTTCATGCAGGATATAATAGATGCAGCCTTCCATATCCTCCAGCGTCCCGCTGGACTCCAGCATCATTCTCGCGAGCTCATCGCGCTGCCCCGGCTTTGCCGTCAGTTTGCCGAACATAGCGTATTTTTCCATTCTCATCCTCCCCTTCATCGGAACTCGTACATGTGATTCTTTCACTCGCAACTATCATCAGTATAGACGATAATCACTGACAGATACGGTCAGGGATTTTGAGAACTTGTCCTAAAGTTCGTGAAAACCAATAGAAAGGGACCGGATATCCCGATCCGATCCCTTGTACTTGTTACTTGGCTTGAATATATCCTTCTTCCTTCAGCAGTTCGGCAATCAGCACAGCCCCGCCTGCGGCGCCGCGAAGCGTATTATGCGAAAGACCCACGAATTTGAAATCATAAATGGAATCCTCACGCAATCTGCCTGCCGAAACGCCCATGCCGCGTTCAATATCGCGATCCAGCTTCGTCTGCGGCCGATTTTCTTCCTCAAAATACGTAATGAACTGCTTCGGTGCGCTTGGAAGGCCCAATTCCTGCGGTCTTCCTTGATACGCACGCCAGCGCTCAATAATTTCTTCCTTCGACGTCTTTTTCTCAAAAGAGACGAACACGGTCGCCAAATGCCCGTCTGTCACAGGAACGCGGATGCATTGGGTCGTGATGATCGGAGAGGACGCCTTAACGATTTGCCCGTTGTCGATGCTGCCCCAGATGCGCAGCGGCTCCTGCTCACTCTTCTCTTCCTCACCGCCGATGTAAGGAATGACGTTATCCAGCATTTCCGGCCAGTCCGTAAAGTTTTTGCCTGCGCCGGAGATCGCCTGGTAAGTCGACGCAACCACCTGAGTCGGTTTAAAATCAAGCAGCGCGTTCAGCTGCGGCACATAACTCTGGATCGAGCAGTTCGGTTTGACCGCGATAAACCCGGTCTTGGTACCGAGCCGCTGTCTTTGCGCTTCAATTACGCCGATGTGGCCTGGATTGATTTCCGGAATCACCATAGGCACGTCAGGCGTCCACCGGTGTGCGGAGTTGTTAGATATAACAGGCGTACCCGTTTTGGCATACGCTTCTTCAAGCGCTTTGATTTCGTCCTTCTTCATATCCACGGCGCAGAAAACAAAGTCAACTCCCGAAGCAACCTCTTCGACCTTCGAAGCGTCCTGAACGACAATTTGCTTGACGTCCTCAGGAATCGGCGTTGCCAGTTTCCATCTTCCCTGCACCGATTCTTCATAGGTTTTACCGGCGGAACTGCTGCTTGCCGCAATCGCGGTCACCTGGAACCAGGGATGCTGATCCAAGAGCTGTACGAAACGCTGGCCAACCATGCCGGTTCCACCGACAATACCGACTTTAAGTTTTTGTGACATGAGTGATTCCAATCCTTTCGAAGTAGAGTATGAGATGTTGTCTGCTAATAAACAAATACTATGGTGACAGGCGTGGCTCGTTAAACCGTCTATTAGACACTATTCAAACCGTTTGAATTGGTGTGCCCTTCCGCCTGTGAGCAGCGATATTTACAGGATCATGACGAAAAAATAAAAAATCCCACCCCCAAGACTGCTGTCTTAGGGACGAGATATCATACTCGTGGTACCACCCCAGATTCGCTAAAATGTCGCCATTTTAGCCTCTTCGAGTACGGCATCAGTCAACTGATGCATATACTCTAGCTCTGTAACAGGAGCTCCTGGCACACCATCCTCTCATTGAACATCGGGTTCCGGCGTGCTGCTCAGAGGCTTTATTCAATAAAGGACTCAATGCTCCTTTTCAGCGGACGGAGCTCTCTGGGGAATGCTTCCTTTACCTACTCTTCTCTTCATCGCATTTCAAATTAACGGTTCTTACATTACGCTTATAATATCGGAAGTTACGCCTGACGTAAACCTTTTTTCGCAAAAAAATTCCGATTTCACAAACCTGGCAAAAGAATGGATCAAACGGCTGCGATTCAGCGAACCGATTTCCATGCCTCATCCAACAGTTCGGCATTGATGCCCATGCCTGCCAACGCGCCCATGGAAGCCGCAGCAATGGCTTGATACATGTCAGAAGCAGCATCTCCGGCACTGAATACACCGGGGATATTGGTCTTGCCGATCCGATCGGCCACAATGCTTCCGGATTCCGATACTTCGCAGCCCAGCGACTGCGGCAGGTCAGTGGCAGCAGCCAGCTTCGGCGCAAAGAAAATCCCGGTGCAGGCAACGGATTCACCGTTCTCCAGGAGAACCTGCTTTACGTTGCCTTCTTCAGACTCAATCTTGTGAATCGGTGAGTCCTTAACGGTAATGCCGTGGCGCTCCAGCTCTTCGCGCTGCTCCGCATTCAATTCATCCGGACCGTTCGTACATAACGTTAAATTCGTAGACCATCCCATAAGCACTTTGGATAAATGCACCGCTCCTTCGCCCTTGGCAATCATCACGAGCTGCTGGTCCTGCAGTTCCCAGCCGTCGCAATAGGGGCAGACAAACGCGGTTTTGCCGTATACCTCATCCAACCCGGTAATATCCAGTGGCAGGTCTCGTTTGCCGGTTGCAAACAACAGCTTCTTGCTGCGGAACACCTTTCCGTCAACCGTGCGGATCCGGAAGTCGCCGTCGCTTCCTTCCACGGATTCCGTCTTCCCTTGAACAAACTTGATCGCAGGGTACTCACTGATTTGTTCTCTGGCGATCCGCCGGAACTCCGCGGGAGCGATACCGTCCCGTGACAGGAAATTATGCATCTCATGAGTTACCCGATTGCGCGGGCGTCCTTCGTCAATTACAACCGCGGAACGTCTTGATCTGCCCAGCGCAAGCGCTGCGCTCATGCCGGCTGGCCCGCCTCCGATAATAACCGCATCCAACAATACTTCTGACATTCTAATTCCTCCCTTTATAGATCCTCTTTATCCATAATAAACGCGCAAGAAGTCTATTACTTCTTGCCTGCTGCATGGGCATCACATGAGCCCGCCTGGTTCAGCGCCGATTGGATCGTATGCTGCTGAAGATAACGGTTCATCTGCAGTTCCGCGGCATCCATCACTTGTTTGACCGGGCATCCTTCGCCGAAAGCAAATTCCGGCGTTTCCGGTTCGTCCCCCGCAGCTTCCAGGGCCGGCAGCGGATGGTCGCTCCCGTGGAAGCACTCGTACAAGTGCTGACGTCCTTCGAGAACCTGAACCACGTCCAGAAAAGTAATTTCACTGGCGGACCGGGCAAGCTCATAGCCGCCGTTCACACCGGTAACTGCGCGAACAAGCCCATCCTGCCGCAGCTTGGACATAATTTTGGATAAATAGCTCTCGGAAGCGCCAAGGGATGAGGACAGTTCTTTAATTCCCACGTTGCGGCCCCGTTCCGATTTCGCCAGCAGCATCAAGGCGTGTAAACCGTATGCAGTACTTTTTGAAAATTGCATGCTGGATTCCTCCTTTTCAAGCAGCAAACCATAACAGCGCATTTATTACGGACCTGTAATGTCCATTATATGCAGAACATGATGATAAATCAAGCTTCCTACCTATGAACGTATCATTTCTTTAAGCATCCCTGCCAACACCAGCTTACTTTATGTTAGTTGGTCCAGGTACCTGGATTATATCCATAAATTTTGCGTTCTTACGGGATGTTGCTCCTCCTCTTATAATCATAACAATCTAAATAAATGATTCGTTGCGAAGGAGTTGTCACCCAATGAAGAAGTCGTATTCCCCCCTTTTTGATCCATTTCATTTTCCGTCAGCCAACATTTCTTTAAAAAACCGGATTGTTATGTCTCCGATGACCCATATGAGTTCCAATCCGGACGGCTCCATTTCCGAACAGGAAATTCAATACTACAAACGGCGTTCTCATGGCGCTGCCATGGTCATCACAGCGGCAACATATGTAATGCAGCAAGGAGGAATGCCTGGCGCGCCCGGTGCCGACCACGACGCCCTCATTCCCGGACTCCGCCGGCTTGCCTCGACGATCCAGGGAAACGGAGCCAAGGCCGTGCTGCAAATTTTCCACGCAGGCAGACAAGGCTCCAAGACAGGCGATTACGTCAGCGCCGGAAACATCCCGGAAGACCGGGAAGGAGCCCCCGTCCCGCGCAGTCTCACCGAGCAGGAAATGGAAGTCATCATTCATGCTTATGCAGAAGCAGCCCGAAGAGCGGTTGACGCCGGATTTGACGGAGTGGAAATTCACGGCGGAAACGGGAATTTGCTGCATCAATTTTTATCCCCGATGACGAACCGCCGCACGGACCGTTATGGAGGGAGCTTGGAGAATAGAATGACGCTGGCCTTAGCCATTATTCGCGAGGTCCTTCGGACCGTTAGTAAAGAGTCAAATAAACCTTTCTTGGTTGGCTTCCGGTTTTCGCCTGAAGAGGCGGGAACGCCGGGCATTACGATGGCCGATACCCCCTCGTTCGTCGATGCACTGTCGGGAACCGGGATCGATTACCTTCATGTATCCCTGACCAGCTTCCGGTCCGTGCCACGAAGGGGGATTCAGGACACACGGTCACGCTTGGCGATTCTTCAGGAGCGTGTCGGCTCGCGCATACCCATTATCGGCGTCGGTAGCATCTACACGCCCGATGATGCGCTGGAAGCCCTGTCCACCGGCATCCCGCTCATCGCCCTGGGACGAGAGCTCATCATGGAACCGGATTGGGTACAGTTGGTATTAGAAGGCCGTGAGCAGCAGATCAGAACGTCCATCTCCCCTCTGGACCTACAGAAATTATCGATTCCCGATCCGCTGTGGAACCTCATGATGAGTATTCCCGGCTGGTTCCCGCTGCGCAGCGACCCGCAAGTTATAGACGCCGAAAGGTAATGATTTTCCCTCAGTCTATTGCTTGTTTATAAATCGTGACAGACGGCCGCCAACCGTCTGTTTTGCTTTTTCCGACACGTTTTCTGAAGAGCGATCCTTTCGATGCCCCTAGTTTAAGTTCCTCCGAAAAAGGCAACGATGAAGCAGAATATAAATTTCAAGGTGAGGATTATGATGCGGCCTTTTTTCAAATCCAAACAAGATTCCAGCGGTGATTCCAACCAAAATCATGACAAAAACGAGCAGCCTTCGGAATTTAATATGCCTGAAACGCCTCTTTCCAAATACTTGGATGTTAACGTCCAAATGATTAAGGAAATGACTGGCGACAGTTCCGATATTATCATCCGTCGGTTGGACCAGGCCCTGGGAAAACCTATCCATGTCGCCGTCATCTACACCGACGGTTTGGCCGATGAGCAGATTATCAACAATTCTATTTTGAAATCTTTGACCCAAATCCAGGCCGATGCGGATTGTTCGCTGGACCCGCCAAAACAGGTACTGGGTTGGATCAAACACCGGTTTCTAGCCATTGGCCAAGTCACGGATATCGATACCATGAAGAAACTGTTTGACGCCATTCTTGCCGGCAATACGGTCATTCTGGTAGATGGCACAGCCAAGGGAATATCAGCATCCTCAGCCGGTGGGGAACAGCGCGGTGTAGACGAACCCCAGTCCCAAACCGTCATCCGGGGACCAAGGGAAGGCTTTACGGAAAACCTTCGGGTCAATACGTCATTAATCCGCCGGAAAATCAAAAATCCGAATCTATGGATCGTTGACCGAACGATCGGCCGCGTAACCCAAACGGACGTAGCCGTCATGTACATCCATGGTATCGCTAGTGATAACGTGGTGCAGGAAATTTTAAAAAGGCTCGACCGGATTGACATCGACAGCGTTCTAGAGAGCGGATATATCGAGGAATTTATCCAGGACGCCACCTTTACGCCTTTTCCGACCCTTACGAATTCAGAACGTCCTGACGCCATTGCCGGAGCAATTTTGGAAGGAAAAGTAGCCATTCTCGTAGATGGGAGTCCCTTTGTGCTTATTGCCCCCATTACGATTTTCAAACTGTTTCAATCCAGTGAGGATTATTACCAAAAATTCGATATCGCGACGTTTCTGCGCTTGATGCGTATCATTGCATTTATGTTTTCCATGCTCCTGCCCTCGATGTACATCGCGATCACAACATTTCATCAGCAGATGCTGCCAACGACCCTGCTCATCAGCCTCGCGGCCCAGCGGGAAGGCGTTCCGTTTCCGGCATTTGTCGAAGCGTTGGCGATGGAAATCACTTTCGAAGTTCTGCGGGAGGCCGGGGTGCGGATGCCAAGGGCGATCGGCTCCGCGATTTCGATCGTCGGTGCGCTCGTGCTAGGACAAGCGGCGGTTCAGGCCGGGTTGGTATCTGCAGCGATGGTTATTATCGTGGCTTTTACCGCCATTGCCGGCTTCGTCGCTCCATCAGTCAGCTTATCCAATTCGGCTAGGCTGCTACGTTTCGGATTTATGCTGCTTGCGGCGACGCTGGGACTGTTCGGGATCATTGCAGGATTAATGGCGATGCTCATCCATTTGTCAGGGCTGCGGTCCTTCGGAATCCCTTATTTGATTCCGCTTGCGCCCTTTACTACTTCCGACCAGAAGGACTCGTTAGTACGCGTGCCTTGGTGGGCCATGCTCAAAAGGCCTACCTTAATCAGCCAAAAAAACGTCAAACGCCAAAAATCAATCCAAAAACCATCGCCATCGAAAGATGAACAAGAGCAGTGAACATCCAGATCAAACGAAGAGGTGGAAAAGATGCTCCGGAGACTGGGCCTCATGATTCTCATGCTGTCGGTCGCGCTGCTGACGAGCGGATGCTGGGACAGCCAAGAATTGAATACGCTGAGCATCATTTCTGCGACGTCCATCGACCGAAGCAACGGGAAATGGGAGATTTCGTTCCAGGTCGTTATTCCGCAATCGATTGCCAGCCAGACGGGCGGCGGCAGTTCAGGAAGCCAGTCTCCGACGACCATTTTCTCAACCAAGGGGCGCTCCATTGCCGAGGCGATGCAGAATGCCAGCCTGGAAACATCAAGGAAGCTTTTTTTCGCCCACAACTCCGTCCTTATTCTTAGCGAAGATGTTGCCCGGAAAGAAGGAGTCGGAGAAATTCTTGATTATTTCCTTCGTCCGTTCGAGAGCAGAGAGACCATGTCCGTCCTTTTAACCAAGGGGAAAGCCTCCAATTTGCTGGAAGTGCTCATCCCTTTGGAGAAAATATCCGGCAACGCCATCCAGCGGATCATCGATCAAAGCCAGAAAAATTTGTCCATGGTCCAAAATATGCGGCTCATCGACTTCGCCAGAATGATAGCCAGCCCGGATGAAAGCGCCATGGCGCCCGAGCTCGAGGTATCCGGAGATCTGACCAAGCAGTCCTCTCTCGACGCGCTGAAAAAGACGCGAAATGAAGCGGTCATTAAGCTCGGAGAGCTGGGCGTATTCCGTAAGGACAAACTGGTGGGATGGATCGATCAAAAAGATAGCCGTTCTGTAGCATGGCTTTCCGACCGTGTCAGCAGCATGGTGGTCGTGTTTCCGTGCAGCGCAAAAGATCAAAAAGAACAGCTGCTCAGCTATCGCGTGCTGAAATCGTCCACCAAGCTGGAACCGAAGGTCATTCATGGAAAATCGATCATTCTCGCCAAGATCCAAGCTACAGGAGCGATCGACGAAGCCGGCTGCAACCTGGACCTGAACAAGCCAAGCGTTATCCGGGAATTAGAACGTACGATAAGCAAACAAATCGGCGACGATGTCATGACGACTTGGACCCATCTGCAGGAAATGAACGTAGATCTGACCGGATTCATGAACGCCATACACCGTAAAGATCCTTCTACTTGGAGAAAATTGATGAAAACAAAACGCCCTGTAGAAAATATCAGCCTGCGTGTTCAGGTCAAGATTAACATTGAGCATACGAACATGATTAACAAGCCGTACTCCAGCTTGCTCAAAGACCAAAAATTCTAGCGGAAGGAGTGCCCCTACTTGCAAAAAATAGACAAATACGAGCTGATCGCCATGATGATCCTGTTTCTGATCGGAACGACCCCATTATACGAATTGGGCGTGGGAGCCAAGCAGGACGCCTGGCTGGTGGTCATTGTCGCGATGCTGGCCGGACTGCTGCTGCTCCTGGTTTACCTTTTCATCCAAAAGGGGAACGAGGACCGCAATCTCTTCGAAATCCTGAACCAACATCTGGGTCGTATTCTGGGAACTATCGTCACCATCGCTTATATTTTCTATTTTTCCTATGAGTCCATGAGAAACACCAGGGAGTTTGGGGACATTATCAACATTTCCTTTCTTCCCAAAACGCCGCTGTCCCTCCTGATGCTCATCATGATCCTGCTGTCCGCCTATGCAATTTCCAAGGGAACGGAAGTTTTTTTCCGCGTCGTCGAATTTCTGCTCCCCTTTACCATCTTCGGCTATTTCCTGATTTTCTTGATGTTCATCGTCTCTAAAAATATTCATCTGGAGCGGCTTCAGCCCGTGCTCGAGCATGGCATCATGCCTGTGATCAGGGAAGCCATTCCTAAAGTCATCAGCTTCCCGTTTGGCGAGGTCGTCGTGTTTCTTGCGTTTTGGAAGCATTTGAACAACAAAAAAAATCTGTCCAAGCTGTCGATCTTTTCCTACCTGTTCGTGGGAATCCTGCTGCTGATCTTCAACTTGTTGAATTTAACGATATTGAGCCCCCAAATCTTAAGCATTACCACCCTCCCCATGCTCAGATCGGTCCGCTTGATCGAAATCGCTGATTTTCTCGAACGGCTCGATCCGGTCATTATTTTGCTGATTTATATCGGCATCTTTGTGAAAATGACGGCTTTTTACTTGGGGGCGGTCATCGGCCTGTCCTACCTGGTCAAAATAAGCCACAAAAAATTAACGATCATCGTCGGCGCGTTTATTTATACCATTTCTTTCGCCGCACCCAATTTTATTTACCATACCTGGATCGGATTCACGCGAAATCTGGTGTACGACTTTCCGGTTTTTCAAATCTGGATTCCCCTTGCTTTGGCAGCCGTTGTTCTGATGAAAAGGCTTTTTTCCCGAAAAGGAAAACAGACGGGAAGATCTTGAGAGAAACATCGATCGAAGTACATTCTAGGAAGACAGACCGCTGCTTAAAGCGGCAGTTTCTCAAGCGATTTAAGGAAGCCAAGTCAAGAAAAAAGGAACCGCCGCCTTCTACTTGTAGAGGCAATGGTTCCTTTTCCGTAATTCAACACAATCCGGTTCGGGTTAACGCTGCAGCTTCAAGCATCTGGGCTGCATTAAATATTGGCCCGTAATTCTTTCCGCCAGAAGACGGATCAAATACTCCCCTGCTTCAGGAAAACGCAGCTTCCCCACGTAAAACTCACGGAAGTCATACGGTCCGCCGGTCGGCTGCACCTGAGCACGCAGTGACTGGTCTCCGGTGGTCACCAAGTAAGTCCCGCCTCCTCCCCCCTTGGCGTCACTGCTGCCATATTCGATGTGCACGTCGAAATCTGCGGCCCCCAAGGTACGGACAGACCAGACCGCCTCGGCACTTTCGTCTGTCCAATCCAGGAGGTTGTCACGTCCCTTTTTCCCGGTATCATACTTCAGCCCGGCTCCGGATATTTCGGCATCGAATACGCCTAATTCAAGGATGCTGCCTTCTCGTGAGTCCAATAGTCCCACCGGATTGCCATCGACCGGACCGGAACAGAGGACGGCGATGACCTGTGGTTTGGAAAATTCGTTTGCTTCGAAAAACACCGTTTCAGGCAGTTCAATCTCAAAATCCTGTTCCGATAACCGGGTCAATTTCAGTTCCCTGCCGTCTTCCAGCATATAGGCCCGCAGAACGTCCGTCTTCAGGCCGGGAACGACCAGCTTCCGGTCCGTTGGCCGGTCGAAGACATGCAGATACAGCATGTTTCCTTTCACGGTGCACCTGCCCCAGGACGGCCTTGCCGTCGGAGATGCCCCCGCCCCGTAAATACTGTCTCCGTATGTATCTAACCAACCGCCGATTTCCAGCAAAATCGATTCGGATACCGGGTCCCACTCTCCCGTCTCTGTCGGTCCGATATTGATGACCAAATTGCCGTTTTTGCTGACGACATCAATCATCTGCCGAATGATGGATGCGGGAGATTTCCAGTTATGATCCGATTTTTTGTACCCCCATGAATCGTTTAGCGTGATGATGTTCTCCCAATCCTGGCGCAAAGTCCGCGTGGTCAGCTGATTGTCGGACGTGTTGGAGTAATCCCCGAAGGGAGCCTTCCACACCCGGCTGTTCACCAGGCAGTCCGGCTGAAGCGAGTATACGGCGTCCAGAAACTGCTCCCCCTGCTCGCGGGTCAGCTTGCCGCCGCAGTCGAACCACATCAGGCCGACCTTCCCGTAATCCGTCAGCAGCTCGCGAACCTGAGGTATCGATTTATTATTCAGATATCGCTCGAAGCGGCTTCGCTTATCCGGATCGTGCACCCAGCTCTCCACGTCGTCATAAGCGCCGATATTGCCGGGGTAGTCCCAGTTGTTCCCCTGGGAATCGGGATCATGCCAGTCCATGGCGTGCGAGTAGTAAATACCCAGCACCATTTCTTCCTGCTCGCATGCTTCCGCCAGCTCCCGGAGCGGATCTCTTCGAAAGGCCGCATGCTGGACGATGGAATAATGGGACACATGCGAATCATACATGGCGAATCCGTCATGATGCTTGGCCGTGAAAATGATATATTTCAAGCCAGCCCTTTTGGCGGTACGCACCCACTTTAGCGCGTCAAAAGAAGAAGGATTCCAGCCTGCCGCCATCTCTTCATATTCGGCGGCCGGAATCTTTGCGCGCAGCATGATATGCTCACTGTAGGAAGCTTGGATCTCCTCCCCTTTCCACTCGCCTGCCGGCCGTGCGTAGGGTCCCCAATGGATGAACAGGCCCAGCCGGGCTTCCCTCCACCATTCCATCCGCTGATTTTGCTCCTCAGACTGAGGGCCTTCAGAGACTGTCTCTATATGAAAAGGATCATCAAGCAGGTTCTCCGGCGCGGACCCTGCTGCTGTCTGTTGGGCCTGTTGTTCGGCCTGTCGTTTCATTTGTCATGTCTCCTTTCCCGCCGATTTACTTCCCCAGCGCTAATACACATTACCACAATCTCAGCGCAGAGCCGCGCAGCTTGGATACCGCCTCAACAAAGAAATAATCGCCGTAAATCAGCGGTGTATCGATATGCACACCACCCGGCAGATTGGATGTGCCGGACAGGATCAGGCCTTCTTCTCCCGGCATATCCCATGTCCCGTACTGTTCATGCAGGGAGCGCACGATTCGTTCCGCAGAACGGAGATACAGCCGCGCTTCCGCCTCGGGTACCAGATGGGACATCTCGATCAGCCCGCATGCCGCGCAGGCCCCGGCCGAAGTATCCCGCGGCTTGCCCCCTTCTTCAGGCGCCCGGAAATCCCAGTGCGGCACATGGTCCTCCGGCAGATTCGCCAGGAAAAAATGGGCGGCCCGCTTGGCGCCAGTCAGAAAGCGTTCTTCTCCCGTGTAAATATAAGACAGGGTGAGTCCGTAGATGGTCCAGGCACTGCCTCGGGACCAGGCGGATTCTTCCGCATACCCCTGACCGGACATGGCACCGATTCGTTCACCCGACTCGGGATCGAATTCGAGGATATGATAACTGGATCCGTCCGGACGCAGAAAATGCGCCAGCACCGTATCTGCATGCGCCGCGGCGATATGACGGAATCGCGGATCCGCCGTTTCCTCGGACGCCCAATACAGCAGCGGCAGATTCATCACCGTGTCGATGATGGACCAGCCTGCCCGGTTCACCTGCTCCAGGTCATGCCATGCCCGGATAAAGCTGCCTTTTACATTAAAGCGGCTTGCCAGCTGGGCGGCCGCCATTAGCCCGCGGTGTTTGGATCGCTCGCTGCCGGTAATCCGGTAATCGGCCACGGCTGAAAGCGTCCATATAAAGCCGGCATCATGATGCACTGCGAGCGAATACAGCGGTTCGTCCAGCTTATCCTCGATCAGCTCGGCAATCCCCTGCAGCCCTGGATGGTGCCCGTCTTCGGCAATATGCCACAAGATCCCCGGCCAGAAGCCGGCAGTCCACCAGGACGGACGCATGTTATCGTAGACTCCATTGACGGATGCATGCGGAAAACTGACGCCAATTCGCTGACTGGTGCGCTCCACTTTGTTTACGATTTGCTGCCAAGCCCCTTCCGCCCACTGCTGAACGGATTCCGAAATAAGCGCCGAGCTCCCTTCGCTACCCTTTTGTTTCGAAACGGTCTCTCCCATATGATCTCCTCCTGTAATTGATTGTTCCCATTCTAAATTCAAGGCGAAGTCCGCAGCGGAATCACTATGTTCCAGGTATGTTCCGCTTGCCGGAAGCCCCCCGGTCCGTCCGCAACAGCGGCGAACAGATGCGTCGGCTGTCCATCCTGAAACAGCAGGAAGGGCCGTTCGAAGCTGCCCATCCAACGCTCCGATCCGTCCTCCCATCGGACGCGCCGGGAGTAGGATTTGGGCTGGTCCGCGAGCCTCCAGTCCCTGCCATCCGGAGAAAGTGCCAGAATGCCGCCGTGCTTCTCTCCGCTCAGCTTCCCTTCCATGTCTTTCGCGATCATGGCATACCCTTCCGCCGTACGCCAAATGAACGGGTCTTCGATATGAAACCGTTCCGGCGGAAACAGCGGCGTATCCTGAATTACGCGATAAGGCCCTTCATATCCTGCTGCCTCTGCTGCGCCCAGCGTCATTTGCCCATGGGCTGTGCCCTCATACCGCCGGGCTTTATACACCAGCAGCACGGAGCCATCCTCCCGGATACATGGCGCCGGATTCGAGGTCAGGAAGCTGTCGAACTTGCCCGGCCTCGTCGGCAGAATCGGCGTATCGAGACGCTTCCACGGCCCATAGACGCTGTCGGCGACGGCCAGCCCGACACGCTTGTTCGCCCTTGCCGCAATGACGCGGCAGTCGTCCGCCTCCACCGTCTCTCCTGGCCGCGGCTCAGGGAAGGGATGCGTCGATCCCATGTAATACAGCAAATATTTGCCTCCATACCGGATGATTTGCGGGTTATGGGTGCTCCGTCCGTCCCAGTATTCCGCTCCCCGCGCAGGGAATATGGTTTCTTCGTAGGTATAGGGTCCTTCCGGGATATCGGACGAGGCTCGGACGATTTCCGAGCGGAGCAGCCAGCCCGGGTGCATCGGCAGCCACTTCGGCCACCGGGACGCAAACATATGAAAGCGTCCGTCCACTCCGCGAACGACCGACCCGCACCATACCCACCAGCCTTCCATCCGAAAGCCCCCTTCCATGGGGGCAGGCAGCATCCGGTCAAACAGTGAAAATGTCACGTTCTCCCTCCGTTCATCATTAAGTTTCTCGACCTTCTGTTTTTGCCAAATGGCACGCGTCATTCACGATTCAGCGGTCTCGGTTTCACGATCAGACCGTCGACTCCGCCAACCCGTACCGTTTCGCCGCGCTGCCATGCAGCCATTCCGCGGCCAGTGCCAGCGCATCCTCACGGCTCAGCCATTCATCCCTGACCTGCTCATCGAGAAAACGGGCCAGCAGCTGCTTCACGATTAGCAGCTTGCCGTACGTCCATTCGATGCAACGCGCATCCGAGACGATCAGCGAGCTTTTGAGCGGGGTTAACGCCTCGAGCCGGTACTGCATGCTCTGCGTGTATGTGCTGGCACGGAAGTTATACCACCACATGCCGCCTACGTGAACATTGGCAAAATTCCAGGCCGCCTGTACGACGTCCAAATTGTTCAGTTCCGATGCAACCACCAGCTCAAACGGGATATTATAACGCTCAAACAAGCCATACAACTTTACGATCCGGAGCGGATCGTTCACAGGGGCGGCCGAACTGCTCCCCCATCTTCGTTCCACGCCGAGGAACAGCTGAAGGAACATGCCCCGCTCCTGCAGACCGGAGCAGACTTCATGGAGAAGCAGCATCATGACCTCATCGGTCCGACCCGAAGTTTCAAGCTTATAATCCTCATGCGCCGCTGCATCATAATGAGGGAGCGTCGTCATGATCCCCGGACAGCCCATCTCATGATAGGACTTCAATTGCTCGGAAATGAACGCTTTCGCCAGCGTGAAACGGTCCTGGCGTTCATTGGCTGCGGAGGAGACGATGCCGGCGGCAAGCTGCGGCAGCCATCCGTCGATCCGGGGCAGCAGCAGGGCATCCTCCCGCATACCGTCAAATATGGCATGTTCAGGGCGGTTCACAACAAACCGCTTCACATGCAGCCGGTCGGCCACGCTTTGAGCCCAGCCTGAAGTACTTCTCTGCGCGCGTACAGCATCGTCCGCCTGAAGCACAGACGCCGTGTCATGGATGGTGATTCCGTATAAATCCCCCATGATCGCCGTAAAAGCACGGTTCATCATCGTATTACGGGTAGCCTTGTAAGCTCTAACGAAGGCTTCCGCCCGCTCTGGTACCGGCAGCTGTGCCGCATCCTTCGGATATCCCGCCGTCTGCAATTCTTGGTTCAACCAGAAATAATCGGCGATTTCCCAAAAGTCGGCCGCGCACAGCTTATCGCCTATCAAATGCGTATGCGTATCGATCACAGGCAGACGCATAATTTCTTCTAATAATGAAGATATATTCATGATCCTTGTCTCTCCCCTCTCATTAGCTGAACGTCAACTGCAAGGTTAGGGATTCTCCCTGTTCAAGAAAGATGTGGATTTGCCGATTCTCAGGCAGTCTGCCTCCGTCCCGCAAGCCGCTGCAAGCTTCGGGGAGCACGAGGGTAACGGAACCTCCAGCCCTCAAAGATTGGAGCCGAACATCAAGCGTGCCATTCTTCCTGTCCCATGCGATGTCTACCTCGTAGCCTCCGCATGCCAGCATTCCAGCGGCACTTCCGGAGAGGAATCGCTTCGGCAGGGCTGGGAGGATTCGGATCATGTTGGGATCGGAGTACAGTAGCATTTCCTGAAGCGCAGCCGTCATCCCCATATTCGCATCAATCTGAAACGGAGCCCACTCCATATCCAGGCCGATGCCCATGCCGCGCCAGTCGTTGTGAAGCGTGAAGAAATTATTGATCACGGCTGATCTGGCCAGCAGATCCAAGCACTCCAGCGCCTTATCCGCTTCGCCCATGCGGGCGTACAAATTGGACATATGAGCAAGTGACCATCCCGTCTGCTCCTTTAATCCAACGACCAGCCTCTTTCTTAACGCGGTCTCGAAGGCTGCAAACAAACCGGGATCGGTCTCCCGCGTTACCTCTTTGCCCGGGAACACCGGATAGAGGTGCGACTGATGTCGGTGATGGTATTGATCCTCATAGGCAGGATGCATCCATTCGCGGACTGCGCCGTCTGCATTCACCTGATACGCCGGGATTTTGGCGATCATGTCTTTCCAACCATCGATTTCCTCAGCATACAAACCTTCCTGAGCGGCACCCTCAACCAGCTGGGTCAGCACTTCCTTGGCGATGGCAAAATCCATCGTCGCATTCATCGCCGTTCCCTTAGGTCCACCCGCGCCGTTACCCGGCCGGTTCTCGGGCGAATGGGATGGGCAGCTGATGTACAGACCATCGTCCCCGGTAATCAGGAAGTCTTCATAGAACAAAGCCGTCTCCCGCAGGAACGGCAGGGCCCGGTTTCTTAAAAATTCCCTGTCGCCCGTGTACAGGTAATAATCATAATAGTGCTGCGCGATCCAGCCCGCCGCCCCGGTCCAGTGGATAATGTGGGGCGCGATCGTCTTCAGCAGGCCGGAGTCCGGCGCGGTCGGCGCGGGGATCCAGATCCCCCTGCAGCCATAGATACAGCGCGCGTTGCGGCGATAATCGTCCATCTGCCGCTCCACGTAATCGAATACGGGCAGCAGCAGCTCGGGCATATGTCCCGTGAGCGCCTGCCAATACATCATCTGCAGGTTCTCGTTGGCCATATGGAACGCCCAGAAGCCGCGATATTCCCCGCACCATAAGCCGTATAAATGGCAGGGGTCCCCGCCTTCGCGCGAGCTTGCAATCAGAAGATAACGCCCGTAGGCCCACATCTTCTCCAGCATGGCCAGCGGGGCTTCGCCGCGGTAGGCTTGTAGCAGCAGCTCTTCGTTCGATGCCTCTCGTCCGGGAGCATCCAGATTCAGCGTCATCCGCTGAAACAAGCGTTCATGCTCCTCAATGTGCGGCTGCAGCAGCTCGGTGTAAGACCGATGTTCTGCGGCCAGCTCGTGTTTCAACCTTTTCCAGGCCGCTTGACGCGGCTCATGAACAAACAGTTTAACCAGGATCAATGCCTGCGTGGCCCCTTCAAGAACGGACTCGCTGGACATGCTGCTTATCCTGCCATCGATCGTGACCACCCGGGCGACGGCACCGAAGTCGCTCCCGTCGTCATGGCATGCGGCATACCATATGAACTCACCGTCGGACTCTGATTCGCTTCCTGTCGGCAATGGAGCGTCAGGTCTGCCAGGGGGACGCCTGACATCCCCGCGATGATGCAGGTCAAGGGCAATCTTCGCCGATATCGGTTCTGGCCCTGACGACCGCAGCTCATAGACGATCAAATCGTCCGCCCGGGATACGAACAACGCCCGCTCATAACGCGTATGCCCGTCCTGCCAGCGCACCGTTATTTCACCGGATTCCATGTCCAGCTCTCGGCTGTAGTCCTTAAAGCCTTCACTCACGTCCATGCTCAAGTTCAGGTCGCCAAGCGGCAGCGGAACGGCCATGACCGGATCGTAGCCTTGCTCCTTCAAACCGTTGACCAATACATTTTCGGCAAGCGCCTCCTGCCCCTCCATCATCAACCGGCGCATCTCTCCGAGCCGGCCGCTCACGTCGGGCAGATCCGGCGTGCGGCTCTGCCACCATAAGCCGCCGTGCGTCAGCATGACCGTTTCCAAATGGACTCCGCCATACACGGCTGCTCCGGTTATTCCGTTGCCTGCCGGAAGTGCCTCCCTCCACTTGGCTCCCCACCAGGATGAAGGGGTCAGAAGCTTCAGCTTATTCCGTCCGTCTCCGGTTTTCATGCCCATATATTCCCCTCCTAACAGGAGGAAGCCCTTCGCGTGAAAGGCTTCCCCGAAATCAACCTATTTGCGGCTTTGCTGAACGATAATTCCGTCTTTGTTGTTGTAACGCTCCGTGGCTTCTTTGACGATCTCATCGCCGCCCTTTTGCTTATACTCCTCGATGACTTTAGGAAAATCGCTGATCGGCTCTTTGCCGTAGATCATTTTGACCATGTGGTCGATGATGAGCTTCGGCGCCTGGTCCGGACGCTTGGAAGCCAAGTCAGGGAACTGGCTGAAGGATTCCAGGTCCGGCACAAATCCGATACCGCCCACGCCTTCTTTGGCCAGCGTATCATCGAGCGCCTTCAGCACGTCTTGTCCGCCTGGGAGCAATTCGGTACGTTCACGGTTGATCGTTCCGTCACCGACCCAGCGCAGCAGCGAGCGGAATCCGGCTTCGTCCTGAGCGGCTTTGCCTTCCGGCAGCTTGTAATCGATTTTTCCGTCTTTAACCGTGTAATCCTCGCCTTCGATGCCAAAACTGTAAAAGTTTTTCGCTTCAGGCGTCTGCATCCACTCGAACATTTGGATGATCCGGGCCGCTTTCTCTTTGCTGACCTTGCTGTTTATATAGAGCGAAGTGTTAACCGAGCTGTACAATCCATAGCCTTTCTGTCCGTTGTCCCCTATTGGTGACGGGATGATATCGACCTTGGCGCCGGGAACCGCCGCACCGATCTTCGTGCGGAAATCGAGAAGGCTGGCGGCGTTGGCCGTCCACATGCCGGCATTGCCGGCTTCGATATTTTCGCTGTACTGAGGCGCCTGGATCGTCGCGAAATCTTTCTGGATCAGGCCTTCGTCATACATCGTTTTGTAGACGGTCAGCGCCTTTTCCATATTTTCGGCGTTAAAAAACTTCGGTACGACCTGGCCGTTCATTTCGGTAAACTGGTAGCCCAGGGCGTCATACGCACCAAATACGATATCCGCGTATTTAAAATTCTCCCTCATCTGATACGGCGCGCTGAGGCCGAGTTTTTTAAACGCACGCAGGACGTTCAGGAAATCGTCCATCGTTTGGGGCGCAGGCAGACCCGTTTTTTCCAGCAGATCGGTCCGGATGTAAGTGGCGCGGCGGGAAGGGTTGCTTAGCCAGGTTGGCACGCCGTAGATCTTCCCCTTGTAGCTCACCTCGTCCCACGCTTCCTTCGGAACGGCTTTCATCAGGTTCGGAGCATACTCCTTCAGCAAGTCGTCCAGCGGCATAAACACGCCGGCCTGAACCGAACCGGCCATAGACTTATCCGTTGCCCCGCCGACGTTTTGCACGACGTCCGGAATATCGCCGCCGGCGAACATGACGGCCATCTTCGCATCGAAGTCTTTCAAGGGAATCAGCCTGATGTCCAAATCCACGTTGGCTCTCTTCTCGACCTCCTTGACCCATTTCTCGCTGTTGATGTCCTTAGAGCCTTCCGCGTAAGCGTTTCCACTAGTGGTTAAAGAAATGCTGAATTTCACCGGTTTCGATGCGTCGGCCGCATCGTCACTGCCGCTCGAGGCGCTTTTGTTTCCGCAGCCTGCGGTCAGACCCGTGACAAGCGCTGCCGCGAGGATCAGACTGACCCATTTTTTCATCTTATAATCCCCTCTCTTCATGCAAAGTGCAAAAGGTATTCTCTTTGCTGCTGTCCCCATCATAAGGCTTAACCAGGGAAGCTCCCATGGGGCGGATTATTGTCGTGATGTGTTTTTTTGCGGTTTTTTATGGCTGTCTGACCATAAAAAAATCCCGTATTCCATGCTCCGGAATACAGGATTTGCTTAACTATCTTCTTTGTTTGCGCCTAGCCGCTGCCCGCCATGGGCAGGGTCTGCATAGGCGCGGCTGCCTCTTGCCCCACTGGGCTGCTCAGTTCTTTTACGCCGGAAATCGGCATCCGCATAATCATCCGGGTTCCCCACTCGGGACTGCTTTCCACAGTTACGCCGTAGTCCTCGCCGAACACCAGCTGAATCCGCCGGTGCACATTGGGTACGCCGATCCCGCCCGCGCTGCCCCGGTCCTCCTCGTCGGCAAGCCGGTTCTCGCTCAGCTTGGCGCGAAGCTCCTCAAGCCGCTCTGGGGCCATGCCGCAGCCGTTGTCCTGCACACTGACCCAGAAGGAATCTCCCTCTTCGCCGGCATCAATGATAATCGTATGATGATCCTCCACCCCTTGCCTGAAGGCGTGCTGGAACACATTTTCCACCAGCGGCTGAAGCGTGAGCCGGACCATCTTCCGCAGAAGCAGCTCCGGCCTTACCCGTACATCAATCTCGAACGTCCGGCCGATCCGGTGATTGATAATGACCATGAAGTACATGACGTGCTTGAGTTCATTCGCTACCGTGATCTCTTCCAGATTGGTCCTTACCGAATAGTGCAGCATATAAGACAGAGCCCCGACGATCTCCGTAATTTCGTCCGAGTCCTGAATGACCGCGTAACATACGACCGTTTCCAGTGTATTGTACAGGAAGTGCGGGTTGATCTGCAGCTGGAGCGACTGGAACTCGGCCTTCTGCCGTTCGGCCTGCATTTCCTTGTTCCTCAGCTCCGCGCGGTACACCGTGTCGACCATCTCCGACAAGCGGTTCACCATCAGGTTGTAGCGGATCATCAGCTCGGTAATTTCGTCCCGGTGCTTCGGAAGCGGAATGAACTTCCAGTTTCCCTTCTCCGTCTGGCTCATCCCCTTCATGAGCGTCCGGATCGGGGTAGTAATCGACTTGCCGAATCGGCTCGCCAGGAATAACGCCGTCAGGAACGTAATGACCGCAACGACGATAATGGAGCTGCGAATCGTGTTAAGCGGTTTTTGCAGCTGGCTGTACGGAATGGACACCACCAGATTCCACCCCGAGTATTCGGCTTTGCGGCTGATATATACCCGGTCCATTCCCTCTGCCGAACTGCGGAACATCTCGGTGCCGGCCTCGCTGATTTGCTTGCCCAGGCTGGACGGAACGATCGATCCTACCTTGGTCTGATCGTTGTGGTATTGAATCCTGCCTTCGCCGTCCACAATGAAAAAATAGCTGTCCTTCCCCAGATCGATCCCCTTCCACAGGGTAGACAGCTCCTCCGCCTTGACCTCGATCCCCACAAAACCTTTCATGTCCGTGGAACGAAGTCCGCGGATCCGGCGGATCAGCGTCATCATCGGCGTCTTTTCGCCCAAAATGCTGTAATTCATAATGGTCAGCCGGCCGCTTTCATCCGTGTTCTCCTTAAAGTATCGGATCTGTTTGGCGGTATCTTCCGGCTTAAAGGATGGTTCCGATCCACCGTTATAATAATAGAGCGCATTCCCGGAGTAACCGATGATGTAGAGTGCTTCGATCTCGGGATTCCGGATCCACACCGGATCCACGATCGCATCCCGGATATCGGTCATGTAGCGGTAATTTTCGTACTCCTCCCGGTCAGCCGGCAGATCGATGTACCGTTTGACCCTGAGGTCGGTCAGCAGCGCCACCATCGACCGCTGATAAGACGACAAATACAGGTTGGTATGGTGTACGGCATTGTCCACGATCTGGACCATTTGGCTCTTTGCGCTTTTTTGCAGCTGCTTGGCTGAGATGCTGTAGAAGGCGATGCCAACCGCAGACAGGGAAAGAAGAATCACAATGGTAAAATACAAAAGCAGCTTCAGCCTCAGGGATATTCTCATCATTCAATGCCAAAGGAAGACCGGTACTCCGACGGGGATACCCCGACGAAATTTTTAAAGGTCTTCGTAAAATGGGGATAATCCTCGTACCCCACCTTGACCGCGATATCGGTGATCGTCAGGGTCGGTACGGCAAGCAGCCTGCGCGCTTCTTCCATCCGTTTTTTGATCCGGTAATGCACAAAGGTCTCCCCTGTCATTTTCTTGAAAAGGGCGCTGAAATAGGTCCTGGCGAGCCCCACCCGCTTGGCCACTTCCTCCAGTGTGATGTCCTCCGACAGATGCTGGTCGATAAAGGCTTTGGCCTCTTCGATCGGATCCTTGAAATTGCCTTTCCGTGTCAGCTGAAGCTCTTCGAGAATCCGGTCCATTCTGGCGGTAAAAGCGGTCATGACTTCCTTCTTCGTATTGGACGCGCCTTGTGTACCACGGCAACCGGAAAGCGGCTTCCAGCCGCGGCTCTCCAGCCGTTCTGTGATCATGCCAAGGCAGTCGCTCAGCACCGCTTCCATGTTGATCACGTTCAGCCCATCGAACAAGCCCGACCGTTCGCCCTCTTCGATGATGCGAATCGTTTCGTCCCGCTGCAGCAGCCAGATGCTCTGCTCGAGCTGATGCGCCCACCCCACATATTTTTGCACAGGAATAATGCTGCCGGTCATCCCTGATATCAGCTCCTTCAGCGTATCGTGTACGTCCTGCTGGGTCACCGGTTTCAACAAATAGCGCTTGACCCCGTACGCCATAGCCCGCTGTGCATACTGAAAGTCATTATAACCGGATATGACGACAACCTGGACATGGCTGAATTCCCGGTGTATCCGTTCGCACAGCTCCAGTCCGTCCATCCGCTTCATCCGCAAATCCGTCAGCACCAGGTGCGGTTCCAGATTCCGGATCGTCTCGAAAGCGGCCTCCCCGTCATCGGCGGTATAAATTGCGGAGAAGGAAGCCGGATAACGCTGAACCATCTTAACCAATCCTTTTTGAATGACAGGCTCATCTTCCACAATCAAAACTCGCACTTGTATCAAACCCCTTCCTAGAGCGGATAGAAAAAGCGCAGCTGCATTAACGAAAAGAGAAAGAAATGTCGCATCCTATCGGTTGTGCTGGATCAGCACCCCCTGCTTGGCCCGGTACCTCGCCGTCGCTTCCTGAATAATCGCATTTCCGCCGCGTTCCCGGTATTCCCGGACGACCTTCGGCCAATCCGAGATCGGTTCCTTGCCGTAAATCATTTTGACCATATGGTCAACGATCACGGGCGGCGCCTGGTTCGGCCGCTCCGAAGCAAGATCGGGATAGGCGCTGAAGGACTCCAGCTCGGGAACAAAGACGATGCTTCCCAGCCCTTCCTTCGGCAGCGTCACGTCCAAAGCATGGAGCAGATCCTTCCCGCCCGGTACCAGTTCCGTTCTGGCCCGGTTGATCGTCAGATCGTGCATCAGCCACAGCAGTTCGCGGAAGGTCTCCTCGTCCTGCTCCTCCCTTGTCTTCGGAAAATGATACGCAATCGTCCCATGGTCTTCCGTATACGTGTCGCCCTCGATCCCGAAAGAAAAAAAACGCTGAGCCTCATCCGAAACCATCCAATCAAAAAATTGGAGAATGCCGATCAATTTTTCCTTGGGCACATGCTTATTAATGTAGAACGAATTGATGACGGAGCTGTACAAACCGTAGCCTTTCGTCCCTTCCGGCCCTTCTGGTGAGGGGATGATATCGATTTGGGCCCCGGGAACCGATGCTCTGAGCTTGGTGCGGAAATCCAGCAATCCTGCGGCGTTCGCCGTCCAGCTTCCCACTCGGCCTGCTTCGATATCATGGGTATATTCGGTTGATGAGACTGTCGCAAAATCCTTCGCGATGAGTCCCTCAATCAGCATCGTCCGGTATACCTGCAGCGCCTTCATCATATGCTTTTCATCCAAAAATTTCGGAACCACCTCACCGTTTCGGACTTCAAACTGGTAACCCAGCACGTCGTACGCGCCGAAAATGACGTCCGCATACTTGAAATTCTCCCGCATCTCATAGGGAATTTCGACTCCCAGCTTTTTAAAGGCACGGAGCACATCCAGAAATTCGTCGACGGTTCTCGGTACGGGCAGACCCGTTTGCGCCAACAGGTCCGATCGGATATACGTTGCCCGGCGCGACGGATTGCCGAGCCAGGCCGGAATTCCATAAATATGCCCCTCAAAGCTGGTTTCCTTCCAGGCTTCAGGCGGCACCGCTTTCCACAAATTCGGAGCATAAGTCTTGATCCAGTCATCTAGCGGAAGGAACAGTCCCGCCTGGACCGATCCGGCCATTGCGGCCGAGCTTGCCCCGCCGATCATCTGCACGACATCCGGATAGGTATCGCCTGCAAGAATAACCGGCATGCGCCGGTCGAAATCTTTCAGCGAGATCAAAGAGATGGACAGCTTCGTATTTGTCAGCGCTTCCAATTGTTTGACCCAGCGGTCCTCGGATGGATCCGCCATATTCACCGCATAAGGGCTGGCACCGTTGGAAATCGCCAGGCTGAAGGCCGTCGGCTGAGGAGAGGATTTTTTCACACCTTCCTGAGCTGGCTGCGGCGAAGGAGAGGCTAATCGGTCCGCGCTTCCAGCCAGATAACAGAACAGGAGAATAACGGCTGCTGCCAGAATGAAATAAGCTGCTCTTTTCATGCCGGATCTCCTCCCTGCATCCATTTGACTCCTGTTTGACTTGCTTCGCTCTCTTGTTTTGCGCTGCGCGCAAAGCCAAAGTCGCTCACCAATCCAAACCCTTGTCTGCTAGCCTATACTTGAGCGCCGCGCAAATAGCATGACACTGATGTTTAATATCTTATCACATTTCACATCTATGAAAACGTATACTTTTTTTGCTGTAAAAAGATAGTGTCAGGCCTTGATCGACCCGATCAGCATCCCTTTGATAAAGTACTTCTGCAGGAACGGGTACACGATAATGATCGGTACGACGGAAATGACGATGACCGCCATTTGCACGCCAGCCGGAGAGATCTGGTTCACATTTTCAAGCAGGTTGCCGGCCTGACCGAGGTCATTGCTCAGAACGATTTCCCGGAGGCGAAGCTGCAGCGGGTAAAGCGCCCGGTTGTTGATAAAATACAGCGCCGACGAATACGAATTCCAGTGGGATACCGCATAGAACAGCCCCATGGTTGCCATGGCCGGTTTGGACAGCGGAAGAATGACGCTCCACATCGTGCGCAGCTCTCCTGCCCCGTCGATCCGGGCGCTGTCGATTAGCTCCGACGGAAGGGCGACGAAGAAGGAGCGCATGATGAACAGGTTGTACGCGCTGATGGCCGACGGAATGATCAAGGCCCATAACGAGTCAATCAGATGCAGGTTTTTGATCACCATGTAGTTAGGGATCAGCGGCGCCTGAAAGATCATCGTAATCAGTATAAATATCAGCACGACTTTGCGCATCGAATACTCAGGTCTGGACAACGGATACGCCAGTGATGCGGTCAGGATCAAGTTGATCAGCGTCCCGACGACCGTGATGAATACGCTTACCATGAACGCTCGCCAGATGGAGCTGTCACCCAAAATGACATGGTAGTTTGTCAGCGTCCAATCGACCGGGATCAGCTTGACCTTGCCCGCATTGATCGCCTGGCTGCTGCTGAACGACTTGGCGAGCACATGGAGAAGAGGGAATACCATCAAGCATCCGACCAGCGTCAAGAAAATATAATTAAATCCGTCAAATAAGCTGCCTTTGTTTTTCATTGTGCCATCCTTCTCCTTTCTAGTATAGTCCTTCGCCCGAAGCCCGCTTACTCAGCGTATTCCCGATCATGACGAGCACCAGTCCGACCACCGATTTGAAGAGGCCGATCGCCGTCGTGTAGCTGTACTGCTGATCAATGAGGCCGACCCGGTAAATGTAGGTGTCGAGGATGTCGCCCTTGCTTTCATTCAGCGAATTGACGAAGACGAATACGCGTTCGAAGCCGAAATCAAGGAAGTTGCCGATATGGAGCAGGAACATGATGGTGATGGTCGGCAGGATGGCCGGAATCGTGATCGACAGGGTTTGTCTCCAGCGGCTGGCACCGTCGATGCGGGCAGCTTCATACAGCTCAGGATTGACGCTGGCCAGTGCGGCCAAATACACGATTGTGCCCCAGCCGCTGTCTTTCCAGATCCCCGTTCCGACCAGGATGCTCCGGATATACGAATCCTCGCCCAGAAAGTAAATCGATTTGAGTCCGAACGCATTCAATATCTGGTTCACGATGCCTGTCGTCGGCGATAATATGCCAATCATGATCCCTCCGATAATGACCCAGGAGAGGAAGTGAGGCAGATAGACGACCGTTTGGAGTATGCGCTTGTACACGACTTTCCTCAATTCGTTCAGGAGCAGCGCAAAGATAATCGGAACCGGAAAGGCAAAAATCAGGTCATAAAATCCGATCAGAACCGTATTTTCAAGAATCCGCAGAAACTCCGGGTAAGTGAACATCCGGCGGAACTGGTCGAGTCCGACCCATGGGCTGCCTGTAAAGCCCTTGAAGATGTTATAGTTTTGAAACGCCATGACGGACCCCAGCAGGGGCAGGTATTTAAACACGATAAAATAAATGATTCCAGGCAGTGAGATCAGGTACAGCGCCTTGTATTTGCGCAGATTGCTCATCCGCCTTTTTGGTGCGGGCAAGGCCGGACTGGAGGCTGAGATGGCGGCTGGCGCTTGTTCTGGCATAAATATCGCTCCTTTTTGTATAGATCGCTTCATCGCTATGTTAATCTTTTTGTCCGGACCCTCGGAATGGGGATTTGTCGCTTCACTTGTGTTTTATTACGGTGGCGTTCATCCTTTGCGTGCCCGAATGCCGCAGCTTTCCCCAGCTGCCAAGGTTATCACATATTCAAAACCGGAAGGGTCATCATTGGACTTATCGCCCGAGGCACCGGCTTCCAGGTGACCGGAAACTGCCAACTCCAAGGGGACGGGAGACCACAGGCGGCACAAGCCCGCCTTGGAGGAGCGGATCGTCAATTCGTCAAGCGTCCCTTTACTCCAAGATAGACCTACGGTATACCCCCCTCTTGCCCGAAGGCCTTCAACACGGCCCGAGCGCCACGCCTTTGGCAGGGCCGGCAGCAGCCGGATTTCCCCCGCATGGGATTGCAGCAGCATTTCCCCCGCTCCTGCAGCTCCGCCAAAGTTGCCGTCGATTTGAAAAGGCGGATGGCAGTCCAGCAAATTCGGATACGTGGAAACGGCAAACAGCTTCATCAGATGCCCGTAAGCCTCCTCCCCCATGCCAAGCCGGGCATAGAAAATGACGATCCAGGCCCGGCTCCAGCCCGTATGGCCGCCGCCTTCGGCGAGGCGCCGCGCGAGCGTCCGCTCGGCAGCGGCCGCCAGCTCCGGCGTGCGACGCACATCAATCAGCTCACCCGGATACAGGGCGAACAGCTGCGAAATATGCCGGTGCCCGGGGTCGGCCTCCTCATAATCGCGCAGCCATTCCATAATTTGCCCGTGTTTACCAACAGCCGGGCGCGGAATGCGTTCGATCGTCTCCCGCAATTCGCCAAGAAACGACTGATCCTCCTCGCCGATGATCGCCGCCGCTTCCAAGCAGGCGGACAGCAGCGTCAGCGCGATTTGCGAATCCATCGCCGGACCGATGCACAGGCTGCCGCTGCCTCCGTCCGAAAGAACGAACCGGTTCTCCGGAGAAACCGACGGTCCCGTAACCCGATAACCGTCCTGCTCGATCATGTAATCAAGAAGAAATAGCGCCGCTTCCTTCATCGCTGGGTATGCCCGTTCGGCAAGAAAAGCCGGATCACTCCCGAAACGGTAGTGCTCCCATAAATGGAGGCACAGCCATGCGGCGCCCATCGGCCACACCGTGCAGGTCATCAAAATCCCTTCCGGCCGCGTCTCGGCCCACAGATTCGTGTTGTGATGGGCAGTAAAGCCCCGGCAGCCGTACATCTCGCGAGCGGTAGCCCGTCCGTTAGGCAGCATCCGGTCGATCAGATCGAACAGCGGTTCATGGCAGTCGGATAAATGGAGCACTTCTGCCGGCCAGTAATTCATCTGGACGTTGATGTTGATCGTATACTTGGATTCCCACGGCGGGGTATAACTGTCGTTCCAAATCCCCTGCAGATTGGCCGCTAAGGTGCCCGGACGGGAGCAGGATATCAGCAAATAACGCCCATATTGAACGTAGAGGGCCGCCAGACCGGGATCTTCAATCTCCTCTTCATCAGGCAGCAAATCGTTTCTTTTTCCTTCGCCGCTTTCATGTCCCAACGCATTCTGCAACCGGAGCAGCCGCTGGTCTGTAGGAAGCGCGGCAAGCCGATCCCCGTCCGGCGTCAGATCGATCGCAAAGCGGCCGAACCGGGACGCGTACTCGTCTGTATGCCGTTTCAACAGCGTTTCAAACGGTTTCGCCGCTGCTCTCTCCAGCTGCTCCAGGCAAACCTCTGCCGGCTGCTTCACCCGAAACGTGCTATGCGCCGCCAGCAGCAGGGTCACGGCATCCGCTCCTTCGATTGAAAGGTAATCACCGATAACCCGCTGCCGTCCTCCCTGAATTACGGCACGGAAGGCTGCACTGAACCGGACGCCGTCCGTTCCGCATTCCCCGTCCATGACGATGGCTCCCGAAGGGTCGGTCCGGCAGCCATAATCGAGCGGACGGCGCATGAGATTGACGGCCAGCGTAAGCTGGCCCGGCTGGTCCGCGGTCAATCGGATGACCAGAACCCCATCCGGTTCGCTGGCGAAATAGCTCCGCCGATACAGGACGCCCTTGTGCCGGTATCGAACATCCACAACGGCTTGCTCCAAATCCAGCTGCCGCTCGTAGTCTTCCGCAGGCCCTTCCTGATCAAGGAATTTGATCATCAGATCCCCTAGAGGCTGGTATGGCTGCTCATATTTTGGGGAAGCCGTCATCGCCATTCTCGCCAAGTGCTCCGCTTCTGCCTGCTTTCCTACCTTAAGCAGAGTCCGGATCTCAGCCAAATATGGCTGGGAACGGGGATTGGCCGCCCGTCCCGGACCGCCGTACCAAATCGAATCCTCATTGAGCTGGACTTTTTCCAACCCCGGCGTGCCGAACACCATTGCACCCAGCCGCCCGTTCCCTATGGGCAGCGCTTCGTTCCACCCGGCTGCCGGCCGGGTGTACCATAATCGAATGTCCCCCGTAGTTGCAGATGTATGCTCTTGCAAGCTGACATCCTGTTTGACCACATGCTTCACCTCTCCTCTTCCTCCGGCTTTTGCTGCAGACACATCTATTTGGGTATACCCACCTCAAAAATGATCGCTTTCATCGGCACATCCCCGTCATTCCGAAGGCCGTGCCTCCACCAAGGCTTGTTCAGGACGATGTCCCCGGCTTCCACCCGGTACGTTCTTCCGTTCACTGTCATCAAGCCGCTTCCTTCAAGCAGAACGTACAGTTCTTCATCCTCGCGGTGACCATGCAGGCCGATGGATGACCCTGGCGGGATGACCGTGTAATGCAAAAATTTCAGCGGCGTATCGAAATCGCCGCTCCCGAACAGCTTGCTGCCATGCACCAAGCCTTCACCCCCATGGCTTACGGAGCCTGTAAGTTCGGCCCGAAGAAAATTGCGGATAACGGCCGGCCCATATCCCCAGCTGTCCGAGGGATCCACAGGGACGCCTGTCCGGAGAGACCTTCTCGTGTAATCCGCCAAAGCCTGATTTTTCAAATAATCCCTGGCATTTGTTTCACCCGGGCGGTGTTCCTCCAGTGACCGCAAAAACTCGGTGAACGGCCCCGGGGCGTCCACATCGCTAAAATCCTCAATCCGCCGGACGCCATCCACCGTCACGAGCTCGAGCACGCCGCCCACAAAGGTCAAGCTGCCCAGCGATCCCTCGATCCGCCAATCGCCGGCCCACTGCGTTTCCCGCCCCTGGCTGGTCAAGGAGCACCGAAATGAGGCCTGGATTCCGGCCTGCAGGTCCATAACAATATGAAACACATGCCTGCGTGAAGCATACAGCCTGCTCACTTCGCGGCCGGACAAATACCGCAGCAGGTCAAAATGGTGAATGATGACTTCTTCCAGCACTTCGTCCCGTTCCAGTGTTATTTTTTGGCGCTGCCTGAAAAAATCGCATTCCATGGACCGCAGCTCACCGATCGCCCCTTCGTCCAGAAGCTGCTTCAGCCTGCGAACCGCTGGAAACGTACGGTAGTTTTCCGCGATCATAAACGGAATTTGCTCCTGTTCAGCACGCTGCACCATCGCGGCGGCATCCTCATAATTGTCGGCGATCGGCTTTTCGCATAATACCGGCAGTTTATGATCGAACGCCAGCTCGTTAATGCGCTTGTGAACCTCCCTTGGGGTAACGTTGATCAACAGATCTGGCTGTTCCCGCTCGATGGCTTCCCGTACATTTTCGTAAAAAGGGATTCCATCCGCCTCTACCGCCGTCCTTTTACCAGAGTCTGTATCTGCAACGGCGAGTTCTATATCCGCATACTGGGACCGGAGCTTCCTGTACCAGCCGCCGCCAAAACCTCCCATTCCAACGAGAAGCGCTTTCATAATTTGGCCTCCTTTTATTGAACAGCATCTTTCAGATTTATTCCGCTCATTGCGTGATTCCAGCCTCCATGCTACTCCTGATCCGCCCGTCTCTCCATGGCATAGATTCCTAACGGTTGTGTTTTTTTATGCTTAGATAAAAAAGAACCATGATTCCGCCCGCCGTACTCTAAAGAGAATAGGATGGGAATCATGGCTTCATCGTCTGGCTTCATTCAACAAACTGTGGATGCTGCTCAGCCGGAACTGGCTGTTGGTTACTTTTGTATGTTGTTCAGCGCTTTTTTGCCCAGCCGCTCCTCCAGCTGCTGTTTATACAGGCTCTCAACGGTCACATGCTGGCCGTAATTGTCCCAATATCCGTCGCTGCGCGGGCGGGGATCATAGTCGCTCGGAACCAGCCCGGGCACCTTCTCGCCGACATGACCGATGGCATAGTTCTGTGCTGTCGGCGGCTGCTGGGAGGTGAGCTCTCCTTCCGTGTTCCAGCTCACATAGTTGGCCCCGGCCCATCCATGGCCGCTGCCGAGCCAGGCTCTGTCCCGGATGGAAATCGGAGCCTTGATGTTATCGAACAGTCCGCCTACGGACCAGCGGTGATGCGGTTCGCTGGTGTTATAATTTTTGACCGCCTCACCGTCCAGAAACACGTTTGGCCCCTGCACCCTGCTGTCAACGACAAACGCATGTCGCGCGGTCTCCGTATAGATCCGCTGTACAAAATTCAGCTGGCCCATCTGATGGATCACGTACCGGCGGCCGCCGGTGATGATGCTGACCATGTCGTACATTTTGCTGTCCTGAACGGTGATCCATTTGGAGTTGCGGCTCATCTGAACGAGAGAGTACGACAGATGATACCCTGTTACATCCCGGACCCAGCCGTTTTTAACACTGTTAAACACGACAAAGCGCTCGGCATGCTTCTCGTCCGCATAATACGGGTCGGTCGTATCGTTATCCATGACGGTATCGATGACGCTCGGATCGAAGTCCGAATCCACTCGCATATTTTCGACGCCTACCTGCTGAATGCGGGCCTCATCCGTGTATTTGTAGATTTCACCGCCGCCCCACTGGCGCTCGATCGCGCTTGCCAGCGGCGCATCGACCGTAATCGAATTGCCGTCGACGGCCGTGATAACCCGGTCAAAATCCAGGTTGAACGGAGACCACTGGGTTACCGTGCCGCCCGGACGGTTGTAAATGTAATCCATGCCGATGGCATGAATCCAGTTTTTATCCCCGATCCGGCGGACGACGATTTGGTCGCCTACATGATAGGCAGTGGCGTCTTCCACATGAAAGGTTCGCGCACCCGATGGCACGTACAAATCGGAGATCGTCTGCTTAGAGCCACTGTCCAAAGTAAGGCCGACATTCTCCCCGATTTCGATCAAATTGCGTGGATTGGCCCCGGTGCCATAAATAAGCGTCCCTTTTTCGTCCTGACCCATACCCCGCAGCACGATCCCGCCGGCTTTTACGGTCAGTGTGCCGCCGACGTCATAACTGCCTTTTTTCAGCAGGACCGTGCCGCGGAACCCGTCCTTGCCGAGCGGAAGCCGGGCCACCTCGTCGATCGCCGCCTGGATGCGTGCGGTATCATCCCCCTCACCCGGAGATACGGTGGCTTTTACAGGCACATTCGGTATCTTTACACCACCGCCCATATAGCCGACATTCGAGAAGTCGAGAATTTGGTTGCCGCGGTAATCGCCGACGTATACCATCTTCCCGTCTTTACCCAGGAAAGCGATTTGGCTCTGTCCCGCAGGAACGCCTTTGGGATCAAGCACGGTAAAATAATAGGACTCGTACACGGGTTCCTTGCCGCTCTGTTCAATCGTCAACCGCAGCTGATAGGACCCTTGCTGGTCCGCTTTCCCCACAGGCGTCCATTCCACCGCTTCTCCTTTAGTCAGCGCCATCTCTGGCAAGGCATCAACCGTCTTGATTCCGTTATAAATCAATTCGCCTGTGACATTTCCGTTTACGGTAGGCGTAAGGGACACGGTCGGATAAACGTCCTGCGGTTCGATGACGGCCGGCTGTCCGATTTCGGTCTTCATCCGCGGGTGCGTCAGTGTGGAGTTCACGACATACGCTTCACCTTGAAAGGCTGCGGGATCATCAACCACCACCCAGAGGTCGCTTGTCTTCAAGTCTTCTGTTGTATGTACGACCGCCTGCATCAGCGAAGCCCCGACCTGGTTCGCCGTCACGGTTCCCGAAGGAGATACGGACACGTCCATGGTGGAAGATTTATAGGTTTTCGCCACTTCGCTTAAATCCACGACGCTGCCGGATTTCAGTTCACCTTTCAAAAACAGCGCTGCTTCTTCTCCTTTGTTCAGCCGGATTTCACTGTTGTTCGCGTATTCCTTTCCGGCCGCATCGGTAAAATAGATCCGCTGAAGGTCCGCCGGTGCAGGTACCTCCGTACTGTTATACACGGACAGCTCGGACAGCTGCACGTTCAGGTCTTTGCTGAGATTCAGGCTCAGCTTCAAATACCGTGCGCTGACCGCCTCAAAGCTGGCGGTTTCCGATGCGCTTAAATCCTTGTTTTTGCTGAATGCTTCATTCCAATTCGTCTGGTCGTTCGAATAGAGCAGCTGGTAATCCTTCAGATTGTCTGCCCGGTTCAGGTTGAACATCACCTTGTTGAAGGTTTCCTCCTTACCCAAGTCGATGGAAAGCCACACGTTCATATCATCCTTTCTGTCGGCGGCTGATGGCTGCCATACCGTTTCGCCTTTGCCGTCCACCGCGTTCGCTGCGCTGCCCGAGCTTGCCGTCGCTGTACTGCCAACCGCCAAGTTCACGTTCTCGGCCGCAGCAGCGTCAACTGCCTGCTTTCCTCCGGCCATTACAGCTTGGGAGCATATCAACAATACGATTAAACTTGCGCTGACCCTTTTCCTCCAACCCGTCAAATCATATCCCACCTTTCTTGTTTTGAAATCGCTTTCATAATAACAAGGCTCTTCACCGTTTAACATGTCGTTTTTATCGATCGGTTTGTGTTTTCTTATTCCTTCCTCTAGACAGACAAAGACGGCGCCCGGCCAACATGGGAACCATGCTTCCGGAACCGCCGTCTATTGATGACTTCATACTAATTATCAAATCTCACCGCGGAGGCCATGATCCACCCTACTTACCGGGAAAATCGTCCGGCTTCGCTTACCACTTCATGTTTTTGATCAGCTATGCTTGGATACAACCTGCTCGTAAACGCTCTTCGGCCGAAGGCCGACCAGCTTCTCGACAGCCTCCCCGTCGCGGAACACGATGACCGTCGGAACGGACATCACCTGATATTGGCTGGCGGTAGCAGGGGACTCATCGCAGTCCACCTTCAAAAAATGCACCTGATCCCCCATCTCTTCAGACAATTCATCCAGCATGGGGAGCAGCTTCTTACAGGGAGGGCACCATACCGCTCCAAATTCCACCAATGTGGTTCCTTGGGTACTTATTTGCGACGCAAACGTCGTATCGTTAACCGCTTGAATACTCATTTAACCTTCCTCCTGACCGGATAGGGATCGTTCGAGCAGGATGGAATCGATACGCTCGGTCAAATTGGCCCGGATGCTGGTCAGCACCTGGATCTGTTTATCGATCTCCTGAAGCTTTTGCTGGTAGATCGGCAGCACGTCTTTACAAAAAGCTTCCTTGTTCTGCAAGACGCACTGCAGAATTCCGGATATTTCGTCTGTGGACAATCCGAGGTTCAAGTACAGCTGAATGGCCTGCACCTGCTCGACCGCAAACGGGGTGTATTCCCTGTACCCGTTCTCCTTTCGCAGCGGCGTAAGCAGCCCCTTTTGTTCATAGTAACGAAGGGAGCGAATGCTAACACCGGTCCGCTCCGCCAATTCTCCAATGTTCAAGGCCCCATCTCCTCCTTCCTGCTCGGTAGGTCTTTATTGTAAACCCTGACACTAATGTGAGGGTCAAGAGGCAGGCCAATTATTTTTTTATAAAAAGCTTTCGTATGCGTTCGGAAAATTCCTGTAAATTAATGTTCAACGGATCGAGATGGTTATAAGCCGTCTTCACGGCTTCAATCAGCCATAAGGGAATCCTTTTGCCTTCCAGCAGCGGATACACGTTATCATACGCCCATTCCAGATGCTCCCACCGCTTATCGTTTCCGCTCTGGACATATTCAGACACGTCAATGACTTTCCCGCGACCGTCTTGAAGCAGGACATTTTTCAGATGAATGTCCCTGGGGTTAAGCCCTTTGCTCCTTACAAATGCACGGGCGGCGTCCACGTCGTCAATGACCTGCCTTGGCACCGGGATCCCGTAGAGGAGGCAATCATACAGAGTCATGCCTTCTTCCCGGCTGATGACGACATAGCGTTCTCCTGACCCGTAAAACACAGGAAAAAACGGACTGCCTATCAGCCGGCTGTACACATGAATTTCCGCCTGCTTCTTTGGAAGCGCAGCTTCCGTGTACAGCTTATATGCATACGCTGGAAGCGGTTCGTATACAAAAACAGCCGCGTCGGTTCCGATGCCGATACAGACTAAATCCTCCGAATCACCGGTTATCGCCACCGGCTCGTTGCTGCCTTGTTTCAGCACTTCCATTCGGGATAAAGCATGTTCGGCCTGCTTCCACTCTTCACTGTTGTTCATTGTTCGACCGCCTCCTGCGAGCTTAGGTTTTACTTATTCTACAGTATTGGTGCCGGGTAATCCAAGTGGATGGCAGCTCGTTGGTTACACCCAGGACTTCGCTCCCGCTGTAATATAAAACCACCGCCCCTTTATATCAGATGAAGGATGCGGTGGTTCTGCTTTCAATGGCTATGAAATGACGAATGATGATAGCAGGTTACGTATTATACCTTACTTTTTATCCAGTTTGACGTCGAACGAGGATCCGGCGTCTCCTGCGAAAACAACGGTTCCGTCCTTAGGCAGGACAACTTGGTTAGATCCGCTGACTTCACTCATATTTACGAGCTTGCCTTCGGCGTCATAAACGACGAATCCTCCTTCAACCGGAAGCTTCACTGTCATCGTTTTTCCGGCGGCTTGCTTCGGAACCGTGAACCATCTTGCATAACCATCGGCCTTGATGCTGACGGTCGATTGTTTGCCATGGTACAGCGGCTTCACCAGATCCTCGCTGACGAACACGCTGCCCGCGGCTTCCAGGTATTCGGCTCCGTCTTTTTTATAGAAGCTGTATTCCGACGTGTCCCGGCCGCCCATGCCCGGAACCTGAAGAACGCTGGCTGCCGTATTAGGCCCGGTAATTTTTTTGTCGTTCAAATACCCTTGGAAATCTTGGGCCCGCTTGATCTCCAGCGTAGGCTTCATCAAATACATGACCGATGTGTATTTTTCGTTCACCGGATAATAGGTTTTACCTTCACGCTGATCCCAAGCTTTGGCCGCGTCTTTCGTCAGCGGGTTGCTGTCCAGCTTTTGGGCCAGATAATGGGACAACGCCATTTGTCCAAGCTCAGGAATGCTGCTGTATTCCTGGACCCAGAGGTAAGTCAAGCCATTCTTTTCCTTCACAATGCTGACTTTCGCGGTACCCGCTTCGTTTACGAACGTTCCGTTCGAAGTGTACACATACTTCTCGGCAGGATACTCAGGCACATTCGGAACCGTGACGGACATCATTCCATCCTTTAGATCAACTTTAACCAGTTGATTGGTCGAGCCGTAATATCCGGCATCCTTCTTCAGATCTTCCGGCATGCTGGCCGGAACCGGTTTACCGAACGATTTGTCGGGCTTGATCTCTTTGATCGTCCCTTTTTCTTTCAGCGCTTCCAGCAAAATCTGTGTCGCTAGGAGCTGGTTCGTCGAGCTGCTTCCGCCTGAAGATACGACAGCCGCAGCCATATTCTGCTCCGGAAGGGCGATCAGCGAGGCGTGGTACAGAATCGTGTCCCCGCCTTTGACGACTGCTTTGATGCCATAATCGTTAAACGGATACAGCCTTACGCTGTCCCAGCCAAGGCCGTAATCGAAGGAATTGTCTGCATCTTTCGGCCACAATCCTTTTTTGTATTCAGGCTGACCCATAGCTTCCACCGACTTGGCTGACAGGATGCCCTGCTGTTGTCCGGTAAAGATTTGCGAGAACCGTGCCAAATCCTCCGCGGTGGAATAAATGCCTCCCGTTCCGATCACATTTACCGTTTCGTTCGGCAGCTGCTGCTGAATGCCGGGATAATAGAGACCTGCCGTTTGGGAAGGATCCACCATATCCTGCGAAGTTTTGGTATTCTTCATGTCCAGCGGTTCGGTGAAATATTGATGAACGAAGGCGGTAAATTTCATCCCGCTTACACGTTCCACCAAGATCTCCGCCAGCGTAAAGCCGTCGTTGCAATACACCGAGAAAGCGCCCGGATCGGCCTTCAAGCTTTGCTTGGACAGCTGCTCAAGCAGGGTGTCGTGCGCGTAAGGATCGGAGTCTTCAAACAAAAACGCATTATTCAGGCTGGAACCTTGAATCCCGGAGGAATGGTTCAGCAGCATGCGCGGGGTAATTTGCTTGTAGCGCTCATCCTTCATTTTGAATTCCGGTATGTACTGTACAAGCGGGGTATCCAGGTTGATTTTCCCCTCGTCAACCAGTTTCATGACGGCGGCGGTCGTAAACATTTTACTCGTTGAGCCGATGCCGTACATCGTGCCGCTCGTTAGCGGAACCTTGCCCCCTTGATCATTCGTTCCGGTTTGGCCGGAGACTTGAATCTTCCCTTGGTCGATGAGCGTGTACTGCACGCTGATCGTCCCGTACTGCTTCGTGAGCAGTTCCGCTTTTTCTGCGGCGATTTGTTCAAGCCCCTTGGCGGCCGGAACCGTCGCTTCCGTGCCGGACGCCATCGCTGCGGTGGGAACCAGCGGGGTCAATGTCAGTGCGGCGGTCAGAAGCCATGCCATCCTTTTTTTCATGAATGAACCTCCTATTGTTGGACTATTTGGTACTACGTCATTCACCCCGGTTTTGGTTCAGTTTTCCAACAAAAAGGGAACATCGTCTCATACTGCGGTTCGGCATAGGACCAATTATCTAGCTTGCACACGTAAGATAATTCATGCCGCAGCGCACTAGCTGCAAAAGCAGACCATTCGAACAGGATGTGCAGATCCCCGTTCGCATCAAACATGTGATCGTCAGGGTTGAACGCCGCGTTGTCCCACCGGTACAGCTGCCCTGACCGGTAACCGGAGGCGTCTTCACCGGACCGGATCAACAGGTACACATCTCCGTTCGGTGCTATAGTCAAGACGGGGTAGGTGCATTTAAAGGTGGAAGGCTCATAGAACGATTTAGCCAGGCCAAGCGGGAGATCACGTTATCCCGGCAGATGAAGAAGCGACACCGGAGCCGGCGTCGCTTCTTTGTTATTCGCAGATAGGGACATTTCTTGACCTCTGCCTGGATTTAAGAGTTCTGGACCAAGCTGTATCTGGCGGACAAAACCTGCTCCTCATAGCGTTTCACTTCATGCAGCCACCGCTCACGCACTGGCACGCCCTGCGAAGCGCAGTAGTAATCCCACACGGCCCCGAAAGGGTAGGATTTGAACTCCTCGGTCAAAGCCAGCCGTGAGGTGAAATCGCCGGCAAGCTCCACCTTCTTCAGCTCATCCACCGGTTCCAGCATGGCCCGGAGGAGCGCTTTGATCGTATTTCGAGTGCCGATAACCCAAGCCGCAATATGATTGATGCTGCCGTCAAAGAAATCCAGGCCGATGCTCGTTCTCGGCAGCAAATCACCCCGGACCAGCTCGCGGGCGATTTCGAGCAGCTCATCATCCATCGTTACGACATGGTCGCTGTCCCAGCGCACGGGACGGCTGACATGCAGCAGCAAATGTTCGCTGAACATCAGAATGGACGACAATTTGTTGCTGATCACTTCAGTCGGATGGAAATGTCCGGCATCGAGGCAGACCGATTTTCCCCGCGACAGCGCGTAACCCATATAAAATTCGTGCGAACCCACAACATAGCTTTCGGAACCTAAACCAAACAATTTGCTCTCCACCGCGTCGATGTTATATGACGGATCGATCTCTTCGCTGAAAATCTCGTCTAGCGAATCGCACAGCCGCTGGCGCGGTGAAAGGCGGTCGACCGGCGTATCCTTGTACCCGTCAGGTACCCAGCTGTTGGTCACGCAGGGCTGACCCAGCTCGCGGCCGAAATGCTCGGCAATCTTGCGGGATGCCTTGCCGTGGCGGATCCAGAACTGGCGGATTTCCTCATCCGCATGGCTGAGCGTGAAACCGTCGGCCGCTTTTGGATGGGAGAAATACGTAGGATTGAAATCCAGACCAAGTCCCTGATCTTTGGCCCAATCGACCCAGCGCTGAAAATGGCGGGGCTCGAGCTCGTCAAGGTCAACCTTCTCTTCGGTGTCCGCATATATCGCATGGAGATTCACTTTATGCTTGCCGGGGATCAAGGACAAGGCTTTCTCCAGATCGTCTCTCAGTTGATCCGGCGTGGCCGCGCGTCCCGGATAACTGCCGGTTACCGCAATTCCTCCGCTAAGCTCCGCGTCTCTGAAAAGAAAACCTCGCACATCGTCCCCCTGCCAGCAGTGGAGCGAAATTTTAATTTGCGCCAGCTTTTCCAGCGCCTGGTCGACGTCGATCCCATGCTGGGAATATAACGTTTTGGCATCCTCATAGCTCTTCCGAATTTGTTGATCCATGTTACTTGCCTCCCGAAAATTGGATTTGGTAAATGATCATTTCTTCACGATCCTATTCCAGCGTTCCTTCACGCCGGCCGCGAGGGGGCCTGGTTTATAGCGGGTCACTTCAAAAGATTCGGCAACGGTTTTTCTGGCTTCGTGAATATCCCTGAACACTCCAGTTTGGATCATTTGGACCATCAGGTTGCCGAGCGCCGTGGATTCGACGGGGCCTGCACAGACCTCCCTGCCTATGGCGTCCGCTGTCAGCTGGCAGAGCAGCTCGTTTTTCGCTCCGCCGCCCACAATGTGCAGGACTTCGATGGGTTCTCCGGTCAGCGCTTCCAGCTCATCCAAGTACGTGCCGTAGCTTAAAGCCAAGCTGTCGAAGATGCAGCGTGCCACCTGGGCCACCGACTCCGGAACCTTCTGCCCGGTGTCCTTGCAAAAGCAGCGGATCTCCTCCGCCATATCCGACGGATTTAGGAACCGGTCGTCATTGCAGTCGATCAGACTGCGGTAAGGCTCGCTCTGCTCCGCCATTTGAACCAGCTCAGCAAAGCTGTACCGGTCTCCGCTCTGCCGGCGGACCTCCTGTATTAACCAGAGTCCCGTAATATTTTTCAAAAAACGATAAGTTCCGTACGCGCCCCATTCGTTGGTGTAGTTCGCTGCCATCGTTTCCTTCGTGTTCAGGGGCTGCCTACGCTCCACACCCAGAAGGGACCAAGTGCCGCTGCTCAAGTAGGCCCAGGAACTCCCCTCACGGGCGGGCACACCCAGCACCGCGGAAGCGGTATCATGGGTTGCCGCGACGACAAGGCTGCATAGCGGCAGATCGTACTGCTGCTGAAGTGCCGGGTCCACCCCTCCAAGGTGGGTTCCCGGTTCGGTCAACGCGGCAAACTGTTCCCGCCGCATCCCGAGAATGGACAACAGCTCTGCATCATAATCCCGGCTCTGCAAGTTCAGCAGCTGGGTGGTGGACGCGTTGGTCACTTCGTTGATCCGCCTGCCTGACAGACGGTAATACAAATAATCCGGTACGAGCAGAACTTGGTCTGCCCGTGTCCGTTCTTCCCGGTCATGTGCAAACAGCTGGTAGATCGTGTTGAACGTCAGCTGCTGGATGCCTGTCTTCTCATACAGGGCTTCGCGGGAAAGCAGCTTTTCCAGCTCCGCCGGGGCCGAATCCGTCCGCCGGTCACGGTACGCATAGACTTCCCTAAGCCTCTTGCCTTCCCGGTCGACCAGTGCATAATCCACCGCCCAGGTATCGATCCCCAAAGTACAGGACTCGACGCCGGCCTTCTTGGCTGCCTGCAGCCCTGCAACGATTTGCTCCAGCAAATGCTCGATATCCCAATACAGGGAGTCGTCCAGCTCACGGAAGCCGTTGTCGAATCGGTGGATTTCCTCCAGCACCAGCTTGGAATCCTTCAGCCTTCCGAGAACAAGGCGCCCGCTTGATGCTCCGATGTCAACGGCGATATGAGCATCCATACCTCCATCCCCTTTCTGAACCAAGTTCGTTTTCCTCCATGGAAACGCTTTCGAATCACACTGCCATATCAGGAATAGATTGTGCCGCCAGCATTTCGGCTGCTTCCATATACCTTGTCGCGCAACATTTCCAGCGTTCCATGACCAGATCTTGTTCTATCCTCCTATTTATCATAAAATGATTAACACCCCGGGTAATTTAGGTGAAAGCGACATTTTACCCGGTAATTCCGACATAGCGAGGATAATCATCATGCCTAAGCGTACGGTAAGACTGCTGAGCGGCAGGGAGTATTTCAACAATTGGGATGACTTCTCGATTTTCGTTAACCGCAATGCCGAGTCCTATGAGTTAACCGAACATCACCATGATTTTCTGGAAATGAGTTATGTCAGTGAGGGAACCGGGTACCACCATACCGGCGATGAGGTCATGCCCGTATCTGCAGGGGACCTGTTTGTCATTCCGATCGGCGCTTCGCATGTGTTCCGCCCGGGGTCAACGGCCAAGGACCGTCAGCTGATCGTGTATAACTGCCTGACTTCGATGGAGAACGCCACCAAAATTTTGGAATTGGTACCTGGAGGCGATGAACTGAGAAGGCTTCTGGCTTTTAACGAAATTATGCACTACCGCGACCGTGACGGCGAAGCCAAAGGGTGGTTTGAACGGCTCTATCGGGAGTATTCCGTGGAGCGTACCGGAAGGGAAACCGCCTTGTACGCAGGCATGCTTCAGCTGATGATCTGCATCATCCGGATTCACGAAGCCACAGTGGAAGGGGCACCGCCGCCCACCGTAGGTATGGACCATGTGCTGTCCATGCTTCATGGCCATTACAGCCGTCCGTTTACCGTAGAGGAGCTAGCCGGTGAGCTCGGGATTGGGGAGCGGCAGTTTCAGAGGCTGTTCGTCAAACATACCGGACTCACACCCATCAAGTATCTGCAGCGGATCCGGATTCAGGAGGCTTGCCGCCTGCTCCGGTCAAGTCACCGCCGGATTCACGATATCTCTGGCGCTGTAGGATATACGGACATCGCGTTTTTCAACGGGCTCTTCAAGAAGATTACCGGCATGACGCCAAGGGAATACCGGCAGTCACACGCATCCATAACGAGGACGGCCGCCGGAACGGAAGATGAGTGAGACAATGTAAAAATTCATATACACTATGCATATACACAAATAAAGCCAGTCCCCAAGGGGCTGGCTTCCTTCATGCAATATTTTTCAGGACGTTTCCGCGGCAATCCGCACCGTGTCTCTTCCGGCCCGCTTGGCATCGTACAGCGCCCGATCGGCCATCTTCAGCAGCCGCCGCAGCTCGGCATCCGGCCATTCGCCTCCTATAGGGAGCACTCCCGCGGATGTGTCTTCCATTCCTGCTGTAAGACCTCCATCACGGACCCAGGCTGACGACGGGCCGGTATCGCCCGCCTCCCGGCTCGCCGCTGCTTCCGTCCTCGCAAGGCCCGCCGCAGGAAAGCCGGCGGCGCCAAAGCTTGCCGTCATCGACAGTGGGCCGCCCGCTGTCACAAGCGGCTGCAAGGCAAGGCTGGCGCGTATGCGCTCCGCTGCTCCGGCAGCGTCTACCGGGCTGAGCCCCGGAAGGACGACCACAAATTCCTCACCCCCGTACCTGCCAAACACATCCTCGGGGCGCAGCTGCTCACGGCATACCGCGACGATGTGCATCAGGGCGTCATCGCCCGTGTCATGCCCGAACTCATCGTTGATCCGCTTGAAGTGATCGATGTCGAACAGCAGCAGCGACATCGGCTCCTCCCGTTTCAGGCAGTCATACAGCAGGCCGCTGGCCAGCTTCATAAAATGGGCACGGTTGTAAATCCGCGTCAACCCGTCATAGTAAGCCAGCTGGCGAAGCTCTTCCTGAAGACGCGCTTTCTCGGTGACATCGATCAGCACGATCAGCCGTCCGGCCGGCTGCCCTCCCTGATTACGGATGACAGACGTCCGGATTTGATAGTTGAAGTTCCTCTCTCCAATATGCCAGTTCAATTCCTGGATATCCGCTCCTGAACCGCTATCCATATCGGGATCGTAATGAAGCAGCGGTCCACCGGCGTGCTTTTCCCACAGCCCTTCCAGCGGCTCCCCGATGGACGAGACACCGAGCTCTGGAATCATGGCGCCGGCGGCAGGGTTGTAATCGACCAGCCGGTTGTCCCTGTCGAGCACCAGCACCCCGTCGCGCATACTGGCAAACAGCTTGTCCCGGGCAATCGGTGCGACGTGGAACAATCCTTTGGACACAAGCGCCCATAAGTATAGCGCTGAAGTCACCGTCATGATCACCGGGATCGGATCCATCCCTTCAGGGGTTATGCCGCCCAGGTAAAGAAAGTCTCCGGCAAGCGGCAGCACCAGGCCGATCAGCATCGTGCCGAGCTGAAAGCGGTAAGAAGGCATTCTCCGCCAATGCCTCAGCAGAAGCACGACGCCGCCGATCATGCAGCCGAACGTGTAGGCACCCTGAATAATATACCAAGGACCTCCCACCACGTCCGCCTTAAGGCTGGACCCGCCTGCCCGCAGGACAATATCGCGGTAATAGAGGTGATGCCAATCGTTCGTCATCACGAGCAGCAGCGTGACTGCGGGAATGATGAACATGGCCGTCTTGAGACGCCTTCCCAAATAACGCTCCATACCGAGATAGGACATAATGATCAGCAGATTCAGCGGCGGCAGGAACGGCATGCCCAAGTATTCAAACTTGATCCAGAACTTGATTTCTTCGAGCGAACCGCTGGCAAGTTCAAGCGCGGACCCGAACGTATAAATGGCTGCCAAAAGGCTGAATGCAAAAAAGGTTCTCACCATGGTGAGCTTGGACCTTCCCGACAAGGCAAATAATCCCATCAGAAGATTTAACACACCGGCGGAAACGATCAGAGTGAGGACAGCGGAGTAAGGTGTTCCCATAAGGTTGCAGGCTCCAAATCATGTGTGGTTAGCCGGAGCCGTCGCGGTCCGGTCATTCTTATTCCGATGTTACCACAGGAAATAAGGGCAGGAATACAGAAAAATAATCATCCCGCCATCCAAGATGGCGGGATGATGACGGGATTGAATACCCTGGATGCTTTTGATTCAAGACATCCCGATATATTTGCCGATTCAAATTATTTAAAATACAAAGCCAAATGTTCGGCAGCCTTCACGATCCCCTGCCGCTCCGCCTCGATCGATCCCCAGAACCGGTGATCTTCGAGCTCGATACTTACCGCTCCCTGGTAACCAAGCCGGTCAAGCCTTACGGCAACCTTGCTCCATTCCACTTCACCATGCCCAGGGATCGTATAGCGCCATGACCCTTCGGAGAAGCCATACTTCTCCCCAAAGGTTGCCGGGATGACGCCGCACTCGTACAGCTCATCATGCAAAATTTCCGTGTCCTTGCCGTGGCAGTGAACGACTCGGTCCCCGAATTCGCTTAAAGCGCGGAGATAATCAATGCCCAGCCGGACCAGGTGGGAAGGATCATAGTTGAGCCCGAAATGCTGCGAAGGGATCGTTTCTAACATCGCTCTCCACATTTCCGGCGTACATCCCAGTGTCGGATAATACGGCGCCGGGCCGGGCCAGCCCTCGATCGCCATATAAACGCCTTTCTCCTCGGCATGGCGGACCAGTTCCGGAAACGTATCCTTCCAGATAGCGAAGCCCTCCCTGCGTGGCAGTGTATGGTCTTCCGGGACGAGACACATAAACATGACGCTGCCGCCGAGTTCCGATATTCCGTCCATTTGCTGTTTTACTGAGGTCACAGCCGCCTCTCTTACAGAGTCGTCGCGGCTGAGAAGCTTTGCCGTCTGCTGGGCATCGACCGATCCGATCCCGACGCCGGCTTCCTCGCAAGCCTGCTTTACTTCCGGAGTCAGCTGCGGGACATCCAGAATATCAAGTCCGGCTTCCGCCGCCCACAGAGCCGTTTGCCGGATTCCTTCCGCACCAATTTTGGGCGGAATTCGCATTCCGATAGGATTGCTCATTAAACGTTTTCCTCCTCTGTTATCGATGCGGCCTGCGGAACATAGCCTGCCGCCTGGTAGATCATCTCGGACAGCTTGACAACCTTCAGGGCGAATTCTCCAGGCACCAGTACTTCATGCCGCCCCAAGATCGCGTCGATGAAACTTTTGTCCTGGTTCGTCGTCTGCTCCGGCAGATCAGGGACGATCGGTTCCTGCTTCAGCCGCCGCAGCGTGATTTTTCCGTTGTCATAGAAGATACCGCCGTCCTCGCCACAGAACACGAAGGTTTCATGCCAGCAAGGTGCATAGCCGACCAGATTCAATCCAGCCACAGCGCCTTCCGCAAACCGGATCGAGGTGAAGGTATCGATCTCGACCGGCGCACCATGCATATGCAGCTGCGGTTTGACGTCTACCGGCGTCAGCCCGGTGGTCCAGAGCAGCACGTCGATAATGTGGCTGCCGGAGTCCATCAGGAAGCCGCCCCCGGAGAGCGCCGGGTCTTGCCGCCAGGAACCGGGCGTCCCCTGTCTCCATTCCTGATACAGCGAAGCGGTAACCGAGGTGACCTTACCGATGACGCCGCTCGCAATGGCATCCCTTATGTACAGGAACTCGGGTTGAAAGTGGCGCTGATACGATACCTGCAAAATTTTCCCGGCCTGCTCGGCGGTATGAATCAGCAGCTCGGCCTCGGCCGAAGAGCAGGTCATCGGCTTCTCGATCAGAACATGCAGACCGCTGCTGAGCACATCCTGCGCCTGCTGAAAATGCTGGGTGTGCGGTGAACAGATCACCACCGCGTCCAGCTCTGCCTGTGCCAGCATGTCCTCGTAATTCGAGTACTGGCGGGCTTCACGAAGCTCGAATTTTTCCACAAAAGCATTCCGATTCTTGTCACTGGTGTCCGTCAAAGCTGTAATTTGAACCTCCGGTAGTTCCAGCAGTTGTCTGGCATGCCAAGCGGCGATGCCTCCCGTGCCGATGATGCCTACGCGAACTTTGCTCATGTACACAGCCTCCTCAATAAAATACGGTACAGTAAGGATACTTCCATACGGCTTGCCGGCTTCATCTCAGCAGTATTTTATGTCATCCCCATTATAGAAATGAAAGCGCATCCGAACAATGCAATATAACGACAACTTGACGGCCGTCCTGTCATGATTTCACAGAAAGGCGGCACTTTTGAAACTGAAGCTATTACTTCTGTCAGCTGCTTATTTCCTAAACGCTCGATGATAAGCGGATATAATGGCGCAGATATGGAAAAACCTGATATATACTCATTACAAGGACAAAGGAAGCTGGCCCATGGATATGCATGCGATTAACAGCTGGCTCAGGCAGCTCGCCCACAATTACTTTTTGATCGTCATCGCCGCAGTCGTCTTTTTTCTGTTCAAAGCGGTGCTCGGTTATTTCACCTACCGCCATTACGATAAGAAGCTGGAAGCATTAAATCGTAAGCTGGACAAGTTAACGGATGAGCTCGGCAAAATCAAACGCGATTGACGGCAAGCACCGCCAGCCTCTAAACGAGAGCTGACGGTGTTGAACGGCTCATGCGAGGTTAGCGGTTTATGGATACAGGCCAATCTCGGCGATCTGCAGCTCCGCGCCTCCATTGTTCGCCGTCACGTTGAGCCGGTAATACGAATAAGCGGTCGTGTTGCTAAAGGTATACGTTTTCGTCAGGAAACGGCTTGCAAAGGTTTGGCCTGTGCGGGTATCCAGCGTCGTCCAGCTTGTGCCGTTATTCGATCCCTGAAGCGACCAATTCTTCGGATCCCTTGCTGGAAAATCATTAGCTGACGTTACCGAGTAGGAAGTGGCGATATGGGATGCCCCGCCGCCGAACTGATACTGAATCCAGCCCGCATTCGTGAAAATCAGCCATTTCGTTGCGCTGCTCCCGTCAAACGCCTTCTCCTTCTCTTCGCCGGATGGACTTCCCGATGCGCTGGCGGATACCGTGCCGCCCGTCGTCAACGATCCGTTAGCGGGTGCGCCCAGCGCACTGTTGATTGCCGCCGCATAGTCCGCCGCCGACCCTCCGCCCGGATTGTTCAAAATGGCGTCATAATACCAGATAAAGCCTCCCTGGATGCCCGCCGACGACTTCCACGCGCTCATCCGGCTGTTGACTTGAGCCGGGGTGTTGCCGCCGCTGGACGTTTTGCTGTCCAATCCCGGCATCACCGTCATCCCGAGCTGGCTGCTCCAGGCTGCCGGATCATTCCCCGCTCCTCCGTCGTATACCTGCAAATACACACGGTCCACGCTAGATCCCAGTTGAGATTTGACGCTCTGCCAATAGCTGACGTTGGTATAAGGACACAGCGTGATCTTTAAACCCATCCCGGACAGCATCTTGCCAAAGGCGACCGCCGAATTAACGTCGTATAAGTCCTCGTTGTCAAAGCTCACCGCATCGACCCCTAGCGCCAACTTGAGCGCAGCAAAGTTTTTGTACAAAATGCTTCCGGTTCCCGTCCCTTGAGAGGCGACGAGGTTTTTGATGTTCTGGAAATCGCTCACGCCCCATGAACCGACGCTGATCTCAAGGCGCTTCACCGAGGTGGGCGCCTGCTTGAGCGAAGCCAGCTCGGCAGGCCATGACGCTTTGCCGATATAGGTGCCGTTAGAAACCACCGGCTGATCGTTATACACCAGATCCCCGTTGCTGTTGACATGGATAGTCCACAGCATGACCGTCGTGAAACCGGAAGCTTTCAGCGTGTTCATCGTGTCGGTTCCCCCTGCATAGAACGGACCGCCGCCGTAAATCACGGATTCGGGTACCGTCTCTGCCGATGCGCTCCAAGGCAGGAGTCCAAGGAGCAGAAGGCAGCTCATGAGCGCTTTGAATGCTTTTCCTTTCAAATCAGTTCACCTCTCTACACAAAATGGATGGTTTCGGCTAATATACAGCAGATGAAACGTGGTGCCATCTAACGATATGTGTCATATTCGGCGTTCAGAATCAGATCTTGCATGACGGCTTGCGGGCATGCCAACAATCCGACGTTCGCCCGGAACCTCGGATTGTGGATGTACCGTTTATTTTATTTTGTTGATATGCAGCATGTATTCACCGCGCTGGAGCGGATTCAGCTGCCTCCGTTGATTGACGGGGATCGGCGATGCAGCGGCGATGTATCCGCCCGGCTTTACCGACATCACGCCTTCTCCCCCTGTGAGCCCGTGCAGCTCGGTTTTTAAGATGTCGGCATTTCGCACCGGAATCGTTCCCGTGACATAAACGCTGCCGTGATCGAACTTCGGTTCTTCAAACGTCCCGTCCAGCGCCGTGATCCGAAACAGCACTTTGCTGATGCTCGATTCGGGAAGGCTGATCTGCAGCTCGCTGACCGGTTCGTACACCTGGGTCCCCGCTCTTTCCAGCGCTTTCATCAGAACAAGCGGTGTCAGCAGGCGGAAATCCTTTGCCGTGGATACGGGACTGCTGTAACCGCTGTGGGTCAGGGTAACCGTGATATCGGTAACGCCCCACCCGTACAGCCCTTCCTGGAGGACCTCCGTTACGGTTTCCCGGATCGCCTTTTGAAACGACAGCGGAAGCGATCCCAGTTCAACCTCCAGGCGGTATACCAGTCCGGAATTTACAGGCCCCGGATCGACGCGGAAGCCGACCGTCGCCCAGAACGGGTTGTCCGACTCACCGATGCTTTCCGCAGCCTCCCCGGAAGATACCGGCTTTTCGATGCAGATCACTTGTGGTGCCGAGAAAGCAGCCTCAATCACATACCTCTCCCGCAGCGTTTCGAGCAGCACTTCCTGCTGCACCTTGCCGAAGACATGGATGATATTTTCGTGGGTATGAGAGTCGTATACATACTGCAAAAACGGGTCTTCCACGGTCAGTTCGCTCAGCGCCTGATGAAGCGGGTGACCGTCTTCCGGCCGGACCCCGGATACCTTCACTTGAATCGGAGGCTTCTGAAAACGGAATACCTTCATGCTCTCCGACACGCAGCCGATCACGTCCCCTACCTTCACCTGCTCGCTGCCAAAAATCGCGATATCCCCGGCATCAACGTGCTGAACCGGTTTCCTTTCGCCATCCTTCAGCCCGTACAGCTGTTTGATTTTTATCCGTTCCGACAGGCCATCCTGAGCGATGACCGTCACATCAGCCCGGGCCTGCAGCTGTCCGCCAAACAATCGGACAAAAACGAGCCGTTCCCCGCCCGCCTGGACAACCACTTTGAAGACCAATCCTGACAGCGGCAGAGCGGACAGCGCCTGCGATGCTTGAACAGGAAAATAACGGGCCAGCCCGGAGAGCAGCTCCCGAACCCCCAAACCTCTCGCCGCCGATCCGGCAAACAGCGGAAACGCAAGTCCCTGCCGGCTTTGTCTGCCCAGCTCCTGCCTCAGCCGGTCTTCGGTTACGACCTCATCATGGGCGAAATCCTCCATCAGTGCTTCGCTGCCCAAAGCCAGCACTTCGATCCAGCCGGAAGATCGGGGATCGGCCGAAACTACCTGAACAAACTCGGTTCCCTCTTGCTGGGCAACAGACACCTCACACACACGTTCATCCAGCAGCTTGCGGATTAAATCCCGCACCCGAATGAAATCCGCACCCAGCCGATCGATTTTATTGATAAAGAAAATGACCGGGATTCCGTGTTCCTTGAGTGTCTGCATCAGCACCCGCGTCTGTGCCTGCACTCCCTCCACCGCGGATACGACCAGAATCACGCCGTCCAGAACGCCAAGGGAATGTTCAACTTCGGAGATGAAGTCCGCATGCCCCGGCGTATCGATTACATTGACCTTCAGATCGCCCAGCATAAACGACACGGCTGCCGCTTTGATGGTGATCCCCCTTCTCCGTTCCATATCCAAAGAGTCCGTGATCGTACTGCCTTGGTCGACCGATCCCGCCTCCTCGATTACCCCTGCCTGATACAGAATTTGCTCCGTCAAAGTCGTTTTGCCTGCGTCAACATGGGCCAAAACTCCAATATTTATCGTATCGTTCATATCGCTCTAACCTCACAGGTTTCATTTGATTTGATCCTTTCGGTTTCGTGTCGATATAGCGTTGCCGCATGCGTACCGCCTCCTGTATAATTTGTAAACTTATTGTATCCCTGTTCCGGACATCCGGAACGGGTATAAAATGCTTATAGCTAAAAAATATCCGGCGACGCATTCTAAATAGCGCAAAAAAAAGACCGCTCCCGTCAGGCCGGAAACCGGCTTGATGGAGCGATCCCAACAAACTTTCAGCGATATTATATTTTGAACGAGATGGATATATCCTCGACTTTTCGGGACCAGATCATATGATGCTGCCCTTCTCCCCAATGGTTGGCCAGCACATAGTCCGCCTCGCCAAATTTCCGGGTCCATATCCGCTGGGCGTTCCGATACCCGCTGTCCAGGCAGAATTCCGAGATGCCTTTTGCCTGCAGCGTGAGCAGCATGGTGCCCCAGAGCGTGCTGCCGATACCCTGGCCATGGAGCTCGGGGTGAACCAGGACGGTCCCGACTTCGATCACATCTCTCAGCGCATGGCCGGTGGATTCATCGATCAGGGAGCTGGAAGGTCCATACTCGATCGTTCCGGCGATCTTGCCTTCCATCCATGCGATGAGAAAATAACGCTGGCGGCCATGCGATTCCAAATCCTGTCTAAGGTAATCATGCTTAGAGGCGATTTCATGCTCGATATCATCGTGCAGGTCGGCTATGCCTTCCTTCTCAAACGTATCCGTGATCACCAGCCTAAAAAACGTATGTATTGCCTCGACATCCGCTGCCTTTGGTCTTCTGATCTCCACTTTCCCCATATGCCAACCCCCAAACCGGCTTCAGTATTCTATTAATATATCATGAAAGGGGATACCGGATGGATGCAAAAAAACGCCCGGAAGGATCCGGACGATTCATTGCACTGCGCTTGTGCCGCGATAACCGTTAGGAGACGACGAACTGAACGACGAGAGGAGTTCCTCCGTCCAGTGCATTACCTCCTGGAATGGTGATGGCAGTCGTCGTGACCGAGGACGTGTCCGCCGTCTGGAGCATTCCGTTGATAAAAAGATTGTAATATTTATACGCTCCGGCTTTACCGCGCCTATTGTCTTCGCAGCATCACAGGCGATTAACGCATTTTGGGTTATATCAATTTACACCTGCAAAGCGTATTTTTCACGGGCAAGGCGCGTAGCTTCAACCATGTTCCGGAGCGAGGCTACGGTCTCTCCGATTCCCCGGGTTTTGAGTCCGCAGTCCGGGTTGATCCAGAAGAGCTTCGGATCCAGCACCCGCAGAGCCCGGTCGATCATACGGGTCATCTCCTCTACGTCGGGAACCCGGGGACTATGAATGTCGTAGACGCCGAGGCCGATACCGAGCGGGTAGGTATTCTCTTCGAAGCTCTGAATCAGCTCACCGTGGCTCCGCGAAGTTTCAATGGAGATGACGTCCGCGTCCATGGCAATGATCGAATCGATCATGTCATGGAATTCGCAATAGCACATATGGGTATGGATTTGCGTCGAATTCTGCACCGTGCACGTGGTCAGCCGGAACGCCTTCACTGCCCATTCGAGATAGCCTTTCTGGTCCTTTTCCTTCAGAGGGAGCCCTTCACGAACGGCCGGCTCATCCACCTGGATCATGCCAATCCCCGCACTCTCCAGCGCCTCGACCTCTTGCCGTAATGCATAAGCCAATTGGTAGGCGATTTGCTCGCGGCTGATGTCATCGCGGACGAATGACCAGTTCATTATGGTGATCGGCCCGGTGAGCATGCCCTTGACCGGCAGTTTCGTCTTGGATTGGGCATACGCGGTCTCCTTGACCGTCATCGGGTTCTCCCAAGCGACGTCGCCGAAAATAATCGGCGGTTTGACGCAGCGGGAACCGTAGGATTGAACCCAGCCGTTCTGCGTAAAGGCAAATCCCGCCAGCTTTTCCCCGAAAAATTCGACCATGTCCGTCCGTTCAAATTCGCCGTGAACGAGCACATCAAGTCCGATTTCCTCCTGCAGCTGAATCCAGAGGTCAATTTGTTCCCGGATAAAATTCGTGTACTGCTCGGCGTTCCATTCGCCTTTGCGCCACAGCTGGCGTGCCTTGCGCACCTCCGCTGACTGCGGGAAGCTGCCGATCGTTGTCGTTGGCAGAATAGGCAGCTGCCACCGTTCCTGCTGGACGTCGAGGCGCTTCGCAAAAGCAGCCTCACGCTGCGCAGGCTCCGCGCTGACAGCGGCCACCGCCTGCTGGATATCGGTGCGGTTGCGTTCGCCGGAACGCTTGAGCGCCGTTACCGCCGCTTCACTCTTTTCCAGCTCAGCAGAAATCACCGATGTCCCGGATTGAACGGCCTTGCTCAGCAGCACGATTTCTTCCAGCTTCTCATCGGCGAAAGCCAGCGCACCCAGAAGTTCGGGCTGAAGCTTCGTTTCTGCCTGAACCGTGACCGGTACGTGCAGCAGGCTGCAGGAGGACTGGATCACCAGCCGTTCAGACGGTACGATCACCGCGATCTCGTTCAGCAGATCGAGCTTTTCGCGCAGGGATGCTTTCCAAATGCCGCGTCCATCGATGACACCCGCTCCAAGCACTTTATCCTGCGGGAACCCGAAGTCACGGATGGATTGCCGGTTCCCTGCCCCTCCGTGGACCAGATCCAGCCCGATACCGTCGACCGGCAGCTGTGTAACCTCTTGATAGCGTTCCACTGCTTCAAAATAGGTCTGCAGCATGATTTTGACGCCTGGCGCTGCAGCTTTGAGCGTTTGGTAAATCTTCTGCAGCCGGCTGGCGTCTGCATCGCTTAGCTTCGTTACGAGGATTGGCTCATCCACCTGCACCCAGTTGACGCCTTCCTGCTCCAGCTCCTTCAGAACCTGCGCGTACAGCGGCAGCAGCCGATCAAGCCAGGCGTCCGTTTCCGATGCGGTATACCCTTTGGACAGCTTCAGGAAAGTGAGCGGTCCGACGATGACCGGTTTTCCTTCGATGCCAAGCTTGTCCTTGGCTTCACGGTAAGCCGCAAGCGGTTTGTTCTCGGTAAGGACCGGCGTGATGCCGCCCAGTTCCGGCACGATGTAATGGTAGTTCGTATTGAACCATTTGGTCATTTCGCAGGCGGTGGCGTCTTTGTTTCCTCTCGCCATCGCGAAGTAGACGGATACGGGAACGGGCCCGCCGTTGTATTCAAAACGATCCGGAATAATCCCGAACATGGCTGCCGTGTCCAACACTTGATCATAATAGCTGAAATCGTTGACCGGGATCAGATCGATTCCTTTGTCCCGCTGTTTGCTCAGATGATTCAAACGAATGTCCTGAAGCTGCGCGTGCAGCTCCGATTCTTCGATTTTACCGGACCAAAACGCCTCCAGCGCCTTCTTCCATTCCCGGTTTGCGCCGATGCGCGGATATCCCAAACTGCTGCTGTATGCCATCTTCGTTACCCCTTTGCAAATTGTTACCAAAAAGATAACACGTGACGTCTTCTGCCGTATAACTGGAAATAACTATATCTAGTTATAGCCGCAAGCTATAACGACCGCTCTTGTTCTAACAAATATAAGCTCCACAGGCGGCTTGTTTACCCGCAGCTGCAGAGCTTTATCCATACTTTATTTAACGGACAGCAGACTGTCCGATATGAACTTCAGCTGAGCTTCCAATGATACCGGATCGTTGTACGTGTCCGCCTTCGGATTCAGCTGAAATACATGACCTGCTTTAACCGCGGGCAAGCTTTTCCATACCGGGTTGTCATAGACGATATTCGGGTCGCTTGTGTCTCCTGACCACGGACATGTGAAAATGATATCTCCGGCAAATTCCGGGAGCTTCTCCATAGAGATCGTGGCCCAGCCGGTCCCGCTGTCAATCGCTTCCTTCTGTGCTTCCGGCGGCGCCTTCAAGCCGAATTCGTCATATATGATTTCTCCGCCGCGGCCGAAGTTATGTCCAAACACGTACAGCCCTTTGGCATAAGGGTTCAGGATGGACACCGTTTTGCTGCCTACCGCTTCCTGGATCTTGGGCTTCAGTTCATTGATCTTGTTTTCCCACTGCTCGACCCAAGCCTTCGCTTCTGCTTCTTTACCAGTCAGTTTTCCGAAGTCGATCATCTGATCCTTGTAATTCTTTTTACCGTATTCAATGGCGACAACCGGAGCAATCTGCTCCAGCTGATCGATTCCGTCCGTCCCGGTATAGGTGATGATCAGATCCGGTTTCAGCGACAGAATTTTCTCGGGCGATGGCTCGCTGCCGACGCTTTCGACGCCGTCCAGCAAGCCCTCGAAATACGGATTCTCCATGGCGCCCTCCAACACGCCGACCGGCTTGACGCCTAGCGCCAGAAAGTACCCTGTATAGAAATTCGTCAAATCGACGATCCGCTGCGGATGCTCGGGTACCTGGACATCGCCGTTGCCCGCATGGAACGTAACCGTTTTACCCGTTCCGGAAGACTCATTCCCCCCGGCTTGGGATGAAGGCGTGTCGGACGATGATCCTGCTGAAGCAGTTCCAGCAGCCTCTCCTCCGCTTCCCGACGTCCCCGACCCTGCATTGGATCCGTTCCCGCCGCAGGCTGCCAGCAGCAGGGCTATTCCTAACACACAGACCATCAGCGTGTACGGTCTTACAAATTTAAACAAATGAATCCACCCCTATGTATTTGATATTGAGAATCATTATCAATATAGCATGACACTTCGGAGGTGGCAATTCATTTTTTAAGTAATCTGTTTTACAGTGCCTAGTTCGATGCTTCTTTGTCCAATCTGCCTTTCGTTTGTATCCCCCTTACTTCGGAAAGAACCAGTCCGGCGACGGTTAACAATGCGCCCCAGACCGCAGCTGCTGTGATCTCCTCGTGGAGGATCAAGACCGCCGCTGCCACGGTGATGACCGGCACGAGATAAATATATACACTGGTCTGCACGGGCCCAAGTAGACCAACGCTCCAGTTCCAGGTGACAAAGCATACCGCCGATGCGCCCAGCCCAAGAAACAGCAGATTGGCTATATTGGCGCCATCGGACAAACGCTCGAGGTTACCGGGCAGACCCTCAGTGAGCAAGACCGGAAACATAAGCAAAAGCCCATAGAAAAAAATTCGCCGCGTAGAAGCAATGGTATGATACCCCAGCCGGCTTATTTTGCGCGTGAGGATCGAATAGATTCCCCAAAACACGCATGCCAGTGCTGCCAGGGAGTCCCCGATCGGATTCAGCTTCAGCACAGTGCTTCCTTGCAGCGTGAGCAGGACCACTCCGCTCATGGCCACCGCGAAGCCCACAAAAAATAGCCCATCCAGCCTCCCTTCTTTTAAAATAAGCCTGGACGTTACAGCGGTGATAAAAGGGGCAACCGAAACAATGATACCAACGTTGGAAGCAAGCGTATAGGTTAAGGCCATATTTTCCAGCAAAAAATACAAGGTTACCCCGCAAAGGCCCGCCCCCGCAAACAGCAGCTCTTCCCGGATCCGCCGGAATGGAACCATTCGGGGATGAACGGCGAGCAGTGCCACATATCCGATTGCGAAACGCAGCAGCAAGATGTCGAAGGGCTCAAAATCGTCCAGAAGCACTTTGGTCGATATGAACGTCGTCCCCCAAATCAGAATCGTCAATAAAGCGGTCAGATGCCCCGCAGTCCGGTTTTCGGACAGCTTCATACGCCTTTGGCCCCCTTAGTTGGCATGACAGGCTCCAACTGCCGTTCATTCCCGAAAATTCGCATATACTGGCGCGGCGTTAGCCCGATAAACCGCTTGAAAAAGTTGCTGAAATGGCTTTGATCGCTGAACCCGGTCAGCAGTGCCGTATCGGCCGGAGGCGTTCCCTGTTGCAGCAGTTTCTTGGCGTGTCCGATCCGCACCGTCTCCAGGTAGCTGTAAGGGGATATGCCCCGTTCCCGGGTAAACGAGCGTAAAAAGTGGTACTTGCTGAGCCCTGCCAAAGCGCTTAAGTCATCCAGTGAAATGGCCCCTGCGAAGTTCGTCTCCATGTAATCACACACGTCCTGAAAGCCCGCTCCCCCCTCATAAGCTTCGCAGGCCGAGACATCTGTATATTCATGAATCAGCTGTCCCATCAGCAAAAAGAACTGTTCTTCCTTGATAAAATCAGACTCTCCCTCGCAGATCATGGCATGAAGTTCCCTCAGCGAAGGAGCAAGCTCGCTCTGGAACAGAACGGTTTGCGCAAACGCCGGCAAATAGCTTCGGCCCGTAATTTCCTGCGCGATTTCCATCATCCGCTGAGACTGGATATTTATGCAGCGGTAATCCAAGGCACGGCCGTCCACTTGCTCGCAGGCATGAACATCACGCGGATTGAAAATGATGATATCGCCAGGATTGATAATATATTCCCGCTGCCGGCATTCCAAATAGCGCTGCCCGCCTTCTATAAATCCGATTACGTAATAGTCGTGAAAATGAGGGGGAAATTTCTGTTTCACGCCAACAAATCGGTATGCCTCGACCTGCAGGCCGGCGTCATAATAAACGGTTCGAATTTCGTCCGGCATGCCGCCACCTCCTTCTTAGTTTCTCTGTAAGGGTAACCGATGGCTCACCCGTAAGGATTGTATGATATTGCTCTAGGTACAGCCAAGCCGTGAACGCCAGGGCGAAGCAATACGATCAAAAGGAAAAAGCCCGCCAATAATCAGATTGGCGAGCTTCGTATCCCTTTCTATATGGTCCGAGGTCGGCCGAACTAAATGCTGGAATGCTTTTACCAGACGGCAACGCCCCCGTCGGTTCGAGGGTCGGTACCTCCGCAGAGCACACCGGTATCCGGATCTCTCCAGATGACCTGGCCCCGTCCAAACGAGCCGAAGTCGTGCGCAACCTGAATGTCATGCCCCATACGCTGAAGGCGTCTGACCATATGCATTGGAAAATGAGGTTCAACACTCACCGTTTTGCCCTTTACCCACTGCCATCTCGGGGCATCGAGCGCGGCCTGCGGATGAAGGCCGTAATCAATCAGGTTCATCGCCACCTGAACATGTCCCTGCGGCTGCATATACCCGCCCATCACGCCAAAAGGCCCCACCGGCTGTTCTCCTTTGGTGATAAAACCCGGGATGATCGTGTGGTACGTCCGTTTTCCCGGCACCAGGCGGTTGGCATGATCCTCCTCCAGCGAAAATTCCAGCCCGCGGTTTTGCAGGGCGATCCCCGTACCGGGAACGACGACCCCTGATCCGAAGCCGGTATAGTTGCTCTGAATAAAAGAAACCATGTTGCCTTCTCCATCCGCCGCCGCCAAGTACACCGTTCCGCTTGCCCGCGGCTCGCCTGCCGCCGGAACCATCGCTTCACCGCCGATCAGCCCTCTTCGCAGCTCCCCGTATTCTTCCGTCAATAATACATGCGGATCGACGGACATATGCGCAGCATCTGTTATGTAACGGGCACCGTCTGCAAACGCCAGCTTCATCGCCTCGATCTGACGGTGATATGATTCGGCCGATTCCTGGGACGCCGCCGGAAACCCATTTAAAATATTGAGCGCAATCAAGGCGATCAAGCCTTGCCCGTTCGGAGGAATCTCCCAGATGTCGTAGCCGCGATACGGTACCGACATCGGCTTCACCCACTCCGGCCTGAAGGCAGCCAGATCTTCTTCGCTCAAAAAGCCGCCGGATTGGGAAATAAATCCGGCGATCCGCTCGGCCAGCTCCCCGCGGTAGAACGCTTCCGCTTCCGTCGAGCCGATCAGACGGAGCGTCCGCGCATGGTCGGGCGAGCGCCACATCTCGCCGGCCGCAGGCGGCCTGCCCCCCGGCGCAAACACGCTCAGCCACGGCGCAAATTCTTCGCCTTCGAGCGTGCTGTAGCGCCGGAAGGCGGCGTGCCAGTTGGCTGCGGCCGTTGGCGATACCGGGTAGCCATCCTCCGCATAGCGGATGGCCGGCTCCAGCGACTCGGCCAGCGGCAGCCGGCCGAACTTGCGCGATAGCTCCGCCCAGGCGGCCGGCGTGCCCGGCACGGTCACCGGAATCGCGCCGTAGCGCGGCATCTCGTGATGCCCCAGCGCTTTCACCGCCTCGATCGAGATCGAGGCCGGCGCCGGGCCGCTGCTGTTCAGCCCGTGCAGCTGGCCATTCGTCCACACGAGGGCAAAGGCGTCGCCGCCGATTCCGTTCGAGCACGGCTCCACTACCGTCAACGCCGCAGCGGTAGCGATCGCCGCATCGATGGCGTTGCCCCCGCGCTTCAGAATGTCCAAGCCTGCCGCTGAGGCAAGCGCCTGCGAAGTGGCCACCATGCCTTTATTCGCGTAAACCGGCAGCCGGTAGGAAGGATACGGATGATACAGAGGATCAAAGGACATGAATGCTTCAGCCTCCTGATTTCTTCGGTTTTGCCGGTAAACATATCATCCGGATTTTAAACTGTCAATCATCTTTTCATATGCCACGTGCAGGATTCTGGCGGCGGGACTGCTGTTCTTACTCCCTATTTTCAGTCATATACTGAACTAGAAGAATGAACCAGAACCTTGCGGATGGACAGACCGCAGCGGCTCCGACTCTTATCAGAAGCGATTCTGATCAGGGTCTTTTTTCATCTCCTGCGCATTCAAAAATTTGAAGGAGTGATCGAAAATGAATATGCTGACCAGATTTCTCCTCTATTTCGGCAAAGGTTTGCTGATCGCGGTCATCGCCGTTCCATTCCTGCTGTTCGTCATTATCGGCAGTTATGAAGACACGACGGCTATTGATGAATTTATGTCCCGCTTTTTTTAGGTAAACCTGCAGGCATTTGGGTCTGCCTTACAAGCTTGGATTCCCAATCCATGCCGATCAGAACCATGCCGGCAATGACAAGCAAGCCCCCTGCCCACTGCGGCCATCCGGCCTGTTCGTGCAGCAGCCACACGGATAGTGTCAGGGAAGTGAACGGCATCATGCCCGAAAAGGCGGCCGCGGTCGAAGCTCTGCAGCGCCGGATGCCGGCATACCAGCAAATAAACGCCAGGGCGGTCACCACAGGACCATACCAGACAAGAGCCAGCCACCCTTGCCATCCCAATCCGGAGAGAGCCGCTAAAGGCTGCTCCGCCAAACAGGGGACCAGGCTGATCAGCCATGCCATCGCGGAGACGAGCGTCGTCTGCACGACAGGATGTATAGCTTCGTGTTTCCCGCTGCTTTGGACTGCCGCTGCGCGGGATAGAACGTTGAACAGCGACTCGCAGCCGGCGGCACCCAGAACCAGAATGTTTCCAACCACATGTTCATTGCTGAAACGGCTTTCCGGCATGAACACGCCCTGGATCAGCAATATGCCGCAAACCGTGCCGGCAACACCTAAAAAATGGGCGGCTTTCATCTTTTCGCGCAGGAACAGCACGGCCAACAATACCGTAATCGCGGGAGTCGCGCCGGTTAATATACCGGCCTCCACCGAGCTTGTACGGGTGAGACCGTAAAGCAAAAACATGCGGAACAGCAGGACGCCGAACAACGCCTGGCAGAACAGCAGCAGCCACTGCCTGGCTGACAGGGCACGGATCGTTCTCAGCAGCTGCCCCATACAGAACGGCAGCAGACAAACCAGCGAGAACAAAAGGCCCATGGAAGTAATCGTAAACGTCCCAAGCTTACCGTTTACAAACGAAGCCGCCACGACAGAGGTGCCGGCAAGCCCAAATGCGCATAGCAGATAAACATAACCTTTGATTCGTTCCATGATCAGCATCATCCCCGGTTCAGTAGTTTCGTTTCCAAAAGGCTGTTACAATCATAGTGGAACAAACTGGTACGCAAAAGGACCAGTTCATCCCGAAATGATACCAACCAGTTGGAGGATGCCATGTGGGGAATCGAGTTGGACCGGAGCTTGGACATTTCATTGAAACGTCAGATTTATCAGAGGTTGAGGGAGCAAATGATAAACGGGATTCTGAAGGAGGGCTCGCCCCTCCCTTCTACCCGTGAATTGGCCCAGACGCTGGCCGTGTCACGGAATACCGTGAATGAAGCGTATGACATGCTGATCGCCGAAGGGTACGCGGAGAGCCGGCAAGGGGCGCCTACCCGGGTTGTTGGAGGGTTAATTCTGGATCAAGCGAAGCAGAGCGCATTCCAGCAGCATCAAGAAACGATCCCTGTTCCTTCCTTTCGGGCGGACTTCAAAACAGGCCAGCCGGATCTGCGCCAGTTTCCGCGTTACGCTTGGCAGCGGGTATTCCAGAAGGCCTTGGGCGAAATGCCGATGGAGCTTCTGGGCTACGGAGGCCCTCAAGGTTTGACGCGGCTTCGCGAAGAGATTGCCGCCTGGTTGCTGCGCAGCAAAGGACTGACGGTTGACGCCGGTGATATTTATATTACCGCAGGCGCCACGCAGGCGCTTCACTTGGTTGCCGACCTGCTCCATACGGACCATCCGGAAATGTTGGCCGAGGATCCCTGTAATATTGAGATGATCCAGACTTTTATTCAAAAAGGATACACGGTGACGCCGGTTCCTGTCGATGCCCATGGGCTTCAGACCAATGCCTTATCCCTGGATCACCGCGGGCCGATATACGTTACACCGTCCCATCAATTTCCTCTTGGGGGTATTTTGCCTGCAGCCAGGCGAGCCGAGCTGATCCGCTTTGCGCGCCGCTGCGGAAGCTATGTCATTGAGGACGACTATGACAGCGAATACAGATACTACGGGGAACCGGCAGCACCACTGTATGCGATGGCCCCGGACCGGGTCATTTATATCGGCACGTTCAGCAAAGTTCTGTTTCCTGCGCTCCGGATCGGGTATGTTCTTGTTCCCCGCGAGCTGCAAAGCCGCTGGAGAAGGCTGCGCACCTATACGGACGTGCAAAATCCGCCATTTGAACAAGCGGCGCTGGCCGAGTTTTTGCGTACCCGCAAATTCGACAGGCATATCTCAAGGATGAAGAAGCTGTACAGAGAACGGCGCAAGGCTCTCCTCGATGCGCTGGCGGACTGTTTTGGAGAGCAATGGCGTCCATGGGGCGATGCGGCAGGGCTACATTTGGCCGTTGAGTTTGCCGGCATGGCCTTCGATGATTCGTTTCGGGATCATGCACGCCGGAGCGGGATACGCACGGTCCCCGTGGAGCATCACTGCATACGGAAAGGAAGGCACACCGACAAGCTGCTGCTTGGCTACGGTCATCTGGAACCCGACGAAATCCGCTATAGCGTTCAATATCTTCAGCAGTTTGCAGCGGAGTATATTAAGGAACATGCCCGTCATCGTTAGAGCTGCAATAAATCATCATACGTGAGGACGTTTGATGTCATTCGCTCAAACGAGCCGTGTTCCAGCATGTCGCCCCCGATCCGGTGGAGCAGTGAAATCACGGCGCGGAAAGGGCCGGAGCCGGTGCTGATCCGTTCAATCCCCATCGACTGCAGCTCATGAAGGGACGGCATGCCATCGCCAGCCAGCAGGTTGACCGGATTGCGGATTTCTTTCCTGAGGGTTCGGATCGCAGCAATATCTGTAACGCCGGGCACAAAGACGCCGTCGGCCCCCGCTTCCCTGTAAGCCTTAGTTCGTTTAAGCGTTTCCTCCAGCATGTCGGCCGGCGTTCCCTTTCGAATCCAATAAGGATCCGTCCGGGCATTAATAAACACCGGGATGCCCAACCGATTTATGGACTTTCGGATGGCGGCTATTTTCTGCTGCTGGTCGGAGATATCATACAGCCCGTCTCGGGGATTCATCTTGCTGTCTTCCAGGTTGATCCCTACTGCGCCTGATTCGATCACTTGTCTAACCGAACTCGCGACTTCTTCCGGCGTCGATCCATACCCGTCTTCTATATCTACGGTAACCGGGATGCTCACGGCCTGAACGATTTCCCGGACCGCGGCTAACATCGTGTCAAACGGCATGCTCCGGTCCGTGTAACCATGGGCGGCGGCAATGCCTGCGCTGGTCGTGCCTACGGCCTTAAATCCGCACTGCTCGAAGACTTTGGCGCTTGCCGCATCCCAAGCGTTGGGCAAGACAAAGGTCTGCGTATGAAGCTGTCTGAAATCCAGTGCTTTGCGGATGTGCTGCTCAATATCCACCATTCATCCATCCTTTCTTCTTTCACTATTTTATCAACCTGACTCCATGATAAACCGGCAACCCTTCGGTCATCATCGAAATATGGAATGCATTAACCGGAAGGCCTTCACTACATAACGAAGACCTCTATCCGCCGCTCTGCGCGGAGAGATAGAGGTCAGAATCAGTTCAACGGCTTTCCCCTTACATACTGCTCCAACCGTTGTTCCAGTATAGACTGCTTCTCCAAGATATCCGAAAGCAATTCGTATAGCATGTCATTGGTGACTTCCAATTTCTTAAGACTACGCTGGCTTCTCCCTTCATGGCGGACTTGAATCTCTTCCGACTTGACCCGAAGCGGGTCCTTTGGGATGTGAAAATGGGTCTTTGAAGACACAGCCTTCTTAGCCGGCATCGGAAACCACCACCTTCAGCTCTACATTTCTGTCCAATCCGTGTGTTTTCAATACGAACGCGCCGGGCTCTTCACTGGTAACGGTAATGTTAGCCACACCTTTTTCCGCTTTCACAGGCTGCCGCACTCCGTTCAGCTCCACCTGGATCACTTCATTGTAATTGTCCAGTACGTTGCCCTCCCAATCAGCCACAATGATCCGGGCAGTCAGGGTATCCTCGCCTGTAGCCGCAATGGCGGATTTATCCGCTTCGATCCGCGCAAAGGTTCCTTGGAACTTACCTTCAACGAAGCGGGTAAACAGGAGACGCCGATCTTGATATTGCTCGAAAGTAATCGGGATCATAAGCGGAGAATCCACAACGCCGGCCAGTTCGCTGACCGCAAACACCTTGCCTTCCCCATCCAATTCCGCGTAATAATTAGGCAAATTCGATCACCTCCCAGGAAATTTCCGCATACGCCTCGTAAAATCCGTCCATGAAATTAAATTTGACCTTGTTGTTTCCCACAAGGGTTGCACATACCGAGCCGTCCATCATCGGCGAGGTTTGAAACCAATGCGACAAGCCGGATGTGGTGATGTTAACAAAGCTTTTTTGCGGATTCACTGCCGTGATGGTCACTTCTTTAACCAATGAGCCGTTTCCATTCGGATAGAAAAAAGAAATATTCGTCGTTCCGCGCTGTACGCTTTTAATTCCCACGCCCTTCCACCCCGATCCGTCATGAAATTTCAATATACCGTTTTCGACCTTAAAATCGGGACTGCTCTCCGGACAAGCCCTGCTGAGCACACCGAAACCGGCGATGATCGTATTGCCCGAGCTGTCTGGAGCGGTCACCGTTAACCGGACGTAAGAACCGGCTGCCGCTTGATCAAAGGGATGATACCTTGGGAATTCGTCCGTTACGCTGCGCGAATAGGTGTAAACCTTTCTCCAATTGGTGTTGTCGCTGCTGGTTTCGATATAGAAGCTGACGGGATCCGCGTTCCAACCCTTTTCAAAAGAAACGCCTTCGATATCCGAATATTCGTTGCCCAGCATCACTGTCATGGATTGAGGAAACTTGTTATAGGCTGAATACAAAGCCCAAAAATGTTCGCCGGATTGGAAATACGGCACCGTCGGCAGTCCGCTGAGCTGTCCTGCAGTCACCGTAACCGGCTTGTATTTGGCAGCATTCCCGCTGATCCGGCCGGATTTCAGATGCCTGCGGCACAATGTGTAGCGTGCCACTTTGTCTCCAGTGACAGCTGTGGATGCGATCTTATCACCTGTAACAGCGCCGCCGGCGATGCCTTCGCTGCCGATGAGCGGCGCATCCCCTGCTTTTCCCGTATGCCGGTGCCCGCCTGTTCCGTGAAACAGCGCATCGGTCGCTTCAATATTTTCATTTTGCGCGATCCTCCTGACCGTATCCGAAGGCTCGAACGTTTGCAGTCCGCTTGGCAGTTTTGCCATGTCTACTCCCCCTACATTTACAGCTTCAGTCCTGAATGATCCGGCTTCCAGACCTCCAGTTCGTCCCATGTCATTCCAAGCGCTTCAAGCTCCTCCCAGGATAAATCCGCGGCATCCAATTCCTCCCACCTCAAGTAGGTGAACTGGAAGTTCAGCTGCAGATGTGCCGGGACGATCTCCCGCAGCGCCTTCTGGACGTCATTCAAATTCGGCGGCACGCCGCGCTTGCCAATAAAGGTTACGACAACTTCATAACCTCCGAAGTTTTCCTGAATGTCGACTTCTCCGTTTTCAAACGAATCGACGACGCTGCGAATGACAGCCAGAGTGACCGTTCCGGCACCGCGCAGCTTCGTCTTGATCACGGAGCGCCGTTGGTCGTCGGGTTTGCCCGGCGTTTGAGGAATGCCGCAAATGTTCTCCCATGTTTCGAGCCCCCATGTCGCCGTATCGATAAAAAACTGTTTGAGGACGTCTTGAATGCCTTCATGCAGGCGGTTCAACTCATCCGCTTCACGCCTCGTCAGATTACCGACGATCCGGGAATCCGAATAATATTTGGGGAGATACTCGAGCATATCCGATGAAATGTTACGTAACAACGAAGTTCACCGTCCCTGCCACAGCAACCTGCTCCTCGGCGAGCTCCAGATTCCCGGAAGTTCCGTTGATTGTTAGCTGGCTGAAATCCAATACTTCTTCAACGTCCAGCAGTAAACCAAACACCCGGTTATATGGAACCAGCGTTTGGTGAAAAGCAAGACCCGCCAGAAATGCCGCCAGCTGCCGCTGAAATTTGGTTCTTACGCCTTCAAGCACCGCACCCGGCATCAGCTTGATCGCCGCCGACACATCAATCTTTACCTCCACCGCAGGAGACACCGTAACCTGAGCCCCAACCGGACGCCGTTCTTCCACGGCCGCACGCACACGCTCGATAATGGTGGGCACTGGGGCCCGTTTGTCGTCGGACAAAACGGACAGTTTGACCGTCCCGCCCCCGTTCCATACCGGGAATACTTTGACGTCGCCCACGCCTGGAACTTCGAGAGCCCATTCCCGATAATGCCACGCATTGCCGCTCGTGGCCGGCCTTCTGACCCCGTCGAAATACCGTCCAAGAAGCGATTCGTCCGACTCCGTGTCAGCTCCATTGACGAAAGGCAGTGGATTGGTCACCGTCAGGACGCCGGATAAGTTGCCACGTACTAACGTAATTCGGCCTGCAGCCACGTTCCCACTCCTGCCTCCCACGGCCGCGGCGGCTTTCACGACAGCGCTCCCCTGCTTGATGGTCGCCTCATTGACCGTGACGAACACTACCGGATCCTCGTCTTCCGTCGAGACGGCGGTTCCCCGTGGAATCACGATATGGTCGTCACCCTTAAAGCGAAGCTCGCCTTCAGCCTTTACGCTCGGCCGGCGAGCCAGGCCAAATTCGGCAGCCCGGAGATCCAGAAACTCGGAGGGCTGCTGCGGGCCGGCAAATCCAAACTTCAGCACATTGTCGAGTTCAATATAGGCATGCGCCAGCTCGATGGCCGCTGGCGACAGCAGGTCATACGTTACCGAACCTTGGCGCTTGTCGAGATCGGCAGGCGAAGCATCCAGCATCCGCTGCAAGATGGCCCCTTTCGTTTGCTGTTCATACATATCAGATCGTCACCTCCTGTTCTAAGATCCCTTCGCTGGTCCGAACGGTAAATGTCACAAACAACCGGTCACCGTCACGCACGATGGCAAACTGCTCCACCGTTGTGACACGGTCATCCGCTAAAATCGCCTCGGTAATTACTCTCGTAATTTCGCTCTTCAGCAGCTGATGGGAAATATCCTGGCCCAGCAAACTTTCAAGCTCGCAGCCGTACTGACTGTCATAAATAAGATATCGGTACCTTGCCGTGAGAATGGCCTTCCGGATCCATTGCCGAAGTGCCTCCTGCCCGTCGATGATCCGCCCGCCGACCTCTCCTGTATCAAAATTAAGGCTATAAGTCCGCGACGGTGCGGAGAGATGCTTCACTTCAACAAATCGCTCCTCGCGGTTGCGCAATGGTGATAGTGCCATCAGTACATCACCGCCCGGTCTAAAATAATATAAATTTGTCCTTGCTGTATCCCTGCCACGACCACGCGGTCGCCTTCCTCCAGTTCGTCGATAAATTCCAGCTCGGCTTCCTCGGTGGAGAAATCGGCTGAAGACACATTTATTCCGGTAAACGATATCTTGCCTTGGCCCACAAACACGGCACCAGGATCGAAGTTGAAAGGAGGCACCTCCGGGTTCATGTTCGTTGCGGAAACTTTCGTCTTGCTTTCACTCTTCAGATTCACTTTTCGCTTATATTTGGTTAGGGACTGGGCCACGATGAGATCATCTTTTTCCAGCTCGACATTCATGTGATCGACTTTGATTTTGAGCTCGGGAGGCGCAGCCGTCACGGTCGCAAGTTCAATGGACATATCGGAATTGTATCCGATCGCACGAATCAGCTGCACAAGCTGGCTGGCTCCCGATCCTTCAATTCGTTCCATCGTTTAGCCTCCCTTCGCTTCCTTGTATTCCATCTTGGGGATGTCATCCGTCGCCGACAGCGTGAGCGACATCGTATGGTTGCCCCGTTCGAACCGATGATCGTCCGCAGACACGTAATAGCCTCCCAGGATGCCGGTGACGCTTTCCTTTACATATACGCAGGAACCCGAAATGACCTCAGGGATACCCAGACAATCGATCCGAGCCTGGTCCTCAATGGTGCCCAAATCGGCAAGGAGCTGCTTCGCCCGCTGCTCCATTTGGGATTTGGACATGCTTTGTTCGGACTTTTCCAAGTGCTGCATGACACCGAACCTCCGTATTAGTTCCCCATCCTTGGCTGCAGCCGATATTTCTTTTTTGGCTGCATCCCCTCCAGCCACTTTAATTTGGGTCTTCGTGTCTTCGATGGATTGGGAATAACTCGCGTCCAGCACATTTACCCCGTTTTCCAGCACCCATTTGACCGGCTGCTCTTTACGGGCAAGCAGCTGGAGTTTTCCCTCCCGTGAAGTCAGGTGATACCACTCCCCGTTTTGCTTCTGGGACTCGGTCAGCGACATGACCATCATCTCAAACACAGTTTTATCGCGGAACACGAGCTTAGGGATTACATAACCGGTATCCTGGATTTCACCGATTGAAATTGAAAATTCGCCGCACAGTTTCTTGATCACAGAGGAAGCGGTCATGTTCCGAAATATTTTGGTATCCTTGCTTTTGGTCAGGTAAATGTTCTCATCATACGCTGTCAGCGTCATCTGTCCTTTAGAGTTGAGCTGATCCGCAAACAGCACACCCCGGAACAATTCCAGCTTTTCATCCCAGATCAGGCGAAGCTCGCCGCCCTTCTTATAGGTCATGTATATCTCCCGCTGATCACCGGTGTTGGACAACTCCACAACCAGCTTGCGGGCAGCCTGCTTAATATCGCCGGACCAGCTGACCGATTTGACGATCGGGTCCAAATGCACGTTCTGTTGGTCATCTTGGTACTCCACGCTCCAGCTCATGATGGAATCACCAGCTTCTGGCCTGGGACAATCCGGTTTGGATTTTTTCCAATTACCGTTTCATTTGCCGCATAAATCTCTCTCCACCGATCCCCGTTTCCCAGCGTTCTTTGGGATATTTTCCACAGGGTATCGCCGGGAACAACAACGTACGCTGCGGGTCTGACTCTGGCATCTGGACGCTGTTCTCCGGAAATGACCGTTGCTTTACCCGAACCGGTGGTTTCAACCTGACGAAACCGGACTTCGGCATACTCTTTTAACTCCAGCTCGTAAAAGACGTCCCCTGGATTACCTGCTCGTTCCGTGTATTGGAATGAACGAATGGTAACCAGCCCTTTGATTTTCGTCCCCGTTATATCCAGCCGTACAGGGCGCCGGCTTTTGATCCATTTCTCGATCATCTCCACCGTTTCCCAGGGATCGTGGATATCTTCGTACTCGCAGAACCCAGGGTGGTAATCGCGTGGAAAGAAGGAGGCAAGCGAATATTCTTTAAGCAGCGCCTCACCGATGACCGTATATTCCCCCAGCTGCGTGACCTGGACATCCTCATATCCATGCGAGGTTTTGACCGATATTTGCTCAGGATTTACAGGCAGCTGCAGCCATTCCGTCTCATCCATCGTTTTCAGCCAAAATTCCAATGATGCCATTACGCCATCAAACCTCCTGCCGCTTTGATTTCCCTGGCAAGTGCCCGCGCAATCGCATCGATATCCGACTCTTGGCGAACATGAAAAGTGTTGCCTGTGATAGATATCGGCCCGCTTACGGCAGATCCGCCGGTAAATTCACGGTTGTCGCTGGCCGTCATAATTCGTTCCCCTTTATGAAGCCTAGCGATCATCCCGTCATATGGCACATAATCCATACCATGATAATGTCCCGGAATAGGTCCGCCGTTTGCGGTGATCTGCCCCGCGCTTTTCCGGTTTACATCGATGGAGACTTTTTTATCCCCATCTCCAAAACCAAAAAACGACCCGATGGCATTGGCTACTTTTGTGACGGATTCCATGATCGCATCCATATGGTATTTGAACAGGTACGCTAGCCCCGCCACGGCAGCGCCGACGAGTAGAACCGTAGCGATGATCGGCAGGAACGGCGCGACTAATGCCCACCCGGCCACTGCCGAAGCCCACAATGCAGGGGCGAACACGCCGAGAAGCAGAGCTGCCATCGAACCGATGGTGGCCAGCACGATGTCCGAATCTCTGGCAAGTACTTCGATCACGGAAGCCATCGCTTCACCAAATGGAAGAAGTGCCTCCCCAAGCGGGGCCAGGGCAATCGTAATCCGGTTCTGAAGCTGATCCCATTGATCGCCGAACGTCTTCACCTGACCGGATTGCTGTTGGATGGCTCCATTGGCCGAATTCATTGCGGCAATAACACCCGCAAACTCTACTTGCCCGCCCCGGAGGGCCGTGACCAGATCGGAACCGGCCTTTTCGCCGAAATATTTGGTGGCGATGCTAGCCGCATCCGCCGCCGTCGCGGCATCCCTGATGTCGCTCGCGATCTTCGCAATCCCGCCGCTGGGAAGATCTTTTTTCAAAGCGTCCTGTATGGGCGTGAGCCCCTGGGTCTGCCACTGGGCGAGAAGAGCCATCGACTGGCTAAATCCGAGGCCCATCGTCTTGAGCGGTGCACCGATCTGGGTCATGTTTTTCAACAAATCTCCCATCCCTACACCACTTGCCCGGCTGGCTGCGTAGAACTGGTCCATCATTCCGGTTCCTTCATTCGCCTTCTTGCCCCAAACGTCCATCACTTTGGCGGCCGATTCCGCCGCTTCCCCGCTGCCCGCTCCGGCTAACCTGGAGGCGTCAAGCACCGCTTTGGACATGGCCTCCAGCTGAGAGCCCGACATTTTTGCCTTTCCGCTGAGGGTTCCCATCACTTTTGCGACCTCGTTCAGATTCTGCGGCACCTGACCGCCGACTTTCTTCAGCGATTCCGTCAGCCCCTGGATTTGACCGGGCCCCGCACCTGAGGAAGCACGCAGCGTGCCCATGGCGGTACTGAACACCTTGGCCGCTTCGAAAGATTTGTCTTTTAGAGCACCGAGCATGCTGCTGGCTGTACCCGTGACCGTAGAGAGCATCTTCATCTGCTTCTCTGAATCCTGGATCGGGCTTGATCCGACGATCTTCTGCAGCCGCTTGATCCCTTTCTTCTTCGGAATCGGCGTGCCGTACAAATAATTCGCCCTTTCCGCGGCGGCATCTTCATCCGCTTCCTTCTGATCGGCTGCTGCTTTCATGGCCTTTACTTTGCCCCAGACCGCAGCAAACGGTTTGGCTGCCGTCCTGGCACCAACCGAGATTCCCTTGGACACACCCTGGCCAATTTTCGAGAATGCCCCGGAAATTCCGCTGTAGATCGTCGATGCCGCTCCGGAGACCCCTTTCGTCACCGTCGTGACCACGTCGCCGGCTGCCATTTTGAAGGCAAACAGCTGCCTCGTGACCTGAGCGCTCAAGTCGCCTGCCTTCCACATTTCCTCGCTCATTTGGGCGATTCCGTTAAACTGCTCCAGGCTGATCGTCGTCGTCTGCAGCTGTTTCATCATTTTGTTATATTGCTTGAGGCTGTTCATGCTTTTACCCGAAATCTGAACGCCACCTCCGCTGTTGTTCGAAGACGAAGCCAATCGTCCCCACCTCCCCGCCTGCCGTAAAGACCCGTCTAAGGTCCTACGGCGTTTTCCTGCGGTCAGCCCTCGCTTCTTCCCGCCGTATCTTCTCCTCTTCCTCCAGCTGCAGCATCATGGAAGCATACATAAACCGCTTCGTCCCTTCATCCTTGTTGAACACCTCGTCAGGCGGAAGATGATGCCGCTGAAAGATCAGATGCAGCAGAAAAGCCTCGCCGCCCGCCTTAATCAGTTTTTTATTTCATCTTCGTCACTGTCGAAACCGCTGATCTCCAGAATTTCGGAGGACAGCTTTGCAATCTCGCCGGCCAGCAGTACTCCCAAAATCGCTTCCGTTGGCGACCCGTATTTGTCGATAAGCTCTCTGGCGCTCCAGTCCGGGATCAGACAGGCCCGTTGAATCACAAGGGCGCCGAACTGTTCCTCGTCGAGTACTTTTTCCCGTTTTGCTCCTTTGCCGGTATAATGCGTGCACTGTTCCTGGATTTTATGGATCGTTTTCCCGTCCAGCGCCTGGATTTGGAAGTCCACCCCGAGCCTTTTCATCGGGATGTCACGCTTAGGCTTGCTGTCCGCGCTGAGCAGCGCCTGCAGCACACTGATTTGTCGGTTATCCGTTATCGTCACGGTTCATACATCTCCTTTATATATCGTTATATATGTTTCCGCAGCGGGTGAAGCCGAGAGCCCTGCGGCGTGTAGATGTGCCCGCCTTCTTCGCCAGGTCCCTTCCGGCTTCGTGTCTCCACCGCATTCCGAGCAGGTTTTACTCAGCCGTTATTTTGTCAAGAAGCTCATAGCCTGTGAAATTAAAGGGAAGCTCCTCCTCCACGATGGCTCCGACTTCAAAATGCATCAGCGGAATTTTATCGAATGTTACGCCTTTGAGCCGAACTCGGTATGCTCCATACGATTCGGGATCCTCCAGCTTCAGGATCAGCTCGGTAATGAACGTGCCTTGGCTGTCATCGGCGATCTTGCCGATCCGTTCGACGAACTCGGAAGTCACCTTGTAACCGGAAATGGTGCCTGTTCCGCTAAGTCCGGTCACCTTGTGCGCCGTCCAGCGGGTTCCTGCCCTTTTAATCTCTTCTTTCGTAATTTCGACGTTTGCCTCGGCTGATTTGATGTTGGTCAGCCAGGTTCCATCATGGTACACATATCCGTAAGTCCCGTTAATTACGCGGGTCGAATCCAGCACAATAATCCCTCCCAGGTCAATTTAAGCATTTATCGATGTCTACACCTTAATCGTTAAGAAAATCCGCTCCATACTGTCAATTTCCGTAAATCCGATCAGAAGAAAAACGCTGTCTCCTTCGGAATGGCGGTCCGGATCCAGGGTGACGACAATATCGGTCAGCACATTGTTCAGCTCCAGACGCTCCAGATAGGCTTTCACGGCAGAGATCAGTGCAGCCTGACCGTCCGCATTGTTATCGAGCCTGCCAATATAAGCCTCGGCCGCTGCTTTTGGAATATCGGTCGAGATCGCCTGGCGTGCGCGCATGGCCCTGATTTTTTTCTTGCCTGTCACGAGCCCCTGCTCAACTTTCACTTTCTCCCCGTCATGGACAAGAACCAGCGATCCCTTCTGCAGCGATGCATTGATTTCGCTGTTTTTGAGGCGTTTGACGACATCCGTCGCTATGACAGGCGTATATGTTATCGATTTGTTGATGCCTGTTCCGGCGATCAGTCCGGCAATGTATGGGGCATAGCGAGCCGAGCTGTACGCCGTTCCGCCAATCTCAACGCCTGTAATCAAGTTCACCGCGTATTCGTCGGCAAGGTCCGTACTTCGCTTGTTCCCCACAGCCGGATCCAGATCATCTTCGAGTGACCCGCCGAACACGGTCATAAAATGCTTGCCTTCGTCTTCACGGTTGTCCTTACACCACAGCTGGGTGGCTTTGCGCTCTTCGGCAGGAACTTCATCCGGATACACAAACACGTTAAACGGCCGTGATTCAAAGACGTCCCGGATGGATGTGTATACAGCCGGCGTGACGTTACCCTCTACCGGAGGCACCGTATATACCAATACTTCTTTGGCACCGCCCTGCAAAATCAGCCGGATTGGGCCCACCGCTTCCGCACCGAACAGCTGAATAGCTTCAGCCTCTTTCTCAATCGTGTAAAATTTACCCGCTTCGGCTCCTGCATATTGGAACAGCGGAAGGGCGACCGTTCCGCGAGCCCCGCCTTTGATTTGCGCGGCAGCCGCCTCCACAAAGTTAATGTACAGTCCCGGCCTTACCGGTAAACTGATCGGATCCCATGCTCCACCCATTTTCTACATGCCACCTTCCTATAAATTGTTTGTGCGTACCTCGATACGTCTTACTTTCTCGAACATCGGGCCGGCCACAGTTTCCCGTGACTGGATTTGTATCGTTCCAGGGCATCGAAACACCCCGTTATCCAGCTTTTCGGGCGCGGTCAGCGTCATCGTGTCGATTCTAATCTGGGATGGCCCAGCTTCCGGGGGAGCAGCCGGATATTCATTCATCAAAAACCGGCTTAAGGCTTCCATTGCCTGTACCGCCTGCTCCGCATCACGGCCAACCCCCTGGATCACATACTCCCGGTCGACCAACGTGTGATCCCGGTTCACCGCTTTCCTCGTTTCCTGTTTGAACAAAACGGTAAAATCACCCGGCGATGCTGCGGCAGGCTCCTGATACCGGTGGATCCCCGCTCCCGGAAATTTGGCCAAAATCAGTTCCGACATCCGGTTGATACTCTCGCTTACCGACACACGATTTCACCTCTTCCGGACCGTACCAGGCACGCAGCATAACGCCTGGAATCTTTCATCAAGCATATATCCCTTTTCAAACCATCCGTTCCCCACTTCCTTCTGCCAGCTTCTGCCACGGGTGCTTCGACCCGCTGCATTTCGGATTATAGGCGGACGGCGCCTATGACGAACAGGATGAACTTTCTTCACCTTGGGGTGAAAAGAATTCATCCTCCTGCGTTCAGGTATGATCTGCTATACTGGATGCAACTGTAATCTTCTGTAAGGGGGTTTGAAATGGAGCGGATTCGAGTGATGCTGGTCGAAGACGACCCTTTTTGGAGGGATCACATCAGCAGCGATTTGTCCGATGAGCCTGATATTGAGATGATCGCCGCTTGCGCAACCAAAGAAGAGGCCGTCGAGACCGCCGCAAAATCAAGGATCGACATCGTTCTGATGGACATCAATCTGACCGGCAACAACCTGGACGGGCTGGAAGCGGCCGAGCTTATTTTGCGCCTGCCCGGGAACGAACCGGTGAAGATCATCATGCTCACCTCCATTACGGAAGCGGAAGTCGTCATGAAATCTTTTCGGCTTGGCGCGCTGAATTATATCAATAAGTCGAGTTATCAGGATATCGTTCATGCGATTAGGGAAGCGCATCATGGCCGGGCAGCGATCCATTCCGATGCCGCCCGGATCATGCGGAGCGAGGTTCAGCTCATGGAACTCACGCCCATGGAGAGAGAAGTGTTTGATCTGAGGAAGAACGGATTAAGCAAACGGGAAATTTCCGAGAAGCTGCACAAATCGACGAATACGATCAAGTCGCAGCTGCGCAGCATCAAAAACAAACTGACCCATTTTAAAATGGACTAACCTGGTCAAGCGTCCGGGAATCTGCTTGCCGTTTGAATGCAGGCGACAATGGCTTGAACCTGGCGTAAGGAAAATGCAGAACGATCGTCGTTCCCTTCCCGGGTTCGCTTGCGGCAACGGATAACCTCCCGCCGTGTTTGGACATGACGCTGGTGCAATAGGACAGACCAAGCCCATAGTTCAGAGCATGCTTCTTTGTCGTAAAGAACGGCTCGAATATTTTGGCCAGATGTTCGGGAGGAATGCCTGCGCCGTTATCCTGTACGGTAATCCGGAACTCCCGTCTAGTCGAAGCCGTATGGAGTTCAATGCCTCCGCCGGAGGCAGGCAGCGCGTCAAGCGCGTTGCGGATCAGGTTGGACAGCGTCTCCGCGACGTGAACCGAATCGCAGTATAGCCGCCCTTCTGCGTCGTAACGCGCGATTATCGTGGCCGGATGGCGCTCGATCAGCGAGCCGGCGGACGCGACGACGGATTCGATCAGCTGCCGGATATCGTGCTCCCCCTCCTGCAGGACGACGTCCTCCGCTTTATCCTTGATCCGGTTGACCATGTGCAGCAAATGGGCGGTTAAGCCATGTACCTGGGCGATCGTATGCGCCGCCTTATCCGATTGTCCCGATTCCAGCAGAACCCGGCTTTTCTCGGCCAAATAATCGATTTTCTGGATTTCGTTCTTGATGGAATGGTTCAGGATGGAGACGCCCATGGTCAGCGTCCGGATGGAATAGTCAATGCGCTCCCGTTCGATTCGCAGCTTGATGCCGAGAAACCCGGATCTGGCGATATAAAAAATAATAAACCCCACCGTCCCCAAGATCATGATAAAGTTGGCCTCCCACATTCCATTGCTCTCCAAGTGGAACGACCACCAGCCCAGCTCCAAATGCTCAAAGCCGATGTAATCGCTCGTATATGCCCACAGCATTGCCAGCGGCAGCACGAATGTCCGCCACTGTCTGCGTCTCGCCGCTTCGCTCTTCTCCTTAAAATAGGCAAGGATGTAGCCAAAGCTTCCGGCGGCGACATAAATTCCGTCCCACCAGCGAAAACGGGCGACTTCAAACTGATTCCAAGGTTCATGGGCCCAATGGTCCGCCATCAGCAGCCATGGACCAGGCAGCAGCGCGAGCGTCAGCACCTTTTTAACAAAACCGGTAACGCTCTCATTCAGCCATAACCCTCCCATACAGTAAACGTACGGCAGGACGTAAAAATAAATATGCATGGCGGCTACCGTAAGCCAATAAAGGAAGTAACTCAGCCCGGGGGATAACCAATCGGCTGGAATGTAGGGGATAATAGACAAATGCATCGCAAACGCGAAGCTGGCAGATCCGCCAAGCAGTATAGTCAAGCCGATCCATACCGTCGAGCGGGTGCGGTTAGCCAAAAAAAACAGGCCTAAAGACCATAGAGAAACAAACATGAATATGTATATTATTTTCATGGGTTGGGTGCTAACCCATCCACCTCCGTGCCAGAATCACAGACATTCATGCCATATACGTAAAAGTGTTACACTAACTTTCTGCCCTTCTTTTCCCCTCCTTTTTTTACAATATCCAAGCTCTTGGATAAGCTATTCGGCATATGCTATGATTCAGACTTTAACATATATGTCACTGCCCTCTTCCCCATGCTTGCAGGTCCAAATCAGGCTCACCCATTCAGCAAGTCCATTGACATCTTGGTAGCAAAAAACGGACTCGCCCTATTCCCCTTCAGGCTATCTTTCGAGGAAATATCGTATCCTTCCAGTCAGTTCTCGGGAAATCGGCAATTGGCCGAATCGCCAGATACATATACATAATCGGGCTGCACTGCACAATCTTACCAGATTCCAATCAAAAAAAGTATCATTCCGGATACCTTAATTTATAGTTGATAGTATAACGCAGTCGGGATCCCGTCCCACCACCATATGCGCGAGCATCCGCAATACCATGGATTTTTTCAAAACCCATACTGTCGAGCGTATCCCAATCTTCCGAGCTGTGGCTGCTACGGAAATCTGCCCGAACCGGTGAAACGGCGATGAGCCCGGCTTAGCAGAATAAAGGACAGCAAAGAACGAATTCATCGTCCTGGGCTGCCCTTTCATTTGCCTATTCTTCCACCTTAATCCGCAGTTCACCCTCAGCCAAACCGTCCCCAGCTGCGCGGATCACCACTTCGCCGGTCTCCAGTCCCGACTGAACGACTAGGAGGCATCGGCCTCCGCGGGTTTTCCTGCGGCTGCTCTTAAAAGGCTCGTGGTCGCGCAAATCGCCGTTATCAGTGCCAATGATCCCGCCTTTACCTTGAATGTCGAAGCTTAACTCGAAGTCCGAATTCGGGACGACGCTCCCCTGTTTATCCACAACGCTGACTTCGATATGCGCGATATCACGGGCTTCCGCCCTCAGCAGGGAGCGGTCGGTGTGCAGTACGATCCGATGCGGCGCTCCTGCCGTTTTCATCTCATACTCGGATACTATCGCATCGCCGTTACGGCTGACCGCACGAATGGTGCCGGCATGGTATGGAACATGCCATTCCATGAGGCGGTTCGGATAATCCGTCAGTTTCCGCACGCCGTACGATTCGTTGTTAATGATCAGCTCCACGCTCTCGCAATTGGTGAATGTAACAAGCCTCATCAATCTGCCCGCTTGCTCAGGAAAGGTCCAGTGGCTCGCGAGCCCAGGCGATTTCCAATGCAGCGTCCACTGCGCGCCGGCATCCTCTTGTGCCGGATCGAACACGGCGATATGAACCATCGGCTCTTCCGACCAGAAACTTTGTTGCAAATAAGAAATCGGTTTGCGGAAGCCGCAGGTATCGATCAGTCCAGACGCCCAGCCTTTATACGGGTATGAAGCCTCTCCCAGATAATCAATCCCGGCCCAGACAAATTGCCCGATAACATAGTCATGCTTCTCGACATCAAACCAAGGATTGACCGGAAGGTAGCCCTTCACGCGGTTGCCTTCCCCCCGGTAGTAGGGGAACGTCTCGGTGCCGACGATCAGTGTATCCGGCATAGCTTCCCGGTAATGCTCATACCACTGCTCCTGATAATTAAGCCCCAGAATATCAACCAGCTCCGCCATCTTTTTCGTATGCAGGACCTTGTCTTCAATCGGGCCTTCGCGCAGGCTGATCGGCACGTTATGCGGTTCGAGCGCGCAGGTGACGGGGCGAGTCGGATCCAGCTTGCGGCAGTAGTCGGTAAGCTGCTTCAGCATGACCAGCATGGATGGCTGCCCTTGATTTTCGACCTCATTGCCGACGCTCCATAGAAAAATGCTCGGATGGTTCCGGTCCCGCATCAACATCGCCTCCAGATCCTTTTCCCACCAATCATCATACAGGTGCTCATAATACAGCGACTTCCACTTGTCGAACGCTTCATCTATGACCAGAAAGCCCATGCGGTCGCATAGATCAAGCAGCTCCGGGGCCATCGGGTTATGGGCGAAACGGATTGCGTTGCAGCCCATTTCCTTCAGCCTCTCCAGCCTGCGCTTCATGGCCTGGTTATTGTAGGCTGCACCCAGGCAGCCCAGATCGTGGTGGATGCACACGCCCTTCAGCTTCAAAGGCACCCCGTTGAGAATGAGGCCACAGTTCGGGTCCAGCACGACTTCACGGATGCCAAACGGCGTTATATATTCATCGGTTTCAGATCCATCCCGAACAATTGTTGTCCGGGCATAATACATGTCCGGCTGCTCCGGCGACCACAAATGCGGAGAGGGGATCACGGTTTCCTGATCGACCGTAACCTCCTCTGAAGGAGATATGATTACTGGAGATTCGCACTTACCCAAAACTACACCCCGGCTGTCCACGAATTCGGTAATAACCGTACAATCCGCAGGCTCTTCGCCATGATGGTTTACCCGGATTTGCGCCTGGACCGTTGCTTTATCCGGGTGGATCTCCGGTGTTGTTATGAAAGTTCCCCACGCTGCAACATGCAGCTCATCCGTCCGAATCATCCATACGTTGCGGTAAATACCCGAGCCCGAATACCACCGGTCGGATGGCATCGGCGTATTGTCAACCTTGACCGCGATCACATTGTCTTGATCCCACTTGATGTAAGGCGTCAGATCGTACTGGAAGCTGACATACCCGTATGGCCGTTTTCCGGCGAAATGCCCGTTGATCCATACCTCGCTGTTATGATGAACCCCATCAAACTGAATATAGACGCGCTCATTGTTGGATGACGACTTGATATGGAAGTGCTTTCTGTACCATCCCACGTTCCATCGCGGCAGATAAGCCTGCATGCCGCCGAATGCCATGTCGGGATCCACCTGCTGCTCGATGCTCCAGTCATGCGGAACCTGCAGCTTACGCCACTCCTGATCTTTAAAATCCGGCTGCTGGGCGCCTGCGTAATTTCCCAGGGCGAACAACCAGCCCGTATTCAACGAGCTTATCTTCCTGCTTCGGGTTCCCGCTTCCATTGTCAGTTCTGCCATGAGCCTACCTCCTGTTCTCCTCGTAAGGAATATGATAGTTGAATGACTAATAGATGGTTCGGCCGGTTGCATCCGGAATACCGGATTTCCGGTAAAAGTACGTATTTATGACATCCCGCCATTCTTTGGCATGCTCCAATTGAATATGCAGCCGCTCCCAGACATTCCGGTAGCGCCATTCATCGATATGACCTTCCAGCTTGCTCCAACGCCCGATCAGCTGCTCCACACCCTCCACACCGTCGAAATGGGTGTCATAGATATGCTGGATCACCGTCTTGCCGGAATGAAGCACATGGCTGTACGGAACGTGATGGAAGAACAGCAGCAGCTTATCCGGGCACGATTCCGGCGATTCATACCGCTGTGCATTTTCGGGGAAATATTGGGAGACATAGCCGGTTCCGTCCTTGACCGTCCGGTTTACGCCGATACCGTGACAATCGGCAAAATGATACGTCCCCCACACCGAATACTCATAACCGTCGACATTCGGTCCGTAGTGGTGCCCCGGGTTGACCATCCAGCCGACGCCAAGCGGTGAGGTGTAGCTCTCGTAAACATGCCATGAGTCTGCAAGCATAGGTTCAATTTCTGCGGAAACCAAAGAATCGCCGCCAAATGTAAGACGAATCCATTCGCCCGTGATATCCTCTTCAGTCAGATCCGGATTCCAGGCGAGGCGGCCGTACCCGTAAAGGTTGGCCTGCGCCAGCGTATGCCCGGTCCAATTGTGGTCGTCTCCCACGTTGATGACGGCGGCGATCCCGCAAGCTCGATAAGGATAAACACCCCCGGAGACCACTTTCTTGACCTCGGTGCCCTGGCCTTGGGCGAACGTATCAAAATCCAGAATTTCTTTCCACTGGGGAACAAGATAGCACAGATGCTTCTGCTGTCCCGTATACTCCTGCGTGATTTGAAACTCCAGCATCTGATTCGTGCCTGGCATGGCTCCAAGGAGCGGGGATACCGCTTCACGGACCTGAAAGTCCATTGGACCGTTTTTGATTTGGAGAATGACGTTAGGTTTGAACTGCCCATCGAGCGGCTTAAAATGGTCGTAAGCTGCGCGTGCCCGGTCCGTTGACCGGTCTCTCCAATCCTGAAGACAGTTGTACACGAAGCATCTCCAAATGACGAGCCCGCCGAACGGCTCCAGCGCTTCCGCCAGCATGTTCGAACCGTCCGCATGCGTGCGGTCATATGTAAACGGGCCCGGGCGATGCTCCGAATCCGCCTTTACGACAAATCCGCCGAAATCGGGAATATATTCGTATATTTCCTTTGCTTTTTCCTTCCACCAATCGCCCACCCGGGAATCCAGCGGATCGGCCGTGTCCAGTCCGCCAAGCTCCATTGGGCTTGCATAGTTGACGCTGAGAAACAATCGGATGCCGTAACGGCGGAAGATCCCGGCCACGTTCGCCACGTCCGGCAGAAACTGCCGAGTAATCAGCTGCGTTTCCGTCCGGTGGACATTGACGTTGTTTATCGCGATGCCGTTGATGCCGATGGACGCCATCAGCCTGGCATAGTCCCGGATACGGGCGTCATCCTCAACAAACCGGTTATCTTGAAAAAAGATAGACCGGCCGGCATACCCCCGCTCAATGGAACCGTCCATATTGTCCCAATGGTTCATCATGCGCAGCGGATTCAGCGGGCTGTCCGTCACATCCAGTCGGTCCAGTTCCTGTCCGGTCCGCAGAACCCGCAGCAGATGAAATGTGCCGTATAAGAGGCCCCTGTCCGTATTCGCCATCACATACAGCGAGCCGCCGCCGTTCTCGGGATGACGCCGGATGGCATACCCTTCTTCCCCCAGATCCCTGATCCGTGCTGCATCCATCCATTCTTCCTGTACGCCGATCTCCTCGAGTAAAGCAAGCCGGATCAGGTTCGACGCCTGCCGATCCGGGTCTGACACGATGGCAGGAAGGGCGCCTGTCATTTCACGAATGCCGTGCGTGAGTTCGGCGAGCGCGGAATCGATCACATCCGAATTGCCATATACCGCGATTTGGGTCAGTTCCTTCATCCCGGCGAGTGATTCATTTTTCGTATAGCTAAGCCAGCCCTGATCCGCTGACGAGTATGGAAGCCTTGCCTCTTGCGCCATGAGCTTCTCGTCCCTCCCGATGATCTTTATATAAAATAATGCGGATATTTCTCTTTTAAAAAGTCCTGCTCCACGACGACTAGGCGCAAATGCTGCTCCATCACCTTCATCGCATGTTCTTTATCCTGCTGTATGATCAGCTGGTAAATTTCTTTATGCTGACGAATGATATTTTCCCAATTGGAGTCTTTGGAGAGCCGGAGCAGCCGCAGCCTGTTAAAATGAATGTTCAGCTGCTGCAGCATCTTCCAAGTTCGCTGTTTGCCGGTGGCATCGAACAGGATCTGATGGTACTCTTCATCCAGCTCAAACAGCTTGTAGAAATTGTTCTGCCCGGCACAAACATCCTGCATGGCAATGTTCGCTTCAATCTTGAACCGGGCGTCTTTATCCAATTGGTCGCAGGCCAGCGCCACGATTTCTTTTTCCAGCTTCTCGCGGATAAACCGGCCTTCCTCCACATGCTTCAGGTTAATGCGGGACACAATGGTGCCGCTCTGCGGGATGATGTCCAACAGTTCTTCTTCCGCCAGCTTCATAAACGCTTCCCTGACGGGCGTTCTGCTGACGTTCAGCTCGTCCGCGATTTCCTTCTCCGAAATTTTGGTGCCGGGTTCGAGCTCCAAATGAAGAATTCTTTCCCTCAGCAGGTTATAGGAATAAGCCCTGGTGGAACCCTTGATTTTCTGCTCTGTCGACATTACGGTTACCTCTTTCTCCTTGCTTTCATTTCACAACACGCGAAGGTTGAAATGACTGCCAAACATTCTTTTTTATAAATAATTTAGTCGGACAATACTGTCGGACGCTTACAGGATTTTTATCATCGAACCGGTTGGAATAAAGTGGACCGGAAGTCCGGGAAATCTGCCGGCAAGCCGTTCGCTGGTCAGCTTCATCCCCGGTTCCTCGCTGGCTGCATGACCCAGCATAAGCAGCGCTTTGGCTCGTCCCTGCGCGGATGCATCCCGGACATATTCGGGCGTTTCCCATTCCGGCCCTTCACCGATGATCATCAAATCCAGACGTTCTTGCTCGAATAACGGGATCGCGTGCTGTCCACCTCCCCTGTACCCGACAGCAACTCCGATTTGCCCGCAGACCGTCTCGGGATCGCCGACGGCACGCAGGTAGGGCAGATTCAGCTTCTGTTTTACATGCTCGGCGATGTCGGATAACCTACGGCTCTGCGGCAGCCGCACAACGGAAGCCGTTCCGAGATCCCTGTGCTCATAATCCTCCCATCCCAATGCTCCGATCAGTCCCGTCGTGATGATATCCGGCCGATAACTGTGCGGATGATCGTGAAACCGGTAAATGATCATATCATCCGATTCGATCAGCTTCCGCTTTGCCGCATGAACGGGATCCTCCAGAGCGAAGCCCTGCTCTTCCTGATGACTGTAAAAAGCCCCTTCGTGCGTAACCAGCAGGTTCACTCCAAGCCGGATGGCCTCAAGGACAACATCATGGGAAGCGATGAAAGCGACCCCGATTCCGCGGACCTCCGCTTCGGGAGATCCGGCGATGATCCGGTCGATCCGGGATTCCAAATCCCCGGCGGGTTCCGTTAAATACGTTACAACCTCCTGAGCAGTAACACGCAAACCAGTCACTCCTTCGGACCATGAGAAGCATGGATGTTCGTGGTGGATGTCATGCTAATACGGCATAACGCCCGGCGAGTTGAAAACAGGCTGCCATTTCGCTGGCGAAACGGCAACCCGATTCGTGTAACTTCAGATAAGTTCGTGTTTATGACGACTTACCGACTTACTTCTTTTCTTTATAAGCTTTATACGTCTTGTTGGCAAGCTTAACATAATTATCCAGACCCTGTCCCTTGAGCTCGTTCACGAATGCATCGAACTGGGACAACGGTCGCTCGCCGAGGATAAATTTGAGCGTGTTTTGATCCGAGTAGTCTTTCAGCGGCGTGCTCAGCAGCGTTGCCTGCTCGCGGTCCTCCACGGAATACGGGATCGGCGGCTCGGCCGGTACGACGGTTTTCGTCTTTTTCATATCTTCCTGGAACTTCTTCTCTTCGTCGCTGAACATCGATTGCAGCAGCTCCGTTGTACCGCCGTAGGCGAACACCCCTCCGGAGAAGCCGTAATCGATACGCAGATCCTTCGTTCCTTTCGGGTTCAGGCCGTTATAGTTGATATCGTCGACCAGCTTCCGGACGCCGTTCTCTTTGGTATACGTTACCCCTTCAACACCCCACTTGGCAAACTCTTCGCCTTCGTCGCTGTAGTAGAGCCAGTCAATGAACTGAAGGATCGCCTTAAAGTTCGGGTTTTCCTTGGCTTTGGCCAGAATCATCACGCCGTTCTCCAGACGGGAGCCGGACATCAGCTGACCTGCAGGTCCTCCTGGCACCGTAATTTTGGCGATGGAGAATTTGCCCTCTCCGAGCGATTTGTTCATGTCCGTGCGGTGCAGCACGACGGTCTGGGAGTTGCCGTTGATCACAAACGATTTCCCGGATACGAACTTCTGAGTCGCCTGATCGTCCGTTTGCGTAAAGCTTTCTTTGTCCAGCAGGCCTTCGGATACAAGCTTGTTAAAATACGTCAGCATATTTTTGTATTCCGGCGTCGTAGACGTGTACACAAACTCGTCCTTGTCCGCTTTGTAAGTGAGTCCGTTGCCGAAGCCCCAGCCGGCCTTCGTTCCGAATCCGGTCGCCGCAATGTTCAGCGTACTGTTGAACTGGAACCGGTCGGAGAACGGAATCGAGTCCGGATAAATTTCCTTCAGCTTCTTGAGAGCGGTATACAACTCATCCCAGGTCGCAGGAATCGGAATGTTGTTCTTCTCAAAAATGTCGGTCCGTACGAGCAGCGTATAATCCGGCCATACCTCTTCATGCAGGCCAGGGAGCACATAGTATTTACCGTCCTCCTGCCGGAGTCCGTCCAGCTCCTTTTCCATGCCCCATTTTTCGACTTTATCCTTAAAATTCGGCATCATATCAATGTAATCGCTTACCGGCAGAATCGCACTGGATGACACAAAGGAAGCTTCTTCCCCGGGATATGTTTTCGGAATGACCAGCGGAGCGTCTCCCGAGCTGATCAGCAGCGAGCGCTTCTGGCTGTAATCGCTCATCGGAACGATGGTTGGCTGAAGGGTGACGCCCGTTTTTTTCGTGATTTCCTGGAACAGCATCCAGTCCTTTTTGTAAGGATAGGCCGGCTGGTCGCTGAAAAGAATCGGCAGGTTAAACGGCTCGGTTGCCTTGAAAGAAACGTTAACGCCGTAATTTTCCATCGCGCCTTTGGATTGGTCCTTGGCTTCTCCGCCGCTGCTGCCAAGATTGTTGCTGCAGGCAGCCACGGACAGGCTCATCACTGCGGCCATCAGCGTCATGCCCCATTTTTTACGAGAACGCTTGAACATTTGTTTACTCCCCCCATGAATGAATATCGGAACTGCAAAGAACTGTAAAGCTATGAAATGAATGCGGCGATCCGGACCGGATTTATCCTTTCACGGAACCCAGCATAACACCCGATACAAAGTACTTCTGGACAAAAGGGTAAATCAGCAGAATCGGCAGAATAGTCAGAACCATCGTGACCGATTTAATGTTCGCAGAGATTTGGGTCAGGTTATCCGCTGACGTCGCCCCCGCGGAGGCGCCACCTGTTGCCCCGGCAATGAGGTTCCGCAAGTATACGGTGACCGGGAACAGTTCCTTCTGGTCCATATACAGGAAAGCGGAAAACCATGAGTTCCAATGTCCCACCGCATAGAACAGCATCATGGTGGCCATGATCGCCTTACTGAGCGGAAGAATAATGCGGAACAGAATCCCGTACGTATTCAAACCGTCGATTGAAGCCGCTTCTTCCAGCTCCTCCGGCATATTCTCGAAAAATGATTTCATGATCAGCATATTGTAGATGCTGATGGCACCCGGAACGACGATCGCCCAGATCGAATTGGCAAAACCAAGGCTATTAATGAGCACATAGTTCGGGATCAGCCCGCCGTTAAAGAACATGGTGAACACCGCGAACATCGTCAAAAATTTGCGTCCCATCAGCCTTTTCTTGGACAAGGCGTAGGCAAAGATCGTCGTCATGAACATCGAAATGGCCGTTCCGACCACCGTATACACGACGGTGTTTTTGTAGTTCGTCCAGAACATCGCGTCCTTGGCCACCGTCCGGTACGTGTCGATATTGAAGCCTCTCGGAATCAGGTTGACTTTCCCCGCATTGATATAAGCCTCGCTGCTGAAGGACTGGGCAAGCACATTAATGAAAGGAAATACCGTAATGAAGACAATCAGCAGCAAAATGATCGTGTTGACGACTTTGAACACTTTATAAGAAACGGAATTTTTCACTTGAGGACCTCCTTACCATAGGCTTCTTTCCGTTACTTTTCTAGAAATCGCATTGACTGAAAACACCAGAATGAGTCCGATGATCGATTCGAACAATCCGATGGCCGTGGCATAGCTGAAGCTGCTGGATTGCAGGCCGACCCGGTACAAATATGTAGAAATGACGTCGGACGTTTCGTAGATGACCGGATTGTAGAGCAGCAGTATCTTTTCAAAACCGATGGCCAGGAAGCTGCCCATGTTCAGGATCAGCAGGGTAACGATGGTCGGCAGGATCCCGGGGATCGTCACGTGCAGCGTCTGCTTCCACCGGTTGGCGCCGTCAATTTTCGCGGCCTCATACAGGGACTCGTCAATCGTCGTCAGTGCGGCCAGATACAGAATCGCTCCCCAGCCCATGCCCTGCCATACTTCGGAGGTCACGTAAATCGCCCGGAACCACTCGGCCCGCTGCATGAAATTAATACCGTCACCGCCGAAGAAACGGATGAGCGCATTGATCGACCCGCTCGCCGAAGTCATCTGCAGGATCATGCCGGCCACGATGACGATCGACAGGAAGTGCGGCATGTAAGAGGCGGTTTGAACGAATTTCTTGAATTTCTTGTTCTTTACTTCATTAAGCAGTAACGCGAAGATAATCGGAATCGGGAACGTGAACAGCAGGGTCAAAGCGCCGAGAATCAGCGTGTTCGTAAATACCTTCCAGAAGTTCGGGTCCTGGATAAACATCTGGAAGTAGTGAAACCCTACCCATTTCTCTCCATAGATGCTCCCCCCGGGAACAAAACGGCGGAAAGCGATGACGTTGCCGATCATCGGCCCGTATTTGAAAATGAGCAGGTAAATGACCGGTAATACCAAGAGCGAATACAACTGCCAATCTTTGCGAAAAAGCCTTCCTACAGAACGCTGCTTCTGTTTTTTGACGGCTCTCTCCTGGGGCAAGACGGGGCTTGCGGCCTTCGTTTCCATTCTTCAGATCACTCCAATCCGCGCAGAACATGTCGCTGTTATTTTTGCACTTCTCGTACCAATCCGTCTGATGTCTCGCGCAACCATTTCACATATGAACATTCATCCCGGTCCGGGCAAACTGATAAACCGCTTACAATTCGTGTGGCTAAAGTGCGGTCGTCGAACCCTGAAAAAGACCTCCCCTTTCCTAAAGCGCTTACAAATAACCCTCAAAAAACTCAATACATCTGTTCTCCATAGCTTTTTTGAACCTAGAAAAACAATAGACCGGAATAAAAATGGTGAGGCAGTTCAGAAGAAAATTGGAATACTAGTATAACTAGTATGGTAGTTGAGTTGTTTTTATTGTAATGGACCTTTTCCTGGATTTCAATATTTTTCTTTCGAGAACTTTAAAAAAAGTTACGCCCTCTGCGAACAAGCTGAATACGAAAACAGTCATCCCCAACCGCAAAAAAAAGCGCCAGCCGTGACAAATCACAGCTGACGCTTCATATGAAACATACGCATATTCCTGCTTCTCTTCGGCATTATTGCTTGATCGCAAACCTGGAACTCCATATGGAAACTATGGATTTGTATTCAAACGTCCATAGATTTAAATGTTCAGCATCTCGGCACGCTTTTCTAATTCGTCTTGACCACAATACAACTCGGCATATATATACTCTGTCAGCAAAAAAGAAATCGTGGATTCCGCCCCCTTGTTCCGGTTCGGCCCGTTCGGCGTCAAGCCGTCGCAGCAGCTGCCGTCGAATGGATCGGCGAGCGGCCGGCGGCAGTCATTTTTACCGTGGAACCACTCCCGGCAGCGCCGGATAAGCTCCTTATATTCCTGGTTGCCTTCCACCCGGTATGCCTCCCTGGCGGCCAGAGCCAGCTTCATCACTTCGAGCGGCTGTTGATCCCATCGGCTGCGGTGTCCGTGGTCGGCCCAGCCCCGGTTGCCGATCGGCCGGATCCAGCCTTCCTTTGCCGTCATTTGTTCGGCCAGAAAATCCAGGGATTCCTTGGCCACCCGCCGGACGGTTTCGCGTCCCGTTGCTTGATAGGAGGAATAGAGTGCCCATGGAAGCACGCCGTTTCCGTAGGTCATCTGCGGCTCGAACCAGTGCCAGCCCGGTTCAGCCGACGTGGAGTAGAGGTCCATCAAGTTTCCTTCTAAACGCTCGATCAGCGTCCACACCTGAAGCTTCTCGAGCAGCTCCGGCCTTGTCATCCGGAGTGGATATTGTTCCTCCGCTGTCCACAGCCGGGAGTAGGCTGAAAGTGTATACGCCCATCCCCGTGGGAACTGCAGCTGCTGCGCGGCAGCGGCCGACCGGAGCAAGATTGTTTCGGCAGCCCACCTGCTTCCCTCATCCGGCAGCTCTGCCCATGCATTCACCACAGCCCATACGGCGCGGCCATGGCAGTCATCCGATGCCGTTTCCGGTTCTGGAGAACGGTCATAAGCAACATTGTTATGGAACGTTCCGTCCTCTTTTTGAAGCCACAGCAGAAAAGCCAGGTAGATGTCTGCCAGCTTCAGCCAGGTCTCGCTGGCATCCGGTTCCATGCGCTGAATAACCGAACAAGCCCACAGTGCACGGGCATTGTCGTCTGTTGTATATCCTTCCTGTCTCCGGGGAACCGAACCTAAGGCATGCTCGAGCAGACCTGTATCATCAGTCATCCTTTCCAAATGTCTAGGACAGATGCGGTAACTTTTCAAGGGTCCCCCTCCCTCAGTTCGCTTTCATGATTTCCGGAACGGAGGCGGCCAATCCGTTGAACAGCTCCAGATGGAGCTGACCGACCTTGGACCAATGCATGTCCGCTCCAATCCGCCCCATTTCCCGTTCCCATCTTTTCGCCGTTTCCTCTTGGGAAAGAATAGCTCCCATTTGCTCCGACCATCCCTGCGTATCATCAAAAGGAATCAGCAGCTCCGGATAATCCCCAAGCAAATCCTTGGCATAGGCATACGGCGTCGTCAGAACCGGCCGGCCCAAGCCAACCGCATAAGCGAGCGTTCCGCTCGTAATTTGCTGCATGCCCGGATAAGGCGTGACGTACAGGTCGGCGGCCGATAACAGCCCGGCCAGCTCGTTCTCCTCCACGAACCTGTCGATCATGACGACATGACCATCCACTCCCAGTTCACGGGCGAGGGATTCGAGCTCCTGACGGTACGCCTCGCCTTCCCATTTGCGCACTTCTGGATGCGTCTGCCCTACGATGGCATACAAGGCATTCGGAACTTTTCGTACGACATCCGGGAGAGCACGAAGGATCAACTCAAAACCTTTCCCCCGGCTGAGAAGGCCAAACGACATCATGACCTTACGTCCGTCCCAGCCCATGAATTGCCGCGTCCGTTCGCGTAAACCGGCTGCAGGCTCCGGTGTTCCATGAGGCACGCGGCGGATTTTATCCATCGGCACGCCCATCGATCGATGGAGGTAGCCGGCAGCCAGCCGGTTCATAACCAATATCAGATCGCTCCGCTGGGCAATCCGCTTTTGGATGCTTAAATACGGCTCTTCCGGATGTTCAAATACGGTATGGAAGGTAACGGCCAGCGGCTTATCGAGATGATCGACCAAATCAAGCACATACTCGCCGGCTTCCCCGCCGAAAATTCCGAATTCGTGCTGAAGCGAAACGACGGAGACGTCGCTGCGATTCAACCGCTCGGCAAGCTTTCGGTAGGCTTTGCGGTCTTCCTTCTCGACTTCATGGATCATCGGATCCGTGTCACCCAACAAACTGAACGCCGGCTTCACGGCGTAAACCTCATCTTGGCCCTTCCAGCCTCTGGCCCCGTTCACGCTTTGCCGCAAGTGATGCGTATAGGTGGCAATCCCGCATTTTTGAGGCACATAAGTGCCTATATAAGCGATCCGATTCATACCGTAATCTCCTCCTCTTTGATGCGGTGCGCAAAAGCTTCGTAAAGGATATGCCGGGATCCGATTTCCGAGCCGAATCCGAATACGCATTGGTACAGCTGTGCTCCTTCCCTTACGTGACAGCCGTCCCACAGAATCGTCTCCGATAACCGGGTGTTATTGGCAATCCGGCAGTCGTCCCCGATGACCGTATACGGTCCAATGATGGCTTTATCGTCGATTTGCACACGGTTTCCGATCACGACCGGCGGGATCAAAAGGGCACCGTCGCCGATCCGGCAGCTGTTCCCGGTCCAGATTCCCGAAGTCTTCTCTTTACCCGGCAAAGGCAGCTTCAATTTGCGATCCAGAAGGTCCCAATGCACGTGCCGGTAGCGTTCCCGGGTGCCCATATCGAGCCAATATCCGGTCATCGTGAAGCCATACACGCCTTCCCCTGCTTCGATGAGAAGAGGGAAGGTCTCCCTTTCGATCGATACCTCGCGGCCTGCCGGTATGTAGCTCAAGGCTTCTTTGTTCATGACATAAATTCCGGCATTGATCAGTTTCGAAGGTGCTTCCCCCGATTTCGGTTTTTCCACAAACCGGGCTATGCGGCCTGTATCCGAGATGTCTACAACGCCAAAAGAACTGGGATCCTCTGCCTCGGTCAGCCCGATGGTAACGGTCGCCTGCCGTTCCTGATGATATTGAATAAGCGGCTTAATATTCATGTGCTGTACGATATCGGCGTTAAACACCAGGAAGCAGTCGCCAAGCAGCGATTCCGCGTTTTTAATGGCGCCGGCTGTACCCAGCGTCTCATTCTCTATAACATACTCGATGGAGACCCCCCATTTTTTGCCATCTCCCAAATGGTTTCGAATCAGATCCGGGTAATGCATGAGCGCCAGAACAAATTCCCTCACCCCTTGATCTCTAAGCTGCCTTACCAAGTGTTCGATCCAGGGACGATTTCCTACCGGCGCCATTGGTTTCGGCATTTGTTCGGTTAACGGCCGCAGACGTGTGCCCAGTCCCCCGGCCAACAGCAACGCTTTCATCGGTTGATCACCCTCCAGTTCGGATTTCGGTCATAAAAAAAGAAGCCGGCGCATGGCGAACCTTTTCTCGATCATGGCACCATGAGCGTAAAAAATTCATTCATCAACGACTTCTGTTTTGGAGTTGTCTGGTCTTCAGCCGCTATGCGCTAAAGCCCGTCCGCTATGACCTTTTGCCCCTCGGCGGGATCAAGTGCCGCATCATCGAACAGAATGGTCATATAAATATAACCTCCTCCCGCTTCTGATTATTAGCACTCACCTAAATAGGCTGCTATTAATACTAATAACGAATTCGCTCCTTGCTTTCAATAGCGAATACTCGCGGAAATGGATGAGTATCCGCCATGAAAGCCAATACATGGTATATTTTCGCCAGTTTTTTCAAATTTCCTTACTCATACGCCAGAAATGGATCGGGAATGACAATATAATGCGCTTCCGCATCGCTGATCCCTGCATAAAGAGCTGCCGTACCATCGGCTAAGCGAAGTATTCCACCGCTGAACACGACGTCCTCAAGGTCGGTCCGTTTTGCGGGACCCGGGGCGAAACTGGCTCGAACTGCGATCACTTCCATGTCAGTGTAACATCCTGAATTCGGATCCAGCGCAAATACCATAGGATAATAATGACGCATGCCCTTCTCGTCGAAACGGGCGATGTGGCCCAGTGCGCCCACCCATCCGTTCGAAAGTATTCGAGCCTCATTGACCCCTCCCCATTCATCATCCGCGAACTGCTCCTTAAGCAAGGGAGCGTTGGCTATAGCCTCCACCGTAAGCCTGTCCAGGGACGGAATCCGAAAGAAGCCGATTTTACCCAGCCCGCCGATTTCGCCCTGCGGTCTGGTAAAAATACCGATGTCCCCTTCCGGAAGGCCGACCATTCGGACATCCTTCATGCCGTCCGGTCCGGTAAAAAAACGTTCCAGCTGATCAAGACGATTCCCTTGATAGAACACCGTTCTCCACGAGAGCCTGTCCTTGCGCAGCGCATCCGGAAAGGTCTCTACGCCACCTATAATGAGCCGGTTCCCTATTCTTGTCACGAACGGATCCTGAAGCTTTAGAATCGGAGCCCGGTCTAGGGGGTTCCATACGCCGTCCCGCTCGGTAAAAAACATCACTTGCGATTGTTCGCTGTCGCGTGATTCTACCCTGCCAGCCAGTACCTTCATGTCCCCGTCTTCAAAAGGAGCCGTTATGTTGTATACATCCTTACCGTTAACTCCCGTAAAAATCAGCTTTTTCCTCTCCAGGACAGGCACTTCCTTCACATGAAATTCCCTGAGGAGCACGTCACATGTTCGTATGGTACGCTTCTCCGCATTCATGCTGATAAGTCTCCTTTCCTAAGCTGCCTTGATGATTTCCGAATCCTATTATTATCAAATCGCTTAAAAAATCAATACATTCCACAAATCTCTCGACATATCCTTTTTACAACGTTCCGTTGCAGTAGGTTCTGTGATCCAAGTTCCTCGCAAGAATGCAGCAAAAAACCGACCAAAAACACCATCAGAACGACCCAGGACTCCGGAACATTCAGTGGTCTTGACCGCTTCCTCCAAAGCATCTTGGTTTGCGGCTGCCTGTTATCCTTCGGAGAGAATGGGAATACTTTGTTTCGTACCCCTGTTTATCCAAATCCTTACCGCGTCCCTGCCGGATACGATCAATCAAGTACAGTTCGGGTATGTATATATGATGCGGTTTATATATAAAGGAGGTTGCATTCATGTTGGAAGAAAACAGACCGATGCCGGCAGAAGAAGGCTTGGATCATAGTTTAGCTTTTCTTAAAGAAGGCTATTTGTTCATCACGAACCGAACCCTCGGATTTCAATCGGATGTATTTGAGACGCGTTTGCTCGGCGAACGGGCCATTTGCATGCGCGGGGAAGAAGCCGCCAGGCTGTTTTATGACGAGGACAAATTTATCCGGTTCGGTGCGGCACCCAAACGTGTGATTAAAACGCTGTTCGGTGAAAACGGGGTTCAAACGCTGGACGGCGAAGCTCACCGCCACCGGAAAGCGATGTTCATGTCCCTCATGTCCGACGACGCGATGCAGCGTATACGGGGGCTGACCCGAAAATATTGGGAGATTGCAGCGAAAAGCTTTGAAACGCGGAAAGAAGTCGAGATTTACGAGGAAGCCAAGGAATTATTATGCCGGGTTGCCTGCGAATGGGCTGGAGTTCCGCTTGAACCGGAAGAAGTACGAGAGAAAACGGGCTGGTTCGGCGCGTTGTTCGAATCTCCCGCCTCCATTGGAATCACTTATATGAAAGGCCGGAACGCCAGAACCAAGGCGGAGTCCTGGATCAGTGGCCTGATTGAGGACGTGCGCGCCAACCGTTTCACAGCGCCGGAACATTCGGCACTGGCCGTGATTTCTTTTCACCGGGATCTGAATGGCCAGCTGCTCGACTTAAAAACCGCCGCCGTGGAAATGCTGAATATTATTCGTCCGATCGTCGCCGTTTCCATTTACATCGCCTTTACCGCACTGGCCGTCATTCAGCAGCCATACGAGCGGGAAAAGCTGGCCGGATCGGATGAAGTGCGACTTGGCCACTTTATCCAGGAGGTCCGACGCTTCTATCCTTTCTTCCCCGTGACGGCGGCACGGGTGGCAAAGGATTTTGTCTGGAAAGGTTATCGGTTTGAGCAAGGGACGTTAACCATGCTGGACCTGTACGGCACCAATCATCACCCGGACCTGTGGGACAAGCCGGAGAAGTTTATGCCGGACCGTTTTCATCATTGGAGAGGATCCCCTTTCAGGTTTATTCCTCAAGGAGGAGGAGATCACGATACGGGACACCGGTGCGCCGGCGAATGGCTAACCCTGGAAATCATGAAGGAGAGCCTCGACTTCCTGGCCAACCGGATGAGCTATGACGTGCCACAGCAGGATTTAAGCTACAGCTTCAGCGATATTCCGTCGCTGCCTCACAGCAACATTGTCATTCAGAACGTCCGAAGTGTTTAGATATGAATTTGCTCATGTTCCACAGCCCATGCTTTCCCTGAACAGAGAAAAAGCCGCAGCAATGCGGCTTTTTAACTTGCATCGAAATGATCATTTTCGGGATCCATGCACAAGGACCTGGATTCACATGGCAGCCAGACCTCTTTTTTTGCGTAATGACTTAACGCTGTTTCCAATCGATTTTGCCCAGAATGCGCAGTACGCTGCGGACAAGCATTTGGCAGCTGCCCATGACGAACAGCCACACGCCCGCCGTTTGCGTCGACTCCTGAAAAAACAGCATACTTCCGCCGATGTAGCACAGCGAAATGATGATGTCGCTCGCGATCCGCAGAACCTTGCCGGGTTCATGGACCACAAGCCGGTGGTGCGGGAACTTGACAACCCAATGCCAATGATGTTCATCCGTCTTAAGCTGCTCAAACTCCATGAGATGATGGCGGATAATAAATCAGCTCCTTTCGTAACACAAAGAGGACTGCCTGCACAGGAGCCCGCATCTCTTTTATAGAAAGTGCGTTTTATTTCATTACCCGCCCCATCCTTCATGAATCAATCCCATGAGCCGTATGAAGGCGTACCCCACCTCAGTAATTTTTAGATATAGGCAAATTTTACTCCTAAATGGAAACCTGTTCGGATATGATGAAAGTAATTCTTACGGAAAGGGTGTTTTCTATGAAAAAAATCGCCGTCTTACCTACCAACGGGAGGGCGACTATACTTTAACCCTCCTGCATTACGGGAGGAATCCAATTGAATTCCAGAATCAAAAAATTCATTTCCTACTATAGACCTTACAAGGGACTGTTTGCCGCCGATATGGCATGCGCTTTTATTTTGTCCGCGATTACGCTTGTTCTTCCGCTCGGCGTCCGCTACATTACCTCCGAGCTGCTTGACGGTACTCATTCTGACGCACTGTCCCGAATCTATGCCGTCGGTGCAGGGATGCTCGCATTGGTCATTCTCCATATTGCCTGTGAGGTGTTCGTGGATTACAAAGGCCACATGATGGGTGCGATGATGGAAAGCGACATGCGAAGCGAACTGTTCGAGCATCTGCAGAAGCTTTCGTTCCGTTTTTACGACGAACAAAAAACAGGTCAGCTGATGACCCGGACCACGAACGATATTTTATCCCTTGCTGAGCTGTACCATCACGGACCGGAGGACCTGCTCATCTCGATCTTGAAATTTACCGGTGCGTTTATCATTTTGATCGCGATCGACGTTAAGCTGACCTTGATCGTCTTTCTGTTTTTGCCGGTGATGGCTGTGTATGCGTTTTATTTTAACCGGAAAATGAATGCGGCCCTGCGAATCAGCCGGGACCGGATCGGGGACATCAACGAGCAGGTGGAAGACTCCCTCGCCGGTATCCGTGTGGTCAAATCGTTTACGAACGAGCACGTGGAGATCCGCAAATTCGCCCGGGCCAATGCCCGCTTTCTCCAAAGCCGGAGTGACGGGTACAAGAGCGAAGCCATTTTCTCCGGCGGAATGATCGGCTTTACGCAGCTGATTACCGTCGCCGTTATCGTCTTCGGCGGTGCCGCTATCCTCCACTCGTCGATGCAGCTTCCGGACTTGCTGACCTTCTTTTTATGCATCGGCATTCTGATCGAGCCCATTCAGCGGATGGTGAACCTCGCAAGGCTGTATCAGGAAGGTATGACGGGGTTTGACCGGTTCATGGAGATGTTGGAGGTAGAGCCGGATATCTGCGACGCGCCAGGTGCGGCGGAGCTCGGCCATGCCGAAGGCAAGGTGGAATTCCGGCAGGTTTCCTTCAAGTATAAAGATGATCACCGGGAAGTGCTGACCGACCTGTCTCTTACCATCGAAGCCGGCGAATACGTAGCCATCGTCGGCCCGTCCGGCGTCGGGAAAACGACACTGTGCTCTTTGATCCCCCGGTTTTATGAAGTCAGCGGAGGAACCATTCTTCTGGATGGCAAAGACATCCGCGGATTGACTTTGCGCTCACTCCGGCGGAACATTGGCATCGTCCAGCAGGATATCTATTTATTTGCTGGCACCGTTATGGATAATATCCGTTACGGCAACGTGGAGGCGACCCGCGAGGAAGTCATCGAGGCGGCGAAAAAGGCCCATGCCCATGATTTCATTATGGGGCTGCCGGACGGCTATGATACCGACATCGGCCAGCGCGGAATCAAGTTATCCGGCGGTCAGAAGCAGCGGCTCAGCATTGCACGCGTGTTTCTCAAGAATCCGCCCGTGATCATCTTTGACGAGGCCACCAGTTCCCTTGACAATGACAGCGAGCAGGCGGTTCAGGCCTCGCTGGAGAAGCTGTCCGACAACCGTACGACGTTGGTGATCGCCCACCGGCTGTCTACGGTCCGGAATGCACAGCGGATCATCGTGCTGACCGATGACGGGATTGCGGAACAGGGAACGCATGAAGAGCTTTTGGCACTGGGCGGCGCCTATGCGCATTTATATAACATGCAGCTTAAGTTGTGACCGGCTGCTCCCCTACAAAAAAAACCATCCAGCCCAATAGGGATTTCTCCCTGAGGCTTTGGATGGTTTTTGCTGCTTCAGACTACTCTTCGTAAATTTTGGTGAGCATTTGGCCCAGCTCCTGCAGCGCCTGCTCTTCCTGCTCACCGTCGGCTTCCAGCCGGATTTCATCGCCGGCGGCAATGCCCAGGGTCAACAGCCCGAGGGAGCTTTTGCCGTTGGCTTTTTTCTCGCCTTTGAACAGCGTAACTTTACAAGGAAATGTATTTGCCTTCTCGACGAACAGTTTCGAAGGGCGGGCATGAAACCCTTGCGGGTGGATGACGGTAAAAGTTTGGGATACCATAGCTTATGCTTCACTCCTTAGTTGTTGGTTGACAAAATCAAGCACCTCTTGCTGGGTGCTCATGCCGATCGCCTGCTCGGCCAAGCCTGCCCATTCCTCTCTGGACAAGCAGGAAATCAGTTCTCTGGCCGGGAGTACGGACGAGGCGCTCATGCTGAATTCGTACAGTCCAAGGCCGAGAAGAAGCGGAATCGCTGCCGAATCTCCGGCCATTTCGCCGCACATGCCGGCCCATTTGCCGTGGCGTTTAGCTGCCTGGATCACAAGCTGCACCAGACGGAGAATCGACGGATGATGAGGCTGATACAGATAGGCAACCGATTCGTTCATCCGGTCCGCCGCCATCGTGTACTGAATCAGGTCGTTCGTGCCTATGCTGAAAAAGTCCACTTCTTTCGCCAACACATCGGCGGCGATTGCTGCGGCTGGAATTTCGATCATAATGCCGACTTCAAGCGTATCGGACACCTTCGTGCCCTCCTGCTCGAGCTTGGCGCGTTCTTCCGCCAGAATCCGTTTCGCCTCACGAAGCTCGCCTAGGACGGCGATCATCGGGAACATAATCGCTAGCTTGCCGTGCATGCTGGCCCGAAGCAGCGCCCGAAGCTGCGTGCGGAACAAATCGTCCTTATCCAGGCATAAACGGATGGCCCGCTGGCCCAGAAACGGATTCATCTCTTTCGGCAGCTGCAGGTAAGGCAGCTCTTTATCGCCGCCGATATCCAGCGTACGGATGACGACGCGCTTGCCGTTCATTTTCTCCAATACATGCTTGTAGACGGAATACTGCTCTTCTTCGGAAGGGAACGAGCTGCGTCCCATATACAGAAATTCGGTACGGAACAAGCCAATGCCGTCCGCCCCGTTCGCCAGTACCTTCTCCAGATCGTCAATGCCGCCGATATTGCTGGCCAGCTCCACCTGAACGCCGTCTGCGGTGACCGACGGCCGGTCCACATAACTGCGCATGCGGGTCTTATAGTCTTCATATTCTTCCTTACGAGTGGAATATTCGCGGAGCTGCTCATCCGAAGGATTGACGATGACCTGCCCGGTCGTAGCGTCAAGTATGATCATATCTCCCGTCCGAATCCCAGAAGCATCCGCACCGGTCCCGACGACGGCAGCCAGCTCCAGGGAGCGGGCCATGATGGCGGAATGCGACGTCCGGCTTCCGATCTCCGTGACGAAGCCCCGGACGAATTCCAGATTTAACTGGGCCGTATCCGACGGGGTCAAGTCTTTGGCAATCAGAATCGTTTCGGCGCTCAGCTCGGACAGCGCGCTGTGCTCCCGTCCCTCCAGCTTGCTGATGACCCGTCCCGTGATATCCTTAACGTCCGCCGCGCGTTCCCGCAGCATCTCGTTATCCATGGACTGCAGCGCTTCGATGATGCTGGAAGCCACTTCGTACAGGGCATATTCCGCGTTGACGCCGTCGCTCTCAATCTGGTCCAGCGTCGTGTCGATCAGGTCCGGGTCGTCCAATAGAAACAGGTGAGCTTCGAAAATCTCGGCCTTCTGCGGTCCAAGCCGCTCCAGCGTCGTTTCCCGGATCCGGTCGATATCAGCCTTGGCCGCATCCACGGCGCTGCGAAGACGCTGTTTCTCGGCCGCAGGATCATCGACCTTTCTCTGCTGCGGGATGGACTCCTCCGCTTCCAGCCGGTACGCTTTGGCAATGGCGATGCCCGGTGATGCGGGCACGCCGGTCAGCAGTTGGCTCATGGGCCATACCTCCTTATTTTACGTTGGAATTCGTCTATCTTGAACATGCTAGTTTTCGATCGATTATTAATGATTGTAGGCCTTCAATACTTTCTCGGTCAGCATATGGTCTGGATCAAGACCGCTTACTTCGGCAAAAGCCTGGCGGGCGCCTTGTTCCGCGATCAGGCTCTGCAGCTTGACGGCCTCCGGATCTTCCGCGAAGTCGAATTTAAGAGCCAGCGCCATGACCTCGGTCAAATGCTCGAAGGAACCGCCCTGCTCCCAGGCACGAAGCGCCGGCCGGACCAAGCGGTCATCCGGGGACAGCTTGCGGATCGGCGACCGGCCGACCCGGACAACCTCGTCGCTCAAATACGGATTGCGGAAACGGTCCATGATCGTACGGATATAGTTCTCATGCTCCGCAGGATCAAAGCCGTAAGCACGCACGAGCATGCTTCCCGTTTCCTGCAGCGCACCGGTAACCAGCCCGGCGACTTCCCCGTCCTTCATCGCTTCCTGGATGGTCGCATATCCTTTCCGGTATCCGGCATAAGCCGCGCTGCAGTGACCTGTATTTACTGTGAAGAGCTTGCGCTCAATATACGGAATCAAGTCATCAACGTAATGAACGCCTTGGATTTCCTGGGAGCCGGAGAACATTTGGGATCGATTGATCACCCATTCGTAGAACGGCTCCACCGTGACAGCTAGCGGATCCTCATGATGCTGCAGGGGCACGATACGGTCTACCGCAGAATCCGGGAAGGCCGCATAAGAAGCCGCTTTTTGCTGCTCTTCGAGCGATAAATGGCCCATGACATGTTCTTTCAGCTGCGTGCTGGCGCCGATGGCGTTCTCGCAGGCAATGACATGCAGCGGAGCGGCTCCGCGCTCCATCCGAAGCTTCAATCCTGCTGCAATCCCCGGCGCGATATGTTTCAGAATGTTCACTCCCACAGCCGTCGTAACCATATCGGCGGAAGCCACTGCTTCTGCAACCGCTGCGGGATCCCGGCCGTCAATGGCGTTAACGCCCTCTACCGGGATTTGCTTCCCGCTCTCATCGGCAATGGTGACCGTGTAAGAACCGCGCTGCTGGATCGTTTGCACCAACGCCTCGTTCACATCGGAAAATACGACCTCGTAACCCGACTGCGACAGCAGCAAGCCGATAAATCCCCTTCCGATATTTCCTGCGCCGAAATGAAGAGCCTTCATTCTTCCATCCCGCTTTCAAAGATGCTCAAAATTTCCTCGGCGGTCTTCGCCGTACGGATGCCTTCCATGCTGTCCTCATCCGAGCAAACCATGGCGACGCTGGTTAGAATGTCCATATGCTCACCGTTCTGGGCGGCAATCCCGACGACGAGCACCGCCGGCTCATCCCCGCCAAAATCGACCCCATCCGGAATTTGCAGCACGGCCAGTCCGGTCGACTTGATCATTCCTTTGGCTTCGTTGGTCCCATGGGGAATGGCCAGGCCTGCGCCCATATAAGTGGACAAGGCGTTTTCGCGTTCAATCATCTTGTCGACATATTCCTGATCCACATGTCCGGCATCAACCAGCATTTGTCCGGCAAGGCGAATAGCCTCATACTTGTCGGATACTTTAACGTTCACTCGAATTTGATCTGCGGATAAAATACTCATGATGATCACTCTCTTTCCAATTTGTTTTTTAAGTATGCACGGAGATGGGCGGACAATAGTTCCCTGATGCGCCCTTCATCCCCCTCCGCAAGGGCTTCAATCATATCCGTGTCCAGCAGTGTTGCGCTGATTTCGCTCAGCACCTCCAAGGTTTCCCGCTCGAGCTGCCGCGGAGCCAGCATCAGCAAAAAGCGCGACAGCTCAACGTCACCTGAGTCATCCACCCTGAGCCGCTGATCCAGTTCAAAGAGCATCAATGCCGGTCGTTTCACCGCATTGCTGCGCGTATGAAACAGCGCCAGCTCCGTGCCGGGAATCAGTTGGGTCCCATGCTGTTCCCGCTGCAGCAGCAGTGCCGCGACCGCTTCCGGGTCGATGATCACGTCCCGGAGCGCCGGCGCTGTACAGGCGGCAAGCAGCCATTGATCAAGGCTCGGCTGCCCTTCGATCCACAGCGGCAGCACGCGAAAAGCTTCCAAGAGGTCAATGCTTTGCTGGAGGGTTTGGTGTAATGAACGCAAGCCGTCGATATCGGCTGTGCCGGCCGCTTCCCGGCGTCCGGCAGGCCTATCTCTCAGCTCCGGTGCCAAATCCTCCAGTAATCCTGGCAGCGGCTCGGCATCCGCTGATAACGCGTCCGGTAGCGCCTTCACACCGCGGTGCCGGATATAATCCCGGAGCTTCTCCGCTTCGGATGGGGTGAGCAGCGGGCTCAGCTTCAAATATTGTTCCTCTGGCAGCGGCAAATCGACGGTACTGATGATTAAATCGTAGTCCGTTCTCGGTATCCTTGCTGCCTCATACCATGAAGCCTGTTCAACGATTTGGAGCTGCGGAAATTCTTTGCGCAGCCGGACTGCCAGCATTTTGGAAGAGCCGATCCCGCTCGTACATACGATCACCGCGCGCAAATGCTGGGGGATCTGGCCGATCCGTTCCCGTGCGGCTCCAAAATGCATCACCAGAAAAGCAATCTCCTCGTCCGGGATGCGGACGGAAGGAAAAACGGCGTCCGCTGCCTGCCGGACCCGGCCGAACAGCTCGGCATAGTCCTTGCGGATCGTATCCAGCAGCGGATTCCGGATCCGCTGCCCTGCTGTGATTCGTTCCATCGCCGCTTTCAGATGCATGAACAAACCGTCCCGAAGGGAGCGGTCAGCGGTGTAGTCGTTCGCATCCAGTTCCCTCATTTTGCGGATGAGCGACCGGACCGTCCCGGCAAGCTCCAGATCGTCCGCCGGAAGCATTCCTGTCGAATGAGCCGAAGCTCTTTCAAGAAGTTCTGCGGTATACCTCACTTCGGGCAGCGAATATTCCATGTTCAGAACTTCACTCAACTCATCGCATAAAAGTTCAGCAGACTTCATTTTATGGTCTTGAGCCGGCATAGCGGATGGCCGGTCAAACCGCCGCAGATTGATGAGGCGGTCGGCTTCCGCTTCACTGACTCTGACGCCCTTGCGAATGCGGGCTGCCGCGATGGACAGCCGGATCAGCAGATCCGTATAGGCTTCCTCACTGAAAGATTCTTCTTGATGCCGCTCCTCCCACTTCCATAAGATCTCTTCGATCGCCGAAATGTGGTCCGCCCCCGCCATGGAAGCGATTCGGGCATCCACAGGATGATGCGGATTCTGATCCGAGTACCCGATAAGCGACAAGTCATCCAGCCGGAAGCGGACGAGCGTACGAATAGCCTCGCGGATCAAAGGCTCCGAGCCGGTAATTTCCACTCCATAGCCTCACCGGCGGATCAGCAGCAAACCTTGTTTGCCAATCCAGTCGGTCAAATCGTCCAGATCCGCTCCTACGGTCGGCACCGTGACCTTCATCTCGTGGGCAAGCGTAAACAGCTTCACCGGTTCCCGCGAACCAAGCAGCCGGGCAAGGAGGTATACCTGCCGCTCATCCGCCGAATATTCGATCTCGGCGGGCATGAGCAGCTCCGAGCGGACTTGTTCAATTTGAGAAGGGTCACCTTCTACACTGAGGCCGGAACCAGCTTTCCGGTGAAGCGTAATCCCGTGCCGATGCAGATAACTCTCGACCGTGTCCAGCTCCCTGTGCACCGTCCGCGGGCTGACCCGAATGCTGCTGGCGATCTCGGCAACCGTACTCTCCGAAGGACTGCGCAGCAGCAAATCCAAGATCTGTCTTACACGGTGTGACAATTCCATGCCCATTAGCCTCCAAAACGGCCGCAAAAGGCGCTTGGATGCCGGCCCATATGCCCGCATCCATTCGCCTCAAGCGTTTTTATAGTTATTTCAAGCGTTCGACAAGCTCGTCATATTCCGGACTCTTCAGGAAGTTGTCGATGGAAATATGCTCTGCTTGCGGCGCTACGCCGCGTGCACGGTCCGTCAACGTTTTATGCGTGACAACGATATCCGCGTCGGACGGAATGTCACTGATCGCCGTGTTCGTGACCTCGATCGGCGATCCGGCGGCTTTCATCTTCTTGCGAAGGATGGAAGCGCCCATGGCGCTGGAGCCCATGCCGGCGTCGCAGGCGAAGACGATTTTGTGAACCTCGTCTTTGCTCTTCTGCCCTTCGGCCGTGCTTGCCGCCGAAGGGGCCGTCGCTTCTTTCGCCCCTTCTGCCGCAGCGGCCGCCGCAGCAGCCGGAGTTCCGGCAGCTTTCATGTCTTTCATACGTTTCGTTGCTTCTTCAAGATCGTCCTGGTCTTCTTCCGTCTTCTTGCTGGTTTTCAGCAGAAGCGCAGCCACGACGAAGGATACGATCGCAGCGGTGATGACCCCGCTCAGTACGGGAAGAATTTCTCCCCGCGGCGCCATGGCCAGGTAAGCGATGATGCTGCCTGGAGATGGCGGGCCAACGAGCCCCGCGTTCAGCAGCGAGAACGTGAATGTGCCTGTCACGCCGCCGGCCATTGCCGCCAGAATGAGGCGTGGATTCATCAGAATGTACGGGAAGTAAATTTCATGAATCCCGCCAAAGAAGTGAATGATCGCCGCACCCGGTGCAGATTGACGTGCAGATCCGCGGCCTACGATCATGTAAGCAAGCAGGATGCCGAGTCCGGGACCCGGGTTCGATTCGAGCATGAACAGGATGGATTTGCCTGCGCTCTGCGCTTGTTCAATCGCGATCGGGCTCAACACCCCGTGATTGATAGCGTTGTTCAGGAACAGCACTTTCGCCGGCTCGATCAAAATGTTGACGAGCGGAATCAGGTGGTGATGAACCAGAAACTCGACGCCGGAGGAAAGCACGTTGGTGACGGCTTCGATGATGCGTCCCACGATCGAATAAGCGATCAGGACGAGCACACCGCCGATAATGCCGAGCGAGAAGTTGTTGACCAGCATTTCGAAGCCGGACTTGATTTTGCCTTCGACAGCTCTGTCAAACTGTTTGAGCACCCAGGCAGCTCCTGGTCCGACGGCCATCGCGCCGAGGAACATCGGAATGTCCGTTCCGATAATGACACCCATCGTGACCAGGGCGCCGATCACGCCGCCGCGCTGCTTGTGCACCATCGTACCGCCGGTGTATCCGATCAACAGCGGGAGCAGGTACTTGATCATCGGGTCGACCAGCTTGGCGAGATATTCGTTCGGAATCCAGCCGGTCGGTATGAACAGTGCCGTGATCAAGCCCCACGCGATGAACGCTCCGATGTTCGGCATGACCATGCCGCTCAGGAAGCGCCCGAATTTTTGAACTCCGACCCGGGCGGCACCGGATGCGGAGGAAGATGTGGATTGGGCCATGAGGATAACCTCCTTGTAAACTTTTGTCGAACGGTATTTTGCAATACGTCGTTCGTCCTATATCCATCCTAGCCGACATCAACCTGACACTCAATAAAATGAAAACGCTATATTGTCAGGAGCCCTGATGACAAAACTTTATGAATCCTGCCTGAACCCTTGCTGTATCAGGCTTTCGGAAGGACAAAGAAGTCCCTGACTCACAGGGTAAACGTCGGTGGATGCGGTCCTTTCCCTGTGCCTCACTCCTCGAGAGCCAGTAAGATTCAGTTCTTACGATTCAACGACAGGCTCCGGACCTGAACTCCCGGTTCATGGGTAGCTTTTCCCATTATGCGGTCCTGATTCAAAAATCAAAGCTGTGACCTGAATCGCAAAATAAAAAAGCACTCACCGGGAGTTTGAGTTTGCATCATGGATGCGTCAAACTCCAGTGAAAGTGCTTGGATTGGATCGTAAATTCAATTTTTTCTTAGACTAGCAATACGCTTTGAGCGAGAATCCCTTCCCCCCGGGCAAGCGAAACTTCCCCGCCATATCATTGAGTGCTTTGTTTCTTGAAAAGCAGGCGGTCAATCGAAATGGAGGCCGGTCCGTTCACAAGCAAATATAAAGAAAGCAGGGCCAGGCTGAGCTCCAGCTCATAGCCCGCCGCACCATCCGTTCCCAATAGCCCCCCGGACAGCTTTACCGTCACAATGGCTACAACCATCATAATGAAAAACACCGCGGATACGAAACGTGTCAATAATCCAATGATCAACAGAATGCCACCGGCAACCTCTATGATGGCTGCGGCATACGCCATGAAGCCGGGAAGTCCCATGGAGCTGAACCACTGTTCTACATTGCCCAACCCCATTTGAAATTTACTGATGCCATGTGCCAAAAATATAATACCGAGCACAACCCGTATTAACGTTGGTACCCAAGTTCGCTGCAGCACTTCATTTCACTCCATCCCTAAAATATTAGTAATGATAATTTTTGTTTCATATTTGTAATTTACCTGAAATATTTATAGCATGTCAACATCAAAATTGTTAATATAAAATTAAAATTAGTATTACAAATATTTCGAAGGACGCGTGAATAACATGGATATCGGCTCCAATATCCGGGCGATCCGGAAACGCAAAAACATAACGATTGCCCAAATTTGTGAAGACACCGGCTTGTCCCAAGGCTTTTTAAGCCAAGTTGAGACCAATAAAACCTCACCTTCCATCGCTACTCTGGAGAGTATCGCGGAGGCACTTAAAGTGCCTTTAGCCTATCTGCTGTTGAAAAAGGAAGAACGGATGCAAATCGTTCGCAAGGACGAGCGAAAGACGACTACAAGCGGTTCGGATCAGCTTAAAGTGGAACATCTCAGTTCCTCCAAAAATATTCGGATGAGGATCGTTGAAATTCCCCCGGGAGCCTCAACAAGCGAAGCTCCGCATGCTCATGAAGGAGAAGAAGTTCATCTGGTGATCAGAGGCAAAATTTACGCAGAGCAAGGCGAGGATTCAGCTGAGTTCAGCGAGGGAGATTCTTTTTCATGGAACGCCTGCACTCCCCATCTCGTCAAAAATATCGGCGATGACCTGGCTGTCATTCTCATATCCGTCTACACTGAAACCGAGGATGCCAGAGATCTTCTTTGATGTTCACATATCCGAATAAGCTAACCAAAAAAAGGGCCGCCTTTAAGTCCCGAAGGCATAGCCCTTTTTTTTATTTGGTCACCCCACTTTACAACAATAATCTTTTTTGTTACAGTTTATTTGACGATATACAACTAATTCGGGAAAGGAAATCGGAATAAATGAAAATTGCGATTATTGGTGCCGGAAATATCGGCGGAAATCTCGCCCGCCGCCTGACCAAACTCGGACATGAGGTGTCCATCGCCAATTCGAGAGGCTCACAAACCTTGGCTGCACTTGCCGAAGAAACGGGAGCAGCGCCCAAGGAAGTCACGGAAGTGGCGCAGGGTGCAGAAGTGGTCATTGTCACGATTCCACAGAAAAACATTCCTGACCTTCCTGCCGGAATCCTCGACCATACCGCACCGAATGCCGTGATTATCGATACGGGGAACTATTACCCCCGCCAGCGCGACGGTCTCATTGCGGAAATTGAGGCTGGTCTGCCGGAGAGCCGCTGGGTGGAACAGCATCTGAAGCGGCCGGTGAATAAGGCTTTTAACGGCATTTCCGCCCAAAATCTGTTGGAACGCGGACTGCCGAAAGGCAGCCCTGAACGTTTGGCGCTGCCGGTAGCTGGAGACAACCCCGCCTCCAAGCAAGTGGTGCTTGACCTGATTGAAGAACTTGGCTTTGACGCCATCGACGCCGGCGGACTGGATGAGTCCTGGCGCCAGCAGCCGGGTACGCCAAGCTACCGCGAGCACGACGCCGACAGCCTTCGCCAAGCGCTCGCGGAAGCCAGCCCTGAGCGCCCAGCAGAGTTTAAAGCTTGATCGCCATATAAACAGAACAAAAATCCCCTTAGTCTCCACCGTACGGAGAAAAGGGGATTTTTCTTTATGCCGCGGTATCGGATAACCTTGCCGAAGACTATACAAACACTTTTTCAAACGCCGGAAATCCCGCTTCCCGTCCCGGATAGTTCACTTCGCCCCGCTGATCGTAACCGAGCCCCCGGTACAGTTTGAGAGCCGGCGCATTCTTGGCGTATGTATCGAGCCGGATGCTCTTGTATCCATTCTCTTGGGCAAACTGTTCCGCAAAAGCAACCAGCTTACGCGCGATTCCTTGCCCCTGTGCCATCGGGTCCACCGCGATCCGGTGCATCATCAGATGCGGCCCCTCGGTCTCCGTCCAAGGTATCTTGTCATACTGCTCGTCCTGGTGTTGATCCAGCACCATGATACCCAGGATCCGCCCGTCGCCTTCCGCTGCGAACAGCGTGCCCCGACTCAGATCTTCCCCGATGACATCCCGGTTCGGATACTCGTCGTCCCATTGGTCGCTGCCGCCTTCCTGCATGACCTGAACGCATCTGGAGATCAGTCCCATAATTTCTTCCAGTTCGTCTCTCCGGCCTGTTCGAATTTGAATACTCAAAGCTTGCACCATCCTCGTCCTATCGAAAATCTAACCTCAATGCTCATATCCGGCATAATCGATTTCGAGAAACTGGATCACTTCCTGATCCCAACGGTCCCTTACAAAAGCCACGTGCTGCGGATGAGCGTTATAGGCTTCATAATCCGCCCGGCTGTCAAACCTCATGGAAAAACCAAAGTCATATGTATTCTTGGGGCTGATTTCCCGGAATACTTGAAATTCCTTTACTGTAGGAATCGAGCTGAGCGCAGCCCTGCCGTCCTCCAGAAATCGCTGTTCAGCGGACGAACCCTTCTCATGCTTGAGCGAAAAGATGACCGAATGGATGATTGCGCCGTCTTTCACATTAACACTCCTTTTTTCATCGAGATGACAAACGAGTCTTTTACTATTATAAAGGCTAGTCCTGGAGATGGACAGCTTCAAAGCATCCCGGTTCATGGGGATTCACAACCTTCACAGAGGTCTGCAGCTGTCACGCACCGCTAACCGATGACCCAAAATGATATCTTCCGTTGTTCGCTTTTCTCCTGCAATGAACTGAAGCAGCGTTTCGACCGTCACCTCGCCCATTCGCTGAATGGGCTGCTCCATAGACGTGATCCGCGGCCGGACGAGCTCCGTCATCTGGCTTCCGTCAAAGCCGATCACCGAAATATCTTCAGGAACCTTCAGGCCGTGATCGATGATGCAGTTGACCGCCCCGATCGCCATATCGTCGCTGACGGCAAAGACCGCCGTCGGTTTATGTTTGTACCGGAGGAACTCACCCATTAGTGCATAGCCGCTGTTCACCTTGTAATCGCCGAAACGGACCAGTTCATGGACAAATTTGATCCCATGGTCCGCCAAAGCATTCCGGTACCCGCTGTACCGGTTTTGGCCGGAAGTCATATCCCTCATGTCCCCGCCGATGAAAGCAATCTGCTCATGCCCGAGTCCGATCAAATATGACGTTGCGTCATAAGCTGCGGCATAATCGTCCACGATGACCGATACGAAGGATTGGTCCATCGGCTTCACGCTGGAGAAGATGACGGGAATTTTTAATTTCTCGATAAAATTCCGGATATCCTCATTGATCTTCTCGTGCATGATAATGATGCCTTCCACGCGCATTTCCTTGAAAATGTTCAGGTATTTGTACTCCTTGTCAATGTCCTCGCTGATATTGCAGACGAGCAGATTATAATGATTGGAGGCAGCGGTCTGCTCGATGGAGCTCAGAATGGTCGAATAAAAGCTGGAGGTCAGATCCGGCACGATGACCCCCAGCAGATTGGTTTTGTTCCTGACCAGGCTTCTGGCAATATGACTGGGCGCATAACCCAGGTCTTCAATGGCCTGGTTGACGCGGTCCTTCAGTTCTTCCCTGACGTATTTTTCCCCGTTTAAAACACGGGAGACCGTTGTCGTAGAGACACCGGCCCGTTTGGCAACATCCTTGATTTTTACGCTCATACCCATCTCATCCCTAACGCTGATTAATGAACAAGGGTTGAGAGAACGCCGCATAGCCTCCTTCAATATAGGCGCTGACGCGGACATACCCTTCGTCTCCCATACACGTATAATTCACTTCCGTAATCCGTCCCGTTTCCTCATGCAGCACCCGGCCGTCTTTCCCAAACAAGGTCACGTATTTATACATCCGGTCCAGCAGTTTGTTCGACTTCAGGCGGATGCAGATCTGACGATCTTCGATTTGAATCGATTCAAAACCAAAACCAGTAGAGACGTAAAAACTGCCGCTTCGGATTGCGTCGAGAATGGACTGCTGCGAATTTTCTTCGGCAAGCACGACATTCCAGGCCTGCTTCTCTTGTCCATACACATGCGAATCGTCGTTTCCGAAGCCCCATACCCGCTGTCCGGCCGAAAGCATCGCATCCCATTTATCAAACGCGATATCGTATTCGATGTTCCCGTCCCCGTTGTAAACCTCGATACCGGTCACCCGCTCCATCCGCAGCATGTCCTCCAGGTTCCAGTAATTCGAAAAGAAACGGTTCGGATGGACGAGAACGCAGATACCGCCGTTATCCAAAGTCATATCAGCAAGCCTCTGGTAATTTTCAATCGAAAACTCGCTGCTGTAGCCCTCCACAATGGAACGAGGGGGCGCAACGAGCAGCATGTGAGGCTCGCGGCTGCTGACCTCGATCGCTTCAAAAACCGTGGGGATGCTGCATTCTCCAGCCAAATCAGTAATTTTGTCATGATCCGAAATCGCGAGAAAATCATAATCGGCGTACATCCGATATACCGTTTCCAGTGGAAACCAACCGTCACTGTTATTGGTATGATTATGAAAGCTTCCGCGAAGCCACGTTCCTCTTTTATCATAAGGGTTTTCGATGCGCATGCCAAATCCTCCCTAGTAGATCATCTATCTGCAATTATTCCTTAATCGAACCGATCATGACGCCTTGGGCGAAATACTTTTGAATAAACGGATAGATGATGATGATCGGCGCTACGACAATGATGATTGTGGCCATCTTCATGGAATCGCCCGTTACCTGCATTTTCTCCAGCGCGTCATATTGGTTCATGCCTGCGGCGGATTCCAGCTTGCTGCGCATCGCTTCCGCCCGCGTGAGCATCTCTTGCAGTAGTGTCGATAGCGGCCGCAATTTTGCCGAACGGACATAAAAAGCGCCTGTAAACCAGTCGTTCCAGTGACCGACGGCGTTGAACAGCGCGATGACGGCGATCACCGGCTTGCTGAGCGGCATTATGATCCGCATAAAGATGGCGAAGTCATTATAGCCGTCCATCCGCGCAGACTCTTCCAGGCTGGGATGAATTTGCTGAAAGAACGTCCGCATGATGATCAGGTTCCAGGCGCTGTACAAGCTCGGGATAATATATACCCAGATCGTATTGGTCAAATGAAGCGATTTCAGCAGCATATAATACGGGATCATTCCCCCGCTGAACAGCATCGTAAAGAAAATCAGCAGCGTGAAGAAGCGCACGCCGGGCATTGTTCTGCTCTTCAGCGCAAAGGCGCCCATCGCCGTCAGAAATACGCTCGCCACCGTGCCGATCACCGTTCGAAACAGCGAGATGCCGAAAGCCGTTGCGATATTCGAGGAGACAAACACCTCCTTGAAATTTTGGATCGACCATACCCGGGGCCAGAAGTAAATCCCGCCGCGCTCCGCATCCTTCCCAGCGTTGAAGGAGAGCGCCAATATGTTCAAAAACGGCAGGACGATGGACAGGCACAGCAGCGTGATCAGCAGGTAGATTACAAAGATATATACTCTTTCACCCAGCGGCGTCCGGTAAAATGGCTTCATCCGCATGATCCTCCCATCTAGAATTTCAAATGCGTTTTGGCGTCGGCATTTTTCTGCTTCAGCAGATCAAGGAACGCCTGCAGTCCGGAGGCATCCAGCTGCTTGGAAGCGGAGTCCAGGATCTTCTTCGCCTCATCCAGGTTTTTTGCATAATACGCCCGAATCAGACTGTCGTCATAATTTTCGAACGCCGCCTTCAGCTCGGTTCCCTGACCAAATTCTCCAATGAAAGATAAAGGTGTGTAGCCGTCCACAACATTCGCTTGTTTGCGTTTGTCGTCCCAGCCCCAGTAATCGGCGATCTTCAGCGCACCCGCATTTACTTCCGGCGCAACCGCGTCGCCGTACTCCATTTCCCCGAAGTCGGCCATCCGGTCAATATCCGTCGATCCCAGCAGCTCCCCCCAATAGTTGCCGACACCCGCAAAGCCAAGCTTCTTCGCTTCCTCGGGATTATTTTGCTTCAAATCCAAAATATCCTTGTTGGCTAGAGGGTTCCCCTTGGCATCCAGGGTGTAGTCCCTGCCTTCGATCCCATACTGCCACAACAGCTTCCCTTCCCGGCTTGCCAGGAAGTCCGCCAGCTTCATGATGTCTTCCGGATTTTTGGTCGTTGCCGGAATCGCCCAGGCCGAGTAGCCGGACTTATAATCAACCTGCATTTGGTACGGGCGGTCAACGTAATTCATCGGTCCAAGCGGCAGGTAATGCATATCGCGGTTAAATTCCTGATAATTATGCATATCTCCGATAATTCCCCACGTTCCGTTCAGGGCACCTTCCGTCGCCCGGCTTTCGTCCATCGTGAAAAATTCGGGATGCAGCAGTTTCTCGCTCAGGAGCTTTTGCACATACTCAACTTTTTTCAATGCATATTCGGTCTGGCTTTCATGCAAAATGTTACCTCCTGCATCCTTATTGATCCGCTGGTCGGCGCTGCCCCACTCCAGGTCGTTAAACAGGGCGCCGACCTCCTTGCCTCCCCAGTAAGAAGGACCGATCGGAACGACATCCTTGCCGTTCTTGTCCTTGAACCCGCCTGCCTTGATCTTTTGCGCCAGCTCATACAGCTTCTGGGTTGTATCAATCGTGCGCGGATCCACATGCAGGGCGTCGGCAATATCCTTACGGATATAAGGACCGCCGGCATATTTACGCGTCGAGTACCCGCCTTGTCTGGCGATGTTCATATGGACGAAATAAGACGATCCGCCGAACTCCGGCCGGAACATAACGCCATACTTCGTGTCAAGCGGGAGGTAGTCGTCCTGCAGATATTTGCTGTAGATCTTCGTATCCTTCATCAGAGGCGTAAGGTCCGTAAACATTTGCTCTCTGGCTGCTTTCAGCACGACCTGCATTTCGGGCCGGCCGCTGTTGTTAAGATAGAACGTTATAAAATCGGGTAGATCGTTCGACGCCAGCCCCGCAATGAGTCCGTCGATGGAATGGTCCGCCACCATGATTTCGATCTCCAGGTCAATGCCTGTCATCTCCTTCAGCTTGGCTTTGATCTCCGCATTCATATCCTCCGTATAGTCATCCGTCCCCATAAAGACCAGCCCTTTTACTTTACGGTCCGCAATCCAAGTCGCAGGGTGATTTGCCGTACCCGCATCCTGATTAGCCGCCGTCGGTTCGCTGTTTGGACCGCTTGAATCATTTCCGCTGCACCCAACTAGAAGCATGGAGGCGATCAGCGGCATGGATAACATTTTGAACCACATCTTCCCTTTCAGCATTTCGGCATCCCTCTTTTCAAATAATTGGTCAATGGCTTTTCCCCTGTCTTTACATGGATGCAATCATGGATGCGATCATCGATGTGATATGGATGAAAAAATTGTTGTTTCGAAGCATATGGTATCGCTACCATACCGATGTGTCAGAGACCCTTCGTGAGAATCGATTCGCAGTAACGACCAGGATCAATCCGATCAAGCCCTGCATTAATCCCACAGCCGTTGCATATCCGTATTGGCCGCCCTGAAGACCTATGCGAATGACATAAGTATCCAGAATTTCAGAGAGCTGCATGTTTCCCGGGGTTCTCAAGAGGTATAACTGATCGAATCCGGCCGACAAAATATTGCCCAGCGAAAGAATGAACAAAATGAGAATCGTTGGGCGGATGGAAGGGAGAGTGATATACCAATGTTCCTTCCACTTGTTCGCCCCATCGATTTTGGCCGCCTCGTACATATCCGGATTGACGCCGGCGATCGCCGCCAGATAGATAATAGAGTCCCATCCGATCGTCTTCCATAAATGGCTGCCGAACATAATGGAATAGAAATAATTCGGTTCCATCATATAAAAGGTGCTTCCGTCCCCGCCGAAATAAGACACGACTTGGTTGAGTAATCCGTTATCCGGAGCTAGCAGGCGTTGAGCAAGCCCCACGACCACTACCCAGGACAAAAAATGCGGGAGATAGGCGATACTCTGGGCGATGCTGCGAAAATACCGGTTGCGGATCTCGTTGAACATTAAAGCCAGAAGGATCGGAAAGGGCAGGCCGATAAACAGCTTCATGCAGGAAATGATCAAGGTGTTCTTGATGAGCATTGCGCTCTGATAGTCATTGAAAAAACGCTCAAAGTACTTCAGACCGACCCACGGGCTTCCGAGGATTCCCGTATTGAACTTGTATTCCTTGAAAGCTAAGATCAGGCCGACCATCGGTATGTAGGAAAATACGATAAAAAAAGCGAGGCAAGGAAGCAGCATGATGTAGAGGTATTTATGCAGAAGAATGTTTTTCCATCGTTTGCCGGGTGTCTTTCCAGGTACAGCTGCTGTTTTCACCTGGGTTTGCATGGACTGGGATCACCTTCTTTTTGTGGATGATTGCTGATGAACCGAAGCGGTGTCTTGCATGCCGCCCGTCACTCTTAACCGATATCATGATCACTGCATAATTTGTTCTCCTAGAGCAGAATCCCCCCTTACACTAAGAATAGCTTTTCATTTCGGCTTTAATTGGAATATAGTCTCTCAAGATGAGGTGTAAATCAAAAATGGTTGCACTTTTTGTAAAATATTACATTTCTGTGGGAAACCAAAAGCCGAATCAAATCCCGATACGATTGTTAGCATCGATATCTAAATCGTCATTCAGTGCATATGGTATCGATTCCATATTAGACTTTTGCTTACTTTTGAAGCTTAGTAACATAAACTCGAAGCGAAAAGGGCTTTAGACTCTCCCCAAGGAACTGTGTCGGTACATGAGACTGGAAATGTGAGGTAAGCGCTTACCTTGAGGAAATTATAATCTACTCCAGCATGAAAGCGCAATCATTATTTTTGTAATAAAATGTCTATGTTTGTAAAATGATTGGAACTCCCTCCTTAGTCGGGAAAATGCGATGGGTTCATCGCGTGGCTCCAATGGGAATCAACAACAAAAAAAGCGCCGTTACACGGCGCTGGTCGTTCCTCGGACCACGAGTTCCGGCAGCAGAACCAGGCGCTGCTTGGAGGGCTTGCTTCCGTCGATTTCGCCTGTGATCAGCTGGACGATTTCTTTTCCCATTTGCTGAACGGGCTGGGCCACCGAAGTGAGCGGCGGATCGATAATCGTCGCCAGCACCGTGTTGTCAAAGCCAACGACCGAAACATCCTCAGGTACGCGCAGGCCAAGCTCCCGGGCAGCCTGCACGACTCCGATCGCCAGCAGATCGTTACATCCGAAGATGGCGCTTGGCGGGTTGGAGCCGCTGAGCAGCTCCTTGGCTGTCGCCTTCCCTCCCTCTACATGAAACGGACTGACCGCCACCAAATCCTCGTCATAAGGGATTCCTGCTTCTTCAAGGGCTTTCCGGTAACCGCGAACCCGTTCCTTCGAGCTCATCACAGCCAAGTCCTCCGCAATCACGGCAATGTTCCGGTGTCCGAGCCCAGTCAAGTGAGACGCAGCCAGATAGCCGCCTAAATAATCGTCCACGAGCACCGTATCCACGGCAAGCAGCGGCATTTCTCGCGCGATGACGGCAACCGGAAGCTTGTATTTCATCAGCTGCTTCATCATGGCGTCGTTGCGGGCGCCAGTGGCGATGATGATCCCGTCGGCGCTCTTTTGCCGGAGAACGTTGACGTACCTTTCTTCCCGGGTCAAGTCGTTGTCGGTGCTGCAGATGACCAGGCTGTATCCAAGCTCGTGGGCCTGATCTTCGATGCTGCGGGCCAGTTCGGCAAAAAACGGGTTCGCGATATCCGGAATCAGGAGCCCGAGCGAATACGTCCTTTTCTTAGTCAAGGCGGATGCGACGACGCTCGGCTGGTAGTCGATCCGTTTCATCACGTCCTGCACATGCTTTCTTGTTTTGTCGCTGATCCGGCCGGTCTGGTTGATGACCTTGGATACCGTGGCAATGGACACGCCGGCTTCCCGGGCGATATCGTATATCGTCGCCACCCTCGTTCCCCCTTCCTTAACGCTGCTCTGTACTCTAAGTATAGGGAAAGTTCCAGTCTGTGGCAATTTGCTCCATGATCAATAGCGGGCCACAACCATTTTCTTTCGGGTGTAGAATTCCACCCCGTCTTTGCCGTTGGCGTGAAGATCTCCGTAAAAAGATTTCTTATAGCCAGAAAACGGGAAAAACGCCATGGGTGCCGGTACGCCTACATTGACCCCGAGCATGCCGGCGTCGATCGATTCCCTAAACTCTCGAATCGCTTTGGCGCTGTCCGTATAGATACAGGCCCCATTGGCAAACTCGGACTTGTTGGCAATCGCTACGGCTTCCTGAAGGCTGCTAACCCGAACGACCTGAAGTACAGGCGCAAAGATTTCGTCCTTCCAGATGTTCATGCCTGGAGCGGCGTGGTCAAAGATGGTCGGGCCGAGAAAATAACCTTTTGCGTTGGCCAAGGCATGATCCCTGCCGTCCAATACAAGCTGAGCCCCCTCCTGTATCCCCTTCTCAATATATCCAATGGTCCGGCTCTTATGGGAGTCCCGGATCACGGGTCCCAGGAAGGCATCCGGCTCCATACCGTCGCCTACGGGGATATTCTTGGCGGCTTCGGCCAGCCCGCTCACCAGCTCGTCGGCGATATCGCCGACGGCCACGACGACCGAGCAGGCCATACAGCGTTCCCCTGCGGAGCCGAAGGCCGCGCTTGTGATCTCTTTGACCGCCAGCGTAAGATCGGCATCCGGCATGACGATGGAATGATTTTTTGCACCGCCGAGCGCTTGTACCCGTTTACCGTGAGCCGCTGCCGTCTTGTACACGTACTCGGCCACAGGCTGGGAGCCGACAAACGAAATCGCCTTGACGTCATCGTGCTCAAGCAGGCCGTTAACGACGTCATGCGCACCGTGAACGATGTTGAACACGCCGTCCGGGAGCCCAGCTTCTCGGAGCAGCTCCGCCAGCCGGTTCGCGAGCAGCGGCGTCCGTTCGGACGGCTTCAGCACGAAGGTGTTGCCGCATACGATCGCTAGCGGGAACATCCAGCTCGGCACCATCATCGGAAAGTTAAACGGCGTGATGCCGCCGACGACGCCGATCGGATAACGGTACATGGCCGACTCCAGTCCCGAGGCAATATCCGGCAGGTTGCTGCCCATCAGCAGCGTCGGAGCGCCGGCGGCGAACTCCACACATTCGATACCGCGCAGCACCTCGCCGTATGCTTCCTGGTAGCTCTTGCCGTTTTCCAGCGTAATCATCCGGGCGAGCTCTTCCCAGTGTTCCGTCAAGAGCTGCTGGAACTTGAACATGATCCGTGCCCGGCGCGGCACCGGGGTGCCGCTCCAGGACGGAAACGCCTCCGCCGCCGCGGATACGGCGCGGTTCAGATCGTCCAGGGTGGATAAGGGGACACGTGCGATCTCTTCCCCGGTGGCCGGATTATAGACCGGCTCCGATCTGCTTCCGCTCGAAGGAACCCACCGGCCCCCGACGTAGTTGTGAAGCTGCTGCACTTGATCTTGCACTTGATCCGTCATGTAGATTCCTCCATCGTTTGATCAGATTCCTTGCTGCACAAAGCGGTCGATCCGCTCCTGGATTTGAGAGGCTGTCGGCATCGCGTCGGAGCAGCTGTGGCTGGAGACCACGATCGATGCTGAGGCACTGCCGAACCGCTGGCACCTGTCGATACTCCATCCCTGCATCAGGCCGTAAATAAAAGCACCAGCAAAGGAGTCCCCTGCACCGAAGGTTTTCACGACCTGTGCCGGAAAAACGGCACCTATGTGCTTCTCTCCGTCCGCCGAAAATGCTGTCGACCCATCGCCGCCCCGTTTGACGACCACTAGCTTGGCCCGGTGCTTGAACCACTGCTTCGCGGTGGCTTCATCGTCCTGCATAAGCGGACCGTCCAGCGCTTCGATCAGGTCGAACTCTTCGCGTCCGCCGATAATAATATCCGATTTCTCGGCGGCAAGACGGTAATACGTGCCGATCTCATCGGCCGAGGTCCATGTATACGGACGGTAATCGATATCAAAAACAATGACGACTGCGTGTCTTATGGCCAGTTCCATCGCTTTGAAAGCCGCTTCTCTGGACGGGCTCTTTGCAAGGGCTGTACCTGAAATGAGCAGCGCTCTGGCGCTTTGGATATAATCCTCGCTTACGTCGCCAGGCTCCAGTTTGAGGTCCGCTACGTTATCCCGATACATCAGGATGCTGCAGTCCGTCGGCGACTTGATTTCCGTAAACGTGAGTCCCGTGACGCTGCCCGACCGGTCGACGATAACGTGTTGGGTGTCGATGCCTGCGTCCTGCAGGTACCGGGTGATGAAACGGCCGTGGGCGTCGTCGGACACTCTGCCGATGAAACCGGTTCGCAACCCCAGCTTCGCCATGGCGATCGTTATGTTGGCCGGGGAGCCGCCGACATATTTCGTAAAGGTGACCGTGTCCTCCATCGGGCGATGGATTTCGTTGGCGTTCAGATCGATGCACAGCCTGCCCAGCCCGATAAAGTCCAGGGAACGATGGTCTGGAAATGAAATCGTGGTCAACGCTTAGGCACCTCCTGTCCAGGGGTCATCAGCCATTCATGATGAGGGTCGTTATGGAACTTCCAGGTGCGCACCGGCCCGGCCATGACGTTAAGGTAATACACGTCGTATCCGGGAGGCGCCGATACCGGATGGTAACCGCGGGGAACGAGGACGGCGTCCCCGCTCTTCACGGCCAGCGTTTCATTAAGCGACAGGTCGTCGGTATATACGCGCTGCAGAGCAAACCCCTGACCCGGAGACACCTTGTGATAATAGGTTTCTTCCAGCAGGGACTCATGCGGGAGATCGAGTTGGTCATGCTTATGCGGAGGATAGCTGGACCAGTGCCCGGCCGGCGTAAAGACTTCCACGACGAGCAGACTTTCCGCTTCCTCCTGCTCCGGCAAAATATTGCGGACGGTCCGCTCCGTATAACCGGAGCCCCGCTGCTCCACCCCGATCTTCTCCGGCGGGATGAGCCTTGCTTCGAGCCGCCCTTGGCCGGGAGCGCTGCACACGGCCACCTCCGTCAGGGTAACGGCTTCCAGCCGGAAACGGTCGTGCGCAGGAACGTATACCGCATAAGGGGCAAGTGGCTCAAACACACTCATCCGGCGGCCGATCCGCTCATAGCTTTGTCCGCCTGTTTCCACATTCGCCAGCCCGCTGAGCAGCACGAGGCAGACTTCACGGTCTCCCGTCTCCTCCTCGATCGTTTGACCGGGTTCCAGCCGGTACGCTTCAAAACCTACGTACTCCCACCCCGCAGATTCGGGCGTGATGCTGAGCAATCTGCCGTTCTCGTCCGGCTGTCCGCCGGGAACGATAAGCTTGGACATGTTCCTTCCTCCTTTCAGGCGTTCAATTCCTGAACAATTTGAGCGAGATATTGCTTGGACTTGCTGGCATATTCGTAAGGATTCGCTTGGCCGGGATCCTGCTCCGCCTCCAGAATCATCCAATCGTCATAACCATGCCGCTCGAAGCTGCGGAAAATCGGCGCAAAGTCGATGCACCCGTCGCCAGGCACGGTAAACACGCCCTGGATTACCGCTTGCTGAAAAGGGATCCCCTCCCTCATCACCTGCTCCAGCACATCGTTCCGGACATCCTTCAAATGAACGTAAGCAACGCGATCCGCATAGCGTTCATACAGCTCCAGCGGGTCGGATCCGCCGTAATAGGCATGCCCCGTATCCAGCAGCAAATGCACCAGCTCGGGATCCGTCGTCTCCATCAGCCTTTGAATTTCGTCCGGCCGTTCGACCACAGTTCCAATGTGATAGTGGTAGACGAGCTTCATCCTGTTTCGTTTGCAGATTTCACCGGCCTGATGCAGCCCCTCGACCATGTGGCTCCATTCCTCGTCCGTCAGGGGATGCACGTCCTGCACGCCTTTCGGTCTTCTCGGGTCGCCGATGATCGAACCCCCAAGCTCGCAGGTGACGACATGGCGGCTGCCCATCGACCTTAAAAATTCAACATGCTGCCGGTACGATTCCAGCTCGGACGCCCTGCGGCGCGGCTCGGAGAACAAGACGCCCTTCCACTGTGAAGCCATCTGGAGTCCATGCTCAGCTAATGCCTTCTTGAGAACGGCGGCGTCCTTCGGGAATTTCCGGCTGTTTTCCGTTCCGGTGAACCCCAGCTGCGTGAAATCCCGCATCAAGTCGTCGAACGTATAATGGTCGCCCAGTTCAAGCACATCTTCATTAACCCAATTGATCGGTGAAATGCCCAATTTAATCGATCGGATATCCGTCATCTTCGTCGTAACCTCCCTTTGGACTTAGATTTTCAGCGCCTGCTGCACATGTTCGTTCATCGTTTCCCTCGCAGCCCGCACCTTATCGCTGGTCGACACTTCCGGAACATCCACCCTCCACCAGGATTCGTATCCGCCCGACTGGGTGCCCGGCAACACCTTAATTTCGATCAGGGTAGAGCCCTTCTCCTCCCCGGCCTGCCGGAGGGCTTCCATCAGCTCATCTACACTGGTGGCGGAAAATGCCTTGATTCCCATGCTTCGCGCATGGGCAGCATAATCGACCGGCACGTATTCCCCTGTCAGGCGCCCCGTTTCCGGGCTGCGCAGACGGAATTCGTTGCCGAAGCCGTCGCTCCCGTTTTCACGCTGCAGGCTGTGTATGCACTGGTATCCGTGATTGTCCAGCAGGATGACATTCACCTTTGCGCCTTCCTGGATGCTGGTTAAAATCTCGGAATGAAGCATGAGGTAGCTTCCGTCGCCTACGAGCGCATAGACTTCTTTGTCCGGCTCGGCGAGCTTCACGCCGAAGGCTCCGGCAATTTCGTACCCCATGCAGGAAAAGCCGTATTCCATGTGATAAGACTTGGGCGCTCCCGACCTCCACAGCCGGTGTAAATCGCCCGGAAGACTCCCGGACGCCGCAACGATCACTTCGCCCGCCATGTAACGGTTCAGCTCACCGAGCACGCGGGTTTGCGCCAAGCCTTCTTCCAACTCCAAGCCATACAGCCTGTCGACCTCCCGGGTCCATTCCTCTTTCAGTTTGGCAAGCTCTGATCCGTTATGAGTAGACTTGTAGCTCCTTGCCTGAAGTGCGGAAGTTAATTCTTTTAACGCCGCTCCGGCATCCGCCACCACCTGGCACGCATTCAGCTTCGACGCGTCAAAACCGCTCACATTGATATGAATGAATTCTGCTTCGGGACTCATAAAAGCGGTTTTGGACGCGGTCGGAAAATCACCCAGCCGGGTTCCCACGCAAATGACGGCATCCGCCTCCCTGGCAAGCCGGTTCGCGGCAAGGGATCCGGTCGCGCCGATCGCCCCCATATTCAGCGGATGGTCCCATGGGATTGCGCTCTTCCCTGCCTGGGTCTCGGCCACGGGAATGCCGAACGCTTCCGCGAACTGCCGCAGCTCTTCATAGGCCAAGGAATAATGAACGCCGCCGCCGGCGATCAGGATCGGCTTTTGCTTGCGCGAAATCAGCTCCGCCGCCCGCTCGATCGCTGCCTGGCTTGCCGGCTTGCGGTCAAGGTAATGCACCCTTTTCCGGAAAAAATCCTCAGGATAATCGTACGCCTCTGTCTGCACGTCCTGCGGCAGGCAGATGGTGACCGCGCCGGTTTCGGCCGGGTCAGTCAGTACGCGCATCGCCTGGATCATCGAGCTCATCAGCTGTTCGGGACGCGTAATCCGGTCCCAGTACCGGCTGACCGGTTTGAAGGCATCGTTGACAGACACGGTATAATCCATCGGATGCTCCAGCTGCTGAAGGACCGGGTCCGGCTGCCGGCAGGCGAAAATATCGCCTGGAAGCAGCAGCACGGGTATCCGGTTGACCGTCGCCGTCGCGGCGGCCGTGACCATATTCAGCGCCCCGGGGCCAATGGAGGAAGTACAGGCGAAGATTTCCAGCCGGTTCTTCTGCTTCGCGTACGCAACGGCGGCATGCGTCATGCCCTGCTCATTTTTTCCCTGGATGAATCTGAGGCTGCCCGGCTCCCGCTCCAATGCTTCACCGATGCCAAGAACGTTGCCGTGACCGAAAATACCCATGACTCCCTTAACGAACTTGTGCTCCTTTCCGTCCAGCTGCACATACTGCTGGTCCAGGAAGCGAAGCAAGGCCTGAGCCATCGTTAATCGATGTACGCCCATTCATAACCATCCTTTCGCATAATATTTCATCAGGTTAATCGCTTACCCTAAAGACAAACAAAAACCTCATGATGCAGACATCGAATACTCGGACAAGCTGACGGGTCTCTTCTCCAGCCATGACTTCCTGGCCGCGTCCGCCAGCAGCTCCGCCTGATACCCGTCCTCTCCGCTGACAGGTACGTCCTCATTGTTCACGATCGCTTTGATAAAGCTCTCAATTTCAAGCCGATACGCCGCTTCATAACGTTCCAGGAAAAAATGCTTCGGCTTATCCCGGTACACACCGCCGGCTGTGCTGATTTCCGCCGAGTTCGGAAAATCGTTCTGCACGTTGACCTGGCCCATCGAGCCGAACACTTCCACGCGCTGATCGTATCCGTAAGCAGCCTGCCTCGAGTTGTCGATGACACCGATCGCACCGTTCCGGAATCTCAGCATGATGACCGCCGTGTCCACGTCTCCGAGCTCTCCGATGACCGGATCCACCAGGACTGCCCCTTGGACATACACCTCATCCACTTCGCTGCCGCTCAAAAACCGGGCCATGTCAAAATCGTGAATCGCCATGTCCATAAACAGACCGCCGGATACCTTGATGTAGTCATGCGGAGGAGGGCTGGGGTCGCGCGAAGTGATCTTGATCAGATGGGGATCTCCTATCTGGCCGGAAGCGACGATCTCCCTGACTCTGCGGAAATTCGGGTCAAATCTGCGGTTGAAGCCAAGCTGAAATTTGACGCCGCTGTCGGAAGCGGCTTGCAGCGCAAGGCGGGTTCCCCGGACATCGAAGGAGATCGGCTTTTCGCAGAAAATGTGTTTGCCCGCCTTGGCGGAACGCTCGATCATGTCAATATGGGTATTGGTCGACGTGCAAATAAAAACGGCATCGATGCCCGGATCACTAATGATCTGTTCCGCATCCTGGGTCAGCAAAGGGATCCCCAGCCCATTGGACCATGCCCTGGCATGATCGATCTGCAGGTCTGCAATCGCTTTCACATTAACCTGAGGATGCTTGAGCAGATTTTCGGTATGCAGCCTGCCGATCCTCCCTGCTCCGATCACGCCGATATTCAGTTGTTTACTCATGGACATTCCACCTTGTTCTCACGATATCATTTCAATGAATCATTTAGGGTAACCGCTTTCCTTGATCGGATTATAACACCGCACCGGACCTTTGCAAACCCTTTTTTGTTATTTAATACCACATTTTTTTCGCTCGCTATACGATTGCCTCTAAACGCTGCTTCGTGTCAGGTCATCAGATAACGGTTTCCATGACATATATATGAGTTTCCGCAAGTTAACATTCTATTTCCAGCAAATTGGAAAAACAAAAAAAGCGGCCAGCCGCAAACGGCCAGACCGCAAAACATCGCTCCATACCGCATCCCATGCGGCATGGACATCAAAGTTATTGTATGACCCCGGTATCGATAATGGACACCTGAACCTGGGTATGAAACTGCACGTTACGGTACTCCTTGTTCCAATCGATCCGCTTCCACAGTTTGGGATGATAGGCCATCAGCTGCCGGCCTACCCCAAAAATGTCACAGTTCGCCTGCTGCAGCTCCCGCACGACCTCCCTGGCTTCCTGAGTCATAATGGACGACAGCTCCCGGTTCACCCGCGTCACAGCCTTGTCATCCAGCAGCTGGGGTCCGGTGAATTCCTCGATGACCGCTTGAAGCTTGAGGCTCAGCGTCACGTGAACATCGCCGTTCCGGGCGACGCTCACGTTAAACACACGCTTCCTCTTTTTATTGCCGACGTTGTAGCTGATCGATCCGCGGATCGGCTTGGTTGTATCCAGATTCACGGTTTTGGTAAATCGGGCATTGCCTCCCGACTTTCCTTTCAGCAGAACCAGCATGATCGACTGATCCTTGCCTAGCGATCCGCTAAAGCTCTGATCATGGAACAAGGCGACCCCCTTCGCCACGATCTCGGAGCCTTGTACCCCGATATAAGGCAAAGCAAAATCCTGGCCTGGGTCTGTCAAGGAGCGGAAAACCGTATTCACGGTCTCCGGCGGGTAGAACAGGCTCATTTTCTCCAAGCTGCTGATTTTCTGTGACAGAAATTCGCCGATTTGCAGCTCTCCTACTTTTTTCATACCGATAATCTCTGAGGCGTCATTCTCCGTCACGACCAACCTAACGTCGGAAGAGGGGTTTTTGGGGTCTCTGAAATTGACGTCCATGGGCGCCTTCAGCCCTTCTTCGGCCAAGGATCTACCGATCAGCTGTACGCTGTTCTTGATCACCCTCATATTCCCTCTTACGCGAGCCCGGAGGATGTTGCTCGCCCCGCGGGTCGACAACCCCACAGCGGAATGAATTTCGTTCGTCGTGGCGGTCTGTTCGGTCTTCGGGGGAATGATCAGCTCTACGGTTTCTTTGATCTTATGGTCTTTGGTCAGATCAAAACCTGCGCTGTAGGCCAAATTCAAGTCTTTCAAATATTCCCGGTCCCAGCATCCGGTCAGCAGCGCCGTGCTCAGACCCAGCATAGTGAAGCAAAGTGCCCCGCGGCATCGCTTCATACGGCTCCACCCGCTTTCTTTTTGACGAATAAAGTGATTAGCATCAGCAGGAAAGGAATGGCGACTACGAACACGTACGCGGCAAACTCGGAAACTAGGTTGATTCGGTTGATCGCCATCGGTGTGGTCGGCAAAAGTGCGATTAAAAAAAAGGCCACTTTGACCCAAGGGTCAAAAATTTGGTGATTCTGTTTGTTAAACAGGACCGCAAGCCCGTCCGCCGCTGCGTAACAATAACTGGCGATGGAACATACCAAGGTTATCGACCAGATCGACAAGAATAAAATGTCCGCCCGGTCGATGATATAGAAATTCAGCGATTTGACCAGGTAAATGACAGGTTCCGGGATCATCGCCAGCTGGGTTTGATTAAACACCATCAGGCAGGTGCACACGACAAACGTATAGAACAGCGTAACGAACAGGTTTGACAAGCTGATCATTTTCAATTTCTTGCTGTCTGAAGCATCGATGAACGGAAAGATGATCAGGAACATTTCGAACCCGTACATCGAAATCGTTGTATCCTTGGTTCCCTTCAGGATGTTGATCAGGCCTGCTTCGGTTAACGGCAGCATATATTCGATCCGTGCCTGTGTAAGACCGTAGCTGACAAAAATGATCAAAGGAATGAACAGCATCGACGACAGGCTGTAGAACCTGGCCAAAACCGTAAGCTTTTCCTTGGCCAGATAATAGGTCATGATACAGAACAGGAGCAGCACCACCCATTTGGGGGTGGATTGCAGAATCCAGCGCTGGAGCACCATGTAGGCACTGAGCAGAACATTACTGCCGAGCAAAATAAAATATCCGACGTAGCATGCGATCAGCAGCCTGCCTATAACCGGCCCGCCAATCCGGGAACAGATCTGAAAAAGGTTCATCCCGGGAAACTTTCGCAGAAGAGTCCACATCATCAAAATGATGATTTGGGTAATCACTCCAGCGATCACAACCGAAATGCCCCCGCCGCCTTTTGCCGTCTTACTAAGGTCATAGGGAATCGAAAGCACGCCGACTCCGATTTGGGCTTGGATAATGAACAAGAACAGCTGTTTCGGGGACATCTTTTTCTCAGCCTGATCCACCTTGGCCACCCCTCCCGGATCCGTGTCAACTGATGTTAGTTGTGCTTTTTCTCGCCCTGCTTGCCGCGGATCGTCCAGATCGGAAACCGAAGAAACGCATCCTTGAAGCCCTTTATTTTCAATGGGGCCAGCGGCGACAGGTAAGGCTTCCCGAACGACTCCAGCTTGCACAGATGAATGAACAGGATCGTTAGTCCGAAAGCAATACCGATAAAACCGAAAATAGATGCGCATATCATCAGCGGGAACCGCAATATCCGGATCGCCGAGCTCATCTCATTGGACGGTATCAAAAACGACGAAATGGCGGTTAAAGCCACAACGATAATCATCGTATACGACACGAAACCCGCCTTAACGATCGCATCCCCGATGACCAGACCCCCGACAATGCCAATCGTTTGCCCTACTCGGCTTGGCAGCCGGAGCCCTGCCTCCCTCAGCAATTCGAAGATCAGCTCAAGCAGCATCGCTTCAACGAGCGGGGGATACGGTACCCGGGTCAATGAACCCTGCACAGTAAAGAACAGCTGAATGGGCAAAATATTCGAATGAAACGCTACGATGGCGATATAGAATGCCGGCAGCTGAAAAGCGGTGATGAAGCTGAGCAGCCGGATAAACCGCACAAACGATGCGATCATCCAACGGTTGCTGTAATCGTCAGGCGTCTGATAAAAGCAGAAAAAGCTCACCGGGACGATCAACGCAGTCGGATCACCTTCGAGCATAATGACCACATGTCCGTCCAGCAAATAAGCGCCCGTATGGTCCGGCCGTTCCGTGTTCAAAAACTGGGGAAAGATCGAAAACGGCTGGTCCTCCATAAATTCTTGGATAAAGCCGGTCGAAATGACGGAATCGAGTGAGATGCCCTTCAGCCTGGCTTCCACTTTTTTGATTACGGCTGGGTCCGCCAGGTTATTCATGTACATTACCGCCACTTTGCGGGGAGCCGTATTGCCTATATTGTGATAATGCACCTTCAGATCCGTAGAGCTGATCTGCTGCCGAATCTGATACAAATTGACGGTTAAATCCTCGATAAAACCGTTGTGTGCCCCGCGGATGATGCCTTCGTTCTCCGGCTCTGTAATGCTTCGTTCGTATTTGGCCGGCGTGGTCAAAACGTAGAACTGCTTCATGTCATCCTGGGTGAAAAACAAGCAATTGCCCGTCAAAAGGGATTGTGTGCCCTGATCCAGTTTGTGTTCGGTCTCGAGCCGGAGCGTCAGGAACAGCTGGGACAAGTCCTCGTCTCCTCCCTGCCGCAGCGGACGGATGACGTTACGCTCGATCAGGGTTGGGTCCACCGTAGATTCCAGATATATCAGTGCCGATGATTGTCCACGGTAGGTTAGGTGCCTGATCTTCAGATCGTCGGTGTGACACAGCTTGTCCCGGATGTAAGAAATGTTCCCGTCAAGCGAAGGATAGATCGTTTGCTCTGATGAGGTCACAGCCTGCCCTCCTGCCATAACTAGTTAGACTGCGGTTAATTTCCCCCATCCCATGTAAAATTATTCCCAACCGATCCTGAACCTTCCAATCCAAAAAACCGCTTGCCTTCACGGCAGCGGTTCGTCGAACTCAAGGTTTATTGTGATTGGCTAGCTGAAATCATTTGGGAGGATCCTGGTCCCGCCAAATGGTTCTGCCGTCACGAGTTACATACGACATCCGCCGGTCCACTTGGACTTCAATTAGGCCGTTTCCCTTCAAAGTCAGGCTGCCACTGCCTTCCACCTTCGGAAATCCGGGCGCGGCTGCACCGCTAGAATCGATCAAAAAGGTGTTCTGCCCATCCGTGACCGAGGCCAGACCATCTTGATATGCCGATACGCGGGTATACGCAAAGTCTGTCAGCAGCCTGCCCTCCCAATCCGCAATCGCATAGTTCAAGCCGATAGACGGCTGCTCCGGATTCACGGCGTGTGCGAGTGCCAGCCTATCCTCACCGAGATCACGAACCTCGTCATATTCAGGTGGAACGACGAATTGACCCGATTCATCGATGACGCCGTATCTCGTGCCGCTCTCCCCCATGTTCACAATCGCCCGCTGACGGCGGAAGGGGGATGCCGAAGTAAATACGGGCTGTATACGGACTTGGCCGCGCAGATCAATATAGCCGTATTTTCCGCCGGCCTGCTCCTGACAAACGAGCAATCCGCCGCCGGGAGGACCGGCATACTCAAACTCATATTCGTATAGACTGCGGCCGTCCAGCCCGATTAGCGCGTACCCACCATCCTTCATTTTGACCCAGGCTCTTCCACTGCCAAAATCGCCGGCTTCCTCATATCTTGCCGGGATGATCTCGTATCCCTGGGAATCCAGATAACCGTAACGGCCGATATGTACCGTTTCCCCCTGATGGCCCTTTCCACGAAATACGGATCTGCCTTCCCGCATATCGGCTATATACGAGTACCCGCATTTCGTTACCACCTTACCTTGTTCATCGATCAGCTTGCAGTCGCCGCCGCCCGTGACGACGGCCCGGTGTTCCGAAAACGGTGAAATCGAATCATACACCGGGGCGACAATCCACATCCCGGCTTGATCGATCAATCCGTATTTTCCTCGTTCCCGGACAATGGCAAGGCCGTTCTTCTGAAATTCCGCCGCCTCTTCGTATCTGGCCGGAAGTACCATCGTACCGCTCGTGTTGATATACCCCCACCGAATCCCTTCGGCGGTTCGGGCCGAAAACCGCAGCAGTAACGCCACGCGGGGCAGCTGCAGGATCTTCCTCTCCAGCGTCAAAAGGGTTTCCCGGGAAGGATACGGCTGGGCAAATCCTAATGCTCTTCGTACCGAATGCAGTGCCGCCTGCGGAATACCGGCCCGATACTGCGCCTCGGCCAGATAGTACCAATAGAACGGATAATCCGGATAGGATTCGGTCATCCGTTCATAGTAGCGGGCTACTTCAGGGTAATAGGCGTGGTAAACATCTTCTGCCGGGTGAAAACTCCCGTCCCGCCAGCGCAGTACCTCCGTCCGGTAAGCTTCGCCCGTATCGTGGATCCAGAGTGCGAGCTCGGATCTGCCGTCTGGACCTCCAGGGCCCGGCCAATCCGCCACGTCGATATAACTGTAGCTCATTTCTGCAGGCGCCACATCCGTCAAACCATACTCCGTCCACTCATACACGGACAGCTTCGACCAAATGGAACCGATCTGCCAGCCTACGAGCAGGTTGTTCCGCCCAGGCTTGGTTACCGGTGCAGCGGTCAAGAGCGTGACTCCATAGCCTGGGCCTTGGATCCTGGCCATCGTTCTCCACGCCCCTTCGCTAAACTGTAGCACAAGCAAGTACAACGCATCATTCAACCGGTAGACGGCGGAAATCTCCGGGACCCGATCCTCAGTTAAATCCTCGGCAATCACGGCAGGTTGTCCGGCTGGAGTATTCATCGTAACCAGCTCAGCCCCTTCCGGCAGATGCGTACTGACCAGCTGTACCGGACTTTGCGGTTCAATTACGTTCATCCGTATCCTCCCTCTCTCTTTGCTTTTGCCTAATGGTATGCCGAGAGCGGGAAGATATGCCAGGACTGAGACAGAAAGCGGCGAACTTGTTCTTTATCCTATCCCCGATATTGATGATCTTGTTTGTTTTATTTTTGTCAGGAAGGTTAATTACATCTTGCAATCGCAAAGTCCAATGCACACAAACCATCACTTACTACAGGAGGGATTTCATGTTTCGTCATCAAAAGGAGCTTCAGTTCGAAGTCAAAGTTGAGCGCCCGGATCCCATGTTTGCGCGTCAGGTCCAAGAGGTGCTTGGAGGCCAGTTCGGTGAAATGACCGTGATGATGCAGTATCTTTTCCAAGGATTTAACTGTAGAGGCGAGGAAAAATACAAAGATATGCTAATGGACATCGGCACCGAGGAAATCGGCCATGTTGAAATGCTCTGCGCCTTGATCAGCCAGCTGCTGGACGGTGCTTCACCGGCCGATCAGGAGGAAGCGGGCAAAGATCCTGTCCTCGCAGCCATCATGGGCGGCATCAACCCGCAGCATCTGCTGGTCAGCGGACTTGGCGGTCTCCCAACGAGCTCAACCGGCGTCCCATGGAATGCCGGATATATTGTGGCAAGCGGCAATTTGCTGGCCGACATGCGTTCCAACCTGCATGCGGAAAGCCAGGGGCGGCTTCAGGTCGCCCGCTTATACCATATGACGTCGGATGAAAGCGTGCGCGCGACGCTCCGCAAGATGCTGGCCCGCGACCGTTACCATCAATACCAATGGATGGCTGCGATTCAGGAGCTCGAAGCGAAAAACGGCGTTGTCGTTCCCGCTTCGTTCCCCGCGGAGGCGGAGCAGGAAGCACAGCCGCAGGCCTACGAATTCTGGAACTTATCCGAAGGCGTAGAGTCCAGCGAAGGGCTGTGGGCCAAAGGGAGCGCACCGGACGGCTCCGGGGACTTTGTTTACTTGGCCGATCCCGAACCGCAAGGCCAGGTCTACAAACCGTTGAAGCCGGCTCCCCCTCTGCATCATGATCTCGATGACAAGGTACTGCACAAGTAAGTTTGGATATATGCAAAGAAAGCCTAGCCCATACCGGGTTAGGCTTTTTATTTGTGTTCTGCTGCCTACAAGGTTCAGTTCACTAATGAAGCAGTGCGCACGAATAGAGCTGCGTCAAGGACGCCGTCCTAACCGGTCCTAGGCAGTTCTTGCGATCTGCCATGCCAGAATCCGATCGCGCCGAAAGGTTCTTGGGGCACCTGTCTTCAGGCATACCGCCCTGACGGTGTTCCCGCGCATCTCTTTCACTTCGATTTTACGCTGCGTAATGTTACCGACCTGGTCTAAATAAACGATCTCCACGGTTTGCCCAACATATTTTTCTGACATGACAGCCCCTCCTAACCGAACGTATGTTTTTATTATATACGAACACCCGTTCTTTATTCCATGTAAATATTACCCAATTATATCGAATTTCGCAGCCTCTGCCGGAAGGGTTTTACGAACTCTAAAAAAAATTTCATCATCGGGTAACATTTCGAGAATATGTCAGCTTCACGGAAGGGATTTGAGGGGAATTTAGCGAAAAATGTAGTATCATTCTTTTTCAAAAATCATGTGCTGGATCGAAAAAAGTGTTGACGCATCTGTCGTTGCGGCATGCTGCGAGCGCAAAGAGGATGCAAAATTTCTAAGGAGCTGTTCAACATGGATAAAATTATTCGTAAAATTGAAGAGCTTCGGTTGGAATTGAATAAACTGTCCGTATGCAGATGTCTCACCGATCCGGAGCTGATCAAGGCCAGTCAGAAATTAGACCGGGCATTAAACGACTACAACAAATTTTTAAAAGAAAACATGTAACCCAAAGAGGACCTGCTGATCCTTCAGCAGGTCCTCTTCCTGTTCTGCATCCTGTGCAAGATGTTATGTACCTGACCGAAAGCCATCGTACATCCGGGCTGCCGTTTCTCTTGCCTGTATCGCCGACAGATGCAGCCTCTCCTCCGTACCGCCATAACCAATCTCCTCTTTACCGGTTTGCAGATCCCTGAATACCGAGTCGGTAAACTCGTCAAGCGACGCGCCGAAGGTGTGAAGTCCCGCCCCGCCAAGATCGGTGTTGACTGCAGGCGGCAGCACTTCGATCACCTTGGCGTTCGTTTGAGCCAGCTGAATCCGGAGACTGACGGTAAAGGAATGGAGCGCGGCCTTGGTAGAGCTGTAAATCGGAACCCAGGCTCCCGGCGTAATGGACAATCCGGAGGTGACATTGACGATGACCGGATCCGGTTGTTTTAGCAAGTGCGGCATAAACAACAGCGTTAAATGAATCGGTGCATCTACATTAATTGAAATTTCCTGACGGTAATACTCCCACTCTTTCTCCGCTTCGAGCAATTGAACCCGCTGCTGAATGCCTGCATTATTGATGAGAACGTTCAACCCCGGAAATTCGGACGTCACCTTACGGAACAATTCCAGCCGGTGGGATTCCACAGACAGGTCACATGCCACCGTATGTATATCCGGATAGCGTTCCTTCAGCTCCTGAAGCTTGTCTGCGCGGCGCCCGCAAATGATCACGGTGTTACCCGCCTGAACGAACCGCTCCGCCAAGGCCAGCCCGATTCCGGACGCGCCTCCGGTAATGAGTACAGTATTTCCGCTAATCTTCATTTCTCCATCACTCCCGCTGCATAAAATAGTTCACGATCATAAGATGTCCAATCTGCACTCCATTCCATGTTCAATCATGCAAAACCGCTGAAAGCTGTGATAGATAAGCATCTCGGCATCGATAAATGCCTCAACTTATTGTATGATAACTATAGGTAAAAAGAAAAACGGACTTCATTTTACATGCAAGGAGATAACCAAATTGACTGTACCAACCCCTCATCATTCTGAAAACTTAGGAGACTACGGACGAGCTGCCCTGAGAGCAGACTGCGAGAAATGCTTCGGCCTGTGCTGCGTTTCCCTGCCTTTTGCAGCCTCATCCGACTTTGCCATGGACAAGCAGGCGGGACAGCCCTGCCGTCATCTGCAATCCGATTTCCGCTGCGGTATTCATGACAATCTGCGCCAAAAGGGATTTCGCGGATGCACCGTCTATGACTGTTTCGGGGCCGGACAAAAAGTTTCCCAATTCACTTATAGCGGCAGAGACTGGCGCGAAGCGCCGGAGACGGCGAAGCAAATGTTCGAAGTGTTTCCCGTCATGCGTCAGCTGCACGAGCTTCTGGCCTATTTAAGCGAAGCGCTAAGCCATGCAGACGTCCACCTGATCCACGAGGAGCTTAGAACGCAGCTGAGCGAAACGCAGCGTCTCACCGAACTTCCGCCAGAGGAAATATTGAAGCTGGATATTCCCGCTCACCGGGCCGAAGTAAACCTCCTGCTCCTTAAGACCAGTGAACTCGTTCGGGAGGAGGCACGCCGACGTTACAAGGGACCGTCTTCTCGTAAGAACCTGAAGGGACGCGGGGCGGATCTGATCGGCGCCAAGCTGAAAGGCGCCGATCTCAAATTCCAGAGCTTTAGAGGTGCATATTTGATCGCGGCCGACCTTCGGGAAGCAGACCTCCGGATCACGGATCTGATCGGCGCCGACTTCCGGGACGCGGACATTCGCGGCGCCGATTTGAGCGGAAGCCTTTTTCTGACCCAGTTCCAGATCAATGCCGCCAAAGGGAATGCAGCTACCAAAATTCCGGCAGCTTTGGAGCGTCCTTTTCATTGGACCTAGAGCCTGCCAAGAGTGCACAAAATAAAACAACCGCTGGAACCTCGTTGTCCCAGCGGTTAATTATTATTGGATGTTAGGCGCGTTCTCCACGCAAATCGGGGAGGGACGGCTCAAAGGAACTGATAAATACGTCCTTCTGCTTCTTCTTATTGTTCTTCTTCATGACACCAAACAACGTAATGACAGCATACATCGGCACCACGTAGTAGAAAATCAGAATCAGATAGAACAAGCCGCCAGAGCTCAAATGCATTCCGGACGCAATCGCAAGACCCGTGAGCAGCAATGTATTCATGACGTTGGCAATCAACACCTCGTGCTTCTTCCCGAAGAACAACACACCGATCAACGCAGCAGTAAACACAATCAGCAGTAAAAAGGTCATGATGAATTCCTCCTTAAAAACATTGGATGCTATATCATACGCTATGGATCAGCGATGATTCACAATTTCGACAAATAGCCTTCACAATTTAGACACAATTAGATTACCTCAAAGATAACACATTTAAACACAGTTGAAAAGGCTTTCACAAAAATATTTGGAAAAAGAAGCAAAAAAGACGCCGGAACCCTTGTTCCAGCGCCTTTTTTAAGATTTATATATTTCCTAACGCAATCCTTATTTCCTTTAACGTGTTGGATCTGAATCGGACAGCTGATCGTGGATGGCCGCCTGTTCCTCATGCCACCACAGCGCTTCCTCCGGCTCTTGAAGCACCTCATGGACTTCGTGCGGCTTCTCCACCGCCGGCGCAGAACCGCGCAGTGACCGGCCCGAGGTCTCGGTAAACCACATGGTCACGATGACGAAACCGATAAGCGACACCGCGATCAAATAATACGCCGGAACTAGGGGTTCCCCGGTCAGATTGATCAGCCAAGCCATGACAAGCGGAGTGGTCCCGCCGAACAGGGATGCTGAAATATTATAAGTAATCGCCAGGGCTCCATATCGGACCTTGGTAAAAAACAAAGCCGGAAGCACGGACGGCATGGTGCCTTCAAAGCAGGTTAGCAGAACGGCGAGGCACAGCAATCCAAGAAAGACCATCCCTCCCTTGCCGCTCCCGATCCACCAAAACGCCGGCAGCGAGAGCACGATCAGCCCCAGCAGACCGGCTTGGATGATGCGCTTGTTCCCGATCCGGTCGCTGAAGTAACCCATGAACAGCACGATCGGGATCATAATAAACATGACAATAAGAATGAGCAGCAGCCCTTCCGTCTCCCCGTAACCCAGCACCGCGGTAAGATGCGATGGCATGTATGACAATACCATATAGTCCACGACATTGAAGGAACACACCATGACGATGCAGAGCAGGACGACTCTCCACTGAACCTTTAGCAGTTCCCGGAAAGGCACTTTCTGCCTCCCTTCATCCTGGGCTGCTTTCTCCATCGCCTCAAAGGCGGGAGTTTCTTCGAGATGATTCCGCAGGTACAGGCCGACCAAGCCGATCGGAGCCGCGATAAAAAATGGAATCCTCCAGCCCCAAGCCAGCATCCGGTCGGGCCCGAGCAGGTAGCTTAGCAGCGTCACCAACCCGGATCCGGCAATGTACCCCACCAGGGTGCCCACTTCCAGACCACTCGCCATAAATCCGCGGCGCTTGTCGGGCGTGGATTCGGCAATGAAGGTCATGGCGCCCGAATACTCTCCCCCGGTGGAGAAGCCCTGGACCAGGCGAGCCAGCAGCAGCAGCACCGAAGCGGTAATGCCGATCGATGCGTAGCTCGGGATGAGGCCTATGCATAGCGTAGACACCGCCATCATGACCAACGTGATGGTGAGCACTTTTTTCCGCCCAAGCCGGTCCCCCAGCCTCCCAAAAAACAAACCGCCGAACGGTCTGACGAGAAAGGCGATGGAAAACGTGGCAAAGGTATAAATCAGCTGGACGGAACCCGTCATCTCCGGGAAAAACACCTTGCCCATAATGACGGCCAAATAAGAGTAGATTCCGAAGTCGAACCATTCCATGGCATTTCCCAGTGCGGTGGCGACGACGGCCTTCTTGGCGCTGCCGGTGTCCACGACCGTGATATCGTCCTTATGGAGCCGGGGGCCGGATTTTTTTCGGAAAGGCAGCGCCCATTTACTTTTCTCGTGATTGTTGCTGTCCATAATCGAAGACTCCTCTGCAAGCGAAAATACCTTGACCAAACTAGTATTCGCCCGAAGCCTTACACCAATTCATCGAAAAGCCGGCAGCCCCCCTTCGTTACCGAAGTCAGTCTTCTTGGCCTCAAATACGGGCTACTCACGAGACCGGCTGATAATGAACCGTCATTCCTTCCATTCAATATGGAATAGCTCGCGCAGCACCTGTCCAATGCGTTCCGGCTCGACGTCCTCTTTAGATTTCGTCTCTCCGTTTACCAGGGTTAAAGAGTTTCCGCTCAGCGTAACACGTCCCTGCTCCGTCTGAATCATTGCCACCCGTATTTTATTGAATTTCGATTCGTGCCCGTACTGCGTCATATCGAACACCGCTTTGAAATCTTCCAGCAGTCGCGGCTCCCTGTCCAACTGGTACAGCATCTCCCACTCATCTGGGGTTTCCTTCTCCAAAACCAATCGGTCCTGCTCTTCTGTAAACGGACGTATACGCCATATTCCATCCCAGTCCTCAGTCAATTCGCCGTTCAGCGGAACCGGTACTCGGGGGCTTCGACCGCCAAAACCAACATCCACGAGGTAATCTCCACCTGGAAGATGAACGACATTTACGGCATGGGTTCCGATGATAAACCAACCTTTCTCCTGCTTGACGGTACAGGCAGCCATCGATACGCTGAATCCAAGCGCTTTGAGAAGGTTGTAAAACAAACCGTTCAATTCGTAGCATACGCCTCCGCGCCGGCCTGCAATAATCTTGTTGAAGAGAATGTCCGGATTCATCGACAAAGGGACCCCATCCATGATATCGAGGTTTTCAAACGGAATATGCATGATGTGCCGATATTGCAGCTCGCGCAGGAGCTTCAGATCAGGCGTGATGTCGATCTGATAGGTCATGCCAAGTCTGTTCATGTATTTTTGCAGGTTAAACATTCTTCTCTCCTCATTCCGGAATGTGAAATCTTGATTAGAAACGCGCTGATTTATATGCGATTACTAAAAATCCATTACTTATAAGGTACAGGGATCGATCTGCCGGGACAATGCGAATTTATCACAGCTGTACCGGTACAAATTAGATTCAGGTATAATCGTAAGGAATGGCACCCTATATTTTCCATTAATGATGAGGCTTTGTGAAAGGCGCCAGAGTAGTATCACATGGCATCAGCCGCAGCGAACAATTCTCGGCTTTCCTACACGTCAACGCAATGAAGCCCAGCGAACCGCTGGACTAATGGGAGATGAACTTTCATGCACTATTTTTTCAAATTGAATGTGATGAGCTGTATTTACGCTTTCCTCTTTTTCCTCCATGCGGAAAGTTTGTTCAACGTGTACAGGCTGGAGAGAATCCTGAATTGGACTGGCATTTATAATGCAGTGAACTGGGCGAATCTGGTCCTGCTTGCCGTATCACTGATCCTCTGCTATTGGCTGAGCAAGTGTCCCGTTTCCGGCCGCAAATCCGCTTATGCCGCTGCCGTTCTGTGGATCCCGTATTTCATCCTGTGGATTTGGGGCTTCAGCATGCTGTTTCCGCTGACGAATCTGGGAGATGATCCCGCTCCGGTCACCGGCTTGATATTAATGTTCGAAATGATTGTGTTTCCGTTCTATATTGCCTTTAACACGTTCTTGTCAGCAGCGGTTCCGGCTATCAGGAAAGGCATAAAATCGTAGGTTTCGGGATATCCTGTTCCACGGTCAACCGGTGGTGTTTCCGCCTGTTTTGGATACGGATGCGCGATAACGGTCCAACGCCTGCTGCTCAATGCCGATGGCACGCTGGATATCCATCAGCCGGATTTTTTTCACGTATTCGTCAAAAGCGGATACCGGCTCCATGCCCATAATGATTTTCAGCGACATTTCGGTTACGGCCTTGTTGACTTCCTGCATGATCACCGCCAGCTCGGTGCTCTCCTTCTCCGTGGTCGGAAGCGCAGGCAGCGTATGAAGCGCCGCATCCGTGTCGGACCACACCCGGACCGCCTCCTTCTGCTCCGGAAGGGAATAATACTGTTCCATGTAACGGATATCTTGGACGAAAGGCCCGAAATAACTTGCCCTGGTGTACATCGCCAGCGCCTGTGACGGCGCCAGCTTATCCGGGTTGTGCAAAATGACGTCCGTATACGCCGGATACCCGTCCTTTATCTCGTAGCTGACCCCTTCGATGCCGAAATTAAAGAGCAGATGTCCTTCCGGTCCGTACCCGTAGTCCAGCATCTTGACCGCTTCTTCGACATGCTTGCTCTTCGCGGAAATCGCCACCCCGCTGGATCCGACAGCCGGGGCTAGCTGCCCGAATTCGGGTCGGTCTCCGCGGTGTAGCACCGGATAGGGCGCCGGAACAAGCTCCACCGACGAATTCTGCGCTTTCATAACAGGCAGCCACGTGCCGATGCCGGCGCCCGCATTCCAAATGCCTGCACCGCTCCGGCTCAGGATCATGCTCGTGTCCTGCGTTTCGGAGTCCACGGCAGCAAAGTTCGGGTCGATCAGCCCTTCCGCGTACCACTGTCGGAACAGTGACAGAAATTGTTTATAGCCCGGCTCAACCGGGCCGAATTTGACTTTTCCCTCCTCTTGGTAAAAGCCTTTCTTAATTCCGAATGCGCCGATAAACCCTCCGCCCTCGATGCCAAACAGCGGATTCGGTACGCCAAGGAAGGTAAGCGGCGCTTCCGCGCCTTTCTTTTCCTTGAATGCCTTGAGCACCGTATGCCAATCGTCGATCGTCACAGGTACGTCCAGGCCCAGCTCATCCAGCCAATCCTTGCGGATAATCGGTCCCTGGTAAGTCCGCAGCTTGTCGTCTCCCTGGATAAACGGGAATGCGTAGTAGCTGCCTCCGGCTGTACGGATTTGCATATCGATATCGGGATGCTCTTTCAGGTACCGCTTCAAGTTCGGGGCGTACTGATCGATGGCTTTGTTCAGGCGTAGAATATAGCCGTCGTTGATCGCCTTCTCCGGTCCCCCCGGATAATTGATCCATTCGTACTCCATCATATCCGGCAGGTCGCCGGATGCCAGCAGCACGCTGATCGCTTCCTTCGCCTGGTTGGCCGGAGGCTGGATGAACGTCAGCTGGACGCCGGTTCTCCGCTGCCATTCCTGAAAGAACGGCACCTGGTTAAAGGTGGACTTAATCCCCGCCGCGTTGCCGTTCAGTTCAGCCCAATAGGTCAGCTTGGCATCCGAGGCGGACGAACCTTTGCCTCCTCCCGCCGTCAGCGTTGTTTCGGCAGTCGGCAACGTACTTGCCGTCTGCGTCGTCCGCTCACGGTCGCAAGCCGGCAGTACCGCCATCAGCAGGACCATGAAAACCAGCCATCCCCACACCGCCGCGCTCCCTTTACCTTTCCACTTCATAGGTACCTCCCGAAAATAAAACATCAAATAATTTCTTTGTACTTGCCCGGCGTAATGCCTTCGTATTTTTTGAACACCCGGATGAAGGTCGCCGGGTCGTTGTATCCGATCTGCCTGGATATCTCGCTGACCGACTCGGGCTTGGTCCGCATCAGCCGTTTCGCCTGCTCGATCCGGTATTTATGAATGCTGTCCAGTATGCCTTCGCCCGTCTGGGTCTTATATAGCTTCGACAGATAGCTCCCCTTCAGCTGAAAATGCTCGCCGATCGCGTTGACGTTCAAGTTCATGTCCATGTAATTCGCTTGGATATACTGGTGGACTTCCTCAATAAGGTTCCGCAGGGAATCCTCCCGCTCCCTGGATATGTGGGATGAACGTTTAGCAGATGCGTAGGCACACACTTCCTGAAGGAGGGACTGCAGCTTCTCCTGCATTTCCCGAAGGGTGCCGCATGCCATAATATCGTCGATCCAGCGTGGGTTGTCGGCAAGCGTGATGCCGCCGCTCCCTTCGCCCAGCTCGTTGATCGCCTTGATCATCGTCCCGACGAGATTGAAGATCAGGCATCTTGCCAGTGTGAGCGGCATGACAGGCTTGTCCAGATTTTTCTCAATGATCTCGTTCATACACGATGCGGCTTCATCCAGGTCCCCCGCCTTGATCACGTTAATCAGCTGCTGCTCGATTTGAAGCGGATAATAATAGCCGTAACCGATGTCTGCGGTGCTTTCGGCACGGATGTCCTCGTATGCGATGATCCCTTTTTTGCCGAGGACCATTTTGTATTCCATCGCGTCGACCGCCTCCCGGTACGCTTCGGAGATGCCGATCCAGGAAGCATGGCGTCCGCTCAGTGAGATGGTCAGTTCCATGTCATACCGCTCCAGAAACCGCTGCGCCTCGGCCGCGATGTCATGAAGATCGTGCTCCCATCCGGAAGTATCCGCTTTCAAATTGACAAGGCAGGCCATCATGTCATCCGTTTCGACCACATACCCGGCATGTCCCTGCTTCTCCGCCAGCTCTTCCACGACATTGGATATGATCAGATGGATCAGCTTACTCCGTTCATTCATGTCGATGCCCGGCATAAATTTGTACAGCTTGTCTTCGTTCTCGATCACGAACAGAATGACGGCAAATTCCGTGGATACCTGCTTCATCTGAAATGAGCGAAATGCCTCCTCATAGGGTACCAGCGTATCCGGTTTGCCTTTCAGCAGCCGGTTAAGCATGTTAGACCTCAGTACCTGCTGGTGCTTCTGCAGCTGCATGGAAATCTCGTCATTTTCAGTGCGGGTGCGGGTGACGACTTTCTGGATGAACCGGAACTCGTTCGCATCGGCATAACTACGGTCGGTGTTTTCATCCTTGAGGGACTCGACCAGCTGCTGTACAGGCGAATAGTTGCGGCGCATAAAAAACCAGGTCAGAACGCCGGCACCCGCCAGGCTTACGAGTATGCTGACATACGTAAAATTACGGACATATTCCGCCTTTTCCCAATAGATTCCGCTCGGGATGATCAGGGCGTACTTCAGGTCCGAGACAGAGGAGTTGATCGAGAACAGTTCCGACGTTCCAGCCTGCGCGGAATCCGTTTGAATCCGCTTACCATTCAGAAATGGCGCCAGCTCCTCCGTGTCCGGATGGTTGGACATCAGAATCTCGTTATTATGGTTCAAAATGAGCAGCGTCGCACCGCTGAAGCCCGATATCCCCTCCACCGCTTCCTGGAACCGGCGGGTATCGGACACGACCACCACGCTGCCAGTGCTCCGCCCGTTCATGTCTTTCGGCAGCTGCGTAATATAGGCGATTGCCGTCTGTTCATCAGCCGCATTGGCATGGGGAAGCACGATGAAGGAATTGCTCGTCCCATTCAATACTTCACTCTTCCATTGCTCGAATGTGAGCGCACCGGTTTGGTGAATTGTGTAGAAGGCGGATTTCAAGTCGCGGATGTTGCCGGACCTGTACACCGAGCCATCCCGTCTGGAAACAACGTAAAACTCGTCGATGGAAGCATACGACGTTTTAAACAGCCTGAATTCATTCACCAGCTGGTATGCCGTGTACGGCACTTCCTGAGCAGGCATGCTGGAATACATCAGATGCTGCAAATTCGGGCTCCATGTCATTTCCATATTCAACCTCTTCATCAGGTCGATCTGATTATCGATCGTGTACCTCATCTGCTTCAGGAGCGAATCGTTGGCCCGGTGGATTTCGCTCTTCAGCGCATGGCTGGCCTGGGCATAGATCACCAGGCTGATGACGATCGGAACAAACAGCACAGCGCTGTATGATACGAGCCAGGTGACAATGATGCTCTCCCGTTTCCGCCATAGGTTTTGAATGTTCAGCAAAAGACCATCACCCATACTTCAATAGTTTGTCTCGATTGATTAGACACCCATTATATCGAATATCGCCTGGGATTCGTATAGATAAAAAGTGCAATCCGGTTGATAAAAGTGCAAAATCACCGGGTTTTATGCTGATGAAACACGAAAAAGCCTCGGGAGACCTCACGGTCTACCCAGGCTCATGCGGATGAATGGACAAGCGGTCATGCATCCGGCATCAACTCGCTATACGTATCTTTTTAAAAGATCCGGTGCTTCCAGCCGTTCAGCTTGGCGGCCGCCTCCATAAAAAAGTAGTCGCCGTAAATGAGAGACACATCCACGTTTTGTGATACCGGCTTATGTCCGGTTCCGTGCAGCAGAATGGCCTCATGATCAGGATCATTCCATGTGCCGTACGCTGTATACAGGGAATGCAATGTCCGCTGCGCTGCATCAAGATATCCTCTTCCCCGGATATCGCCAAGCACTTCCGCGAGCTCCAGCAATCCGGACGCCGCGATGGCTCCGGCCGAGCTGTCTCGGACGATGCCGCCCTCGGCCTCCACTGCTTCCGCACGAAAATCCCAGTACGGCACGCCATCCTCGGGCAGATGCGCGATAAAAAAGTTCGCCACCCGCTGGGCTGCCGCAAGGTAATCCGGACGGTCCGTATAACGATACGCATTCGTTAGACCGTATAGTGCCCAGGCCGCCCCCCGGCTCCAGGCCGAATCCGGCGCAAAGCCCTGTCCGCCGATCGCTTCGGCGGCTTCGCCGGTTTCGGCATCGAACCGGATGATATGATGCACGGACCCGTCCGGGCGGACGAAATGGCGGACGACCGTATCCGCATGCTGCCCCGCTATATGTGCATACCGCGGGTCTCCGCTCTCTTCCGTTGCCCAGAACAACAGCGACAGATTCATCATCGTATCGATGATCGACCAGCCGGTCTTGTCGCCGTTCCAGGCACGGATGAACCGGCCGGCAGGGTTGAAGCGCCCGGCCAGGAAGCCGGCGGCAAGGAGCGCGCGTCTTGCCGCGTCTTCGTCTCCCGTCAGCTTATGCTTGATGACCGCGGTCGGCAAAAACTGAAAACCGACGTCATGATCGTAATGATTCGGGGCGAGCCACAATTCCGACAACCGTTCATCCCAGTTCCAGGCAGCCTCCCGGTATTTATCCTCACCGGTCATGTCGTACATCAGCCACAGCATGCCCGGCCAAAAGCCCGAAGTCCACCAATCGATCCGCATATCATCATATTTCCCGTCTTGGCCTGCGGCATGCGGCGATTTGTCTCCGATTCGTTCCAGCATTTGCCCCGCCTTGCGGACGATCTGCCGCCAAATATCCTGTTTAACCGTTTCAAACCCCATCATGCGATGACCTCCTTTTTACATACCAGCATCCTTTTTGCAGTTACGTGCATCAGCCCTTCAGCGAGCCGACCATGACTCCCTTCACGAAAAACCGCTGCAGGAACGGATACACGCACAGAATAGGCACGGTCGCCACCATAATCGTTGCGTATTTGATCGTTTCCCCGATTTGGAACCGGTCTCCCGCCGAAGCGCCCGATGACATGCTGTCGGTCGAGTTGGAGATCAGAATTTCACGAAGCACCAGCTGCAGGGGAAACAGGTTTCTGTCTTTGATAAACACCGATGCGTAGAACCATCCGTTCCACTTGTCCACCGCATAATAGAGAATCATGACGGCGATGACCGGCATGGACAACGGGATGATAATCCGGAACAAAATGGTGAAATGATTCGCGCCGTCGATTTTGGCCGATTCCTCCAGGCTGTCCGGAATGCCCATGAAGGCCGTCCGCATGATGATCAGGTTAAACGTGCTGACGGCGAACGGAATGATCGTGGACCACAGCGTGTCCAGCAGTCCCACGCCTTTGACGACGAGATACAGCGGAATCAGACCGCCGCTGAAGAACATGGTGAACACGATGATGAACATGAACACCTTGTTCCACATCACATTTTTGCGCGACAGGACATAAGCGCCCATCGAGGTGAGCAGCAGATTAACCGCTACCCCCAATACCAGAATGAACAGTGTGTTGCGAAAACCGATGCCGATGCCCGGGTTGTTCAGCACGCTCTTATAGGCGTCGAGGCTGAAGCCGAGCGGACGCCACAGAAAGCCCTTGTGGCCGAGCAGCCGGGCCGAATCGCTGAAGGAAGCGAACAATACATACACCAGCGGATACAAGGTCACGACGACCAGAAAAATCATCAGGGCATAGTTGATGACATTGAATATGCGGTCACCCCAACCGCTCTCTGTTTTCAAGCTTACCACCTCACCATAGGCTGTTTTGACTCACCCTCCGGCTGATGGCGTTGGCCGTTATCAGGAGGACGAGATTGATGACCGAGTTGAACAAACCGACGGCGGAGCTGTAGCTCCAGCCGAACTCCAGCAGGCCTTTGCGGTATACGAACGAGGAGATGACGTCCGCCGTTTCGTATGTAACCGGGTTATATAGAAGAATGATCTTTTCAAACCCGACGTTGAGCAGGTTCCCCATCCGGAGAATGAACATGATCATAATGGTCGGCAGCAGTCCGGGCAGCGTAATGTACAGCATCTGCTTCAGACGGCTGGCCCCGTCGATCCGGGCCGCTTCGTACTGCTCCAGATCGATGCTCATGAGCGCAGCGATATAAATGATCGATTCCCAGCCGATCCGCTGCCAGATTTCGGACAGCACATAGATGGGCCGGAACAGATCGGGCTTTTGCAGCATGGCCTGTCCGTCATAGCCCAGGAACATGAACAGGCGGTTGATAAGCCCATCCGCGTTCGTAAAATCGGTGATGATGCCGCAAATGACGACGAGCGATATAAAATACGGCATGTACGTGATCGTCTGAACGACGCGTTTGAATTTCTTCTTGCGTACTTCATTGATCAGGAGGGCCAGTATAATCGGCGCCGGGAACTCAAAAACCAGCGTATAGAGGCTGATCAAGATCGTATTTTTTAAAATTCGCCAAAAATAGTAGCTGCCGAAAAAGTCTTGAAAATGCTTTAATCCGACCCAGTCGCTGCCCAGAATGCCCTTCATGGGCGAATAATCTTTGAACGCGATCAGCGCCCCGTACATGGGTGCGTAATGAAAGACCAAATAATAGGCGATTACCGGCAGCATCATGATGTATAAATACTTGTTGAGCACAAAATCACGAACGAGCCGGCTTCGAAACGATTGCCGATTTGCCATGCCTGAAGTTCACCTCGATTATATTAGGGGGAGAGCAGGCCCTCCCCTTCCTTTGTGCTTACCGGCTGTTGTAACGCTGCAGCGCCGCCGTTTGAATTTCGATCGCCCGGTCCAGTCCGAGCGACTTCATCTTGGCAACATAACTGTCATATTGATCGACCGGCTCGGAGCCGAGAATGATCTTGATCGTCATTTCATCCACCAGCGTGTTGATATCATTCATGATGGTGGCATACTCGGAGCTTTCATCCGGCGTCGGCGTAATGGATGGCAGGTTATACTTCGCCGCATCGGTGTTTTTCCAAACCTCCACCGCATCGCGCTGCGTCTGGAGCGCAAAGAACTGCTCCGCGTAGCGCTTATCCTGCACGAACGGCCCATTATAGCTGCTGCGCGCATACAGGGATATCGCCTGGGCGGGAGCGAGCTTGTCCGGATTTTTCATCAAAAGATCGGTGAATTTCGGATAGCCGTTCTCCATGTTGTAGCTGACGCCTTCCTCACCAAAATTGAAGAACATATGTCCTTCCTCGCTGTACCCGTAATCCAGCATGCGCACCGCGAGCGCGGGATCCTTGGCTGCGGTCGTGACCGCTACCGTTCCTTCGGATGCGTAGGCCTGGTTCAGCTGCCCGAATTTGGGCTTGTCCCCTTTGTTCAGCACCGGATAAGGCGCCGCAACAAGCACGGCTTTCGGATCGTTTGCCTCAACGAGCGGCTGCCATTTGCCGATGCCTCCTCCGGCGTTGCCGATCGTGGCCCCGGTAGCGCCGGATGCCATGTTGCCGTCGACTGCCTTCGTGTCGGCCGTCGCGATGTTTTTGTCGATCAAGCCTTCTTTATACCAGTCATGGAACAGTTTCAAATACTCTTTAAAACCAGGCTCGGCGGGGCCGAATTTAACCTTCCCGTCTTCCTGATAAAACCCGCGGTTCACACCGAAGGCACCAATAAATGCGCCGTTGCCGGATTCATTGAAAAAGCGCGGCTTGCTCACGACCGAAAACGGTGCGGCCGCCCCTTTTTTCTCTTTGAAGGCTCTCAGTGTCGCCGTCCATTCATCGATTGTTTCCGGCACCGGCAGACCAAGCTCGTCCAGCCAGTCTTTCCGGATAATTGGCCCCTGGAATACGCGCAGGTATTCGTCTCCCCGGATGAACGGGAACGCGTAATAGCTGCCGCTGTCCGTTTTGACCATCTTGTCGATGTCGGGATGCTCCTGAAGGTACTTTTTCAGGTTTGGAGCATACTTGTCGATCAGATCGTTCAGCTTCAAAATGTAACCGTCCTTGATCGCCTTTTCCGGTCCGCCGGGAAAATCGCCGATAAAGTTGTATTCGATCATATCCGGCAAATCCCCCGAGGCCAGCATGACGTTGAAGGCTTCCTTAACTTGGCCGGTCGGCGGCGCGGTGAACTCGAGCGGTACTCCGGTTTTCTCCTGCCATTTCTGAAAGAAAGGAATTTCGTCATGCGTCGCCTTGATTCCGACCAGGTTACCGTTGATCTCGCCCCAGTAGGACAGCTTCTCATCGGTTTTTAATGGGTAGGTCGCCGATTCGGCCGCTCCTCCCGGACTTGCCCCCTTTGCCGCATCTTCGCCGCTCTTGCCGCCGGATGAACAGCCCGCCAGCACACTGCCCAGCATCGCGATGATCAGACCCGCAGCTGCGATTTTTTTCATGCCTACAACCTCCATTTGATATGTGGTGAATCTTGCCCTTTCAGACTATCGAAGCAGCGTTCCACCGGATATGAGCAGAAAATACAAAACGATGTTCTTTTTTCTTGCGGCTGATGACGATTTCTCCAATCGAATGAACAAAAACGGTAAACATTATCGAAAAACTACCGTTTTAATGTTGTTATCCGAAAAATTGCAGGAAGGGCTGCATAGGGTTGATATAGAGGCTTGAACGTGCGTTTTGGATATCGTTCCCACATTCTTTTATAATGAAAGGGCAATCTATCATTTTTTCGAGAGGAGTCCATTGTCTATGCATGCAAGCGAAACTCCGAAAAATGCGTTGTTTACAAGCGACTTTACCCGCAACCCTTACCCCGTGTACGAGAAACTGCGTCAAAGCGATCCCGTTGTGAAAGTCATGCTTCCGAACGGGCAAACCGGCTGGCTCATCAGCACCTACGAGGATGCGGCAGCCGTGCTGAAAGATCCGAGGTTCATCAAGGACATGACCAAGTTCAGCGGGCAGGAGCATCCAAGCGTGTTCTCCAAAAACATGCTGTTCTCCGACCCTCCGGATCACAAACGTCTTCGCGGTCTGGTTCAAAAGGGCTTCACGCCCCAGCGGATCGAAAGCATGCGCGATCATATCCAGGATATTGCGGACAGGCTTCTGGATGCGGTCTCCGGCAAGGATCGTCTGAACCTCATTGACGATTACGCCTTTCCGCTGCCGATCATCGTCATCAGTGAAATTTTGGGCGTACCCACGGAGGATCAGGACAAGTTTCGGGTGTGGTCGAACTCTATTATTGAAGCCTCGAATCAGAAAATGGGCGAGGATGTCACCCGTCACATGAACGAATTTATCGCATATTTAAAAGAATGGTTCGCGAAGGTCCGCGAGCAGCCAGGTGACGACATGATCAGCGAGCTGGTGATCGCGGAAAACCAAGGGGACCGGTTAACGGAGGAGGAGCTGTACGGCGTGGTCACGCTGATGATCATCGCCGGCCATGAGACGACGGTCAATTTGATCGGCAACGGCGTGCTGGCCCTGCTCGAATATCCGGAGCAGCGCAAGCTCCTTCAGGACCGGCCGGAACTCATCCAGGGAGCCGTCGAGGAAATGCTCCGGTACAACGGCCCTGTGGAATTCAGTACCTCCCGCTGGGCGTCCGAGGATTTGGAATTCAGGGGTCAGCCATTCCAGCGGGGCGACCTCGTGATCGTCGCGCTCGATGCAGCCAACCGGGATCCGGCCCAGTTTGAGGACCCGGACCTGTTTGACATTACCCGCGGCAAGAGCCCGCATCTGGCGTTCGGCAAAGGGATACACCTGTGCCTTGGCGCCCCGCTCGCCCGCTTGGAGGGAGAGATTGCGGTCAATACGCTGCTGCGGCGTTTTCCCGACTTTGCGCTTGAAGGAGAGATCGGGGATCTGGAATGGAGACCCGGCATGATCGTACGCGGGGTGAAAGAAATCCCGCTTCGCCTGAACTAAAATTAGTCAATTGTTCCCTGTTGGTCCATCCGGGCTCGAAGGTATGCTTTTTAAATAGCCCCCAAGATCAAGGAGGAGATCACTCATGAGAACAATCGGCATTATCGGAAGCGGAACGGCCGGGCTGCAGCTGGCCTATGCGCTGAAGGACGATTTTGACGTCACAGTGCTACATCATGAAGAGCCTGATGAGGTCCGCAGCGGAAGAGTCCGTTCGACCCAGGTTCATTTCCAGCCGACACTTGCGCGCGAGCGGCGTGTGCAAATGCCCGCGAACAGCGATGCGCCACAGATTCGGACCATTCACTTTCAGCTCGGCGGACAAAAGCTGTTTACCGGGCAGTTAACGGGCATCGCCACTTCTACCGATCAGCGCATCCGGTTTGCGGACGCCATGGAGGATTTGGCTAAGGATGGCGTTCGGTTCCGGCATGAACGCATTGCGGCTGGTGATCTGGATGCACTTGCCGCCTCATTCGACCTGATCATCGATGCAGCCGGCAAATCGGGACCGGTCGCCTCTTTTCCCGTCGATGAGAGCCTGACGCCCTTCCGGACACCGCAGCGGAAATGCATCGTCGGTTATTTCTCCGGTATACGGCCGGTCGAGCCCGAAGGCATTTCCATTACGGTGATGCCCGGCACCGGTGAAATGTTCGAGATTCCTGCCGTTACGTCAAACGGACGGGCCACAATCCTGTTTATTGAAGCGGTTCCGGGCGGAGCACTGGATGCTTTTGTCGGCGTGAAGGGACCGGATGCTTTTGCCGAGCGGATGCTTGGCATGGTGAAGGAACACCTCCCGGAGATTGCCGAGCGGCTCGATTCGGCCAAATTCGCGCTGATTGACGACAACGCTTATCTGCTCACGGCCGTCACCCCTGCGGTTCACCGCCCGTATGTCATGCATAACGGCACGCTCATCCTTGGATGCGGAGACAGCGTATTCCTTGCCGACCCGATCACCGGGCAGGGCTGTAACACGGCTTCCTACGCTGCCGAACAGCTGTACGAGACGCTGCTCGCCCATGGTGTTGCCGATTGGGATGAGTCTGTCGGCAGCGAATATTGGAACCGGACGCAGCCTTATATCAAGGCCGTGACCGAATGGACCAACGCCATGACCCAGCCGCTGCCGGGACATATCGCCGAGCTTCTGATGCAAGCCGCAGGAGACCAGAATACGGCGGACCGCATAGCCCATTGGTTTGAGGATCCGACCCAAGCGTACCGCAGCTTCTTTGAACAACACAACAGCCAGCCTTTTCCCCGCTAGGGGATGGCTGGCTGTTTGTTTTTATCATTTTCGTTCCAATGAATGATAAAGATGACGACAACCCGCCTCGGACATTCCGGGCGGGTTGTTAAAATTTCGATTAGACCGAGTCAACGGGATAAGGCCGAATCAGACCCGGCATATTCCCGTTTCATATATACGCCTTTTTTGTACACCGACTTGATGACGAAATATCCTTGCAGTTTCTTGTTCGTTCGGTAAATCAGTGAATTGACCTCGTCAATGCCGACCAGCTCGGTATCATCGATACAGCGCTCGGGCCATACATATCTCATAATTTCGTCCCGGGTCACAAAATGGTCCAGCCGGCTGTGCATCAGCTTAAACAGCTGGTATTCCTTCTTAGATAGCGGGACCGTCTCTTCATCAATCTGAACGCTCTGCATATCGTCATTCAAGCGCACATCGTCTTCAGGCCACCCCGAAAAAACATACTCCCTCGTTTCCTCCAGGTCCATGACCGTCTCCAGCTCCAAAGCAACCAGTCCGTTCACCAGAGTTAGGCGGTCACCCGGTGATACCGCAGCCGGTTCATGGGGGTTCAAGCGCTGGCCGTTCAGCTCGGTCCCGTTCTTGCTGCCCAAATCCTCGACTTGGAGCCCCTCTTCGGTCCACGCGATCCGGCAGTGCTGTTTAGATACCAGCAGGTTGTATATCTCGAGCATCCCTTGTTCCGAGCCGGTATGTCTACCAACCGTCACGGTTTCTCCTTCTTCCAAGTAAATAAACGATCCATGGCCTTTCTGGCCGGCGGTATCAATCATGATTTTGATTTTGTCCGGCATATCTACCTCTCACTTTCCTTTGTCTCTTTCTCCCGTCAATGATAAATTCGTCAGATTTGTTCCATTGTTTGCCTGCCCGGCTGATTTTATAGTTAGCCTATACCCGTTTCCATGTTTACTTGTGAATTATATTTCAAAAGCGAGGTTTATAGCAATGAAGCGATTGAAGCGAAAACAATTTTTTACATACGTGCTGTTAGCTTTTCTGGTTGCCAGTGGCATGGCGATATACGTGTTTATTCAGGGGCGGGATGAACCCGGTCCCGAACAGACGCTGCAGTCTTACTTCAACAGTCTGAAAGAAATGAAATTTGACAGGCTCTACGACCTCATGACGCCTGAATCCCTTGAGCAATCGGGAATGAGCCGCGAGCAGTTCGTCGAGAAATACCAATCGATCTTCAGCGGAATGGGCGTTACCGGCGTTAAAGTGACGCAGGGGCCTGCCTTCCAGTCTGAAGAGGATCATCAATATTCCATGGACTATACCGCTACCTGGCATACCCAGATCGGCGATGTTGATGGGGATTACCACTTGAAGCTGCTTCAGGTTGAGCTAGACCATAATAAGGTTTGGGCCATCGAGTGGCATCCTTCTCTGATTCTACCAGAGATGTCCGCCGGCGACAAAGTAAGGGTCCGGGTATTGACGCCTCAGCGTGGTGAAATCACGGACCGGGACGGGAACCCGCTGGCTACCCGCGGCACCGCATACGAATGGGGGATTACCCCTTCCGAGCTCGGCGACCATCCGGATCAGGCGATCTCCAGCATCGCCGCCTACTTCAAACTTCCGGTGGAATATATCCAAAAAAAGCTGTCGCAGAAATGGGTCAAACCGGATTATTTTGTTCCAATGGCCCATGTTCCCGATGCCGATCTGTCCCAGAAACTGCCGGGAGTCTCGGTCAAACCAAAAGAAGTGAGGTACTATCCGCTGGGCAAAGCCGCCGCCCACCTCACCGGTTATGTCCGTCAGGTGACGCAGGAAGATTTGCAGAACGATAAAGACGGCTATTATGCAGCCGGGGACTGGATTGGCAAGGCCGGACTGGAACAATCGCTGGAAAAGCAGCTGCGGGGAAGGAAAGGGGGATTGATCGAAATTACCGACGCGAAGGGGAACCGTAAACGCATCGTTGCCGAGAAGCCAGCGGTAAACGGCGAGAACATCCGCCTTACAGTCGCCTCCGCTATTCAGCAGGACCTGTACCGTACACTGTCCGGCGATACCGGCGCAGCGGTGATGATGAATCCGAAGCATGGAGATCTGCTGGCCCTGGTCAGCACCCCTTCGTATGACCCGAACCAAATGGTTACCGGCCTGTCACAGCAGGAGTGGGACGCTTATTCCAAGGATCCGGAGCTTCCTTTCTTTAACCGGTTCGCGGCCCGGTATGCGCCGGGTTCGGTGTTTAAAGCGGTGACGGCCGCTGCCGGCCTGACAGAAGGCATAACCAAAGCGGATAAAACCCGCCGCATTGACGGTCTGCATTGGAAAAAAGACGCGGGCTGGGGCGGGTACTATGTCACGCGGGTGAAGGACGTCAGCTCCGTCAATATGGTGGACGCCCTCGTGTATTCGGACAACATTTATTTTGCGCAAGAAGCGCTGGAAATGGGCAGCGGCAAATTTATCGAAGGCATATCCAAATTCGGCTTCGGCGAGAACTGGGGGCTGGACATGATCAACCTGAAGCCAAGCCAGTATGCCAACGCCTCCCACCGGGACCTGGCTTCGGAAGTTCTGCTCGCGGATACGTCCTATGGACAAGGAGAAATGCTGTTGTCCCCGATCCATGTGGCGGTCGCATTCACACCCTTCGCCCAGCAAGGCAAACTTGTCCCCCCTATCCTCTTTCTACGGCAGGAAGATCAAGAATCTCCCCAAGCGATCCAAATCATCTCTCCACAGGTTGCCGGAACGGTCAAAGATGCACTGACGCAGGTCGTCAGCCGAAGCGGCGGCACCGCTCACGCGCTGTCTTCTGCCGAGATGAAACTGGCGGCAAAAACCGGTACAGCCGAGCTGAAAGCCAAAAAAGGCGAACAGGGCGAGGAGAATGGATTCGTGGTCGCCTTCGACGCGGAGCAATCTTCTTTCCTGATATCCGCACTGATCGAAAATGTGCATGCACGCGGCGGCAGCCACTACGTCGTTAACAAGCTGGAGCCTTTTCTAAATACACTGAATATGCAGACAAAATAATGGTGAAGAAATCCGTCAACTTGCGCGGCATAATCGCTGTAGATCGAGACCCTCTTGTGATACGATGGGGACAAGACTCAGCGAATTCTACGCAAAGGTGGTATTCCATGTTTGACGTTCTGCTACCCGAGCATTCCGGCTCTCCGTTATATCTTCAAATCTACCAATTGATCCGCGAACAAATCCGCTTAGGGAAATTGGCGGCCGGAACCCGGCTGCCGTCCGTACGGGCGCTTCAGCAGCAGCTTCATATCAGCAAGACGCCTGTCGAAACGGCATATCACATGTTGGTGGTTGAAGGCTATGTCATCAACAAACCGAAGTCAGGCTTTTACGTGGTGGATGACCCTGAATTTATACAAAATGTCGTGGCATCGTCTCCTGCTCGGCGCATGCAGCTTAACCATACCGTGCAAGGAATACACGAGCGATTACCCGAAGAAGGCATGGACTGGATCGATTTTAACCCCACCCATATGGATGGAGATTCGTTTCCATTGCGGACATGGAACAAAATGCTGAAAGAAGCCGCGCAGCAAATGGCCGCGCAGCTAGGTCAATATGGGGATTCCCGCGGCGAACCGGGACTGCGGGCTGCGATCTCGGAGTATCTGGCTCATTCCAGAGGTGTCCTCTGTTCACCGGAGCAGGTCATCATTGGCAGCGGCATGTCGTACAGCATCGGAATACTGGTTAAACTTTTGGACGGGGTACGGCGCGTAGCATTTGAAGAGCCTGGTTTCGATCTCGTAAGGAATCTATTGAACGGATACGGCTGGGAGACGGTCCCGATCCCGGTTAGAGGCCAAGGGCTGCTTGTGGATGAGCTGTTAAAAGTTCCTTTTCAGGCCGTATATGTCACGCCTTCGCATCAGTTCCCTACCGGAAGCATCATGCCGTATTCGCAGCGTGTACGTCTGCTCGCATGGGCCGAAACGGCGGGCGCTTATATTTTAGAGGATGACTATGACGGAGAATTCCGGTATCAGGGGAAGCCGATCCCCTCCCTCCAAGGGCTCGATAACGAGGGCAGGGTTATCTATATCGGCACCTTTTCGAAGACATTGTCGCCTGCGCTCCGCATCAACTACATGGTCGTGCCTCCCTCACTCTTGCACAAATTATCCAAGCTCCACCCTGATCGGCTGCATGCACCTTCGCGTCTGGAACAGTGGGCGCTGGAAAGGTTCATACGGGAGGGGCACTGGTACAGGCATCTGCGCAAGACACGCAACTTGTACCGCAAAAAGCATCATCATTTGATAGACTTGATAAGCATTCACTTGGGTAAGCATGTCCATATTACCGGTCAGCATGCGGGGCTTCACCTTCAGCTGAGCATCCCCCGACATGGTTCAGCTCAAGAGCTGATCCAAATGGCTGATAAGGAGCGGGTCAGGGTGTATGATTTCCGCAATATGTGGGCTAACCTGCCCGATGCTCCCCTTCCTGTTGTTTATTTAGGTTTTGCCGGCCTTCCGCTGTCGGTCATGGAAGAAGGTATCCTTCGTTTAAAAAAGGCTTGGTTCGGCGCCTAAACCCTTTCTGGCTCTACGGTGTTATAACAAATCGGCGAAACAGCACGTCCAACTCTTGCAAAATAACATCCTGGTAGCGGTCACCTTCAAGGTAGAGAGCTCCGATGTCCCGGTAAACTTGGTTTAGCTGTTCTTGATACAGAGGGGACTGCCGGTCCGGCCGGCTGGCTTTAAAGTCGTCCATCACTTGCTGAATGTAAGCGGGGCGCGCACCCCACCGACCGAGCACGTTTCCTCTCCGGTCAACAAAAATCGCCATAGGCTGGGCTCTTCCACCGTCAGTCAGAAACAAATCCATCGTTTCCAGATGTTCTTCCATGATCAGCACTTCAACCGGGATGCCGGACTGCTCCATGATCCGGAACAACACAGGAACATTCCATATGACATCCGGACACCAGTCCGTGCACAAGATCAGGCATCGAATGCCTAATCTCTCGCCAGAAGATGTATACAACTCCTGTCTGGCCGGATCGAGCGTACGGAATCCATGATATTTTTCATAAAACCTTTCAATGGTATCCGGAATACCGCTGTTAACCATTTCTCTGACCTGCATACGTTCCATAAATTGCCGCGGAGTAATCCCTTGTCCGACTTTATGCATTAGATTGACCGCTTCTGTCATCGCCACTTCCAACCTTTCTTATTCGTATATCTACCAACATAAAACAAAACTGACCCTGTATAAATGGTCAGTTTCATCTTTTAAAAAAGGTCAATTTCACGAAATAGCCGGGGACGAAGCGGTCTTGTGCTTTTTGTCAGGCCGTGCCGACTTGTACCACTGCAGACAGAACAGAAAGATGAGGATCAGGTCGACGGCATCTCCCCCGTAATACATAAGCTGTGCTCCCGATTCAGCCTGAGCTATGAGGACGCCTCCCGGCGGATATGCATATAGAACCTTGGCCAAAATTCCATGTCCGGCAAGAGATAACACGAGGATGCCCGCGCGGAATCCATACCCTGCCCTGTGAGGACTGGGATCCATACAGAGCAGCGCTGCAGCGTATAAGTAACCTGCGACAAACATATGCGCATGCACCAAAACGTGAAGAACCGGATGGTGCTGCATCGCCGAATACAAGCCGGAATAATACAGCACCCATAGTCCCCCGACGTTCAGAAGAGCTGCCGTAACCGGGTGGCTCAGCAGACGCATCGGCCGGCTTTTCAGCCAGGCTGACAAACGGCGCGCCGGCGCAATCTTTAAGCAGCGCAGCAATAAAGTCATGGGAGCAGAGCATGCGATCAATAGTGGGGACAACATGCCAAGCAGCAGATGCCCAAGCATATGATAGACAAAGTCATCATGTGCTCTTGCCGCCAGTGGTCCAGTTAACGCCGCTGCCGCAGTAAGGACGCCAAGAATCCAGCAGATCGTGCGCATGGCGGGCCATCTGTTAAACCGGCGATTCGCAGCTTTCACTGCCACGATGTAGAGGCCGATAAGCACGAGAAAAAAGATGATGAAGAGCGCATCATGGAGAATGCCGGCATCATGGTGACCTCCGGCAGCATGACCTGCGTGATGTCCTGTCATGTTCATTTAACCGTCCCTTTCCGTTTCCCGCTTCGCTAATCTGCCCGTTTGAACGATCAGCATGATGCCGATGATCAGAATGACGGCCGCGCTGACATTCCAAACGACGTCGTATACGAAGACGTTGTCAACGTACCGGATCTGATGAATCCGCATCCACTTGTGCTGGATCGTCCCGTCATACAGCTGAAATCCGCCGACGCCAAGGAGCATGCCTCCCCACCAGCGTTTCGGCCACATGGCGTTTCTCCTCCGGAGATCCGATACCATAAACATGCCGGCGATCGTCGCGAACCAATTGAGCGCATGAAACAGGCCGTCCGACACAAGCCCCACGGCTGACGTGGATTTATCATAAAAATGATGCCAATGCAGCAGCTGATGAAACACGGCCTCATCCACAAAAGCGATAAATCCGATGCCGGCCAGAAATCCCGACCAGAGGTTGCGGCTGGAATACGTAATCCGTGCTGAAAGACTGGAAGACTCCGTTGCGTTGGATCTCATGGTTTTTCCACCTTTTGTAAGACTTGTTTCTTCTCAATATACCCAGTCGATGCCGGGTTATAACATGTTCTGAATCCCACTTTCCCCCGTTTCATTTCGCAGCACGCAAGTAAGCCGCTTTGCTGCTTGCAAAGCGGCTTTTAACCAATCGATTACCAATCTCAAGGAATTGCTGTAACCCCTTATGGTCTAACCTGCACTTTCATTTCTAGCTCTTTCACATACGTTTTCACCATATTGCCTTTAGCGTCCAACTTGAACAGCCCCGTTTGTGCCTTTTCGTCTGCAAAGACAGGGAAATACGGCTTGATGGTAAGTGAACGGACTTCCGGGTTTAACGGATCGACGAGATAATCGGTATACAAGTCGTCGTCCCCGTTATTCCCCCTCCGTCTGGCATTTCCGACCAGCAAATTCAGCTCATGGCCCTGATCGTCGATAATGTCGTATTGCAGCTGGTTGGCATTTGCCGAAATTCCCTTGGTCATCAAATGCAGCCGCGTGGATAGCGTGGTGAATTCGACTTTCTCCAGGCTTAACTGAATACCCCTTGCCTGCTTGACCAGCTTCGGTTCGATCACGAGCGGCTTCTCCCCATTCTTCTGGATCGGCACCGTTAACCGGAAAGGAGCGTCTATGCCTTTCAGCGTAATCAAGGCCGTCAAATTCATCATATTCGGCAAGGCCAGCTGCGTATCTCCTTGATTAGCCCCATCGACCAACGTAAAGATGATTTTGTCGGGGTCCTGGGTTGGTTTAGACATGAAGTACGGCCCCTTCCCCCATTGTTCCTTACTGAATATCGACTTGCCGTTGATCAGAAGATCTATGTCACTTATACTGGCTTTCTCATGCGCAGGGCCCGTCGTCCCGCTGTCGATCGATCCGTTTAGAGGAGCGGAATACCCTGTGCCGCTGCGTTCAAGAGCAAATGACAACCGCGTTTCGTCAAAAGCCGCCGCCGGAATGCTGAGCGTGATCCCATCGTGGGTATCAAATACGTTCACAGGTGAAACGATTCCCCGTTCCTCCGCGTTTTGAAGACCCCGATCTCCCGCAAGCTTAAACACGTTGCCCACAACCGGCAGGTTTTTGAGCGCATCGGCCATGGCGGGGGATATCAAACCACCGCTTATAATGCCGATGATCACAATAGCCGATAACGCGGCAGCTGACTGCCGGATCATTCTGTGACGCTTGATCGCCGAAGCATGTTTCTGAACGTTCGTCGCCTGCTCTATCCGGCGGATCGCTTGATAAGCCTGGTCCTGACGCAAGCGAACGACATCGGGAATTTGAACCGGAACGGATTTATTTAACCGGCGCAGCTGTTTTTCCAGATCAAATGGATTCATAGTTTAACTCCCCCTCGTTGGCTGCCAAGTAACCTCTCATCAGATTTTCCCTAGCCCGGTGCAAGCGTGTCCTTACAGCCCCTTGCGTTAGTTCCAAAGCAACTGCGATTTGCTTGATGGACATATCCCGAAAATAAAAAAGCTCTATGACAATCCGCAGGTTGTCGTCCAATTGTTCTACCCGGTCGCGCAGCTCCACAAGCCGGGAATCCTCGAACCCCTCTGTAGAATTCTTTTCAGGCACTTCAGCCATCGAAATGGTCCGTTTCCGGTTACGAAGCAGTTGATTGCACTCATTAATCAATATCCTGATGACCCAGGTTTTGAAAAATTTAGGTTTTCTTAAGCCCGGCAGAGCATTAAATACCTTGATAGTCGTTTCCTGCATCGCGTCCGCACAGTCCGCATCTTCCTTGAGAATGCCTTTGGCCACACCATACATCTCAGGTTCAAGCTTTTGAATCAACCGAATGAACGCTTCGCGGTCACCCTCCTGCGCTCTTTGTATATCGCTGATACGAATCACTTTCGTGTCACTCCTTCTAAGGGCCCTCATCCAATTAGATGGACAAGTTGGCCTAAAGGTTACAAGGTATATGAAACTTTCCCTAATTACAAGAAAACAAGCCCCAGAGAGCATGCTGTGAAGAAGGAGCTGTTCCATTGGCATCAACTTGACCCGGAAGCCATGCCCAATTTATAGTTGGATCAGAATGAAGCAAAATCAAAGGTTTCATAGCCCAACAAAGGAGTGCATCGGTTTTGAAGCAAAACAAGTATGACGATTCCGCGTTTTTCGCGGCGTATAAAGAGATGCCCCGGTCCATTGGCGGTCTTGGGGCTGCAGGGGAGTGGCATGAATTTAAGTCATTGCTTCCGGATCTGCAGGGTAAATCGGTTCTTGACCTCGGCTGCGGCTTTGGCTGGCACTGCCGGTATGCGCTGGAACAGCATGCAGCTGAGGTGGTCGGCGTAGACATCTCGGCTAAAATGCTGGAATCTGCACGGGAACAAACGGATGATCAGGCAATCACTTATTTGCAGGCACCGATCGAAGATATCGACTTTCCCGACGGCCATTTCGACGTGGTCCTCAGCTCGCTCGCTTTCCATTACGTGCAGTCGTTTGATGCCGTATGCCAAAAGGTACACAGCTGCTTAAAGCAGGGCGGCACCTTCGTCTTCTCAGTGGAGCATCCTATTTTCACATCCCGGCCCGAGCAGGAATGGATTCTGGACGACCAGGGCAGCCCGCTGTACTGGCCGGTGGATCACTATCAGGATGAAGGTGTTCGAAACACGGCGTTTTTAACGGACCATGTCATTAAATATCACCGTACCCTTTCCACTTACATCAACGATTTAATTCGCACCGGGTTTGCCATCACGGCGGTTCGCGAGCCGCTTCCCGACCCGAAATTGATGCACCACCCCGGCATGAAGGACGAAACCCGACGGCCGATGTTCCTCATTCTGTCTGCAGAGAAAAAATAAAACCAACAAGGACAGGCTTCCCGCCTGTCCTTGTTGGTTTGATGCCGGTGCTCATTACATGGCACCCAGCGTTACATTGCCGCCCCTTGAACCAATGCCTCCTGCACCGGATGCTCATGAATCGTCCGCAGATAGCTGATCGTCTTGTTGGCCGAATGCATGACGACCGAATAGGTTTCGGCTTTGTCTTCCTGCAGGTACCGCACGCCGTTCAAGAATGATCCGGAAGTGACGCCTGTGGCAACGAAAAGCACTTCTTTTGTACCTACGAGATCGTCCATCGTCAGCAGCTTGTGCGGATCCGGAATCCCCATCCGCAGGCAGCGCTCGAAATCCGGCGGGCCGGCCGGAAGCAGTCTTCCCTGCATCTCCCCGCCAAGGCAGCGGAGGGCGGCGGCGGCCAAAACACCCTCAGGCGCACCGCCTGAGCCGACATACAGATCCACTTCGCTCTCCATCGCCGCCTCAATCGCTCCCATGACGTCGCCGTGACTGAGCAGCTTGATCCGCGCCCCCATCGTCCGGAGCTTGGCAATGATGTCCTGATGGCGTTCCCGGTCCAGAATCGACACCGTTATATCCGATACCGGCTTGTTCAGTATGGCCGATGTTTTGGAAAGCGTCGTTTCGATCGGATCATCGAGGGACAGCTGGCCGGCCAGCTTCGGACCTGCCGCCAGCTTGGCCATGTACATATCCGGCGCATGCAGAAGCTGGCCTGCCGGAGCGGCGGCGATGACCGATATGGCATTGTTCAAACCGCTGGCTACCGTTTCAGTCCCCTCAAGCGGATCCACCGCGATGTCGACCTTCGGACCGCGGCGGTCCCCCACTTGTTCTCCGATATAGAGCATGGGGGCTTCATCCATTTCCCCCTCGCCAATCACGACTGTTCCATCAATGGGCATCGAATGGAATTGCTTCCTGATCGCTGTCGTTGCTGCCTGATCTGCGCTGTTTTTGTCTCCTCTTCCCGTCCAGCGTCCGGCGGCAAGCGCCGCCGCCTCTGTCACTCTTACCATGTCCATAGCAATATGACGTTCCATTTCTTTACCTCTCCTCCTATTCCATGCCCCGTTAATCCGGTAATTCTGCCGTGTGCTGCTGAGTGAAAACCCAAGCCTCCTCCCGTTTCATTTTATTGTGTTTTATATATTACGTCACAATAAGCTATTTATCAATATTTATGACATCATTAATTTTTAATGCAGCTATAGACGGGATGAATATCATCTCGAAGTCCTATAAATAATCTAAAAAAGCGTACTCCCCTCCATTATCGCAAGAGGTAAGTACGCTATTGTTACGTCATATATACTATTGTAAAAGCTCGCGTGCCAGCAGCTTATATACCTGCAGCCGCTTTTCCTGGGAATGCGGAATGCTGCAGATCATGGCCTCATCAAATCCATACAGCTCCTGCTCTTCCTTCAGGCGGTCGGCAATTTCCTTAACGGGGCCAACCAAATGCAGCCTCCGGTTGTCCTGGATCAGCATCCGGTCCATTTCGGTTAACGGGTAATTATGCGCTTCTTCCGGTGTGAGCAGCTGCGTGATCTGCCGCCCCTTAGCCATCATAAGCCGAAACAGATCCTGCGGCAGCGCCTCATATTCGGCCTCTTCCTTTGTTTCAGCGGTGGTCACCAAATAGGTCACGCTGATCTGCGGTTTCTCCATAAAAGCCGAAGGCTTGAAGTGATCTTTATAGATATCCAGAATTTCGCGGCTCATCGCTCCGTTGAAAAATTGCGCAAACGAATACCCAACACCCATCTCTCCGGCCTTAAGCGCACTGTCGCCGCTTGATCCGAGCAGCCATGCCTCAGGCAGGGTGACGTGAGCAGGGGATGCGGCGTTTTTGGCGTACAGGCTGTCTTCCGGAACCTCATCGTTCAACAGCTGCAGCGTCGTCTTCAGCTTCTCGTACATATTATGCAGCATCAGCTGCCGCCCTTCCGACAAGGCATACATGGAGCTAGTATCTCCGCCGGGTGCCCGGCCGACGCCGAAGTCGATCCGGCCAGGTGTGAATGCGCTCAGCGTCTTGAACACCTCGGCCAGCTTCAATGGGGAATAATGCATCATCATGACACCACCGGTGCCGATCCGAATGGACTGCGTTTTGGCCGCAAGTCGGGCCGCAGTCACTTCAGGCGCAGAACTTGCAAACGTGCGCGCCCCATGGTGCTCGGCCATCCACATACGGGTGTATCCCAGCTCGTCGGCCAGAACGGCCAATTCTTCCGCCTTGTGAAGCGCTCCTTCCGCCGTATTTCCTATCGTAACGGGTGCTTGATCCAGTACACTTAATTTCATGAGGTTACCTTCCCTTCCAGGTTATACATCATCCTGAACGCAATTTATTCATCCAGTATCAAAGAGGATAAACATTATCCACGTTATCGTAATATATCCTGGTCGAAAAGTAAAGACTGGCATCAAATCAATTCGGAGATTCTCTGACCCGCTGTCAGCGCGACAAAATCCTGCGACATACCGTTTTTCGTTCCTGGCCAGAGCGCCAAACTCAGAGTTATTGAAGCTTTTAGTCAGCAGTATGCTCCAACCACGGACGGAGAAAGCCCTCGATATCCTGCCTGGTTTCATGAAAATAGGTATTGTTGTGCCAGCCGTAATTAAAAAAGCCATGCTCCATGCCATCATAAGTTTTAAACGTAATCGGGTTACCGATTTCCTGCATTTCTTGAACAAAGCCGCGGTTCTGGTCATACAAATCGTCCCCGGTTCCGCATATCCAGAGTGTCTGCGGCAAGCAGCGCCGCACATGATGGATGGGCGAGATCTCTTCGGCAATAGGCAGCAGCTCGGGGTATCGGCGGGACATAATGTCCACCCCGTCCATCCCGGCTGCAAAGATGACAAGCTTATCGGGAACGGCATTCACGCTCACATCGTCCAAATCGTCGTTCAAGCGGTCGAACATAATGGAGGATACGGAAATATATCCGCCCGCCGATGCTCCGCATATGGCCAGCCTCTCCGGATCGATACCGAGCTCCTCCGCATGCTGACGCACCCACCGCACGGCCGATTTAACATCCATAATCGCCTGCAGCGGGGTAAATCCGGCATCACGCCCTGTCCTGTAGTCCACGCAGATCGAAACGACGCCTAAGGATGCCAAAGCATGGGCCTGGTGCTGAAATTGGGCCGGAGAGAATTTCGGATTTGGCTGAAAGCTCCCCCCTTGGAAAAACAAAATCACCGGCCTGTTTGCCGCCTCCTGGTCCGGTTCGGAAACATACAAACGCAGCTTCCGGTCTTTTACCTCTTTGTAGATGATTTCGCGGACAGGATAATCAAAAGGAAATCGCATAGCACTCATCCTTTCTTCAAATGGAGTAGACCCAACATTTCCAAAATTATACACCATCCGGACAAGGTTGTCGTTTCCCTTTTTGCAAATATGGAGCGTTGCACTCCACAAGTTCAAGCAGACACTGCATGCGGATAAAAGAGCTAAAGAACAAAAAAAGACCGGCCTTAATATAGGCCAGTCTCTCTCCATTTCGATCGTTCCCCAATTAGGATAATGCTCAACGTCTGTCACTTTTTCATGCCGGTGACTTCGGCCACGATTTCGTACGAACGCAGGCGGGCCGCCGGGTCGTAGACCATCGAGTTCACGATCATTTCGTCCGCCTGGGTCTCATTCAGGAAGGCCTGCAGCTGCTGCTTGACTTCTTCCGGATTGCCGATGACCGATGAACGGATCTGTTTCATCACATGCGCCTTCTCAAACTCGTTCCAGTTGCCTTCCAGCGATTTAACCGGCGGGGCCAGCTGGCCGGGCGTATTCCGGATCAGGCTCAGAAACTGCTGCTGATGCGATGTGGCGATAAACTCCGCCTCTTCCGTTGTATCGGCCGCGTACACGTTTACTCCAACCATAGCGTAAGGTTTGTCCAGAACCGCTGACGGCTGAAACTGTCTCCGGTAAATGGCCAGTGCCTGCAGCGTATGATCGGGCGAGAAATGACTTGCGAAGGAGAACGGCAGGCCCATCTTGGCAGCCAAAGCAGCGCTGAAATCGCTGGAGCCGAGCAGCCAGATCGGAACTTGCTGTCCTTCCCCCGGAATGGCCCGAACGCGGTTATATTTGGACTTCTCGTCGAAATAGCCCATCAGTTCCTGAACATGCTGCGGAAAATAATGCCCGTTGCTCGGGTCGCGGCGCAGCGCTTCCGCGGTCAGCTGGTCGGAACCCGGAGCGCGTCCGAGTCCAAGGTCAATCCGCCCCGGATACATGGCTTCCAGCGTACCAAACTGTTCCGCAATGACCAGCGGCGCATGGTTAGGCAGCATAATGCCTCCGGAACCGACGCGGATCGATTGAGTCCCTCCGGCTACGTACCCGATGACGACCGACGTCGCCGAACTGGCGATGCCCGGCATGTTGTGATGCTCAGCCAGCCAATAACGGTTATAGCCCCAACGTTCGGCGTGCTGCGCCAGATTTAATGTATTTTTAAACGATTCGGCCGCGGTTCCATCCCTGACGATGGGTGCCAAATCAAGTACGGAGAACTTGATCTGATCCAGCGTTTTCGTATCGTGGTTGCTCATAGGTATCAGCTTCTTTCCTGCAAATTTATATGAATGTCGGTAGGACAATTGAATCGTAAGTTGACATGCAAATGAATGATATTGATCGATAAAGTGCAAATGCGTAAAGACTCTGTCGCCTGCCGTTAATCCAAATAGCGGCGAATGCGATTTACAACGCCGGAGATTTCCTCTTCCGTCTCCTCCTGCTCAGCCTTCACTTTGCGGACCTTCTCGGGCGTAACGTCATTGCCCAGCGGGTCCACCACCGTCAAACGGGAGAATGTGCCGAGCACCTGCCCGCGGATTTCGCGGAGATAATCCTCGCGGAGAGATTGCTGCTCCACTCGCTCAGCATTGGTGAGCCCTTCTTCTTTTTCCTTTTTGGCAAGCTCATTGATTCGGCTTAAAATCGAAATCATGCTTTTCCCTCTTTTCTTGTTTGTATGTTATACGACCATTTTTTCGTGAACCCAATCCTTTAGCGATTCAATCTTCTGTCTGTAACGCTCCCGATGTGCATCGTCATATATGGATGCTACCGTCTCCCGCTGAAGCACGGTCTTCCAGGCGGATTCTGCTTCTTCCATCAAATTGGCCAGAAGGCAGCACGGATTGGGATCGTCCCGCAGTTCCAGCATATCCCGGAAAATGCCGCTGGAGGAATAAAGAGACTGCTGCCCCTCAATGGCGATATAAATATCGTAGATACGGATATCTTCTGTTTTTTTCTTCAATTTAAACCCGCCTTTTACCCCGGGCACGGAGGTGATCAGATCCGCGCTGACCAGCTTACGCAAAAGCTTCTGGAAATACGTCGGGGAAGTGCCGAGCTGCTGGCTGATTGCCTCGCCGGGCAGAACCGCCTTGTCCGGAAGCATGCTCAGCAGAAAAATCGCATATACGCACTGCTCCACGCCGGTCTTCATATGCATAGGTCGTCACCTCCAATATTAATGTGGTCTCCATCCATCCCATTTGAGCAGAACAAATTGGTTTTACCGACTAAAGCGGATAATTATTGTCCGTATTAGATTATATGAAATCGGACCAAATGTAAACCATTAGTTTTACAATGAAAAATTTACAGAAACTTTCGCAACATAACAAAACGGATACCCGGCAGGAATGCGTATTCCTGTGAATATCCGTTACTTATCACGGCACACCTGATCAGATCCATTGACGCTCGTGCAGATGGTCAAAAATTTGCCGGCATACCGGCGATACGCGGCTGCGATCCGCATAAGTCAGCCAGGCAAACTCCTCGATTTCCGCCGATGGGCGCAGCTCACCTGAATATGCCCCAGTGTAACAGGTCATTGTAACCGTCACATTCTCCGCTTTGCCATGTGCCTGAGCTTCAAACGTTCCTACGAATGCAAGGGTCGCCGGGTCGATCGCAACCGTAAGCTCTTCCCTGATTTCACGGATCAGCGTCTGCTCGTCGGTTTCACCGGGTTCCCGCTTTCCCCCAGGCAAATAATACGTATCCTTTCCTTTGGAACGTGCGGAGAGAATCCGTCCGTCCTGAACCTGAATCCAGGCAACCTTATCAATCATGGTCGTCATATTCGATTTCACTCCTTATCCATTTCCTTGCTCGAGCGCGGCAGGCTCTTTTGGAACGGCAGCAGTTTTTCCCGCTGGAAGCCGCCCTTCACCGATTTTGAAAACAACGATTCCGGCCACGATAACGAGCACGCCGATCACTTTGTTCGGAGTCAGCGGAACTTTCTCCAGTCCCATCCAGCCAAGCGAGTCCCAAATCAGCGCAAACCCAAGCTGGGACGTCATGACTACGGCGATAGCAAAAGTGGGTGCAAGCAGCTTCATGCTCTGCATCAGACAGAACACAACCCCCACCCCGATCATGCCGCTGAACCAGTACCAGGGCTGCATATGCTGGAGTGTCAGCATGCCCTTGCCTTCGACCGCCAAGCCGATGCCGAACGATGCGACAAACCCGAGTAACAACACCCACGTGGTTGTCGCCCAGGAGCCGATCCGCTGATTCATTTTGCTGTTAAAAATGTTCTGCAGGCTCACCAGGGAGCCGGCGATCAGCGATAACACAAGACCAAGCATCATTGGCTTGCTCCTCCTTTCGTTACGACTTCATAAATATTTTGGCCAGCCAGATCGCTGAGCCCTTTCCTGTCTATTACGCGAATATATCCTTTATCCCGCTCCACGAGTCCGTCTTTGCAGAACTTTTGGATCACCCGGTTGACGTGACGATAGCTGGTCCCGATTAAGTTGGCCGCGTCCACCAGGTTGATCGCTGTCCGCTGTTCCTCCTCGAAAGTGTCCGCCTCGTCGAAGGAGATCGACAGCAAGTAACTGGCCAGCCGGACTTCAACCGGATACATCAGATTAAGGCTTAGAAAATTGGATTTTATATAAAACTTATTAGTAATCATATCCAGAAGAAACTGGAGCATAGGAGCGTAATCCTGTCCAAATTTCCGCAGCCAGCGGTGGTGGATGCCGATCATATGCACGGTCGTGACCGCCTCAACGGTGTTGACCGTATCCGTATCCTTGAGATATTCGATGTCCCCGATAATTTCCAGTGGTTTCATAAAGTTAAGGATCAGCGTTTTCCCTTCGGGTGAGGTGGTATAGATTTTAATTTTCCCGCTGACGAGCACGTATAAATATTCCGCAGGTGCTCCCTGCGAGCAAATGAATTCTCCCTGGTCAAAGCAATACAGCGATAAATGCGGTCTAAACGGTTCGTAAAATATCGTCTCCAGCTCATATTGACGCATGTAATCCGCGAGCAGCCCGCGGTCCTGAATCTCTCTCATCTTGAACGTCCCCCTCTAGCTTAGGCCCATCATAATGGCGTGCGGCAACGATGTCAAAATTTAAGAATGACGACGCCCGCAATCATCATCCCGATCCCGATAAACTGTGCGGGGCTGATCTTTCGTTTTTTCATGCCGAACCAGCCATTCAGATCGACAATAAATGTCAGGCAGAGCTGGGCGATCAATAGTGCAGAAATCGTAAACGTCACTCCGATCGTCTGAATCGACGTCACTTCGCTGAAAATGATGACTGCTCCCAAAGCCCCGCCGATGCGGTACAACGGCTTGACGCTTGAAAAGCCCTCCCGGCTGCCGTCCCGTGCAAACAGCAGGATGATCAAAGCGAGGATACAGCCGGTCAGTTGGGTTACCGCCGCGGCCTGCCACGTCCCGATATCCCCGCTGATCCGCGAGTTGGCGACACCCTGCAGCGTAATGCAGGCGCCTCCCAGCAGTGCAAATATAATGCCTTTCATAGGTCCTCTCCTTCTGTATTGTTCTGTCATTATTAAAAGGCAATCGCGGCGGTATAGGATAGGACATATGTCCTCAAATGGATGGAATCCCGCAAGCCGATGAACTTGACCAGCAGACCGGGACTGCATAAAGACCCTCCGACACACAAAAAACCGCACGTCAGTTAGCTTTGCTAACGTGCGGTTTATCTTCATCTGCGGAGCTCAATCCCGGGTCATGACATCCCGGTTCGAGGAGACGGCCTATAAAATTCAGCATTTCCGAATTCCGCGCGCCCAAACGATGGTCCTCTTGTCCACGTAATTGCCAGGTGCATAAGCAATTCGGAGGTCATTTGTTCCCGGATCGCCGTGAAGCGTTCATCTCTGTACAAATTAAACCACTCGCCAGGATCTTCCTTCAGATGGTACAGCTCCCCTTTAAGCTCGTTCAGCCTGAAGTCTGCATCGTCCAGTGGCCCTGGTAAAGACAAGATCAGCTTCCAATCCCGTTTGCGCCACATGACGGACGGAGCGGCGAATCGACCGTCTTCCGTCGTCCGGTGGAACTCGCAAAACGTTCCTGTGCGCCGCTTGCCTGCTAACAGATCTAGACCGGGAAGCACAGGGTTTCGTCCGGCCCCCGATGCATTCGCCAGCGTCGGAACCAGGTCGATCAGCTCGGCCGGCCTGTCATCCGTTATCCCACGCATTTCAGCGGGAATCCAGCTGCCGGACAATATCATCGGAACCCGTACGCTGCTCTCAAACAAACAATATTTACTGAAGCGGAACCGGCGCTCTCCCAACATTTCACCATGATCCGACACGAAAACGATCAGAGCGTTGTCCAGGTACCCCTTAGAACGCAGACCGTCCAGCACCTCTCCGAAATAATGGTCCAGCCAAGAACAGTTGGCCCAGTAACGCAGCGTTGTCCGCCTGCGCTCCATCACGCTCATCCGTTCCCACATCTGCCTTCTGTCCCAATATCGGCTGCCGCCTTCTCCGTGGATCAACGCCTCTTCTTCCACATGCGTTCCCTGTTCTAATTCCCAAGGAGGCTGCTCAATGTCCGGAATGTCCTCGAGCCGATACCAGTCTTCGAATTCCTTCGGAACATTAAAGCCCGCATGGGGCTTAAGAAACGACAAATACAGAAACAGCGGCCGCGAACCATCCAGCCCGTGCTCGATAAACTTCTTGCATTGCTCGGCCACCCACCCGTCACGATGTTGGTGCATCGGCACTTCGCTCGTGCGGCCGATATATCCAAGCGCATTTTCTTCCCCGCTTCCGTAATCGCGGGTTTCCTCATAATAAGCGCGCAGCCCTTCCGGATCTTCCTCGTCCATCATCAGGGCATTTTCCTCATAGTGCCCGCTGTCCCGGCCGAGCCCGATCGCCCGCACCTCAAATCCGCGCGCCGACGGATGGGACCGCCGGCCGTGATTCCAGTGCGTTTTGCCGAAACCGGCCGTTTGGTAGCCCTGCCTGCGCAGCAGCTCCGGCAAAGGCAGGATGGGAAAACCGGCCTCGTCGTCAAGCCCGTCCCGGTTGGTTCTTACCCCGATTTGCGAAGGATACAGCCCGAACATCATCGAACTGCGGCTAGGAACGCACATTGGCGCTTGGCAAACCGCCTGGCTGAATACGATCCCTTCGTCCGCAAGACGGTCGAGCGTCGGTGTTTTGATATGCTGATTGAATCTCCCGATGCAGTCCCAGCGCTGCTGGTCGGTCATCAGAAATATAATATTCGGTTTCGTTAAAGCCATTGAACCCTAACTCCTCCCTTCATTTGCAAGGCCTCCCTCTGCCGGTCATCCTTTGATAGAGCCGACCATGGCTCCCTTGGCAAAATGCTTTTGCAAAAACGGATACACGAGCACAATCGGCACGGTCGCAACGATAACCGCCGCCATTTTCAGCATTTCGGAAGGCGGGGGCGCAGCGGACACATCATACGCGTCGAGAGCCGCGTTGTTGGCGCTGAGCAGCATATTTTGCAGCAGAACCTGAATCGGCCATTTGGTGGAATCGTTCAAGTAAATCAGTGCCGAAAAAAATTGGTTCCAATACCCTACCGCATAAAAAAGGCCAAACGCTGCCAAAGCGGGCATCGACAGCGGCAGAATGACGGAAAACCATATCCGCACCTCGTTGGCGCCGTCCATCGCTGCAGATTCATCCAGATCGGCAGGAATGCTCTCAAAAAAGGATTTCATCAGCAGCACGCTCCATCCGTTAGCCAGCGACGGGATAATGAGCGCCCAGATGCTGTCGATCAGGCCGAGCTGGCGCACGAGCATATAAGCCGGGATTAGTCCCGGACTGAACAATATCGTAATCAGCACAAACAAAAGCACCTTGCGCCGCCCGCGCATTCTTCGCCGTGACAGCGGGTAGGCGAGCATGGCCGTCACAATGAGTGAACATGCTGTGCCGACGGTCGCAAGAAAAGCGCTGTTTCCCACCGACCGCAGGAACGCGTCCGTTGAGAGAAGATAGCGGTAAGCATCGAAACTCCAGTGATCGGGCCACAGCAGCCAACGTTTCTGTGCAAACTCGGCTGGATCCGCAAGCGAAACGACCAGCACGTAATAAATAGGAAAGCATGTCGCCAGCCCCAGCAATCCAAGTCCGACTCCATTCAGGCTTTGAAATGCCTGGTTTCTCCATCCAATTCTCATACTTTTATCTCCGATCTGCAGAAAAGCCTAAAATATCCCACCATTCCCCCATTTATTGGCCAGCTTGTTGGACAGCAGCACGAGCACGAGTCCGACCATCGACTTAAAGAGTCCGATCGCCGTACTGTAGCTGAACTCTCCGCGCTGAATGCCGATGCGGTAGACGTAGGTGTCGAACACTTCCGCAACATTGGAGACTGCCCCGTTGTACATGAGGAACACCTGCTCGAAACCTACGTCCATCAGATCCCCCAGCCGCAAAATCAGCAGCACGACGATGACGTTACGTAAAGCGGGCAGTGTGACATGCCACATTTGTCTGAATCTCCCCGCTCCATCCATTTTCGCTGCTTCGTACAGCTGCGGATCGACGCCCGCCATCGCGGCCAGAAACACGATCGTCCCCCAGCCCGCGTCCTTCCACATCGACTGCAGCGTAATGACGATCCAAAAGCTATGGGGATTGGTCAGGAAATCGATTCGGTCATAACCCGCTGCCTCCAGCCAGTGATTGACGAGACCCTCACCTCTCGCGAACAGCGTGAACGTCAAACCGGCAATGATCACCCAGGACAAAAAGTGCGGCAGGTACAATACAGACTGCACCAATCGCTTATACCCTCCACTGCGCACCTCGTTCAACAAAAGTGCAAGGGCAATCGGCAGCGGGAAGAAAAATACCAGGTTCAGCACATTGATCGCCAGCGTGTTGCGAAGCAGCATACCAAAATCCGGCGTGGCGAAAAATGTACGGAAGTGCTCCAGCCCCACCCAAGGGCTCCCCCCCATTCCGGCAAACGGGGAGTAATCCTGAAACGCCATAAGCGTTCCCCACATCGGTATGTATTTGAACACGATGAAGAAGAGAATGCCGGGCATGGCCAGCAGATACAGATACGGGTTCCGTCCGATATCGCGAACCAGCCTATGAAAATACGTTCGTTTGGACATGGACTCGCCTTTGTTCCGATATGCATCATGGTTGTCAGTCATTGTTCTCGCTTGATTCAATACTCCACCTCCCATCAATGCCCGTTGCGTTTCCGGTAAGCGTCTGACATTTCTTTCGTCGCTTGGATGAATTGCGGATCGCTTTTCGTTTTGGCAACCAAGTCATCCCATGCGGACAGCGGTTCTTGGCCGATGACGATCTTGGCGGTCAGGTCGCTGATCCGCTTCTCGAGATCAGGCAGCAGCTTTTCCGCCGCTGGGGAATACAGGCCTACCCCGATATCCGGTACGTTCTCCTTGCTCCGCTGAGCATCCACCTGGCTTCTCAGGTCCTCCAGCTCCTTCAGTTCCGGATTGGCTGGCGGGGGATTCAGCGCAGGATCGATCGAATTGACGATCTGATTGAAGTCGGATGCGTTGTCCTTCAGGAGTTTGTCCGGATCAACGATTTTGACCCCGTTTTCTACCCGATAATGAATCCCCTCGATGCCAAACCGCTGAACAGCGGATACTTCCGGCGTCAGCCAGGTGTCAACTAGTTTCAAAATTTGCTTGAGTTTGTCTTCCGGCACCGTTTTTGGAATGGACAGAATGCCATTAAAGCCGGTCCCTTTCGGGACAAATCCGTTAAGCGCAGCCAGTGGATAAAAATCCGCTTCCTTGTAAGACGGTACGAGCTTTTTCAAACCGGGGGAATAAACCTTGGGCCCGGTTCCCGTCTTGTCGATGACACCGCCGGCCCGATTGCCGATGTAGTAGTCTCGCACCTGCGTTGTTTTCAAGGTTAGCAAGTCTTCAGGCAGCAGCTTTTCCGAATATAGCTTAGCTAAATAAGCCAGCGACTCGCGGGCTTCCGGCAGAAAGGGGGCATAGGTTAATCCATCGCCTTCTTCCTTCCAGGAGCCGGTCACACCGGTAAAAATTTCACGGAACGTGCCTGTCAGCGTATCAATCCCAGCGGACAGTCCGAACGTATCCGCTTTTCCGTTGCCGTCGGGATCCTTTTCTGCAAATGCCTTCAATACACCGTACAGCTCCTCCGTCGTTTTCGGAGGCTGAAGGTCCAGCTTATCCAGCCAGTCCTTGCGGAGAATCAGGAAGGATACGTCATTCGCATCGCGTCCCCGGGGAATGCCGTAGTTTTTCCCATCCTCCATTTTGGTAAGCTCCCACGCAACTTCAGGGACTCCCTTCTGCAAATTCGGGTAATCCTTCAAATACGGTGTTACGTCCCAAATGGCCCCCTGCTTGACCAGATTCCGGAAAGACGGCCCGAACGGGTCGCTGATATAAATCAAATCAGGCAGCTCGCCTGAGACGAGTGTAATGTTCAATTTATCATCATATACATTGTTGGAAATCCATTGAATGTCCAGCTTTGAATCCGTCAGCTTTTCGATTTCCCGCTTGATGACATTATCATCGGACGCCGGAGGTGTGCTGGGCGTTATGGTCATAATGCTGATTTCGGCACGCTCGGGAGCGCCTTTTGAATTTTGCCCACCGGCTTCGTCACGCGAAGAGCCTGCGGACCTCCCGCAAGCAGACAATGACACCAGGACCGTGCACATGAAAATTTGACAGAACAGGCGTGGCTTTACTCTCATCCGTTATCCCTCTCCCTTTTATAACTAAGAATTCACCCTTGTTTAGTTGGATTTATGAAATCATCTTAGCGTAAAATGGGACTTGGTAATTGTATAATCGGGACAGATAATTGACTCTTTGAGCCAAGGACCGTCACTGGCTGTCCTGCAGAGATCGTGCTTGCTACTTTAATAAATCGGTTTCCACAAGCATTCCTTTCGGTATCTGCTTGGCGTGCAGCCCGCTAGTCTAACAAATGTACGGTTAAAATGCGAAGAGTCGCTAAAGCCTGCGAACGATGCGATCGAGTCCACACTACGGTTCGTTTCCGCCAGCATCTGCTTCGCTCGCTCGACCCGGATTTGCAGAAGCGTTTCATGAATACTTCGGTTCGTTTGCTCGCGAAATACACGGCACAAATGCCTGCCGCTAATCGTGAACGCCCGGGCGAGCTCCTCGATGGACAGCTTCCGGTGGAAGTGCTGCTCGAGATACGCAATCACCTTTCGAACCAAGATTTCGTGCTGGATCGGCACGGGTTTCGTGCGGGAGATATCGGGAGATTGCCGCAGTAAGATTCGCGACAGCCGGATGAGCAAATGCACAAGCAATTGGACAGCGATTACGTTGGCGCCTGGGGCGCCTGTCTTTAATTCCTGAAGCATTGCTTCCAACTGGCCAAGCACCTCCGTCGATTCCGCCGAAGTCAAGGACAGTTTCCTCGGAGGGCGTTCGCCGCTACCGCAAAATGGCCCAATAAAGGGAAGGTCCGTCAGAACGTTCAAGCCTTTCGGCAAATATGCAGGAATCGTCTCCTGCCGAAACAAGCAGTTCACGATTTCAAGATGACTATTTGGGGCATCCGGAAAATGATGGCTTTCCCCTGGCATAATCAAGAACACATCCCCGGTGTTCAGCGCATAATTCGTTCCATTGATCCGATGCATGCCTTGGCCCTGGACAACATAAATAAGCTCAACGAAATCATGAAGATGTTCTTCGAACAGGTTGTGCTTTCCGTGGGAAGCGCGTTGAATCCACACGTCATACTCCCCTCGATCGTATTCCGTAAATTTTTTCCGCTCCATATGGACCTCCCTTTCGCTGTCTCAATAAACGCAAGGAGACCTATCGGCTGAATGGGCCAACAGGTCTCCGTTTGTACGGTAGACGTTAATTTTTTGATACGCCTAACTTTGCGATCCATTATAAGCAATTCCGGAGGGAACGTAAACATGAACTATCCCTTGCTAACATGGATGCCTTTTGTTTTATTAGTGATTAATCAATAACAAACGCTTAAACTATTCTAGAGTTAGCCGTCTGTGATGCCTGGACCGGTGCTGCGGTGTTTACCTGCTGCAGTGCTTTGACCGTCGCGGTGATTCCCTCCTCGAACGGTGTGGCGATAATCGGCCCGATCCACTTTTCGTACTTGGCTCCGCTCAGCGTCAGCGGTTCCTCGGTCAGGTATAGCATCTCTACGATCTCTTTCATCACGGGCACACCCAATCCAAGGAGCGATAACCCGATTTTCTTCAGCGGAATGACCGGTTTGCTGCTTCCACTGGCCGCTCTCGCAATCCGGACGATCTCCCGCCCCGATATCAGCCCGCCCCCTGGAATGTTCCAGTTTTGACCATAAGCTGTGTCATGGCCCGCGACTTCGGCAATCATGGCGGCGGCGTCAGGCAAGTAGACATATTCGCGGGGAACGGTCATATTGCCGATGAAAAAGGCCATTTTGCCAGCCGCAATCGCTTCGAGCGTTGAACCCAGATAGGACGCTTCATTCGCTGTTGGCCCATAATAATCCGGCAGACGGACGATCATCACCCTTGCCTTTTTCCAGCGCTTGCTGAACAGCATGCGTTCAAAGTCCAAACGAACCTTCCCTTTCTTCGTATGCGGCTGTTTCGGATGTTCTTCGGTGACCGGGTCGAACTGCCTTCTTCCATAAGGATAGATCCCATCAATTGCAACCACTTTGATAGCGAGCTGTTCCGCCGCCTCCATTACGGATTCACCAAGCGGGATCAGCCTGCTGGCCATCTCATGGTACGGTACGTTCGCACAATGAAACATGACGTCAGCGTTCCCAGCTTGCTCGATGATCTCTTCAGGCCGCATGGCATTTCCGACGGCCAGCTTCAAATGCACCGGGTTTCCCAATCTGCCGGCGAGCTGCTCCAGCTTTTGACGTGATCTTCCGAACGCAATCGTAGGGATTCCCCGTTTTACCAATTCCTCTGTAATGGCTGCACCTGTTCCGCCCGTCGCTCCAACCACCATCGCTTTGTTTATCGTCATATGAAATCGTCCTCTCTGTTTTATTTTGTGATTGATCAATCACTAACTTGAACTCATCATAACACTCAGTTAGTGATTGGTCAATAACTAATCATGAAAAAATCCATTTCGATAAGGAGACCTCTCTCACGTCCCCTTATCTTTCCTTTAACTCGGGCAGACTGATCGCATCCGCTACGTTGCACAGCATCCCTCTGGCCAAAAAGAGCATCGTTCTTTCTTCGGAATGTGGAATCCCCGCCTCGCGAAATGCCTGCAGTACGATTTGACGAACCTCACGGAATCCGTTTCTCATCGCTTCCTGGATCGCTTCTTCCTGAATCGTTTGGGACTGCATCTGCAGCAGAATCTCGTTCCGGTGGTTCTCCATGATCTTCTCGTATTCCGTAATCAGCTCCGCTTCCAGCCGCTCCGGCGACGCCGACTTCACGACTTGCTGAAACGACTCGATCATCCGGGACCAGGACACTTCCAGAGCCGCAAGCAGCAGCGCTTCCTTCGTTGAGAAGAAACGAAAGACGTAAGGCTGCGAAATGTGGGCCCGCTGTGCAACCTGTGCCGTGGTGGCCCGATAATAGCCGGTTTCGGCAAAGACCTCGATGGCGGCCGATATAATATCTGTTCTTCGGTTGACCGAAGTAGACGCATCTCTTGCCATGGCGCATAACTCCTTTTCATGACGCAGATTAGTAAGTAATTGATCACTATCTAAGAAGTATAGGGGATAACGAAACAGAATGCAATTCGCTTCCTCTTGCTGAGCGGTGATAAACCAAAGAGACGGACCGCCGCTGCGGTTCGCCTCGTTTTACGATGATATTTAAATCTTGATCCTTTGACTACGCTGTCCTGTCTCCTACCGCTTCAAAGACGTCGTACTTACCACACCGTATCTCGCTAGCAGCCTGCGCCCGAGCAGTCCAACTGCCCGATCCGTCAGGAAGCCCATTAGCCCTAAGCAAATCAGACCTACGAAAATCCAATCCGTCCGGAAAAACAGGCGCGAGTTCCAGATCAGATACCCGACTCCCTCATTGGAGGCGATCATTTCGGCTCCGATGATGGCCATAAAGGATGTGCCCATGGCCAGCCGGATGCCGGTAAAGATGTACGGAACCGTTGCCGGGATGATGACATGAACGACGATCTGCCATTCGGAGGCTCCCATGCTGCGGGCCGAACGAATTTTATCCTCCTCAACGGAGAGAACCCCCGTGAACGTATTCAGAATGACGATAAAAAATGTCGCGTACATGATCAGCATAACTTTAGACGTTTCGCCGATGCCGAACCAGACCAGGAACAACGTGATGAATGCGATCGGCGGAATAAACCGGATAAAGTTCAAAAACGGCTCTGCGAAGGTACGGATGAATCCGACCTTACCGATGATGATCCCGATAGGCACCGCCACCAAACTGCCGAGTGTCCATCCGAGAAGGACACGATAGGCGCTGATGCCAATGTACTGCAGAAGGGTGCCGTCCATCAGCAGCTCGTATCCACCTTTCGCCGTGTAAATCGGCCCCGGCAGAATCTCCGGCCCGTATACGAGCGAGACCAGCTGCCAGATGACGATCAAAGCGATCCAGAACAACACTTGAAGCGGTCCTTTCTTTATTTTCTTGCTCATGGTGATTCCTCCGATCGGATTCTATTCGTCAAAATGGGCCTGAATGCGGTTGTACAGGTCATGGAATTCCGGCGCGGCCAAATCTCTCGGGTACGCCAGCGGCACCTCGTAAATATCGGTGATCCGCGAAGAGGGTCCGGCGGACATGATACCGATCCTACCACCAAGTAGCAGCGCTTCCTGTATGTCGTGGGTGACGAAGATCACCGTCTTGTCGGTTTCCTGCCAGATCTTTACCAGTTCGCGCTGCATCGTTCGTCGGGTCATCGCATCCAGCGCGCCGAACGGCTCATCCATCAGCAGGATGCCGGGATCGTTAGACAGGACCCGCGCCAATTGCACCCGCTGCTTCATCCCGCCGGAGAGCTCACGGGGGAATTTATTTTCATGCCCTTTGAGTCCAACCATGCCGATAAAACGATCAGAGATTTCCTTGCGCCGGACGGTGGGAATGCGCTTCATCCTCAGGCCGAATTCCACGTTCTCCCTGACGGTCAGCCACGGGAAGAGCGAGGAATCGGCCTGCTGGAAGACGACGGCCCGATCCTGGCCAGGCCGATCCACCTCCTTCTCGCCCACCCGCAAGTGTCCTGAGGTTTTCGACACGAACCCCGCGATCAGGCTGAGCAGCGTCGACTTGCCGCAGCCGCTAGGGCCGAGGAGAACGAAAAATTCTCCTCCCTTCACGACCAGGTCGACATCCTGGATAATATAATGCAGGTCGCCTGCCGTCTGCTGTTGACTATAGCTTTTATTCAAGCGCTCAATATAAATCTCGTTTGGTCTGGTTACTGCCCCCATCATCCCAGCCTCCTTATTTCAACTCAATTACGCGGTCCGGGAACGCTTTGCGCACCAGGTCCAAATTCAGCTTGTCGTTCAGGTTAAAATCCTTTTCAATAATGCCGGTTTCCACCATATATTTTTTCTGGCCGGCCAGCCCGTCGTAGGCCTGCTGGGTGAAGCCGATTTTCCACGGATTTTTCGGCAGATCCTTAAGCGTGGCCTCTTTCGGCTGCTTCACTTCGTCATACATGATGTCAGCCGTTTCGTCCGGATGTGCCTGGACGTAGTCGGATGTTTCGTCAAGCGCCTTCAGCAGTTCGACCAATTCGTCCGGGTGGTCCTGGATCAGTTTGGTGCCGGCGATCAGACCTGTGCCGAGCCGGACAGGCGTCTGGGACATATCCGCCAGCTCATGCGCTTCGGACAGCGCGGCGAACTTGTCGTTCAGCACCGAACCGTATACCCAGGCCGCGTCGATCTCGCCCTTTTTCAGCGCCACATACGTTTCGTCAAATCCTCCCTGCCCGACCAGCGTGACGTCTTTCAAGGAAATGCCGTTCTGCTGCAAATAAACGTCCCACAAATATGGAATGAACGTTCCACGCGAGTAGCTCAGTTTCTTGCCCTTCAGGTCGGCGGGGGCGGCAATCTCTTTTCGGGCGAACATCTTCCATTCGCTTGCGCTCAGATCCGTTGCCGTTCCGGAGGAAGCGAAGATCGCATAGTCGCCTTTGCTGACGGCATTCAACAGCGGGAAGTCTGCGCCAAAGGCAATATCCACCTGCTTGATGAACAGGGCGTTGACCCCTTCGGCCGGCGTGGCGAAGTTGACCAGCTCCGCATCAATGCCGTGTTTTTCGAAAAATCCTTTTTTCGCGGCGACCCGGAAAATCGGGTTAGTGGAAATATCGGCGATTTTCACCTTAAGCTGGTGCCCGCTGTCTTTTCCCGAGGCGGTTCCGCATGCGGTGAGCAGCACAGAAACCAGCAGGACGGCAGCAGTCATTACGCATATGCGTCGAAACACATACCTACTCATCTTGATCCCGTTCCTTCCTGACGACTTCGTCCGTGGTCGCTACGCAGAAGGCTCCATCGCCATAGGATACGGTACCCTCAACTTCGACTGTGGTCACGGCTCCACGCGGCGCCGCACCCGGCAGCCGGTAATCGGCTACATCAAGCGGAGCGATTTCTGTTTCCACCGGCTGTTCCAGCTGCGGGATCCATTCATAAGGTACGCGGTAAGCGCGGTAAACCATATTTGCGTTTCTGGAGTTTTTATAAGGAGAGATGTATTCCCACACCAGTTCATGCTCCCGCGTGACTTCGAAAATTCTTCCGTCCGCTCCTTCGGTAATCAGCGTATTGCCGTTAGGCATCCGCTGTGCCGAGCTGATATAAGGGCTATAAAAGCGGTAAGAGTCCAATGGCGCCTGGAATCCGGCTTCAGTCGGCGTGTATTGCCATTCGATCTCCAGAGTTATCGGATGAATCTCCAGAATCCGGGAATGATCGCGGCGCGCCACCTTGACACCATCCGGCGATTCGGGGTTCGGGCTGCCATAGCCGCCCCAGCCTCCGTTATCGAATACCAGAATATTGCCCTCTCCCGGCAGTCCCTTCGGTATCAGATGGGCATGGTGCTGGCCGATAATCCAGCCGATATGCTTGGTGTCTTCTCCGGAATAGTCCGGGCCGAGCTTCCATACGATGTTCCCGGTCCGTTTATCGATGATCGCGATAATGTTGGATTCCCGCGCGTCCCATATCAGATTGTCCGGGTGAAAGCGCTCGTCGCCTGCATCATAGTGCTTATTCGGACCCAGCACCGAGACGGAGTTGATATGCATCCAGTCTCCGGAATGGGTGCCGAACGCCCGGGTATTCGGGTCACGGTACAGCGCCTCCTTCGCCGCTTCGTCAAATCCAAGCTCTTCAAAGTGATCGCTGACGGCCCATTCCCAGACGACATTGCCCTCCCAATCCACTTCGATGATCGTATCGTCCAGCAGCTCGATGTCCGAAATTTCCGGTCGGTTGACGTTTTTATGCGCGAGAATGATCGTATTGCCTGAACCGACTTTCGGATCGGCTCCAGGCACATAATATCCGACCGGATTGCCTTCCCGCTGGTAATCATGATGCTGGCGTGCCATCCACTGCGCGGGATGACCCGGATCCTCGATCCATTCGTACCGGTCGAATTTCCAGACGACATTGCCGTCCCAATCGACCTGTACCAGATTGGCTTCGTCCTGAAAACCATATTTGGGATCCCGCTCGGCAGTGCTGCCCAGCACATAGCCTCCAGGGAATATTTTGTTCGGGAAACCGCGCAGCCCCTTCCACAAATGCACCTCTCTGCCGTTCATGTCGATCAGCAGTGCCCCGGTGTCAGCTGCCTGGTAGATGGTGTAACCGCTCCATGCCTTTCCTGGTTGGTAAACGGTCGTTCCTGTCGGATAAATGGTTGGATGTCCCATATGAACTGTCTCCCTTCCCTGCTCACAATGAATTTAATATGAAATAAATCGGTTCGGTCTCTGCGCTGCCTTCCGGTGGCCGGGAGGCGGCTCCTCGGCGTTCTCCGGTGGATGCGCCTGCTTCAGCACGGAGTCGGCAAAGCCCTCCATATGCTCGTAGAGTCTTTTGAAATTCACGATTTGTTCCTCTAGTTCCTTGGCCGTAAAGCCTCCAAAGATGCGTTCAATCATGTATGTACCTGCGTCCCGGTTGCGTTCAAGCATGTCCCTGCCCTTATCCGTAATGTCCAGGACAACCGATCTGCGGTCGGTCTCCAGGCGCTTTCGCTGCGCGAAGCCGAGCGATTCCAGCTTGTCGCAAACAGCGGTCACCGCGCCTGTGGTGAAATCCAGCCGTTCGGCCAGATCCCCGAGTTTCTGCTCGCCTTCATGCAGAATCGCGTTCAGCACGAGCATCCCGGGAAGGGACACGCCTTCAATCGATACTTTGTCACGTTCCTTGACGAATCTCCGAACCAGCCTGCGAAAATGCCAATCGGCTTCCTCCATCAGAAGCCACTGCTTCTCTTCCATATCTCTCCTTTCACCTTTCATCAACCACCACCATTGCTCTCCCCATGGAGTAGCAGCCATCCGCATCAACGTGCCTGTTGATATACAAAAAGGCCCCCGAATGCCATCGCCGCAAGAAGCGGTATGGATTGCAGGAGCCTTTGGTGGACCAATCGGCTGATATTTAGTTTAATGTTAAAATAATGACCATTCATTAAATGAATGTTAATCGATTTCCTTGACGTAAGATTAAACCAATTATTCTCACCTGTCAAGTAGGAATTACCAATTTCTGTTTTTAATCAATAAACAAATAAACCCTGCTCACAAGAGCAGGGTTGTTCTATCATAACTCGGTATGTCACTTGTTATTTCGCGTTGCCATGCATCGTTATAAATTGTCCGATCCGGGCGGCCGCTTCACGCAGACGCGATTCTTCCTGAACAAGGGCGATCCGCACATAACCTTCTCCTTCCGAACCAAAACCGTCCCCGGGGATCACGGCCACTCCTGTTTCCAGCAGCAGTTCCCGGGCGAACTGCCGGGAGCTCCAGGGCTCAGCGTTTTCCAGGAAAGCTGCCGGCAGCTTCGCCCAGGCAAACATCGTCGCCTTCGGCTTGGGTACGACCCAGCCCTCCCGGGCGAGCGCATCGATCAGCGCGTCCCGGCGCCGTTCGTACAAACCGGCCACCCTGTCGGTGAACTGAGATGGGTCCATCGCCTGCTCCAGCGCGACGATCGCCGCCGTTTGGATCGGTCCGAAGACGCCGTAATCGATGTTGTTCTTCAGCTCCAGCAGCGAAGCGAGGACATGGCAGTTCCCGGCCAAAAATCCGATCCGGCAGCCCGCCATATTAAAGCTCTTGGAGAAGGAATGGAACTCGACGGCCGTTTCGATTGCACCTGGGGTTTCCAGAATGCTTGGCGGCCGGTAACCGTCAAAGCCCATTTCCGAATAGGCCAGATCATGGACGATCAGCACGTTCCATTTTCGAGCCAAGGCGACAAGCCGTTCAAAGTACGGCCGGTCCGCCGTTGCCGCAATCGGATTACCTGGGAAGTTCAATAGGATAAATACAGCCTGCTCCCAAATTTCGTCCGGGATGCTCTCCAAATCGGGCAGGAAGCCGTGCTCCTCCCGAAGCGGCATTTCATAGGGCTTCACGCCTGCAATGGCCAGCGAACCGGCATAAATCGGATATCCCGGATTCGGGACGATTGCCAGGTCGCCGGGATTGCAGATCGCCTGGGCCAAATGCGCCAGCCCGTCCTGCGAACCCATGAGGGACAGCACTTCTGCCTTCGGATCCAGGCGCACATTGAAGCGATGCTCCATCCATGCGGCACATTTCTCCCGGAACGCATCGCTGCCCGCCGAACCGGGATACGTATAGTTTTTTTCGTCAAGCACAGCTTCGCTTAGGGCGCGGCGCACCGCCTCCGTGGGTCCGAGATCCGGGCTGCCGATGCTTAGGTCAATCAAGTCACGGCCGGCGATTTCGGCTTCTTTCTTCCAAAGGGCCACCTCCGCAAAAATAGAGGAACCTAAAAGCGACAGCTTATGAGCGCGCCAAGGTCTTGTTGCATGATTCGTCAAATCCGTCCACCTGCTTTTTCCTTTTATTATAGCATGGTTTTTAAGCGAGGCTCCTCTACCTTAAAGCACCGTTCGACAATTTTTTTATTGACTTGAAAAGCCTTTCATCCTGTAAGATCAAAGAAAAAAAAGACACCCAGGAGAAGAGAGAACCATGACAACTAAAAAAGAAACCATTCTGATCTTTGCCTTCACTTTTGCCGCGTTCGTGCTGGGGACGACCGAATACGTTATCGTCGGCCTGCTGAAGGATATCAGCGTCAGTTTGGGCGTATCCCTGGCGGCCGCCGGCATCCTCGTATCCAGCTTCGCCATCGCTTATGCGGTTGGCACACCGTTTGCCGTCAGCCTCTTGGGACGCATCCCCCGGCATGTGACCATATTGTCGGGCTATGCTGCCCTGCTGGTGCTGAACGCCCTGACGATTTTCGCCGGCAATTTCGCCCTGATGTTTGTGATCCGGGTCATCACAGCCATTTTGTGCGGGTTGACCTTGTCACTGTCCATTGCCGCGGCCAGTGAACACATCCAGGCTTCCCGCCGAGCAGGCGCCGTTGCATGGATCATCGGCGGCTTCTCGATCGCCAACGTCCTGGGCGTGCCGGTCGGCACCTATATCGGCCAGCTGCTCGGATGGCGGGCGGCATTCATCGTCACCTCCGCGGTGGGCATCCTTCCGCTGTTCATCATCGCTTCGGTTCTGCCGAAAAGCGATACCGTCAGCGTCAGCTCCATGAAACAGCAGTTCGCCTTGTTCGCAAACCGCCGCATCCGGATGGCTTTCTTGATTCCGGTGCTCGGCGTGGGCTCGGTCTTTATCGTCTATACCTATATCACGCCGATTCTTGAGAACGTGCTCGGCATTCCGAAGCAGTGGACAAGCGCTGTGCTGCTCGGTTATGGCGGCCTGACGATCCTGAGCAATTGGATCGGAGCCAAGGTAGCCAAAGGGGATTCAAGGTCCAAGCTCAAAATCGTATTTATCGTTCAGAGCCTGATGATGCTGGCCCTTGCCCTGACCCTGAGCTTCACCTGGGCTGCCGTTCTCTGCCTGATGCTCATCGCCTTGTTCTCCTACGCCCTGAGCGCCGCCGTTCAGCTGTATCTAATCGATCTCGCCGACGCATCGGCCGGCGGGTCCAAGGACTTTGCCTCGACCCTGATGCCGGTGGCCTCCAACCTTGGAATCGCCTGCGGATCCCTGCTCGGCAGCCTGGTCGTCGACAGCATCGGTTTGGCTTATTTACCGTGGGCGGCACTGGCTTTTTCCATCGGTGCTTTTGCCGTAACGGCACGCTGCCATCAGTTGGATCAAGAGCACTTAAGAATCGGTGCTACCGCCCGGATTCACACGATGTAGGCGGTGGACGTACATTCAAAGGAGACAGACCACGTTTAGAGGAAGTTTTTCTTGCGAGATAAGGTTGATTAACCTCGGAAGTTTATACTTTCATATCTCTTAAAAACGCCGCAGCCGGTCGTCCGGCTACGGCGTTTTTTTCGCGTCCAGATCCAGCTTCTCCTCGGTTCCGGTTCCGGCCAGCGGAGAATAGACGCAGCAGTGTAGGTCTTCATTGCCATTAATATGGGCAAACGTGTTGATTTCAAAGGATAACGGCCCAAGGTCCGGATGGTTCAGCACAAATGGCTGCACCTGCTTCTCCCGTACATCGTGTGAATCCCAGAGCGCCGCAAATTCCGGGCTTTCTTCGGACAACTTCTGGGCAAACGCCTCGTACCACGGGTCCCCCTTTGATTGACCATGGTAGGCGCGGAGAATGGCGGCACTGTATGCGGCAAACTCCTCCCAGTTCAGGACGCGTTCCTGTAAATACGGATTCATGAAGATGGACCAGACCATGTTGCGGCCCATGACAGGATCTTCAAGAAAGTCATACAACAGCAGGGGAGCCTGGCGGTTCCAAGCCATAATTTCGGTCCGGCGGTTGACCAAGATGGCGGGATAGCGCAGCTGATCAATGATTTTCTGCAGTCCCGGCTCCAATGGCGGAACTGCAGCCGGCGCGGACCAGTCCGGAAGATCGCCGAATCCCGCCAGCCGCATGACATGCAGCTTCTCGTCGGGAGACAGGAGCAGCGCCCTGGCGATGTTCTCCATGACTTCCCTGGAAGCAGCCACGTCTCTCCCCTGCTCCAGCCATGTGTACCAGGTAGTGCTGACATTAGCGATTTCCGCCACCTCTTCACGGCGAAGTCCGGGAGTTCTTCTTCTGCCGTATCCCCCGCTAATCCCGACGTCTGCCGGCTGAAGCCTTTCCCTGCGCGATTTCAAAAATTCCCCGAGCAGATTCCGGGTTTGCATCATGTTAGCAGCACCTCCGAGATGTACAACGTTCCATAAACTCCACGATTCAAATGATACCATCCATTCCGCCGTAAAAGAAAGCCTCTGCACCGCGTTGAAGCGGGCAAGAGGCTCATATGTAGACCTTCAGGCGGGCAAGAAGCTCTTGTCATAGGCTGTAGTCTGATTTGGGGTTCTGACGAAACCTGTGGTATAGAACGCGCGAGCATGGACCTGCCGCGCTTAGCCCATCTGCAGTACCAGTTTGCCCGTCGTTTGGCCGCTTTCGAGCAGACGATGCGCCTCAGAGGCGTCCTCCATCGGGTAAATGCCTTGCACCTCCGAGCGGACCTCTCTGCTGGCGAGCAGCTGCAGCGCTTCCCTGGCCGCCTGCCCCACGCCAACCGGATCATACATGGCATACGCCCCCAAGTTAAAGCCGGCGATGCTCTGGTTGCCGAGCCAAATCTCGTTGCTCTGGTGCGCCAGCTCGCCGCCGCTGGCGTTGCCCAAAGCGACGATTTGTCCCAGCGGTCTCAGGAGCTCAAGGCTGCGTGCCCGCGTCTCACCCCCAACCGGATCAAATATGGCGTCGACTCCCTGCACCCCCGCGATCCGCTTCACTTCGTTCACAAAATCGGACCGCAGCAGCAGTTCGTCGTATCCGAGCGATGCGGCCAGCTTGATTTTATCCGGCGAACCCACCGTCCCCAGCACCTTCCCAGCGCCAAACCGCTTGGCGACTTGCCCCAGAAAGCTGCCGAGTCCGCCTGCGGCGGCGTGAACCAGCACCGTGTCCCCCTGCCTCATCCGGTTCACCTGCTTGACCGCGAAGTAGGCAGTCGTCAAGTTGACGATGGAGGCTGCCGCCTCGGCCATATCGAGATCTCCTCCGAGCGAATCGAGCGGAACCGTAAGCTGCGGTGTCACTCTGGCCTGAGTAGCGTATCCGCCAAGCTCAAGCAGCTTCATGGAAGCGACCGGCTGGCCGATCCGGAACCCTTCAACGCCGTCCCCGATTGAGCGGACGAATCCGGACACCTCAAGCCCCGGAATCACCGGAAACGGAAACAACTCCGTAAACCCGCCTTTGCGGATCAAAATATCCACGAGCCCTACGCCTGCATACGCCACGTCCACGATCATTTCCCCGTATCTTGGCGCAAGATCCGGCATTTCCCTGACCTTAAGCACTTCTGTTCCGCCCGCTCTTTCAATGACGATTGATTTCATATAAAGAACCTCCCTGGTAGATGGTTTATGCCGTTATCTTACCAAGGAGGGTCTGAGGCAGACAGGTTCAGATTATACGGGTATAAAAAATAACAGGCTACACGCGCGGTTGGATGCGGCTTTTAATGTTCTCGGACAACCGGCTTACGATTTGATGAATCTCCTGGTCCTCACGAATAACCGAGGCGATTTTTTCATGCGCGTGGATGACGGTCGTATGGTCCCTGCCGCCAAAAGCTTCCCCGATTTTGGGCAGCGAGTAATCGGTCAGCTCCCTGGACAGATACATGGCGATTTGACGGGGAAAAGCTACTGCTCTTGTCCGTTTCCGTGCTTTAAAATCCTCAATGCGCAGACCATAATAATCTCCTACCCGCTCCTGGATATCCTGGATCGAGATCATTTGGGGACGCGACTGCGAGATCATATTTTTTAATGCTTCGGCTGTCATATGCACGGTGATGTCCTGATTCACAAGCGAGGAATAAGCGATGACGCGGATGAGAGCCCCTTCGAGCTCACGGACGTTCGTATGAATATGGCTGGCAATGTAAACCATCGCTTCGTTCGGAATGTCAAGATGCTCCGCCTTCGCCTTCTTGCGCAGAATAGCAATCCGGGTCTCCAGATCCGGAGGCTGAATATCCGTGATGAGTCCCCATTCAAAGCGGGAACGCAGCCGTTCCTCCAGGGTGGGAATTTCCCTGGGCGGACGGTCGCTGGAAATGATGATCGCCTTCCCCATTTCTTTCAGGGCGTTGAAGGTATGAAAAAATTCTTCCTGTGTCTGCTCCTTGCCGGCGATAAACTGGATGTCGTCGATCAGAAGCACGTCGATGTTGCGGTACTTGTTACGGAAAGCTTCGCCGCGGTTGTTCATGATGGCATTGATAAACTGGTTGGTGAACTTTTCGGAGGATAAATAGAGCACCTTCGCCTGCGGATTGTGCTCCAGCACATAGTGGCCGATTGCCTGCATTAAGTGGGTTTTACCCAGACCGACGCCGCCGTACAAAAACAGCGGGTTATACGCCTTGCCCGGCGCCTCCGCTACAGCCAGTGCAGCTGCATGGGCAAATCGGTTGCCGAGTCCGACGACGAACGTATCGAAGGTGTATTTTGGGTTCAGCATGGCGGCAAAGGCTGGATCGTTCAGGATATTATCCTCTATGAGGGCAGCCGGTTCGGGTGATGCGGATCTTCTCTCGGTCTCCAGCTCATCCTGGGTAATGATATGAAGCTCCGGCTGAGCATCCATGCATTCGCGAACCGCTGTCAAAATGAGCTTGGTATACCGATTCTCCAGCCATTCCTGCGTAAACGTGTTGGGCGTGCTGATCGTCAGGACGTTATCCTTCAGACTGACAGCCTTCGTCGATTTCAGCCACGTATCATAGCTGGGCTTGCTGATCTTCTTTTGAATCATGGACAGGACCTGGTGCCACAATTCCTCGACTTGCCTTTCCACGGGCGCTCAACTCCTTATACTTCGGTAAAACGAAATGATCATCCCGGCGGGCTTACGCAAAAAGGCATCCGTTCTTCCCTGCAAATGCTGTTCCTGGAACCATCGCAGTAAAGGGATGCCTTAGATCATCATGCTTATGTACAAGCTGCTATTTTCTATTCTAGCATATCCGGGAGCCTCCAAGAAATATGGACAGCTCCCGAAAATGGAATCCGTCAGTTCCCCATGCCGGTTATGCTCTCTGAAATAATGCAGGAGCACTCCTAAGGATACCTGACTCTATCTGCGGCTCATCGCGATCGGATAATTTTTGACGCCGAAGACAAAGGAGCTTTGGATCGGCTGGAGTTCAGCGTCCGCGGCTCTGCGCAGATCCTTGAACCTGTCGAGGAGCGCCTGAAACGCGATTTTTCCTTCCAGCCTGGCCAGTGGAGCCCCAAGACAGAAGTGGATACCGAAGCCGAACGTCATATGCGGGTTCGGTTTGCGGTCCAGACGGAAGCCGTCCGGGTCGTCGAAACGGGACTCGTCGCGGTTGGCGGCCCCAACCCAGGAAATGACCTGCGCTCCCTGCTCCATCGTATGCTCTCCGATTTGTACCGTCTCCGCGGCTTTGCGTCCGATCGCGATGATCGGCGGGTAATAGCGCAGTACTTCTTCTATAAAGGAAGGTATGAGGTCCGGCGCTTGATACAACTGCTCCTGCAGCTCCGGTCTTTCGGTCAGCACACGCACGCCATTCGTGATCAGGTTCGTCGTCGTTTCGTTTCCGGCAGCCAGCAGCAGCACGCAGAAGCTGATAATATCCCTTTCCGACAGCTTCTCTCCTTCGATTTCAGCATTCAGCAGCGCAGTTACGAGATCTTCCTGCGGCTCTGCAGCCCGCTGCGCCATAATTCCCTTAAAATACTCGGACAGCTCTCCCATCGCTTTCATCCGCTTGTCGGTAATCCGCTGGAATGCTTCGTCGGTGAGGTCGTCGGCACTTTCCACGAGAATATCCGACCAGTGCTTGAACTTGTTCCGGTCTTCCTTCGGAGCACCCAGCAGTTCCGCAATGACGATGACCGGCAGCGGAGTCGCGAATTCGCCGGAAATGTCCATGGCCCCATCCGTTACCGAATCGAGCAGCTGCTCGGCGATGGACTGGATACGGGGGGTCAGCTCTTGAATCGCCTTGGGCGTAAACGCTTTGCTGACCAGGTCGCGCATTTGCTTATGCTTGGGCGGATCCATAAACAGAATGGAGCCGCCTGCGCCTGCTCCACGCTCGGAGGAAAATGTTTTCGGGTCCTTCAAAATGCGCTGCACATCCTCATAGCGGAAGACGTCCCAGCAGTTTCGGCTGCTGTCGTAGCGCACTGGCGTTTCTTGTCTAAGCTGGCGGAGAATATCAAAGGGATATAACATTCGGTCCGGGGTCGAAACCTCGGCCATGTTCAGCATGTTGGCGTATTTTTCCTGGATCATCGAGTTCAAATCCTTTCCTCAAGTATTGTGCAATCGTGTGCAGATTCTGCTGCATATACTTCTGCAGGTTTTTCTGAAGGCCGTCGTTCACGATGTTTGGCAGCTTGCAAACAACGGTCTAAAAAAATGATAGCACGATTCAAATGGGAGTCTCGACTTACCCAGGATGTATTTTTGGGAGGTACTAAAGCATTACATGCAGCTCTATTCGCACGGATGATCCGGTTGCAGACACGGCCAAAAGGGCCATATAGTTTGTGTTACCCAAAAAAACAGAGTCCGGAAGAATCAATTTCCCCGTGAAGCCCTTTTTGCCGGCATCCAGGGGACCGATATCATCGATCCCTAAGTCTTGTTCAGACGCGTTGCCGAAAACGCCTGACGGTACTCCGTCGGAGTAACGCCGGAGAGACGCTTGAACCATTTAATAAACTGCTTGTCGTCTTCGATGCCGACCCTGTCCGCAATTTCCTTGATATGCAGCTTGCTCGACACAAGCAGCTCCCTTGCCGCTTCCAGCCGGATCCGGTGAATATAATCCCTGAGCCCCGTACCGAATCTCTGCTTGAACATCCGCGACAAATAGTTGCGGTTATACCCCATGTGCATCGCGACCCGGTCGACGGACATATGCCTCTCGAGGGCATGCAGCCTGGTCCATTCCAGCAGCTCCGACAGCCGGGGGTCCATCGCTTCGGATGCGCCCGCATCCTGCAGCTGCTCCGCCAATTCAATCAGCAGCGACGTCAGGAAATAGTCCCCCGCCTGCTTCAGCCGGTATCCCCCGCTCGCCGCGTGCAGAAGCTGCCTGGCCAAAATGTGAACGCGGCTCGGTTCCGGACAGTGTGCATAATGAGGTATGGCCCCGTCCGGCTCTCCGCCCGTCTCCGGAGGAAGCAAAAAATGAAACCAGTAAAACGAAACGCCGGGGGAAGACAGCCTGTATCCGCGATGCTTCTCCCCAGGCCGCAGCAGCAGCATGTCCCCTGCCTTCACTTCGTACAGCTGGCCGCCGGCTTCGAGAAAGACCACCCCCGCAACACCGATAATCAGCTCATAATCGGAAATGGTCCGTTCCATATGGGACCAATCCTCATCGCTGACAAATTGTCCACCCATCTGGAGCTTGTAAGGTTGTTGTAGATAAATAGGCAGCATGACAATCCTCCTGCTCGTCTGTAAAAATCAATTTAGTGGGCTAATGACACTTTTTATGCACGTTCCACTACCGACAATCCTTGGCTTGATTCGATATGATAAAGCTGCAGATGATGATGTTAGGAGTGAACGAAAACTTGTCTACCAAAAATGCGCCAACCCATCCACAGCCGCTTGATTTGAAATCCGTCCGCATCACCGACTCCTATTGGTCCAATCATGTGGATCTTATCAAGCATACCGTGATTCCCTACCAGTGGGAAGCCCTGAATGACCGTGTTCCCGATGCCGAACCCAGCCATGCGATCCGCAACTTCCGGATTGCCGCAGGACTCGAGGAAGGAAGCTTTGCCGGATTCGTGTTTCAGGACACCGACCTGTATAAATGGCTGGAAGCGGTCGGGTATTCGCTCGCCCAATCCCCAGACTCCGATCTGGAAAAAGTCGCCGATGAAGCGATCAATCTGATCGGAGCCGCACAGCAGGAAGATGGTTACCTGAACACATACTTTACGATTGACAAGCTCGACCAGCGCTGGACCAATCTGATGGACTGCCACGAAATGTATACGGCCGGACACCTGATCGAAGCAGCGGTCGCCTATTTTTACGGAACAGGCAAAACCAAGCTTCTCGACATTGCGCGCAAGATTGCCGACCATATCGATGACCGTTTTGGGCCGGAAGAAGGCAAAATCCGGGGTTACGACGGTCACCAGGAAATTGAGCTTGCCCTGGTCAAGCTGTACCATGCTACAGGCGAAGTTAGATACCTGAATCTAGCCGGCTTTTTGATCGATGAACGCGGGCAGGAGCCGAATTTCTTTGAGGAGGAATTTGAACGGCGGGGCCGGATTTCGCACTGGGCACCCGGGGTCGTTCAGAAGGGGCCTGTAAATCTTGCCTACCACCAGGCGCATAAGCCGGTGCGGGAACACGAGATGGCGACAGGCCATGCGGTAAGAGCCGTCTATATGTATACGGCCATGGCCGACCTGGCCCTGCTTAAGGGAGACAACGCTTTGCTGGAAGCCTGCCGCCGCTTGTGGGACAACATTGTGCAGAAGCAAATGTATGTCACAGGCAGTATCGGATCCACGCATCACGGTGAGGCTTTTACGTTTGATTACGACCTGCCGAACGACACAAACTACAGTGAGACCTGCGCATCGATCGGCCTGATCTTTTTCGCCCAGCGGCTGCTTCAGAATGAAGTGAAGGGCGAATACGCCGATGTGATGGAGCGTGCGCTGTATAACACCGTAACCGCAGGGATTGCCGGCGACGGCAAGCATTATTTTTACGTGAACCCGATGGAAGTGTGGCCGGCGGCCAGCGAAGGCAATCCCGGCAAGCGCCACATCAAGCCAGTTCGGCAAAAATGGTACGGTTGCGCCTGCTGCCCGCCTAACGTCTCCCGCCTCCTGTCCTCGCTCGGTCAATACATTTATTCGGCGAGCGACGAGGCACTCTTCGTGCACCTGTATATCGGCAGCCAGATCAGCCACCAGGCGGCCGGCCGCAGCGTTCAGCTGGACATGGAGAGCCGTTTGCCTTGGGAGGGCCAGGTTCGCCTGAACGTGCAGGAAGCGGATGGCGCGGGTGACTTCACGATCGCACTTCGGCTTCCCGGCTGGTCTGCTGCAAGCGCGATCCGCGTGAATGGTCAGCCTGCCCAGTACGAGCTGCGTGACGGCTATGCCTATATTCGCCGGGACTGGCAGGCCGGTGACGCAGTTGAGCTTGAGCTCGATATGCAGCCGCGGCGGATCTACGCCCACCCGAACCTGCGTGCCAGCAGCGGAAAGGTTGCGCTGCAGCGCGGCCCGCTCGTCTACTGCCTGGAGGAGACCGACAACGGAGCCCCCCTCGCTTCTCTAAGTCTGCCGGCAGATGCCGAGCTGCAGGTCGTCATGGACGAATGGCGCGGCGGCGGCGCCGTGATCGAGGCGGATGGCCTTCGCACCGGCACGCCGGCGGAAGCGCCGAACGATCTCTATAGCACGGCGCGGCCGCAGCTGGAACAGCAGCGCCTCCGGGCCGTCCCATATACGCTATGGGGCAACCGGGAGCCTGGCGAAATGACGGTTTGGATTCGCGAAAGCTGATGTTAATCAACATGCCGCAAGAAGGCAATGCAGCACAAAAAACGCTCCAGATACGAATCTGGGGCGTTTTTTTCTTTTATATATCGTTTCCTGAATGGGTGAAAAACATCGTTAAGCCAAACTCGCGGCAAGTTTGTCGAGAGACTGGTTCATGCCCGTAACCGCGTTGTCGGCCATTGGACCCGGGCTCCAGTTGGACTCCCTGATGATCAGCTCGGTTTGATCGCCCTTCGAGACGAATTCAATGACGAAATCGACCACAGCCGGGAAGTCCTCCGGCATGCCGACATCGGAAGGCTTAACTGCGTTTCCTTCCGCATCGGACAGAACCTGCGTAAATTCAAGGCGCTGCTGCGGAACGATTCGTTTGTACACACCCGCGGAGTAATAATCCTGCCCGCCGAAGGATTCCGGCGCGCGCATGCAGAACAGGTAGCTCCCCCCTTCGCGAAGATCGATCTTGCACGACGGCGAGCTGAAATGGGCAGGCCCCCACCATTTCATAACCAGGCTCGGATCCGTCCAGGCATCCCAGACCAAATCGACCGGATAATCAAACACACGGGTAATGACGAGCTCCTGCTTGCTGGCATTAAGATTCATTTATTCATTCTCCTTTATTTTCATGATTCGCCTGATTGGCTTTTCGTTTGGCCATCTCTTCAGCGAGCACGCGGTCCATGGCATTGAGCCTTCCATCCCACTGCTGCCGGATGGCTTGCGCCCAATGCTCGAGTTCTTTGACCGGATCGATGTTCAATGAGTAAATGCGCTGCTGCGCCCTTTTCTCAACCCGGACGAGCTGTGTTTCCCGAAGGATTTTCAAATGCTGGGAAATGGCCTGCGGGCTTACATCAAAACGTTCGTAGATCTGTGTGGCGGATAGTTCGGGATTCCCGGCCAGCAATTCGAGGATGCCGCGACGTGTTGGATCTGCCAGAGCGGAAAACGTATCATTTGCCATAAGATGAGGCTGTCTCCCCTCCCTCTTCTCGAATCCGCCCTGCGGCGGTCTGCCCCTGTGTTGAGCTAAGCTTCGTGCTTAGTTTGTTTATGTAGTTATCTGGGCTGTTAAGTTGGTGAACCCAAGGATCATCTGGTAAAAGATGGTTCAACGATCTCTGTTGTTATAATAAACCATTCGCTTAATAAAGTAAACGCTTAAATAAATATAATTGACCTTCGCTAATCCCAGTCCTGTTCCCTTGAAAACGGGTCGTTTGATAAGAGAAAAAGCCTGGATATCCAGGCTTTCAATCTACGTACCTTGTAGTTATTTTCTCAGAATAGGGGCATTCTACAGTTCGCCTTGGCAACGAAAATACTCGATAATAAATGAGCGAAACAAGTCGGCGGAAGGAGGAAGCTTCCGGTCCTCGATCCAGGCCAATCCAATTTCCCTCCGGCAGTAGGGCTCCGTCACGCGCAGCCGCTTGACCTTTCCATGTTCAATACCCGAAAAAGCCGGGATGATCGTAACTCCAAGTCCAGCGGAGACAAGCCCTGCGGCCGTCATAATATCGTCGCCCTCAAATCGGATGTTCGGCTCAAAACCGGCTTCACCGCAAAACCGTTCCATCAGCGTCCGGACGCCATAACCCGGTTTAAAGGATATAAACGGTTCGCCGGCTACCTCTTCCAGCCGGATGGACTCACGCTTTGCAAGCCGGTGATCCGCAGGCACGTAGACGTACATTTCTTCCTCAACAAGTTTGTGCCAGACGACACCAGGTTCTTCGCCGAACGGACCGATGATGCACAGGTCCACCTCGCTTCGCAGCAATTGCGGCAGAATAACCGTCGTCGGGTTTTGATACAATGCGAATTCAACGTCCGGATATTTGCGGTTAAAGCTTGCGATAACTTCCGGAAGCATGTGAACGCCGAACGACATCAAAAATGCAATCGAGACCTTGCCAGCAAACGGATCGTGGAACTGCCGGATCTCCTCGATCCCATCCTCAATCTCCTGCATAGCCCGCTCTACCCTAGCCAAAAACAGCTTCCCCGTTTCATTCAGCTGAACGGATCGGCCATGCCGGTCAAACAGCTGTACCCCCAGCTCTTTTTCCAGCTTCGTCATCGATCGGCTCAGCGCCGGCTGGGAAATGGCCAGCTGCTCCGCCGATTTGATGAAATGCTCCAGCCTGGCCACGACGCGGAAATACTCAAGCTGCTGCCATTCCATGATTGCCTGCCCTCTTTCCAAACCCTCATAACCCATAGGCATTAATTTGATAATTTTAATTCATTATACAACATAAGCAAACCAGGCGTATACTTAGGGGCGTCACCGAAAGAGTAGTTTACAGAACTTAACAAAGTGAGGCGTTCGTCGTGCAGTACATTCAAATCGGTACCCGTGCCTATTTCCGGGTACTGGTCAGCATGCTGCTGGGCAGTCTGGTCACCTTTGCGATCCTGTACAGCCCGCAGCCTTTGATCGGCACGTTTGCGAAGGAATTCCACGTATCTCCTTCCAGTGCCAGCTTCATCATTTCTTTCTCAACGATTACATTAGCGGTCACCATGCTGTTTGTCTCCCTGCTGTCCAATGCCTGGGGGCGCAGAGGCGTCATGAGCGTGTCGCTGTTCGTTACATCTGTGCTGGCTATGGCATCTTCGTTCAGCACAAACTTTCATCTGCTGCTGGCTGCCAGGCTGCTCGAAGGCGTCAGCCTTGCAGGCTTTCCCGCCATCGCCATGACTTATCTCAACGAGGAGATCGAACCGCGCAGCATCGGGCAGGTCATGGGATTCTACGTGGCAGGCACTGCGGTAGGCGGTTTTGCCGGAAGGGTCATCATCAGTCTGATCACCGATTTTTTCAATTGGCATATTGCGATGTTTGTCCTAGGCTTGGTCAGCCTTCTATGCAGTGTGATGTTTTGGCTCTACCTGCCCAAATCAAACCACTTCAAATCGGTCAGCATTTCAATGCACCACTGGGCCGACGGCTTCCGGAACGGATTTGCAAACACGCGGCTCCTGTGCCTGTACCTGATCGGTTTTCTGCTGCTTGGCGCGTACGTTACGCTGTTTAACTATATCGACTTCCCGCTGTCCCAGCCGCCTTATGAGCTGAGCCAAACGTTGATCGGATGCCTGTTCGTCTTCCAGCTGATCGGCTCCTGGTCCTCCGTCTGGTTCGGTAAGCTGGCTGACCGTTATTCACGTGCCGGCTTGATTGCCAGCGGCCTGGGCATGCTTCTTGTCGGTGCCCTGCTCATGCTGGCAGGCAACGTGGTCTTTATGATCGCAGGCATGATTCTGTTCGCATGCGGCTTCTTCGCGGGTCACACCGTTGCCAGCGGCTGGGTGGGCAAAGCCGCACCGATGCGCTATAAAGCTTACGCTTCATCCCTTTACCTGCTCTTCTACTACACGGGGTCCAGTCTGGTGGGCTGGTCCGGCGGATTCTTCCTGTCCGGCTTCGGATGGAACGGGGTGATCGGGATGATCATCGCGTTAATTGTAGTCACCGCGCTGCTGCTTTTGTACGTAAGCAGGTCTTCCCGGCAGGAGCGGCACGGCAGCGAAGCCAAGCCAACTGCTCTGTAATGAAACCAGCTGTTTTGTAATCAAACCCAACCGATTGTAATGAAAACGGCATGCCTCCTATGTAGACCATGGGAGAGCATGCCGTTATTTTTATGATAGGGCCGCGATCTTGCTTACGGATTCCAATTTATCCCCTGGACCGGAAGGCCGATTCGTTTCAAGACGTCGGAGCTTACAAAAAGCCGGTCCGCGATCATCATGCTTTCAGCAGCCGTGACCGTCTCGGTTCCTCCCGGACCTTTTAGCGTAAAAGAACTGCTGTTTACCTTCCCAGCCACCTTCTGCTGTATCACTTCCAGACCTGCCTGCTCCATCAGTTCCCGTACCGGAATCATCGAGAGTCCGTTTTGAATAAAGGCAAAACTGAGATATACCACCTTGCCGCCAATAGTGGCTCTTGCAGTGATCTGATCACGAATTTGAATGGGTGTCACAGGCAAGTTTTGTGGTTGTAAATCGGCAGGGGGCTTGGTCGATGCGTTTGGCCGAGGCGCAGCGTCTTCCTTTTCCGACAAAAGACGGTTAAATTCCTGCCAATCATCTTCCGTTGCCGGACGTATTTTTCCATCGGCCAACGTAATCACTGCGATAGGGCGGCCCGGCTTGTTATAGTTGACGAGCAGACGCCCGCTAGGTGGATCATAATAGTCGAGGCTTGCATAGACCAAGTGCTTCATGAGCCCCGAAACAGGATCATAAATCAATAACTCATTCATTTTAGCCGTGTTACTGTACTGTTGAACGAGAACCTTACCATTCGGCACCGGGTAATATAGCGGCCGATGCCAGGTACGTCCAACCTCGCGGACCACGCCATCCTCTGTTCGTTGGAGCAGAATGTACTCGGATGAATACCAATAGCCATTGGTATCCTGCCGAGTGTAGTAATTTTTCATGAAATGTAGCCCGTAACGATTGTCGTCACTGCCCATCCAATAAACCCCTGTGGTTGCTACTTCGTTGGATGGATTGTATAACGTAGAGAAGAGTTCACTGAGTCCCTCGCCAAACCCGTATCTCCATAATTTGATCGCACCCAGTTCATAATCCCAATTGACAGATACCCCCTCTTCAAGTGAATGCCATTGACCATCTGCATCCTGATATATCGTTCGTTCGTATGAACGCTCCTCATCAAAAGTATGCGCATTGTAATAAGAACGTCCTGTCGACTTATCAAAAAATATAGGATCGAACTCCCATGTGAACGTTTCTTTCGACTGCATCTTGGTTGGCTGATCTGCGCTCGCCGGCAGTTTCTCGATTGTCTGATATTTATCCTGAGCCGCAGGTGCCTCCTCCGCCTGTACGCTGGGGCTTGACGCCACCGCCGTACCCGCCGCAGTCAGCAGCGCTGCAAACAACAACGAGGCCTTCCTCTTGTGCTTCTTGTTCACCGTTGATTTTCTCCTTTCACTATGTAATTCCTAGTTTTTCGGTTTGAGTAACCATTAGATGGATCTATGATCAACCCCTTTTTCCAAAGATGTGCCAATCTCCAAATCCTCCCTAATCTAATTAGGGATTCCAATTCACCCCCTGCACCGGCAACCCAATCCGCTTCAAGATATCAGAGCCAATAAAAAGCTGGCCGCCGATCATCATAGGGTCAGTCGGCGTTAAACTTACGCTCCCCCCAGGTCCTTTCAAGGTAAAAGATGTGCCCCCCGCTTTTCCAGACACCTTCGTTTGCTTAACCTCCAGGCCTGTCTGTTCCGCCATTTCACGAACAGGGAACAGAGTCCGGCCGTTTTGGACAAAAGCAAAGGATAAATTCACCGCACGACCGCCAATCGCAGCTCGGACCAAGATTTGATCTTGAGATTGGACCGATGTCACCGGCAAATCCTGTGGCTGCAAATCAGCTGGAGGCGCAGTGGCAGGGTCCGGCCACGGAAGGTGGCTGCCTTCGGCCAAGCTAATGCTGCTAAACGCTTTCCAATCCTGTTCCGTCGCCGGGCGCTGCTTACCGTCGGTTAGCGTATACACGATGCTTGGATTTCCCGTTTTATTGAGGGTGATGAGAAGCCGCCCCCCTTTTGCGTCATAGTATTCTGGTCGACCATATGTCAGGTGCTTCTTCTTCCCCGTTTCGGTGTTGATGATCAGTATTTCATCCGGTTTATGTGGAACGCTGTACTGGACCGCAAGCGCATTTCCGTCCGGCATCGCCTTAAAACGCAGACGGTTAGGCACGCGCTCGATCTCGCGGATCACTCCGGAACGGGTTCGAAGAAGCAGGCTGAAATCGGAAGCAGTATACTCCTTTCCCTGCGCGTCCTGCCGCTTGTAATAGTTTTTTACGTAACGAAATCCATGTTGGAGGTCCGAGCCGCCTGCAAAATATACCCCTCTCGTCGCAGTCTCCTTGGATGGGTCATATACGGTCGAGTAAAGCCCTTCCATAGGATCGCCGTATTTCGTCCTGTCCACGACCGATGTTTCCAAAGTGTAGTCCCGATGTATCGTTACGCCTTCTGCAAACCCATGCCACTCCCCCTTCGGATCAAGATAGATGGTGCGACTGCTCATTTGGTCGGCGGTGGCGGAGTAGTAGGAATAACCGGTTGCCTGATCATAAAACGAACGGCTAAATTTCCATTTGATTGCCGCCTTCTGGGCAGGTACCTGCGCCGCCTGTCCAGTTGCGGATGGGTTCTGAATGCTCAGAGCCTGAGCCGGAACTGCTAAATCCTCTGCCGCCACAAGCGGGCTGGGTATCACCGTGGCTCCCAAAATCGTCAGCATCACGGCAGACCGTGCTACGGTGCCAAAGCCGTTCTTTTTATCCATAACTATTTCATCTCCCTGCCCCTGGTATCAAATATGTATCATCTTTTTCCGGTTTTCGATCCGGATCGAACTACATGTTTAACGCTTTTTCGTTTGGGAAAGTTGCCGATTTTTGCAAACACTGGTAACCTCGCCGCTAAACGCTAAAAGATTCAGATACGTTCAGAAAAGGAAAAGGAGCCTGCGCTTGCTCGCAGGCTCCTTATTTGACGTCGCTTAGCACGACTATTCATTTCGATATCCTTCTATCTCAGCGTTTTCACCCACTTCAGCAGCACCGCTGCCTGATCCTCCGTCAGCTTTTTGCCGCTTTGGGCGGTAACCTCCTGCTCGAACGCGGACAGCTGTCCCTGCACCGCTTGAGCCTGATCACGTCCGGCCGAAGCCTTGGCCGCCAGCAGCTTTGCGTTCAGCGACTGAGCAAAGTCGGCATACGCAGGCAGGAACGAACGCACAAGCGTGCCCAGACTGTCGTACGTTGCCGTAACGCCGAATGAAAACTCCTTTGTGCTTTCATTGCCTGCGGCATCTTTTGCCGAAGCCGTGATCACATTGGTGCCAGGCTCCAGCTCATATGCGGGTCGGTCTGTCCCGATGCACGGTTCCGATGCGACACCGGATAAGCTGTCGGATGCCGCGCACTGAATGGACACCTTCTGATCTACCGTATAGGCTGCTTCCCCGGTAAACGTGATTTCAGGTGCCGTTTTATCGATCTTGACCGTAAGCTCCCGCGCATCCTCCTTGTTGCCGGCCTGGTCCTCGGCCGAATAGGTCACCGTGGTGACTCCTTCGGAAGTCACGTTGAAGGATGCGGTTGCTCCTTCTACTCGAACCGGTTCAAGCGAACCCGCTCCGCTGGCAGCATAGGTTATGGCGGCCACGCCGCTGCCCTCGTCCTCCGCCTGGATTTGCACGGATGCGTCACGGTTCAGCCAGCCGCTCTCACCTGCTGCGGGAGAGACTTCGGCCGCAGATACCGGCGCTACTTGATCCGCCGGTTCATGCTTCCCTTCAACGGACAGGGAGAAGTCGTCATAATATGCCGACGCCATGTTGTAGCGGCTGACCACTGCGATCAAGCGGGCGTAGGCCGCATTGTTGGGAGCCGTGCCGTTCAGCGTCACAGTCTGCCACTGGGCCAGCCGGCTCTCGTCCAGATGGATCTCCTGCGTTGCCAGCGTTTGATTGCTGCTGTCAAAGAAGCGCAGCATCGTTCCCGGCTGTCCCGACTCGATATACACCTGGACTTTGGACGTGTATTTCTTGCCAGGTTCAACGGTGATCTTATCGCTCTGCAAGGCAACGGATCCCGTACGGGTTTTATCCGTCAGCTTCAGGCTGGCACTGCCGGAGGAGCTCCGGTCCGTGCTGTCCGCGTAGCTCAAATCGGAACCGGTGGCAAACAAAGACGTCCAACCTGGGATCGTAGCGCCATTCACGGCATCCTCAAATCCTGGATTTTTAACCGGAAGCGGAATGCCAGGTGGCTGCTCGACAATTTCCCCATCGACCTCAATCCGGTACATGATCGTATTCGTGGCATTGTCCGTAAAGTAGATGTTGCCGTCCTTGCCGAGCTCGAACCGGGCGGCATTGGTAATCGTGCGCGATTCCAGCGTTTGCGGATCAATGACCGTCAGTTTGTTGTTGAACAAAACGTACATCAGGCCGTCTTCCGACCAGCGGATCATGTGATGAGCCCACTGCGTATAGCTAACGCCAGACTGCACTTTTTTGCTCTTGACAACCTGATACGTATTGGGATCCAGCGCAAACACGTATTCATACGCCGCGCCCCAAATCAGTCCGTCCGGACCTACGCTCAAATCCCCGATAAATACCGGTTTATCGAGTCCGGCAATCCGCAGTGGGAATTCCGTGATCTTCTGCTCGGTCTGGGTGTCCCATACGAATATTTTCGCTTCATCCGCCGATGGCTCCGAGCCCAATCCCCCGCGAATCGTCGTTGATCCGAACAATTTGCCGTCTTTATAGGCAAGGCTCAGGACGCTTTGATCCTGCACGACGTTGCGGTGAACGCGGCTTTCTCCCGTAGCGGGATCATATACCGTAACCGATCCGCCAAGCGTACCGTATCCCGGAATGGTCGCTACATAGAGCTTGCCGCCTCCCGATGTCATATTCACCAGGCGTTCCTGCCCATTCTCCAGGACAAACGTCTTCTTCGGATTATCGGTTCCCGGCGGCTGGGTCATGTCGTATTCGAACAGCGCTCCTTCAGGATAGACGCCCATATACATTTTATCGCCGAGCGGATACACGCTGTCCGCCTGACCGATGGAGAATGCCGAGGAAGTCAGGGTATTCGGGTCGATAATCGAACCCCGGCTCGTTTGTACCCCGGTGACGAACAGTTTCCCGTCCGGAGCGGACTGGATCCGGTTCACCACGCCCGGCAATCCCGGAACGACGGATGGCATCAGGTGCACTTGCTTGGTCTCGATGTTCATGATCGCCACTCCGCCGTCATAGCGGACGGTAACCAGGTTTTTACCCGGGAGGTCGGGGTTGTTCGGAAACTCTACCCAATCGGCTCCCCGGAATCCGCTATTATACTCCATTCCTGTTTCGCTGACTTCATGCGTGGCAAGATCGAAGGTCTTCAATTTTTTGTCGGACATAAAATAAATTTTGCCGTCCAAGGAATCGGTCTCGTGCAGTCCGGTCACGTTGTCCAGCACCGTATCGAGCCAGGAACCGGTTTGTGTATCATAAATGTACGCCGGACCCGGTACACCGCTGCCATCCGTATAACGGGCGAACAGGTAGCGGTTGTCGATGGTGTCCAAATCGTATACCGTATCGTCCCCTTCCGGAACATTCAGTGACGCGGCAATGTCCGTCTTCTCGCCGGTCTCCAAGTTAACGCGGACAATCTGATGATGTGCCGTTCCCGCATAAATGTTACCGCCCTGATATGCGATGGAGCGGACATATTCTTGGGCAATGTTACCGATCACGCGGCCATAGTCCTTGGTTTGGCCGGTGGCTGGATCGTACTGAATCACCTTGCCTCCAGGATAAGTACCGACGTATACCCGGCCCGCCTCATCCGTTGTGATGCAGATCGGCCATGATTCGCCGGCAAAGGAGGCAGCCTGTTCCACGGTATGCGTCACCGGAGAATATTTCCACAACCTGGCCCCGCTGCCGTCGGCCGCGACGTACAGCGTGCCGTCCGGCGCAACCGTATGCGCCCATGAGCTCTCCGAGGGCGGGATCGGAATGCTGCGCAGCAGCTTGTAATCCTCCAGGTCAATGACATTCAGCTGGCCCGGCTTCCCTTTAGACACGGTATACATGACCGGCCGTCCCTCTTCATAGCCTACGGTCCCGTTAAAAATCGAAACGGTGTAGTTCAGCGGCGGCAGCAGCTCTTCCGGGCTGCCATACACTTTCTGCGACAGACGGCTGTCTTCCGCCTTTGCCGTGCCGCTGCCTCCCCATCCAGTCCAGCCTGTTAACAGTACAACACATGCCAATAGTGCAAACCATGACTTCCGCATTCACACATCCTCCTTTAGGATTCGTATTCGAGAATCGTTCCCAGACAATCCGTAGGATTCAAATAGTTGGCGTAAGCCGCTTCCGCTTCACCTAGCGGGTAGCGGTGCGATATGAGCGGCAGTACCGATATCCGTCCTTCTGCGAGGAGGCGGACGTATTCCGCAACGTTTCTGCCCTCGGTCCACCGAACATAACCGATCGGATAATCCCGGTTATCCTTCTCGTATCCGCTGTCATATCTGCCGGGCCCGCCAGCCCGGGAGATGAGCACCTGCGCCTCCTTGCCGAACATCTGACCACGGGAAAACGTAGTGGTCAAGTCGCCGACAACCACGATATTGCCGCGGTCGCGAATCCAGGTGAGCGACCGGTTGATCAGCTCCTCCCCCGGCCCCCCTGCGCACAGGATGACACTGTCCGCCCCATGGCCGTCCGTGAGGATCTGCAGCTGCTCCTCAAGCTGTTCATACTGGTTATACGCATGACGGATTCCTTGTTCCTGCAGCATCAGTACGCGCTGCGCGTTCAAATCGAGCGCTGCGACGCGAACTGCAGCCGCTGAAGCGATTTGGGCAATGATCTGGCCCAGAATGCCAAGTCCCACGACCACCGCCGACTCCCCGAACCGCAGATCCGCCGTCCGCAGGGCATGAATGGCTATCGCCCCAAGACCCGCAAAAGCGGCTTCCTCCGGCAGGACGTGGTCCGGTACCGCGGCCACCAAATTGGACGGAACCGTGAGACGTTCCGCATGCCGGACGTAAGGGGCTCCATAGCACGCCACCCTTTGACCGGGCAGCAGGCCGGTCACGCCTTCGCCGATTTTCTCGACGATGCCGGCCGCGCTGTACCCGAGCAGGGACGGATGATCGCCTCCCTTTTTCAGAAAAGACAGCTCCGTGCCGGGACTAATGGCCGAATATTCGGTCCGGATCCGGACATGCCCCCTCTCCAGAGGCGGGTCTTCCGTATCCGTGACTACAATGCTTCCTCGTAATGCTGCGACGGCTTTCATGACGATGGTTCGCTCCTTCTACCCCTCCCCCGCCATTTTCCGGTATTCGCTGGGGGAGATGCCGTAGTATTTTTTGAACGTCGTGGTAAAGGTTGACGCGTTCATGTACCCCGTCTTTTCCCCGATTTCCGATATGTTGTAATCGGTGTTCTTCAGAAATTCGCGGGCATGCGCCAGCCGCACCTTGTTCAGGTATTCGACGTAGTTGATGCCGAACGTTTTCTTGAAATAATTCGAAAAGTATTTCGGGCTCGTATCCAGCACCTCCGCCATATGGTCGAGGTACAGGTTGTTCATATAATGAAGTTCGATGTACTGCGAAATAAAGGCAGGATTCAGCTTGCTTTTCGGCTCGCCGCCGCGGCTACCGGCAACCTTCTTCACCACTTCCAGGAGCGCCTCCGTGATTTCGCGGTGATCATATGCCTGCTCTACCCGCCGGATGAACCGGGACTCCAGCTGCATCAGTTCCTGATCGCCTTCCGCCGTAGCTTTGGCCGGCTTGATCAGATAGAGGAACATGCTTTTGGCCACATGGGCCAGATGGTAATGATGAATGTTCCGGCGTGCATTTTCGTGAATAATGTCCGTCACGATTTGGATGCTCTCCTCGGTCAGTCCGGCCGTCAGGCAGCGGGCCAAATGGTCCATTTTCTCCAGTGGAAAATAAACGTCACCCCCATACTGTACCGCCGCGGTATCGATCACGGACTGCGCCTCATCCTGTACGTTCCGGTAGAGCATCCCGTTCAAGATGTCCTGATAAGCGGACAGAAGATTCGGGACATGAGCTTCATAATCCTTGCTGACAAAGGAACGGAGCACATACCCAGGCAGCACATCGCGGTTCGCTTCCTGAATGAAGGCAGCCCAGCCGGATATCACCGTCTGCCGGTCGCCGCCCTGCGGTATGCCCAGCAGGATAAGAAACTGCATCTCCCGCTGGTGAAACACTGACGTATAGCCCGTACCCGCCATGCTGCCAAGCTCCTTGCGCAGCAGCTCAGTCATTTGCCGGGGCTCCATCGCCGGATGAGAACGATCTCCCTTCTGGGAAAGCCTCAACTCAAGGGATGCCATCACAAAGCTGCGGTCCCGGAAGAAAAACGGCTCATACTTCAGCACATCCCGCGCGATATCACTGGAGCGTTGGCTTTCCAGCACCCGGAAGAACGCGTTCCTGCACATATCGGCCTCGACTCTCTCCATCCGCTGCCTTAGCGCTTCGTTCTCGCGCTGGACTTTGACAATGCCGCTGTAGATTTTCCGAAAGTCATTCCCTTTGACGCGGCCCTCTCCGAACAGCTGAAGAATGCCTTTGACCGGCAGGTACAGATAGACGCTGAGCAGCCCCGACAGCAGCACCGCGCTTACAATGGCGATCACCATAATGATCCGGCTGCCGCTGGCCACGGTATCGATATTCTGGAATTGATAAGGCATCTTATCAATGTAAATGAAATCGTTGTAATCCGACTGGTACACATGATACTCGAAGTCACCGCGGGTCAGCGAGTCTTCCTGGGACGGGTTAAAATAGACGTCGTTCAGCACTTCGACCAGGTCCCAGTTTTTTTCCGTGCTGAGCACGATTTTCCGGTCGCCGTCCAGCACGATCATGGACGATCCCGGAATCATGGAGGACATGTTCACATGCTGCAGCAGCTTTTCCGCATTGATCAGGATGATCACGTTTTTATCCGACAGCTTGTATTTATTGCCGTCCATGACGGCGATGAGCTGCCGGCTTTGCGGTTTGGACCCTTCCGTCTGCATCATGTAATCGGAAGAAGGAAATACCGTAAACGGACGTTTGGATTTGGAAAAGCTGCGCCAGTACGAGGCATTGTACGTATCGTGCCTGTACTTGTTCTGGAAGAGCAGCTTCATGTCGCTCGTTCCATTAGCTGTAATGGCCAGATCCTGGTTGTCGTAAAAAACGATGACATCTTCGATATAATCGACGGAAGAAATCAGCGATGCCAGATTATCCTGAAGATTATAGACCTGCGCCATATCCATGCGGCCGCCGTCTCCGGATTTGACCGGATCAAACGGCAGTCCGTGGATCGTAAAAATCAGATTGTTGACCGTCGTAAAGCTGCTGTCGAACGCCTGGATGATATTTTTAACGACGAGCCGATTGTTTTGCGTGACTTTGTCATAGATGCCGGAAATGGATTTTTTGTAAACGACATAGCTTGATGCAGACATGATCATGATGACTAACAGCAGAGAGCAGAAGATTTGCAGTAGTCCCCGGTTTGCAAGCAGCCGATTCATTGGCGTCACCTCTCATGATGACAACTATTCCACATCCGTCCGCTTAACCCTTCTCGGAACCTAACATGACCCCTTTGGCAAAATACTTTTGGGCAAAAGGATAGATCAGCAGCACCGGAATCATCGACAGCACGATCGTGGCGTTTTTGACCGCCTGCGGCGCGAGGGCCGCCCGGTCCACGAGTCCGGCATCATTTTCGCTGTTGAAAATGAGCATATCGCGCAGGACCACCTGAAGCGGATACATCTCCTTGTCGTTCAAATAAATGAGCGGAAGGAAGAAGCTGTTCCAGTGGCCCATGAAAAAGAACAGGCCGATGGATGCCAGCGCCGGCTTGGAAAGCGGGATGACGATACTGAACAGAATCCGCGTCTCCGATGCGCCGTCTATAAGCGCCGCCTCACGGATTTGCGACGACATATTTTCATAGAAGCTCTTCAGAATGATCAGCTCCATCGTCCAGATCGCATTCGGCAGCACAAGCGACCAGACCGTATCCGTCAGTCCCAGCTTCTGAACGACAATGTATGTGGGGATAATGCCGGGATTCAGAAACATCGTGACAATGATCCCCAGCATGAACACCCTCCGCCCGAAGAAATTGGGCTGGGACAGCGGATACGCAGCCACCGCCGTAAACAGCAGATTGATGAAGGTACCCAATGCCGTATAGTAAATGGAATTCAGATAAGCTCTGGGAATCGTGTTGTTGCTCAGCACTTCTTTGTAGGCATCGAGATTAAAGCCTTTTGGAAAGAGGAACACCTTGCCCTGAATGACCGAAGCCGTGTCGCTGAACGAAATGACCGTGATGTAGAGCACCGGATAGAGCGTCGCAATCGCGATGCAGGCCAGGATCAGGGCGTTGACGATGCCGAAGACCGATATTTTGCGTTCTCCTACCATAGCCCTTTCCCTCCGATCTTCCGGCTGATTGCATTTGCGCCAAGGAGCATCGTCATGGCCACCAGCGCTTCAAACATGCCGACCGCGGCGGCATAGCTGTAATTGGATTCGAGCAGTCCTTTCCGGTACACGTATGTCGAGAAGACGTCGGCCACGTTGTAGGTCATCGGATTGTACAGCAGCAGCACCTTTTCGTAGCCGATTCGGATCATCGAGCCTGTTTTCAGGATGAACATAATGAGCATCGTCGGCATGAGACCGGGAATCGTAATGTGCCGGATCATGTGAAACCGGGATGCGCCATCAACACGGGCCGCTTCATACAGCGTCGGATTGATTCCCGCAATCGCGGCCAGGTAGATGATCGACTCGTAGCCGATCGTGCCCCAGATCTCGGAGATCACATAGATCGGACGGAACCAGCCGGGATCGACGAGAAAGTACTTTTTCTCAAAGCCGAACGCAGCCAGCAGCTGGTTGAGCAGTCCGTTCGTCGGCGACAGGAAATCGATGATCATGCTGCTGATAATGACGACTGACAAAAACGCCGGCAGGTAACTGAGCGTCTGCACCGATTTCTTGAACCATTTGGTCCGGACCTCGTTCAGCAGGATCGCCAGCAGAATCGGAAACGGGAAGCCGAAGATCAGCGTGTAAAATCCAAGCAGCAATGTATTGCGGAACAGCATCCAAAAGTCCTGATTGCTGAAAAATTTAATAAAATGCTTTAGGCCGACCCAATCGCTGCCCATCACGCCGGAGAATACGCTGTAGTCCTTAAAAGCAATAATCAAGCCGTACAGGGGACCGTAGCGAAAAATGATATAAAAGAGAATACACGGGATAAAGAGCAGCAGCAGTTCACGGTCCCGCCGGATGTGCTTCAGCGTTTCGGTCAAACGTCCCTTGTTCGGTTTCTTCATAAGTCTTCAAATCCTCATTGATTTATTTCGCCGCGTCGTAACGTTTTTGGGCATCGTTATAAATTTTCATCAGGTCGTCCAGGCCCTGCTTGGCGATTTGCTTCTTGAAATTTTCGAACTGTGCGTCGCCGTAAGATTTATCCAGAATATATTTGGCGTTGAATTCCTCCGACGCTTTCTGAAGCGATGTTTGCAGCTCCGCCAGCGTCGAAATTTCGTCATCGGTGAAGTTCAGGATCGGATCCATCGGTTCTCTCTTGTCCTCTTTCATGATTTTGTCCTGGGCTTCCTGTTCTTTTTCGGAGAACTTATAGTACACGCTGCGTTTATCCGGTCTGAGGTAAGCTCCTTCCAGCCACATGCCGTAGCGGTCTTCCAACACGCCGATATCGACGAGTGGGAGATCCTTGAGCTCCGGATACACCGGACGGCCGTCCTGCCCCCATTCGAAGTTGACGCCCTCCACACCGACGGTCATCAGCTCGCCGCCCGAAGGACTGGTAAGGTAATCGAGCAGTTTAAGCGCCGCTTCCTTGTTCTTGTTATTGGCGACGGCAATGCTGAAGTCGGATACTTTCGGAAGGGTTCTGACATGGCCCGTTGGGCCGACCGGGTTAGCGTATCTTAAATCATAATCCGGATTTTTGTCCTTCACCTGGTTGTAGAACAAGTCGAGTCTGCCGATCCAATCCCAGGTGACAAACGATTTGTCGGTCGTCATCTTCGTCGTCCAGGAATCCTGCGTATCCGTCAGAAACTCGGGATCCATCAGCCCTTCGTTGTACAGCTTTTTCATAAAATCAAGCATATCCTTGTGCTCCGGCTGAACCGTCGCATATTTCCACGTTCCGTCCTTTTCGTCGTAATACGCCGGATAGTTGTCGCCATTACCGATGCCCCATCCGAAGGACCAATCTCTGAAGATGTTGGCCAGACCTTTGGAAGCATACGGATAAGAATCCGGGTAAATTTCCTTGAGCTTCTTCAGAGCCAGGTAGAATTCTTCTGTATTCGTCCATTCCTTGATGCCGTTCTTGTCAAAAATGTCTTTCCGGTACAGGAAGCCGTGATTGACATCCCGGTTAAGGTCGTAGATGGGCCACGTATAAATGTTGCCTTTTTCGTCGCCAAACGATTTAATGACCCAGTTGTTTTCCTGCAAATACAATTTGGAGAAGTTCGGCAGCATGTCGGCATATTCGTTGATCGCGACTACGCCTTTTTGCTGGCCGATTTTTTTCAGTTCAGCCGGCTTCAGCCCGATGAAAATGTCCGGAAGTTTGCCGGAGGCCACCACAACCTTCAATTTGTCCTGATACGTTTGCGGGGAATACGTTTGGAACTCGACCTTGATCCCCGTACGCTTCTCCAGCTCCTGGACGATCAGCTTGTCGTCGCCGATTTTGGCCGAGTTGCTCGACAACATAAATTTAATCGTCGTCGGCTTATCAACCAGCGGCAGCTTTAATCCGCCTGTGTCGCCATACTGCTCGGTGCTGCTTCCGGCTCCGGCGCCTCCGGTTGGTGCTGGTTCCGCTGACGATGCTGCTCCTTCATTGGAAGTTTTGCTTCCACCGCTGCAAGCGCTGAGTACGAAGATGAGCATCGTGACTGCCGCAACCATACTGATCCACTTCTTTGCCATATTCTTTCCTCCTTCATGTTTTGGGGCTCATCTTGTGGGTGTTACGATTTTCGGTGTTCGTGATTCACCGGTAATCCCATCATAAAAACGCTTCCACCTGCGGTAAACAGCGTGATTTCCTTGAGCTTGGAATTTACCGAACCATGAGCACCGAAATGGCTGAAAATGCTGCTGCATCAAGCTTTTGAGCGGTGTGGAAAATGCTAAATCGGTAGAAATATATCAAATTCTCCGCTTTCGGGATGTCAGGTTTTTATCATTTTCTACGCGTGATTGGATTTCGTTTCCAGCCACCTGTTCAGTTGCCCGCGGACAAAATCGTCGTCGTTCAAATGGGGATAATCTCGATAAATCCGGTCGATTTCTTCCGTCTGCCCTGGAGAAAGCGTCTCTTCCGGATTCAGGCACCAGATCCCTCGCATCAGCCCCTGCCTCCGCAGCACTTCGTGAATGCCCGGAATGCACCCGGCGAATTGGTGTGCGGGATCGAAAAATGCAGCATTGGCGTCGGTCACCTCCACATTCCGTCTCAGCCATTCTTCCGAAATGGTGCCTCCGCCGCGAACCCGCTTGATTTCCTCCAGCAGCTCTACGGCTTTCCGCGTCCATACCGCCCAATGGCCGAGCAATCCGCCGACAACCTTCTTCTCCACGAGCTCACCGTCCACCCGGAACCGGTAAGTCGTGAGTAGATCAACAATGATGTTGTCGTCGTTGCCCGTGTACAGGGCGATTTCGTCGCGGCGGCTGGAATAACAGACGGCCCGGACAACATCGAGGGTTTGATACCGGTTAAACGGCGCCATCTTGATGGCGACGACGTTGGGGATTTCGGCGAATTCCCGCCAGAAGTCGAAGCTGAACATTCGTCCGCCCACGGAGGGTTGGAGATAGAAGCCGATGACGGGTATCCTTAGAGCCACTTCCCGTGTGCGCTGCAGCAGCTCTTCCTCGCTCCAATTCGCTAGTCCTCCCATGCTGAGCAGACCTGCATCATAGCCGAGCTTCCGCGCGGTTTCCGCCTCCCTGAGCGCTTGGGCGGTCGGACCGCATATGCCAGCCACCAAAATGAAGGGACGCTGCAGCTGTGCGCGCTGGACTTCCTCGGCTGCCATCCGCAGGACAGGCTCGAACAAATCGACGCCAGGGTCCCGGATTTCAAACTGGGTGGAATGGACGCCTACGGCGATTCCTCCTGCGCCTGAATCTATATAGTAACGCGTCAATGCCCGCTGATGCCGCTCATCCAGCTTCCGGTTTTCATCCAGTGCCAGCGGGTGGGCCGGGATGACCAGACCGTCGTTCAGCGCTGCGGTTTGCTCTGCGGTTAGCGAATGCATCAGATTTTTCATATCAGAACTTCCCCTTTCTTTCTTGAAAATGCGTAGGTTTGCTCCATGTCGCCCCGCCCTGCTTCACCCAGTCCGCGATCCAGTCGATCATTTGCAGGAGGGATACCCGCGGATAGCCGAACAGCTGATGGGACTTCGACGCGTTGCTGAGCAGCGCAGTATCCGCTTCCGTCCCCGTAAACACCACTTCTTTGCCTAAACGGCGCGCCAACTCTTCCGCCGCCCAGCGGATCGACATCGTTTCCGGTCCCGTCACATTGATGATCTGCGGCGGGTTCGTGCATTGGGTCAGGCAGCGCAGCGCCATTTCGTTCGCATCCCCCTGCCAAATGACATTGGCGTAGCCCATCGTCACATCGACCGGCCTTCCTTCGTTGACGGACTTCGCCAGCTCCAACAGCACGCCGTACCGCATGTCGATCGCATAGTTCAGCCGGTAAATCGTCATCGGTGTACCGTACTGATGCGAGAAATACTCGAAGATCCGCTCCCTGCCGAGGCAGGACTGCGCATATTCGCCGACCGGTTCCGGCAGAGTATGCTCACTGGCTCCACCGCTGGCAACCGGGGTGAAGGGATACACGTTGCCCGAAGAAAACACAACGATCCTGGAATCACGGTATTTCTCGGCGACCCTGCCGGGCAAATAACTGTTCATCGCCCATGTAAAATACTCCCTTCCCGTCGTTCCGAATTTGTGTCCGGCCATGAAAATGACGTTCGGCACGTCGGGCAGCTGCTGGAGTTCCTGATCATTCAGCAAATCGCACGAAATCGTAGTCACTCCGGCATCCTCCAGTTCCTTGCGGGTCTCTTCATTCGAGAAGCGCGATACCCCGATGACCTTCTTGTTCATGCCCCCCATTCGTATCGCATTCGCGGCCAGTCGGGCCAGACTCGGACCCATTTTGCCACCAACGCCCAGCACGAGAATATCCCCGTCGACGGACATGAGGTCGGCAATGAGCGCTTCGGACGGCTGGGCCAGCCGTGCTTCCAATTCAGCTACATTTTTCATCCTTGTTCTTCCTCCCATTCAATCGTTTTCCACTTCATCATAAAGACTCGACCTATATAAAGACAAATCTTTTAATTGTCTTTATATTAGCGGGATTTGGGCGCAAAAAAAGCGATACAGGTTCATCGCCTGTACCGCTAAGGTTCTGAATATTTAACTGTTTGCTAAAGATTTTCTTTATAGAAGGCACCTAATTTTTCAACAGCTTTATTCACTGGCTCTGGTCTGTCGTACAGGTCATAGTGGCTTGCCCCTGCAATAACGAACAAATCTTTTTTCTCTGAAGCAGCTCGGTTATAAAGCTCGTGGCCATCCTTATATGATCCAAACGCTCCTTGTACACCACCGACAATGATTTGCAAAGGTTGTGTCAGCAAAGTTTCTGCCAAATGGAAAGCATCAAAGGCAATGATTGAATCTACACTGGTGAATTTCAATTTGTTTGGAGAGTTAGGGCTCTGGCCTCTTGGTGTTCTATAGTAATCAACCGCTTGTACAAGATCCAGTTCAGTCATTCCCGCTTCTTCTCTTTCAGCATGACTGTTAGGAATCCATTGAATAACCAGAGGCTCGGCTCCACGTGCTTCAGCTGTACGTTGCAGGGCAACCTGCTCTAACATTTTGATTGGATCGTTTTCACGATATCCTCGACCTATATTCGCAACGGAAACTGCACCTACAGCTTTGATGCGGCGTTCTGTCATCGAAGCATTTACAGCATACCCGCCTCCTGCACAAATACCTAACACGCCAATACGATCTTCATCGACATAATCCAGGGTAGTTAAGTAATCAACCGCAGACCGGATATCCTCAACACGTGAAGCCGGGTATTCAGCATAACGAGGCTCGCCATCGCTTTCTCCTTGATAGGATGCATCGAATACAATCGTTACGTAACCTAGCTCAGCAAGTTTCTCCGCATAAATGCCCGCCGTTTGATCTTTACAGCTGCTGCCCGGATGAACGCAAACTATAGCGGGATTTTGTTTCTTTTCTTCAGCAAGTTCAGGTACATTTAAAATCCCGGCTATTTGCAGCCCATGTGCATGAAATTTCACGTTCCTTTTGGTGACTGTCACAGTTAAAACCACCTTTATTCTTATTTAATATACACTTGTGCATATTAATCGCCTCGTGTATATTTACTTTAAAATAATGGGTCTGTTGATTCAATGACCACATCGCGCAATATGCGTGTTAATACACAAGTTGTTTTCATTGTGTACAATCATCAAGGAGGACTGCAGCATGGTTAAAATAGATCGAAGAATTTTAAAGTCTCGGCAAGCGATTCAATCGACTTTTTTGCAACTGTTACTTCAGGATGGGTTTGATGAGATTACGGTTAAAAAACTCACGGAAAAAGCCGATATTGGCCGAAAAACATTCTACCTGCATTATATTGATAAATATGATCTGTTAGATAAGATTGTGGACGACCATATAGCACAATTGCGAGAAATATGTGATCAAAAGCAAGACAAAGGGCTTATCGAAGGTTCGATATTATGGTTTTCTTATTTTGAGCAGCATAAATCATTTTTTGCAGCATTGTTTAAAAGTGAAAGTGCCTCAACATTTCGCAAAAAGCTATTGTCTTTTACTATGGCGGAGATCGATAAAAAGCTTAATGAGGATTCGCTTCCGATTATTGATAAGCATATTTTTTTGAAGTTTTTAGGAACGGCAACAATGGGAGTTTTGGAATCCTATGTATTAGAAGAATTAGATAGTGATATTGAAGCTGTAGCAACGCAAGTTGTGCAGCTGTATAAAACGCAATTAACAGGCTAACAGGATCATTCTTATCGTCAAATACGCTGCCTTGGCATCCCCAAACAAAAAGGAGAATCTTCTTTAAAAGATTCCCCGCAGGTAAACATCATTTACAGTTCTCGAGTTCGTTAAGTATTCAATCTTCTTCCCCGTTTAGGAAGCTTATTGTTCTCATAAGCATTTTCTGGAGATACTGGTTGTTGGTTATCGCTCGTTCCACCACAAAATCCGAATACCCAGAAATTCAATCAGGCACGTCTCCTGCTTCAGACGAAGTCCTGTCCAAACAGGTAAACCTGAATATTTGCCGCGGCCGCCCGCGCGGCACCTTCTCCATGCCGGCAATTGCCACCAGTCCATGGTCGATCCACTGCAGCAGCAGCCGATGCGCGCTTCGTACCGTAATGCCGAGCAATGACGCCAGCTCATGAACCTTATAATCGGTTTGGCCGTATTTGGCCCGATTATGAAGCAGCCGACTCAAATAAGCGCTGGTCATGCCCGCATCCACCGCATGCTTCATCAGCTCCGCATCGGTGAAAGACAGCACCTCCCGGACCGGATCGGCCATCTCGAGCGGTCCGATCAGCGTCTCGTCCTCCCTGACGATAAAACAGGCATTCCCTCCTGCCTCCTTCGCCTTCCGCATCGCGGTTCGGGCATGGGTGCCGGCCAGACTGGCCGAACGGCCGAAGCCGATCCCGATGCTCAGCGAAATGCCGTGCGTCGTATTCACATCCTTGGCCAGTGGAATCGTCTTGTATCCGCTGCTTTCGCGTTCGAAGATGCCCCGCGTCGTAAAGAAAAGGTATTCGTCCCCGCCCTGGTGGGCCAGAAATCCGTCCAGCGATTCCACATAGTCGAGCACCATACGGTGGATGTCCAGCTTCAGCTTCTGAACCTCATGCTCATTGCTCCGCTGCATGGCTACGCGTTCAAAATGGTCGACGTTGATCATCCCGACGACGATTTGGGACTCTTTACTGCGCCGGGTCTCCGTTGACAGAAGCGCCCGCTCGAGCGCAACGACGATGTCTTGATCGGAGGGGAGGAGCCACTCGGAAGGGATGCCCCTTTCCTCCAAGCGCTGAGCCACTGCCTGCTGTCCTGTAAAAACGACGGAGCATTCGCCGGACTCAAATCCGGTTTGATGGAATGCAATCAGCTTATCCGGCGACGCATATACCGGACCGTCATACACGTTCCACCGCTCATCGGTCATCCCTAAATCCCTGCAGGCTCTGCGAACCATCGTTTCGGTGAGCGTATCCACCGAGATTCCCCGGTCAAGCAGGCCCCGCTGATGCGCCGCAAACAGCGCCTTATAGAGGCCCGCATCGGTTAACGGTACGTAATGGGCTGGAACGGTTACCCGTTGGTTTTCCTTGACCTTCCTGTGAGACAACGGGTCGGACAGGAGCAGCACCTCCGTCTCACTGGCTAACCGTTCCGCCAGCATTGACGCCTCCGCCGCATCCTCAAATACCCGGGGAACTGCTTCAAAAGAAGGAAACGTCTCGATCACGCGCAGGATCTGTTCAACCAAACGTTTAGGCCCGATGATCCCGATCGGGATTTGATGAGCGGCCTGCAGACGTTGATAAAAATGATTCTCTTGGTTAGCTGGCACTTCATGTCCCCCCGTTCGTATCCATTAGGAAGAAAATTCCGCTGGCTCTCCCAATATTCCTTCTCTCAGCCCTTTGAGATCCAGCCCATCGACGACGAACGCGCGGCGAACCAGATCCGGAGCGACAAATTCATCGTACTTGCCGAGGTACGGGGCTTCTTCCGGAGCGAGGAGCTGTTCTTCGCCGCACCGGGAGCATTCCGCCGCGATCTCCTGGATCAGCGTCCCGGCATCGCTGTTGCCGGCCACGTTCATGTAGTAAGGCTCCATCGGCACGATGGATCTCAGGGAGAGGCGATCCGCCAAGTGGTGCTTCAGCATCCGTTCCAGCGTGCGGAACTGCTTGCTGCCGACCCACGGCAGCACAAAGAGCGAATCGCCGCCGGCCGGAATGACGATGTCGCGGAGCAGTCCGCTTTCTCTAGCCAGGCGCCGGGCTCGTTCCAAACGATTCACCGCCTGTGGCGACAAGTACGGATAAATCGCGGAATCGGCAAGCACTTCTCTCATTTTTCGCATCACTTTCGTGTGAATGTCGCCGCCCGACCCCAGCCACAGTGTGTCCACCTTGCCTTTGGCCGCCTTGACATACACGGCTTTGTGCTTGGTGTCCACCTCCACCACTTTCCACAGCTTCCCGGCCAGGGAGAAGCAATAACCGGGCGGCGGAACCGTCGTGATGGAGCCGATTTCCTCGGAGCCGTTATACACGACGTGGTCCTCGTCATCCTTAAACACCGCATAAAAACGGTAGTTATTCACGATCTTCTCCCCCGTCAGCCCGATGATGAGGGTCTGTTCCTCGGTCCATTGAATGTGGTCGGTCTGGATCAGGTAGCTGAGAAACACTTTGAACTCATCAGGTGTCACATGTTTAAACGAAGGAAGCGTAAGGACCGCACGCGCCAATTCGGCGGGTTCGGATTCCCCTATGCTCTTCAGCATGCTCATTGTCTGGTGGTACAGCGTCCCGACAGGCATCCGGCGGATATCATGAGGCTCCACCCATTTATAGCGCACATAGAGTTCAATGACCGCGATGGCCCGAAGCAGGGTCCAGGGCATTCTGGCCGGAAGCGGTGCTTCCTCATCCTCTTCCTCCTGTACGACAAACAGCATTTCCGAAGCGGAATCGCCCCTGCGTCCGGACCGGCCAAGCCGCTGGACGAAGCTGGATGCGCTGTACGGCGCGCCGAGCTGTACCACCCGCTCCAGCTCTCCCAGGTCGATGCCCAGCTCCAGCGTCAGCGTTGCCGCCGCCACGGCCGGACCCGGCCCGATCTTCAGCGCGCTTTCGGCTTCCTCCCGCAGCATGGCCGAGATGCTGCCGTGATGCACATAAAAGACGTCCGGCTGGCTGCGTCTTGCCGCGACCCTGCGCATTTCCAGCGTCGTCAGCTCGGCATCGGACCGGCTGTTCGTAAAAATCAGCGCCTTCTTCAGGTGCGTCGTCTCGTAAATATACTCGTAGTACGCTTTGCGCGCGTTTTGCAGCTGCTCCGCCTGCTCCTCGTCCCTCGCATCGGGAAACGAGAAATGGTCGACCCGAAGCCGCAGCTTGCGGCCGCCCGGCGATGTGACTACGGATACTTGCTCGGGACTGCCCGCACCGAGCCAGGCGGTTGCCGAATCGTAGTCACTTAAAGTGGCGGACAAGCCCACTCGTCTAGGACGGCAGCCCGCCATCCGCTCTAACCTGGTGATCTGGCTCAGCACTTGAATCCCCCGGTCAGCGCCCATAAACGCATGGACCTCATCAATAATGATGTATCTGAGGTCCTGAAATAGCGCCGGGATCGCATTTGGCCGGTTCATCAGCAGCCCTTCCAGCGACTCGGGAGTAATTTGCAGTATGCCCGAAGGATTACGCATCAGTTTTGTTTTTTCCGCCTGGGATACGTCGCCGTGCCAGTGCCATACCGGAATCCGCGATTCGATCAGCAGGTCCTTCATCCGCTCAAACTGGTCGTTAATGAGCGCCTTGAGCGGTCCAATGTACAAAATCCCGACGGACTTCGCCGGCCGCTCGTGCAGTTCGGACATGGCCGGAAAGAAGGCGGCTTCCGTCTTGCCGGAAGCCGTCCCCGCCGCGATCAGCAGATGATTCCGCGTATCGAAGCAAATGTTGAGTGCTTCCACCTGTGCGGGCCGAAGCGTCTCCCACCTTTTTTTGTAAATATACTCCTGAATGAAGGGAGCCAGCTTGTAAAACGGGTTACCGCTCATAGCTCGAACTCCGCCAAAAAGTCGCTGACTTCGTCCGGATCGGCATCCGCCGGCTTCACGCTGCGCTCCCCGACCAGCTGCTCAAAGGTAATTCCCGGATTCTGATGCAGGGTATGAAGCAGATCCATATAATCGCGGATCACTTCGCGCGGGGTCAACAGCTGATCCGCTCCGAGCCGACCGGCCGCATTTTCCATAAACGTAATAATTTCGCTGCTGCCTACTGCAGGCTCATATCCATAATGCATGGCATGAATCCGCGTCAGCTTTTCCAGCAGGATAAAAATTTCTTCACTCGACAGCATTTCCAGCTTAATGATCGGTCCGGAGTAATTGGCGAAGCCGCTTCCCGCATACCGGCCTTCGATCAGGCGGGAGCGCAGCGCTTCGTAGCTGAAGAGTCCCCTGCGCTCATCTTCCACAAACTGGGGCGTTCCCCCGATAAAGATGCCGAGATGCTCGGCTTTCCCCTGCATCGTATCATTGAACATCGTCAGCAGCTTCTCATAGTTGCTCTGCCGGGAAATGCTGTTCGTAATTTTGTACAAATTGACGGCTTCATCGATGAACAGCAGCAGTCCTTTATATCCGATTTTTGCCGTAAACTCCGCCCACAGCTTCATATAATCGTACCAGTTGTCGTCATCGATGATCACGCCCACCTCAAGCTCGCGCCGCGCTTCCATCTTCGTCGGGATTTCACCGCGAAGCCAGCGCAGCGCCGCCTGCTTACGGTCGTCGTCCCCCAGCTTATAACCGTTCCAGTAGACTGACAGTATCTTGGCGAAATCAAACCCGTGCACCAGGCTCTGCATCTGCGAAGTCACCGTGAAAATCCGCTGCTCCACCTCTTCATGGAGTCCAGCGTCATTCGGACGGAGTCCCTTCTCCTGCATCGCGGACTGCTGCAGGCCGGCAATCCACTTCTGGAGGATAGCTTCCAAAGCTCCCCCGTCCGGCCGCGTGCGGGTAGACAAATGGGTCATCAGCTCGCGGTACGTGGCCAATCCCTGGCCTTTCGTTCCAACCAGACGCCGTTCCGGAGACAAATCCGCATCCGCCACGACAAAGTCGCGGTCCATGGCATAATTGCGGAAGGTCTGGAGCAGAAAGCTTTTTCCGCTGCCGTAACGGCCGGTAATAAATTTGAAGCCCGCGCCTCCTTCGGCGATGTTCTCCATATCCCTTAAAATGGCATCCACTTCGGCCCGGCGTCCCACGGCGACATGCTCCAGCCCTACGCGGGGCACGACACCCGCCGTCAATGAATTCACGAGCGCAGTGGTCAGCCTCTTGGATATCTTCACTTCATTCATTCGGTTCATCCTTTCAAGTTCTCAAAGCAATCCATATATTCCTGGGCGATTCGGTCCCCGTCAATGACCAGGTCGCCGATCGTCTCCATGGCCAAGTCATTAATCTCATCGATGATCAAACCGGGCATCGTCCCGTGACGGTCAGCCACTTGGTTTAAGTCTGCATTCGGAGTTGATCCTGTCAAAACACGCAGCGCCTCCAGCTGGTATGGTGCCAACATCTCAGCAAAGCGGACCCATTCCTCATCCAGCCCGGAGGTGTCCCAAGCTGCCGAGTCGGCATTCGTCGCTTCGACGGATTCTGAGGGCCTCGAATCTGTACTTGCTGCCTGATTATCGTCTGCCATGAGTTCCGGACTGTGATCCGTTTCCGGTACGGGGGCAGGTTCCTGATCGGAGCGTACATCTGTATCCAATACATGGCTAGATCCCAACTCCAACCGGGGATCCGTCGCCGGAACGCTTGCAGGTTCCCTAGACTCTTCAGAATGAAGAGGAACAACCGGATCGCTGGTCGAAACTTCACCAGACGTATCCGAATGGACGGCGCTCGACTTATTTGCAGGGGCAACCGTTTCCTCGTCTTTTTCCTCTGTCATGCCCGGTTCTTCAACGGTGAGCATGCTTCGCACATATTCGGTGTCCTTTTGCAGTGAAGCGAGCTTGTCCGAATCGATCACAATCGCCGGTCTGTCCTCCTGGCGGCCGGTCAGCTCACGCTTCAGATAAAGCTCCACAAGACGCTCGATCGAGGGGGAGATTTCTACACCTCTTAGACGCCCCTTAAATCCCCGGTGTTCCCGCAGCTTGTTTTCCGTGTACCGGATAATTTGCGTCACCCAGCTCCGCAGTGGAGCATGGTTGCGGATCGGGATTGTCGTCACTGGAAGTAAACGCCCATACAAGCGGGCATCGTACACCGCTCTGTGGAACAAATACCTTTCCGTCGTTTTTGGCGGTATGTCCGGTGTAAACAATTCCTTCCATTGATCGTTTTCCTTTTCGCGCAAATACCCGGCAGCCAGCGATACGATCCGCGGAATGTGTTCATCCAGATCCTCTTGGCCCGCTTCCACATAAAACCTGCTGTCCCGGACATCGTAATCGCTTAAAATAAGCAGCAAATCCATTGGAATCTGCAGCGGTTTTTCTTGGAACAAACGCACGAGCTCCAAATCCATCAGCTCATGGGACAGCAAGCTGCCCGCCCTTTGCGTAATGTGAACCAACGCAATATCAAGCTTGTGAATAAGCACAAAGTCGGCGGTCCATTCCTTTAAATAATGATCCAGCCTGGGGAACTTGTCCCGGTAAGCCGTCCAAATCTCATCCAGCAGCCTGTATCCTTCTCTGGGATCGGTCCAGCCGACTTGATGAATCAGCTCATAAACGTATATGAAGACATAGGACAGATCCGTACGATGATAACGACCCTGCCGCACTTCGCTCCTCCAGTAAAAATACCATTTCCGCTGAGCCTCGGTCATCTGCTGATAAGTCGCCCAATAGCTCATAAAAGGAACAAATGGGGCCGGCTCGCCAGATTCATCCGCTCTTCCAAGCGCTTCCTCAGCAAAGGCCTGCTCCCGGCTCTCCATACTAAACGTTATGGATTTCGACGGAGTGACGGCCGCGGGGTCCCGGGCGGGAATGCGCATGCCTTCACCGGCATCTCCGCCCAGGTCGATTTCCGTAAATTCAATGGGTCCTCTTTCGTTATTGTTCACGTATATCCATCCCTAACCGGTGATTTCCAAACTAAATCCGAAACAGTCTGTCAAGATTTGCAAGACTATATAGAATGAACTAAAGAAATGAATGTTGTTGGCCTCTATTCGGCCGTTGTAACAGGAAGTTCAATGCCCCACTCTAGTCCAATCTGTATAGGTAATTAAAAATTATTATATCATGGCAGCCCCGAAACTTTATGGAATTTCAATTTCATTGTATGTGTTGATTATAGAACGCACGTTCGCCGGTTTCAAGGCCGGAATCGAAACGCACGCAAGCCGGCGCCAAAATTTCCGGCGCCGGCTTGCGGCAGGCAGGAAGGCTTAACCGCCGCCTTCCTCCTCATTTGATACTATTTTTGTGCGATGAGCGTGTACATCATCTTCGCTGTTTCTGCGCGGGTGACTTGACCCTGCGGATCGAACTTGCCGCCGCCTTTGCCGTTCATCAGACCGAGTTGACCGGCTTCTGTAATAGCCTGCGTCGCCCATCCGGATACGTTTTGCATGTCGGCAAAGCTGCTGGATGCAGCCGATTCGCCGCTCCAGTTCACCGCTTTGGCCAGCTTCACCACAATGGACGCAGCTTCCTCGCGGCTGATCGGATCCTGCGGTCTGAACTTGCCGCTGCTTCCTTGGATAAGCCCGAGTTTTGCGGCCTCAGCCACCGCGCCGGCGTAATAGCTGTCCGCTGGGACATCCGCAAAGGCCGAACTTCCCAGAGTTTGCGAAGTTGTGCCCATCATTCGCATAGCCAGCGTGAGGAAGTCCGCACGGCTGACGTTCAGCTTAGGCCCGTACTGGTTATCGTCGAGTCCGTTGACCAGATGTTTGGCCGCCAGCTTGCCGATGTACTCGTCCGCCCAGGAGCCGTTCACATCCGCAAATTGTTTATGATATTCAAGCACAGCGAACGGAGCAAGGTGATCTGCAGTAAAGCTGACCATACCGCCGCTGAAATGCCCGCCGAGATATTTAGGCTGGCCGCTGCCCAGTTCATAAACCCCAGCGTAGTCGGTATCCAGGTTTTGCAGCTGCTCCGTGGTGAGCTTACCCTCAACCGTAACGGGGCCGCTCAGATTCTGGATCTCGGATTCCGCCTGACCATTGACCTTGACCAAACTCAGTGTGTACACCGGTCCGGCAAGACTGTAGTCGGATTGAGAGCTGATGGCATCTCGAACAGCCTGGCTGGCTGTACTGTTCATCGTCGCATCCATACGCAGAACCAGCTGCTGCGCATCGGTCAGCGAGCCCGGCCACGATGCCGCAGGCACCGTTACCGTCATGTCAGGTCCGGCAACGATCAGCGACAGACCGTTTTGTTTGGCTTTGGCCACGCTGGCTGCAGGCAGGGACAAGGAAGCCGCCTGTTGTCCTTGGCCGCTCGCTCCGTCGAGCGTGATGACGATTTTGCCGTTCGTGCTTTCGGTCATCGCCTGGTCTAATGCCTTCGCATCGAGCTGATAGCTTCCGTTCGTGCCCGGCTTTAGCACCACGGTTCCCTTATTGCCGCCTGTTCCCGGAACAGAAGGTGTTTCAGGGGAAGTGGCGTTTCCGTTACCCGGTTGTGACGGGGAGGTTCCGCCGCCATTTCCGCCACTGTTGCCTCCACTGCCGCCTCCGTTGCTTCCACCGTTATTTCCTCCGTTACCGCCGCCAGGGTTGCCGGTATTGTTTTTTCCGGTGTAAAAGCCCCAAATATCGGAGGGTGTGCTGCCGCTGTGCGCGTCTTCCGCTTTCACGTACCACTGCTGGTAGCTGTCCGCAGGCAGCCCTTTCCATTCGGCGGATGCCTGAGACCCGCTGGCCACATCACGGCTGCTTCCGATTTCGCTATCGGTGTACACTTTGACGCTGATGTAATCCGTCGCAACACGCTTGGTTTTCGGCTGGAGATCCAGGTCCAGGTCAAACTCGTCCTTGCCCGGATTTTCCTGCGGATCATAGTAGTTATAATCGTTCAAATATGGCGAATACGTTTTGATGTGAAGCTTGTTGTTCTTCATATCGAACTGCATAAGACGGATATACCCCAACCCGCCTTCTGGCGCTCCCTGGTAATCGGCGAGCATCTGATAGACGCTGCGGTCAGGCATGCCGTCGCCGTTATCGTCGAGCTGATCCACCTTCAGCTCCGCGTCGTGATAATGCCCGGACAGCGCGGCAATGACGTTCTTGTTCGGCTTCACGACTTTTTCGAAAATTTGGTCCGCAATCGGCGCCCGGTTATTCGATACGAGCATGTACTCATGCAGGCACAGGATCGCTTTGCGTTCCGGATACTTGGACACCACTTCGTTCATCCATTCGATTTCGTCGTCCCCGAGACCCCAACCCATATAGACGATGATAAAGTCGTTTCCGTTCGAAGATACCAGGTCGTAATGACCGCGGTTGTTGTCATAGGAGCCGGCAAACGTCGAGTTGTTCTTAAACCGTTCCTCTCCGAAATACTCTTTGAACTTCGTATAATCGTTATCCTGATGGCCCACGTCGTGGTTACCAGCCAGTACGCCGTAAGGAATGCCGGCATTCTCCAGCACCTTCATGTCCTTGTCAGCTTCGACCCACTGATACTCCTCATAGGATTTGTCGACGACGTCGCCCGTGTGAATGACGTATTGAATATTCATTTTTTCCTTCTGGGCAGCGATCCAGTTGACGATATCCTGATAAATTTTTGGGTAGCTCTGCGAATAGTACTGAGTGTCGGACATCCAGACGAACGAGAAGTCGTAAGGATCTTCCTGCTCCGGCGAAGGCTTGGTGCCTGCTGCCGGACTCTCCGCCGCCGCGGCGATTTCGTCCTGAACCATGACGTCGATCGTTTGTCCGGACGCATAATCTCCCGCCTGAACGGTCACGTTCAGCTCAAAGTCTTCGGTTCCGGCGATCACATGATCAAGCTGGATCCATTTGCTCTGCGCAGGACTCCAGGCATACAAGCTGACCTTGCGGCCTTCGAGCGACTTTCCTTTCCAATGGATATCCACGCGGTCTGTCGCTTTCACGGATGGGTCAAGCTTCACTTCGAATCGTTGATAAGGGAACTTGTCCACCGACTCGTTCACCAAATATTTGCCGTCTTCCGCACTGATTTTGGCGTAATCTCCCGGATTCATTTGCGTTTCGCCTGTAGGAGCCATTTCCTTCGGAGGCTCGGTCACCGAAGCGTTCAAGTACCCTGTAAAGTCCTCCGTCCGGCTGCCGTCGTATTTATACCCCTTGTAAAAGAGCACATTCATCGGGTCCTGACTCGGGTCCTGCACCATGACAGTCAGATTGGCGCTGCTTCCCACGTTCGTCTGTCCTTGCTGCGGGCTGATCAGCTCCGGAGCCAGCGGATTCTCGTCCGGAACCGTGAATTTTACAGTCTTCGTGCTTTCATTGCCCGCAATATCCACCGCATGAATGGTCAACGTATGCTCGCCGCCCTTCAGCGATCCGGACGAAGTTTGATACGGAAGCTTGATGCTCTGATCGTCCAGCTTCACATCAACCTTGTCCACCCCTGCATAGGTATCCTTGATCTCGGCATCCAGCGTAAACTCACCGCGGTATTCCTTACCGTTTTCAATCGATGGCTTGATCTCCGGGGGCGTATTGTCCACGATGACGGTTGACTTATATTCATCCGTTCCGTCCGTCACTTTGATTTCGTGCGGGCCGTCTGTCGCTTCGAGCGTGTTCCAGGCGTAAGCCTTGGACTTCAGCTGGTCGGCAGTCAGGTTAAACTTGAACCCAACGGACTCGTTTTTTCCGGCGGAATCGCCCATCTTGATCACTTGATCTTTAACGGCATAGGCAGGATCCCAGATTTCGGTTCCGTCCGCCAGCACAAGCCTAACGTTCTTAATCTCAAAATCGTCCTTGTTCTCTTCCGGACGGTCGTCAAACGGGCCCGTTTTGGAACCGGCGCGCACATAGATGACATTGTCGTTACCCGCCTGAAGACGATCGGCACTGATCGGGAACGAAAGCGTCGTATACGTTGTGATCGGGTCGAGGAACGTGTACAGGATCGATTTGTCTCCGAGCTCTGCCGGTCCCATCGTCACTGCATTTTTGAAGTAATAGTCGACATTGACCGCATCGAAAACAAAGTAAGCGTCATGCTCAAGCTGGGTGAACGTGTTTCCATCCGCAACCGGTTTGCCGTCAATGCTCAGCTGCAGTTTGTCCGATCCTAGGGATTCGGCCGTGCCTTTAATGGCGCTTGTCCCCTTAATGATCTGTTGGTCCTTCACGTTCAGCCGCAGTGGAGAAGAATCCGGTCCACCCGTAACGTCTACTTTGACCGGGTCGGTTTTCGTTTCGTTTACACCGTCTGACGCAACAAAATAATATTCGATGTATTTTCGGCCGATCAATTCGGCAGAGGACAGCTTGTAGTGGTACATCGTATCGTTGAAGTCCTCGGACAGATTATGCAATGTATAATCGCTCTCCTTGTCGGAGCGAACGTATACCTGAACGGACCGGACTTCCTTGTCGTCCTGCGCATCGGCGATCAGCTCGAGGCTCTTCGACTGTTCGATTTCCTTAACCTTCGTTACATCCACGATTGTCGGAGGATTGCTGTCCTCTTCCTGATGGACCGGCTCGCTAGGAACTTGAGAAGCTGAAATTGTCCCCGGGGATGCCGCTTGAGTCCCGGTGCTTGCCTTGATCATCGTCGTGCTTCCGTTCTGAGGGTAAGCATAATGCAGCCCCATATTTTCCTTGGTTTCGTCGCCTTTGGTGCCGTTCTCGTACAAGGTATCCGCGTCATAATAAGCCGCCGAAATTTCCTTGCCTGTATTCGTTTTAATGACAATCGCGCGGCGTCCGGAATTGGACATCCCGTCGCTCTGAATCATTAAAAGGTTTTGGTTTTCTACCAGATTCGTTTTGTAGAAATCGTTGAATTGTTCCGCCGTGTATGACTGGTTGGCGCTGTTTTTGATCCAGAAAACGACCGTTTCCTTGGCTGGGATTATAAAGTCTTCCTTCGTCGACGGCCATACGACATCACCAGCCGCCCCTTTATCCGGGTAGCGGTAATACAGCTTATAGTTTTTAAAAGATACCGGCTGATCGGTATTGTTGTACACTTCGATTGCTTCATACGCGTCGGTTGACGTTTCACTCACGTTCGTGGTGTTTGGAACCAGCTCCGTGACCAGCAGCGGAGGCGCCTTAGCCGGGTCAAATTCGGGCAGGTTCACCTTGGCGGAATAAGCTTTTTCCGTCTGGTTGGCTGCGATGCGGTAATCGATTTGGGACTCAACCAGCGCCGCTGACGGAATGGTCGCCTTATAGTCGCCCGTGCCTTGAGCGTCTGCCATCGGGATCACCGTATATCTCGTTTGGCCAGGCGTTTTGTAGAGCAGCTGCACAGGAGCCGGAGTGCCGTCGCTGTTCTTGCCCGGATTCTCGACATGCGCCTGAATCTCGAGGTCCATCACTTCGACGGACGTTGGCGGCGTATGGGTGATAACCGTCTCGCTTCCTTCCGGCACCTCGACCGGAACGAGCTGCGCGGAGTCAACCGTTCCCGGTGTCGCCGAGACTTGTCCGGAAGCTGCCATTACCGCCATTTGCACGCTGCCTTCCGCCGGATGCTGAAACAGGATGCCCTGATTTACCTTGACGTGCTCGGGTTCATAAGCAGCCGTCACGATGATGCTGCCAGTGCTGTCCTTAATGGATAGCGTCCTTGCACTGCCATTGGCCATGCCACCGCCACCGTTGATCCGGAACAGGTTCTGCCCCTCCACCAGGCTCGTGCCGTAGTTTTCGTTAAACGCTTCCTCGGTCTCGCCTTTGTTGTTCTCGTTCATAATCCAGAAAACTGCCGGGCTGTGTGCGGGAATGATCATCTCCCCGCCATTGACCGGCGACCAGTTGTCCTTATTATTGTAAAAGAAAGAATAGTCATTGAAATTGATGTTCTGATCCGTGTTGTTATAAACTTCGACATATTCGTAAGCATCTGCTGAAACACCAGCCACGTTGGCTGTATCCGGAACCATCTCGGTAATCAGCAGCGGAAGATCGCCTGCGGAAATATTCGGCACTGCATCCTGCCCGTTGCTTGCCCCTGTTTCGCTGCCCTTAATAGGCGAGCTATAGGCTGCTGTCTGCAGCACCTTGGACTGTTCGTCCAGCAGTGAAATCGAATAATTCAGCGTGGAGCCGTGCAGCGCCTCTGCTGGAATGATGGCATTGTATGTATCCTGCTGACCTTCAGCCTGTACCAACGGTACCGATGCCTCGGTGTTCCCGTCCACCGCATACTTCACGACACCTGACCAACCAGCCGCGGCTGTTCCTGTGATGGCTGCGCTCACCGTGAAATCCTGATCGGCCGAAACTTCAGCAGGTGACTGATGAGCGATCTGCAGCGTATTTTGCGTCTGCTGACCCTCCTGCGGGGTCTCCGTGTTCATGCTGTTGTCTGCTGCGGGGGCGGCGGGATCGTTCACTGGCTCCGCCGTAACGACAGGCGCCGTTTGATCGTTCAGGCCGTCCGCATAGCTGACGGGTGCCGCTGCGCTGATCAGCATACTGCCGAGCATCACGGCGGACACGCTGCGCTGCAGCTTACTAGTCCTCTTCAATGGGTAAGTCTCTCCTTCACTCAAGAAATGTTGTCTGCATCCTGATGTATGCATACTTCAGTGTAGTGAGTTTTTATTTACGCCATGTCATTGGAATGTAAAGGGATCATTAATCTCATTAAATTTTCAGTCCGGTAAAGCGATGAAGACGTATTCCTTACACTTGACGGAGCAAAAAAGGACTGCAGCAAAAGCCTGCAGTCCTAGTCATGTCGTGTAACAGCAAACGAAATGGATGTTAAACATTCATCCGCCTTGATAAGTTGGATTCAACGGGTTATGCCTGCACCGCAGGGCCCGCCTCCATCACTTCCCGGATCAACACCTTGCTGCCCGTCTTGGCGCTTTCCAGCGCAGCCAGCACCATGGCCATGCTGTATATGTTGTCGCTGCAGTCCGTTTCCGGCTTGCGCCCCGCTTCAAGCGCCGCGAACATTTCGTCCAGGCAGCCGTGATGAAAGGTGTTGCGCATGGAGTCAAGCACGCCGGGTACGCGCGTATATTCGCGGATAAACTTGCCGTCCTGATCCCCTTCGGCTACGACTTCGGCATAAGGTTCGCCGTGTCCGTCCCAAACGGCCGTCCCCTTTTCCCCGGTGACGCGCCAGGATGCTTCCCAGGATGTCGGCATCCCCTCGGCGCACCAGGAGCCGCGGTAGTTGAACACCGTGCCGTCGGACATCTCAAAGATGCAGATCGCCATTGCATTGCCCTCATACCAGGACCCCGGAGGATTAGATTCGTGGCAGTATACGGAGACCGGATTGGCTCCTGTAATGAGGCGGGCCTGATCAAACGTATGGATCGCCATGTCCAGGAGCAGCGGGCTGGCCATCGCTTCGCGGAAGCCGCCGAAATGGGCGCCAATAAAGAAGTCTGCCCCGATAAATCCCGTCCGCCCGATGGTCCCCTCGGCAATCAGCTTGCGGAAGGCCCGGATGCGCGGGTCGTAACGCCGGTTCTGCATTACGGCATGCGTACGCCCGGTCCGCGCCGATCTCCGGACAATGTCGAGACAGTCCTCCATCGTTTCAGCCAGCGGCTTCTCTGCAAATACGTCGCAGCCCAGCTCCAGGGCCGTCGCGCTCACACCATGATGGCTTGAAGGAATGGTCACGTCAAAAACGAGATTCGCCCCCGAGGCCTGAATCGCTTCCTTGACATCTGTAAATACCGGGCAGTTCAGCGACTTGCGCTCAGCCATCGCCAGCGCCGCTTCCTTTTTAATATCCACCAATCCAACGATCTCGGTGTCTTCCCGCCCGGCCGCGTAATCGACCCAGGTATTCGCCATGCCGCCGCAGCCTGCGACGACGACTTTGTACTTCGCAGTCATCCGCTTGTCCTCCTACACCGGATTCGGGATGAAATCCCCGCCCCGGCACCGTTTTAAATAATTCAATGCGTGAACCTGGCCCGTCATCTCTAATTCGCCCTTGTAAACCGGGTCATGCCAGCCCTCGATGTCGATCGTTCCCTGATATCCGTTCTGCCGCAAAATGGTGATGATGTCCGCCCAGTTGCTGTCGCCGAATCCCGGTGTCCGGTGCCAGACGAACGGCTGATTGCCGTGAACGCCGTGCTCTCTGACGACATCCCATGCGATCGTGGCGTCTTTTCCATGCACATGGAACACTTTCGGGGCCCATTTGCGAAGCTGCGGGATCGGATCGATCAGGCTGACCATTTGATGACACGGCTCCCATTCCAGTCCGAGATTGTCCGCCGGCACGGCATTGAACATCATTTCCCACGCAGCCGGACCATGGGCGATATTCCAGTCCCCGGTTTTCCAGGTGCCGTCCATGTCGCAGTTCTCAAACGCCAGTTTGACGCCTTGATCTGCCGCCCGCCGCGCCAGCTCTCCAAATACCTCTGCAAATTTCGGGATGGATTCGTCAATAGGACGTCCTGTCAAACGGCCTGTGAAACCGGATACAATTTCAGTGCCGAACAAATGGGCATGATCGATCAGCCGCTCCCACGTCGCCAGCGTATCCGCATTGTTGCCTTCCCCAGTTAAAGGATTGCCGAACACACTGATGGCCGAAATGACAAAATTATGCTCATCCGCCAGCTCTCTCACTCGCGCAGCAAGCTCCTTCAGATCGGTGCCACCCGAGGTTTGCCAAAAGGTCAGATTAAACGATTCAAAGCCGTGCTTGACGATCTGCGGGATCACCCGGACCGCGTCAGCGCCGCCGACCAGCGTTCCGATACGCATGATATTGGTATCCAATATTGTGATCACTCCTATATTGACATATAGTATTCGTAACACCACCATTATAGCGGGGTGAACCGCCGTTTTCTCTAACCGATCTTGTGGAATACTAGTCTGATTTTGAGGGGGTGTGGAGATGAACTATCCCAGGGACCTATGGGAAAATACTGCACTGGAAAATACCGCTTATCCATTCCAGCTTTTTCAAAACCGCTGCCTTGCCGCCCGCGCCGGTCACTGTATTCTGTACCTGCACTGGCACGAGCATTTTGAGCTGCTTGTCATGAAGCGCGGCAGCGCCGTGTTCCATATCGACAGCCGCCCGTATGCTGCAGCGGAAGGGGATGTCCTCATCATTCCCGGCGGGAGCCTTCACGTAGGCTACTCCCTCGCCGAAGGCGACGTCCATTATGACTGCATTGTCGTCAATGCTTCCCTGTTTAATGACTGGCTGCATGATCCCATACATATTCAATACGTCGCCCCCTATCTGGAAGGCAGGCTTCGGTTCCCTGTAAAAATTAGCTGTTTTGAAGAAGGGCATCCCGGTTATTTGGCCCACTTGGGGGAGATCATCCGGGAACTCAGCTCCAAGCCTCCGGCTTACCAGCTGACCGTGAAATCCAGGCTGCATCTCTTCTTAACGCTGTTGGCCAGGGAGAATAATCCGAGCATGCTCGAAGCAGAGGCGCATAACGCTTATTTTCCCAACCGCGAAAGGTTTAAACAGCTGATCCGGCATATCGAATCGAACTTTTCGGATAAGATGACCGTTGAGCAGGCGGCCCGGCAGGTCAGCCTGAATCCATACTATTTCTGCAAGCTGTTCAAGCGTTTGACAGGCCGCACATTTGTTGAATACGTTAACATTTGCAGAGTAAAGGAAGCCCGCCGGCTCCTGACCGAATCCAACGAGTCCGTGACCGAAATCGCTTCGCGTGTAGGGCTTGATAATCCGAATTATTTTACTAAGCTCTATAAAAAGTACATGGGGACAACACCAACTAGGGAAAGAAAAAGCTGAATGGGATTGGCCCTGGTGCCAATACTCCATTTGGCCCAAAGAAAGCAGGTGCGATCCGTTTGCAGATTTACGTAAAGAAGATTATGTAAACATCAGACTTCCATTTCAGCTGCCGTACAAATGCAAAGGGCCTAGCCGATAGCTAAGCCCTTTGAGAGATTAATAGATAAATGCCTTGGTGATAATGACCAGAAGAATGAACAGAACGAGAATGGCTGCTACGCTGTTCCCCCACATTCCGCCGCCGTATCCAGCACCAGCTACTTCACTCATGAGCGAGTCCCTCCTTCGCATCGGAATACATCACATTCTATGATTCAATCCTAGGAGAGGAGCGGGCTAAGAGGAAGGTTCCCGCCAATATGTGCGGTTGTAATGCAGGGCGGTTTATCCCTTAACCTGGATAGGCTCCAGCGGCGCCCGGTTGCCGTAGACCGGAGCCGCCGCACCGCTGGGAGCAGCCCATTGTACGGCGTTTGTGATCACCCGCTGAATTTCCTCGTTATGATAAGTCGGATAGGTTTCATGACCCGGACGGAAGTAGAAAATTTTGCCCCGGCCCCGGTAGAACACGGCTCCGCTGCGGAATACCTCGCCGCCCTCAAACCAGGACACGAACACCAGCTCATCGGGTGCGGGGATGTTAAAGTGCTCCCCGTACATTTCCTCTTTCGGCAGCTCGATATACTCGCCGAGCCCGGCGGCAATGGGATGAGCCGGGTTCATGACCCAGATCCGTTCCTTGTCGTCCGCCTCGCGCCATTTCAGCTGCCCGGTCGGCGTTCCGAGCAGCCGGCCGAATATTTTGGAGGCATGGCCGGAGTGAAGCACGATGATACCCATCCCGTCCATGACCCGGCGGTACACTTTGTCAACGACCGAATCCTCGACTTCATGGTGGGCAAGGTGACCCCACCAGACAAGCACATCCGTCTGGGCAAGCACCTCATCGGTCAATCCGTGCTCCGGTTCATCCAGCGTCGCCGTTGCAACGGTCAATCCGGCCTTCCCTAGAAATCCGGCGATCGTGCCATGGATGCCATCCGGATAAATCTCGCGGACGGCGGCATGCCGCTGCTCATGACGAAACTCATTCCAGACCGTAACTTTCATAATGTTCAGCACTCCTTCGAAAAGCCGATACTGACGGTCTGGATTCGTCCGGCGCGCTATTTTACGCTATTGTAACGCTTATAGGCATCCGTCCGGATCGTCACCAGCCGTTCCAGACCCATCTCATTCAGCTTTTTAATGTAAGCGTCCCACTGCTCGTCGATACCGCCTTTTGTAATCCACTGTGCGCGGGTCGTCCGCACATACGTATCGATATCGGTTGTGAGCGTCGGGAGCTCCTGAAATTCCTCAGCGGTGTACATGACATTCGGGAACGGGGTCGTAACGTAATCCTTGCCCAGCTTGTCGATGGTCAGCTTGAGGCCGTCCCCGTTGCTCGGGTCGAGGATAATATTTTTCTCAAAGCTCGGGCTCACGTATTTCGGGCCAAAATCACGGACGGAGGACTCCCAATACCACGCATCCGCACTGGTCCCTGCCGGCGGATTCATCAGGGCATAGGTGCCGTCGTCGTTTTTCTTAATGACGGTGTCGATGGCGCCCCAGAAGTTTTGGATGCTGGCTTCGTTCGTATAGAACTGGTCCGCCCAGCGCGCTGCCGCTTCCGGATATTTGCATGTCGTGGTGATCAGCAGCTCGTTACGCCGGTAGCTGAGCCCGTTCGGATCGCCGACTTGATAACGTTTACCGTCCGGTCCGGATATCGTCGGAATGGTCACATATTCGTCCTTCCATTTGCCGAACACCGCATCCGGCGTCCACTGATGGGTGAAGCCGACCAGCGATACGTCCGGATTTTGCTGCTTGGCTGTCAACATTGTGTTGTCCTGGGTAAACAGCTCCTGGTCGATCACTCCTTCCGAGAACAGCTGATGCGCCCACTTGATCGCTTCCTTGTATTCTTCGGACGTCGGATAATACACCGGTTTGCCGTCTTTGATCATCATGCCGGTACCATTCAGGTCCGTAATGCCGAATGGATTGAGCAGGTCCATGCTGATGTCGCCGGATCCGCTGTACGGAATTTCGTCCTTTTTACCGTTTCCGTTCGGATCGTTTTCTTTAAAAGCCTTCAGCACTTGATGCAGCTCATCAATCGTCTCGGGAACCTGAAGCCCAAGGCGATCCAGCCAGGCTTTGTTGATGACCGGCTGATTCTGCGTCACCGGACGGGACGGCAGCCTTGCGGGCAGGGAGTACATTTTTCCGTCCGGGAAAGTGCTGATCTTCTTCAGCTCCGGCGACTCCTCCATGGCGGCTTTCAAATTCGGCATGTACTTATCAATATAATCGTCAAGCGGCTGGAAGAGGCTTAGATTATTCACGATATCCGAGTCGGAGAAAGCGATGTCGCCAAAGACAATATCAGGCAGCGTGCCGCTGGCCAGCATGATCGATTTCTGCTCGCCCCAATCGTTGGAAGACATGACCTGCCAGTTGATCTTGATATTCGTGTCTTTTTCCAAATTTTGCAGCCAGGTGTTCTTTGTGAATGTGTCGCCCATATTTCCCCACCGGACGGTCAGCACGTTCAGCGTAATCGGCTCCTTCACGATGGGAAGGCCTGTTTGATTGAAGCTGTCGCTGCTTTCGGCCGTTTTGCCGCCGGAGTCGCCGCCGCTGCAAGCCGTCACTCCGACCAGCAGCGTGGACACCAGCCCCAAGGTAACCAACAGTCTACCGGCTCTTTTTTTGCCCATTCCAGAAATCCCCCTAATATTTATTAAATGGCCTTGCAATTTATTCCTTGACCGCTCCGATCATCACCCCTTGGTTGAAGTACTTTTGCACGAATGGGTACAGGCACATAATCGGGATGGTCGATACGATAATGACCGAATACCGCATCATGTTCGCCAGCCGCAGCGCAATATTGGCCGCTTCCCCGCTGCCGAGGCTCGACTGCATTTGATTCGTGATCAGGATGTTCCTCAGAATTAACTGCAGCGGATATAAATTGGGATTTTTCAAATAAATCAAAGCATTAAAATAGGAGTTCCAGTAGCCGACGGCGATCCACAAAGCGAGCACGGAGATGACCGCCTTGGACAGCGGCAGCACGACCAGGACATAATAGCGCAAGTTGCCGCACCCGTCGATCTGGGCCGCCTCCCACAGGTCCCCCGGGATGCTGGTCTGGAAAAACGTCCGCGCTACGATGATGTCGTAAACGACGACCGAAAATGGCAGCACCATCACCAGGAAAGTATTGTACATGTGAAAATCCCGGATGGTCAGAAAGGTCGGAATCAAGCCACCGCTAAAAAACATCGTGAAAATAAAAAACAAGGAAATCGCCTTACGGCCGACCAGGTCTTTACGGGACAATGCGTAAGCGGCCGATACATTCACAATCAGGCCGATCGCTGTGCCGACGACCGTGTAGAGAATGGTATTGCGGTATCCGATCCAAATGTTCTCATGCTTCAGCAGCTCTTTGTAGCCGTCGAGCGTAAAGCCTCGCGGAAACAGCCATACCTGGCCGTTGCCCACGGCCGAGGGGTCGCTGAAGGAGGCGATGACGATAAAATACAGCGGATAGATGAGGACGATCAGCAGCAGCACCGCGACGATGTAGAGCAATACTTCCAGAACGCGGTCGGATGACCGGCCGCCGGCCCTTCCGGTGGTGGCGCTTGCCGCCTGCATGGCTTCCACGGTGTTATTCCCTCCCTTACCACAGACTGTTGCTGCTGAGCTTTTTGGAAATCTGGTTTACCAGGATCAGCAGCACAAAGTTGATCAGCGTATTAAACAGGTTGATGGCCGATGAGAAGCTGTACTGGCTGCTGAGCAGACCGATTTTGTACACGTACGTGGAAATGACTTCGCTGGATGAGATGTTCAAGTTGTTCTGCATCAGATACACCTTCTCAAAGCCGACGCCCAGCAGCCCGCCCATCCGCAAAATAAACAGGGTGACGGCCGTCGGGATCAGCATCGGAATATCGATGTAACGGATTTTCTGCCAGCGGCTGGCCCCGTCTACGGTTGCCGCTTCATAGAGGCTCGGATCCACGGCCGACAGGGCCGCGATGTAGATAATGCTGTCCCATCCCGCGTGCTGCCACACATCCGACCAGACATACACGCTGCTGAACATCCCGGCCGATCCCATGATATTGGGTGCCTCTGCACCGAACAGCCGGTAGATGCTGCCGATCAGGCCGCTCCCTGGAGACAGCAGAATCAGCATCAGGCCGACCATGACGACGGTAGAGATAAAATGAGGCATGTACGTCACGGTTTGAAAAAACCGTTTAAACCGGTTCGCCCGCATCTGATTGACCATCAAGGCCAATACGATCGGGATCGGGAAGGTCACGATGCTGTACAGGCTGATGATAAGCGTATTTTTGATCGTGACGATAAATTGGTAGGAATGAAAAAATTTCTCGAAATACTTCATCCCTGCCCAGGGACTTCCCATAATGCCCAGCGCCGGACTATAATCCTTGAACGCAATGAGGACGCCGTACATCGGCTTGTAGGAGAACAGCAGCAGCAGTATCGCCGCCGGCAGCAGCAGCACGTATAGCCCCCAATTCCTTTCGATTCTTCCCCAGGTTCGCCGGAAGCCGGATGACTCTGATTTCAACGCAGGTCCCCCCTCTCTTCTTTCTTTCGGAACAAGACTCATTATAAATGGACTTGAGCAGCTTAATCGGACCTCTTGCCGCCGTTATCCGGACTCCCGGGTACGGAAAAGTCTGTCTGCGCAGCCACGCCAACCGTCCGATCCGGACGTAAGGATGTCACTTTCCGGACTTTTGAAGCGGATGCGCAGTATTTCGCATTTTGTTACGGGCCGGGGTTATATATAATGAAAAATAAAGCGCATTCATAAGAGGAGGCGTCATAACAGTATTTCCATGCGGCCAATCATCCACCGTACCGGCAAACCTTATCCGGTCAAACATTATGTCAACATGCTGATTGTCATTTTATTTACGGCGCTGGTCCTCGATTTTATGATCAGCTATGCTTCGATCTCCATCGTCAAGCAGCAGTCCGCCCGAAGCCTGCGGGACACAGCAGATCTGTACATCAACCGGATCAACCATGATTTCGCCTACATCAATCACTACATGGGCTGGTCGCTGGCTAATGACCAAATCATCGAGACGATGGATGAGAACGCTTCAGGTTCGGCCGAATTTCTAAAGTCCAACACCCAGCTTCATCAGCGATTTACCGAGCTGCAGAAAAATTACGGCCAGGCATATCAATTTTTCATTTATCTGAAAAACAAAGATTTTTTCCTGAACTGCGCTCCCTTAAGCATCGGGTATCCCGATTATTTGGAACTGAAACGGCAGATCATTTCCTACGCCGAGGACAAAAATGTATATGACAAGTTTTATTCTCACTGGACGCCGGTCCTTGTCCGGAATAAATACTATATTGTCAATATCGTCCCTTATCATGACCGTTATTTGATCTGCCTCATCTCTGCAGACGAACTGATCCGCCCGCTGCAGCGCATCGACATGGGGAAGAACGGCACTGTCTCTCTTGTTGATGAACAGGGGATCAATATTTCCACACCGATCCGCGTAGACGAGACCCGGGCGCTGGGTACCGCCAAGCCTTCCCCCTTCGGCCTTGCCCCCTCCAGGGCGGCCGTGACCAGCAGGTTCTCCGACGCCTCATTCAGCGTTCAAATGATCGCCAGATACGGCACGTTCGAAAAAATTATGATCGCCCAGCTGGTCATCATTCTGCTGGCGCTGATGATCGCGATCGTCCTCTGCATCGTAATGCTCTATTTCAACAAACGGGTGCTGCGGCCGATCCAAAGCTTCTCGGATACGCTCGCCCGGTGGAACGAGGAGAGCACGGCATTGGATTTTAAAAGCAGCAAGATTATCGAACTGGAGCATGCAAGCCAGCAGTTTAAGCACCTGATCGGGCAAATCCGCAGGTTCAAGATCGATATGTATGAGCAGGAGCTGGAAAAGCAGAGGATCCAGCTGGATTACATGAAGCTGCAGATCAACCCGCACTTTTTTCTCAACTGTCTGACGAGCATGTACAGCATGGCCCAAATGCAAATGTATGGCGAAATCGAGCGAATGGCCATGTCGACGACCCAATACTTTCGCTACATCTTTCAGAACGGGCACAACTTCGTGCGGCTGCAGGATGAAATTGAACATGTCCGCATTTATCTCGACATCCAGCGTCACCGGTACAGGAACGCCTTCGCCTATCATATTTCCCAAGATGCAGAAACCGGTGATATCCGCATTCCCCCGCTCGTGCTGCAGACCTTTATTGAAAATGCCGTAAAATATGCCGTATCACGCGTCACCGAGGCGAACATTACGTTATCGGTCAGCAGGGAAATGCAGGATGATCTTGCAAAAATCACGATCTCGGATTCGGGACCGGGCTTTCCTCCGGACATTTTAGAACAGCTCATGCATGGTGGGCCGCTGAACGCGGAGAACGGCAACCGGATCGGTATGATGAACACGATACAGCGCCTTGAGCTGCTCTACAAGGGTCAAGCACGCGTCTCCTTTTCTAACCGTGAGGGAGGCGGAGCGGAAGTAAGCATGACCATCCCCGTATCGCCGCCGGAAGCCATTGATTAAGGAGGAATCGCATGAACGTGTTACTGGTGGATGACGATTATTTTGTCGTAACGGCGCTCGAAAGCAAAATCGACTGGCAAGCACTCTCTATTGAGCAAATCTACACTGCTTATAACGTTTCCCAAGCGAAGGAAATTTTGCAGCAGCACGCCGTAGACATTCTCATATGCGATATTGAAATGCCGCAAGGCAGCGGCCTGGAGCTCCTGGCCTGGATCCGGGAGGAGCGCTACCGGGTTCAGGCGATATTCCTGACGAATTACGCGGACTTCAACTACGCCCAGAAAGCGATCGAACTGCAGAGCTTCGATTATTTCCTCAAACCGATCGAGTTTGACAAATTAGCCCTGATTATCCGCAAGGCGGCCAACAAAGCGAGCGAGGAACGGTCGATTGAGGAGGCTGCGCGCGAGGGGCTGCTGTGGAAAAAAAACCAGAACCGCCTGCTGGAGCTGTTCTGGCGCAAACTGATCACGGGCAAAAGCTTTCCTTCGGAACCCCGGGCCATTCAGCGTGTTATGGAGGAACAGCATTTGCCTTATCAGCTGTCCGACCGGTTTACGCCCCTGATCATCAAGGTGTTTCCTCATGACGGGAGTCTTGGCAAAAACGACAAGGACCTGTTTGATTACGCACTGCTCAACGTGCTGAACGAACTGCTGCGGAGTCCCTTGTACAGGGTCGAAACGGTGCTGGAATACACGGAGAACCACTGGATTGTCATTTTACAATGGAGCGCCGAACCTTCTACCGGTCAGATTGAAGACACATGCGCCTCCCTCATCCCCAAAGCCAACCGGTTCCTGAAGTGCGACGTATACTGTCATTTGGGACTTACTGAGAGCTTGGCGGCGGTGCATCCCATGATCCGCCAGCTGATTCATCTCAATGAAGAAATCATCAACATCCGCAATCAAGTCATCCGTATCGATCAACGGCCGGTGGACGAAGCGGCTTATGTCCCGCCCGACCTGGAGCTGCTGGAAAGATTGCTGAGCGATGGTGACGCGACCGCATTTTGTGCGGAGATAAGCCGGTATTTGCTTGAATTGACCGGGCGGCAGGCGCTAAATGTGTCCGCACTGCGTCAGTTCCGGCTTGATCTGATGCAGATGATTTACTCTTTTCTGAAGCAGCGGGAAATCCAGGCCCATAAGCTGTATTCCGGGAGTACCAACGATCAATTGTTTCAGCAGTCGCTCCAATCGATTGAAGATATGGAGCAGTATATCGCCTATCTGGTAGATACTGCTCTGGCGTACCGGACGTTTGCGGAAAAGCCCAACTCGGTCGTGGAGGAAATCAAGCTGTATATCAGCAAGCATATCGGGGAAGATCTGACGCGGAACAGCCTTGCCGAAACCGTCTATCTCAATCCGGATTACTTGGCGCGTTTGTTTAAAAAGGAAACGGGTGTGCCGTTAGGCAATTACATTATCGAAACCAGAATTCAGATGGCAAAGCATTGGCTCGCCACAACGCAAATGCCTGTTCACATGATCACCGGAAAGGTTGGCTACGCCAACGATTCGTACTTTTCCAGGCTGTTCAAGCAGGAATGCGGCCTGACTCCTTACGAATTTAGGCACAAGCAGCAAAAAGACCGCCTGGGGTAGGCGGTCTTATCAACAGCATGGACGCGGCTGTTTCCTTCAGTTGGATCAAGGGGAACGGTCAAGTCGCCGGGCTGAACTCCGTCAGTTCTTCTTCCTCGGCTTCTTCGCTTCCCACCCATAGGTCTACCAGCCTGTCTCCATTGTACAGCTCGATGTTCAGTTCATCGGCATACTGGTACGCACCCGCCGTGAATTCCCCGGTCGTCGCTACATACCCGCCGACGGCGCCGCGCTTCACCATCTGCGAATGGACAACGGCAATAGGGCCGTAATCCACCGGATTGCGGTCATCGGCACAGACGGCCAGCCCCAGGTACAAGCCATGGTCGGTGTGCTCCTCGATATCGATTCCGTAATTGCGTGATGCTCGGGTGACATAGGTCCGTCCACCCCTGACCGCTTCCATCATTTCGGCGACAAACGCCTCAAACTCCAGGGACCCGTCGTCCTTGTCTTCACCCTGTTCCTTTTTATATCGATGATATAAGCCGATTTTTAGCGTCTCTTTCATCTCGTCATGGGTAGTCAGCGTATCGATCGCACTGGATCGGTAATGCATCAACATCCCTTTCTGCCGGAGATAGAGCAGCAGCCAGCAGACATTGGTCACGATTAAAATACTGATGATCACAATCTTCCAACCTCCTTCTATGAAAATCAGTGTAACCAGCGCCGGTCGTTTTCAGACCTTCATGCAGGACCAACGAAAAAAGCTGCCTGCAGTATAAACCTGCAGACAGCTTAAAAAAGGATATGATGACATATGAAATGATCCATTGAATCCAAATCGAATGAAAGGCTTAGACTCTAGCTTTTACTCGATATAATCCTTCAATCGTTTGCTCCGGCTGGGGTGTCTCAGCTTCCGCAGCGCTTTCGCCTCAATCTGGCGGATACGCTCACGGGTTACGCCGAATACCTTGCCGACCTCTTCCAGCGTACGAGTGCGGCCGTCTTCGAGGCCAAAGCGCAGACGGAGCACGTTCTCTTCCCGCTCTGTCAGCGTGTCGAGCACATCGCCCAGCTGTTCCTTCAGGAAGGTGAACGCCGCAGAGTCAACCGGTGCCGGGGCGTCATGATCCTCAATAAAGTCACCCAGCTTGGAATCATGCTCGTCCCCGATCGGCGTTTCGAGCGAAACCGGATCCTGCGAAATTTTCATAATTTCACGGACCTTCTCTACGCTGAGCTCCATCGCCGCAGCGATTTCTTCCACTTCGGGTTCGCGTCCCAACTCTTGTACCAGCTGCCGCGATATACGTGCCAGCTTGTTAATCGTTTCGATCATATGGACCGGAATCCGGATCGTTCTTCCCTGATCGGCTATGGCCCGCGTAATCGCCTGTCTGATCCACCATGTAGCATAGGTGCTGAACTTAAAGCCTTTCGTGTAATCGAATTTATCTACGGCTTTGATGAGCCCCATGTTGCCTTCCTGGATCAGATCCAACAGCTGCATGCCGCGGCCCGCATATCTCCGGGCAATGCTGACAACCAGTCGCAGGTTTGCCTCGACCATAATTTTCTTGGCTTCCTCGTCCCCTTCGGCGACGCGTTTGGCCAGTTTGATTTCTTCTTCCGTGCTCAGCAGGCCGACACGGCCAATTCCCTTCAAATACATACGCACAGAATCATCGTTCTTCATGCCCGTCGGCAGCAGCTCGACGTCAGCATAGGGCTGATCTTGCTCCTGTTGATTCGACTCGGCTTGATTTCTCATCACTTCATCGCGTTCACGTTCTTCCATCATCCTGTACGTTCCTCCCCCTGAAAATAATCTCTCTGTATCGCTTGATACGGCTTTCTGAGGTGTAAAAAATATTGACAATCACCAATCGTTGTGATACGATAAATGGTAATAATGTGATTAATTTTGGAGTACACATTATAATATCATATACGCATTTACATTTCAATATGTTTCATAGAATTTAGCCTTTTGGATTAAATTACATAAAAATTACATTATAAAGACCCGCCGGAGTAACATTGATGTTCTCCTGCGGGTCTTTTTTGTTGGCTTTATCCGGATGAAGAACGGTATATGATCCGGTACGGGATCTGCACCTTTTCCCTGGAACCACGGGTCACGAGCCTTAAAGCCTCCTCACCTACCCGGAAGAGCTGATGGTCTACCGTGGTAAGCTGAAGGACTTGGCCAATCGGCTGATTTTCCTGTCCGATGATGGCGATATCCTCCGGAATACGCAGCCAGGCAGAGAGAACAAATTGGTGGATTCCGGCTGCCACCTCGTCCACGTTGGCATACACGGCGGTCGGCCGGACTTTTCCTTCAAGAAAGTGGCGGGCTGCATCCATACCATCCTTCAATGTGGTGCAGCCATCCAAGCACCGGCATGGCGGTACTTCCCCAAAAACGCCCCGGTAAGCCTGCATCGTCAGCCGGGTGCTGATGCTGGTCTCCCCTCTTGCTGTCGTGAACGCGACATCGGTGTGTCCCATGTTTTTCAGGAAGGAAAACACCTCGAGCGTCGCGGCATACCGGTCAATGTACGAGCAGCCGATATCCTCCAGTTCCGTATACTCGCAGGCGACGATGTGACCATACCGTGTAAAGGGAACGATGGACGACCAATCGTTGGCACGGGACGTAATGATGATGCCGTCGAACAGTTTAGTTTTCAGCATAGTTAAATACTCCAGCTCTTTCTCCGGATCATACCGGGTTGGAAGCACGGTCACGGTGTAATCTTCCTCAACCGATTTGTTCAATACGCCGCTTAACATCCGGTCGAAAGCCGGGTTGTTGTTGTACGGGATGATCACACCGATGCTGCGGGTCCGGCCGCGGATCAAATCAACCGCATTTCGGTTAGGCGTGTAATCCAGTTCATCGATGGCTCGCTGCACGGCGGCTCTTTTCTCAGCGGAAACGTACGGATGCTGGTTGAGAACCCGGGATACCGTGGATACCGAAACACCGGCTCGTCTGGCGATTTCGTGAATGTTAGCCATAACTCCCTGCCTTCTGACTTTTTCATTTCGAATGGTTCCTGTATTATATCACGCTGAGTCCGATCCTCATTACGATAGTGGACCAGCCGCAGCGGATGATTCATCCCGGGACTGAATGTCGTACTGATCTGCCTGCAGCAATAGCTGCCCTTTGTCTTGCGCTTGAATGACAACCCGTGTCCCGCTCACAATCGGCGCTCTCCCGTCTGGAAACCAGGGCCGATCGCGGTCCACCACGATCAACAGGCCCTCGGCGTCGCCCATTGCGGCAAATTGCCGTCCGTCGCCGCTCCACATGGACAGTCCCAGCGTCGTTTGAATCTGTTCCACGGCAGCGGCCACTTCATCAACAGGGAGCCCGATTTCGCTGATCCGCAGCAGCTGGCTGCTTGTAAAGTCTTCATTTTCGGCGTTATCAAAGGTATGGTGGGCAATGAATTCAATCAGATTCTCATCCGGATCGTAAAAATACAGGGCGTCGGCATTCCAGTTCCCGAAATGAAATTGATCCCCGTCCTGATCGCGGAACAGCGTAATTCCACGCTGAGCGGCCCATTTTTTGGCTGCGCCGAGCTGATTCGTCGGAATCGTAAAGGCAATATGGTACATCGATTTTTCGCCGGGCGCTGCTGCCTTCTGAAGAATGAGCTGGCTGCCGCCGGCTTGAATGGTGACCCTATCCGACTGTTCTTCGGCCACTGGAAGACCGAGCTTCCCGGCGTAAAATTGCTTCATCTCCGCAAAATTCCGGGTATTTATCGTAAGTTGTTGGATCTTCATCGTAAAGACCTCCATGTGCTTCTGATTATCAATGTATTGCTCTGCGGCAGCGTATGCAGCGTATGGGTCAACGCGATGCTTCCCTCTTCCATGAATCTTTCAGCGAAACGATCCGGTTAAATACCGGTACCAGCCCGGTCAGATTTTTGTGATCCAGGCAGAAATAGCCTTGGCGGATAAACTGGTATTTGGCATCTGGTGAAGCATTTTTCATCCATGGTTCCATGATAGCTTGCCTGAAAATGATTCGGGAATCGGGAGATACCAGCTCTGCCCAATCATTGTCCGATTCCGCCACGGACGCGGCATCTTTCAGCAGGCTGCCGTACAAGCGGATCTCTGCGGGAACACCGTGTGCGGCGGACACCCAATGTATCGTCGACTTCACCTTTCTGCCGCTGAACCCGGTTCCGCTTTTTGTCTCAGGATCGTACGTGCAGTGCAGCTCTTTCACTTCACCGGTCTCCGGATCCTTGACGGCATGATGGCATTTTAAATAGTACGCTCCCTTCAATCGAACCTCGCTTCCCGGAAATAATCGATGAAAGCCCGGTACCGGATGTTCCATAAAGTCCTCCCGCTCGATATACAATTCTCCGGAAAAGGGGACATCCCTTCCGCCAAACATCGGATCGGCATCGCTGTGGTTGAGATGCAGCATTTCCACCTGATCCTTCGGATAATTCGTGATGACGACTTTAAGCGGATCAAGCACAGCCATCACAGCGACAGACTTATCCTTTAAGTCCTGGCGGATGAAGTGGTCGAGCATCGCGGCATCCACCATGCTGCTCCCCCTCAGCATGCCCACTTCCTGCATGAATCTCCGGAGGCCTTCCGGCGTAACGCCTCTGCGCCGCAGCCCCTTCAAGGTCGGAAGGCGGGGATCATCCCAGCCGTCGACGAATCCGCCTTCGACCAGCTCTCTGATATACCTTTTGCTCGTGACCATTCCGGAAACGTTCAGCCGTCCGAATTCCCGCTGCTTCGGGGGTTCCGGCACTTCAAGCTCGCGGAGCACCCATTCGTACAACGGGCGGTGATCCCTGAATTCCGCGGAGCACTGCGAATGCGTAATGCCCTCGATCGTATCCTGAATCGGATGGGCAAAATCATACATCGGATAGATGCACCACTCACTCCCTGTCCGGTAATGCGCGGCGTGGATGATGCGGTACAAGGCCGGGTCCCTCAAGTTGAAGTTTGGGGAGCACATATCGATTTTGGCCCGCAGCACCTTGGCGCCGTCCGGGAACCTGCCTTCCCTCATTTGACGGAACAGGGACAAATTGTCCTCCACCGACCGCTCGCGGTAAGGGCTGTTTCTTCCAGGCTCGGTGAGCGTACCGCGGTATTCCGTCATTTCCTCCGCTGACAAATCGCAGACATAGGCCTTCCCTTTACGGATGAGCTTCAAAGCTGCTTCGAAGATCTCATCCGCATAGTCCGAGCCGAAGTACACCGGAAGGTCAAGACCAAGCCACCTGACATCTTCCTGGATCGCCTCCACGTATTTCTTGTCTTCCTTCAGCGGGTTCGTATCGTCAAAGCGGAGATTCATCTTCCCGTGGAATGCTTCAGCAATGGCTGCGTTCACGTGAATTGCATAGGCGCTTCCGATGTGCAAATAGCCGTTCGGCTCCGGCGGAAACCGGGTCGCGATCGGTCTAGAATACGTTTCGTTCTCCACATCCTCCATCACGGTTTTCGTTAGAAAATCCACGGCTTCTTCTTTCCTTAATTTTTCTTCCATAAACTGTCCCCTCCTGCTCTTATATAAATCAAAAAGAAAACAAAAAAATCCCGCCTCCAAGACGCTAACGTCTTGGGGACGAGATTTTATTCGCGGTGCCACCCCGGTTCACGGATCTATCGCTACATCCGCCTCTTCGGGTACGGCATGGATGCATGCTTATACCCTAGCTCTGTAACAGGAGCTCCTGTCGCACCATCCGAAAGGATAAGGCTCCCTCTTCCGATGCGCCGCTCGGAGGCTTGCTTCAATGGCGGGCGGCCTGCTCCTTCACAGCTGCCGGAGCTCTCTGCAAGGCTGCCCGTGTCATCTACTCTTCTCTTCACCGCGTTTTCGTTCCGATTTGATTTTGACCATATTAACATCATTTTCGGCCAATGTAAACCGCATTATGCATGCTTTAAGCGGAAAGGGCGGGGATTAAATAACCTCCAGGCCATCGTTATCCGGCAGCGGCGGATGCGGGGTGTGCGGCTCGGACTGATACCAGAAAGCGACCGAGGCGATATCGTCCTGCAGCGGCAAATAGCGGCCGCCGGAACGCCAACCGAGCGCCTGGATCGTTACCTTCAAGTCCTGTTCAAACCGGATCGGGTCCATCACATGCCAGCGGTACATCCCGAATCGCTGCTGGCTCCGGTACAGGCCGTCCGGTCTGATTTGCTGGTGAAAACCCAAATAGGCAGTGGAAAACGCACCGTACTGTCCCTGTGGATGCTCAAAATTCCAGGCGCCGCCAAAATAGTCTTCGGTCCCGGTGCCGCAAATCGTCGGGAAATCGCGGTCGCCGTCCATATAGAACTTGATCTCGCCTTCTCCCCACCACCCCGTGTTGTTCACCTGCCAGGCGATGTATGTGCCGACGTACTGTCCCCTCCCCTTCACGCCATCCAGAAGCACATGGTCCTGCTTGTACGGCAAGGGGTTGCTCCGGCGCCATTGGGCGTGAAAATAGGCCGCATCCTCCGGCACCTCGGTCAGCGTATAGGTGAACTGGTAATACAGCACTACGGGTTTGTCCATCCGGTTCTCTACCGTAACCCGGGCCTTCTTGCGAAACGGCATCACCCAATAGCTGTTCATCCCGCCGGCGGGATTGACCGCCACCGGCAGGGAGTTGACATTGCTCCGCTCGCACCATCCGTTGCAGAAGAAGTCGCCGACAGGCACTTCTACGGAAGGCTCCTGCTCATCATCCCAATAAAAGCGCAGAATCAGATGACGCCAGCTGTCCGGAAAGCAGGTCAGCCAAATATGCTGAATAGCTCCGGGTCCGTCGATATCTGCGGCGGTAAACACCTCACCCGGTTTGATCTCCACCGAAGGCGATATTTTCCATCCCTGACCCAAATCCCGGCCGGCATTCGCTCCGGTTCCCTGAGTGGCCATGCCGCCTTTTCCTTTAGCTCCCGTCACATTTTCCGCGCTGATCGATCTTGTCTGTGCCGAGGACATCCGGAATAGATTGCCCAGGCCCATGTTCAGCCCGTTAAAAGGTTCCATGCTCATCTCTCCTGTCATTGGTCAAATCGGATTTACATTAAAGCGGTTACAAGTCATTCTACAGGCGTTTCCCCTCTTTATCGATGTTGGGACTTGTTATTTGTTATCCATTCTTGCTATTGTCAGAATAAAGAACCGCCGAGCTGCTGAAAGAGCGGAAACCCCGATAAGGGACCATTAAAGGAGGGAGCTGTCAAAGCGTATGGACCGGCAACAGCTGCTGCAAGCCTTGTCCCCCTACGTGCGAAGGGCGTGGCATCACAAAGTTGACCGTATGAAACTGGCGCCGCGAATCATTTTTGATTACGAACTGCTGTATGTTGAACAAGGCGAGCTCGATATCCGGATTGGCGGGGATTCACTGACTGTGTTTCCAGGCGACCTGCTGCTGTTCAAGCCCGGTATTGAGCATGAATTTGTCCGTTCCAGGGGGCCCTGCTGGATGCCCCATATCCATTTCGACGCCCTGTATTATGAAGACTACGAGGAGGTACCGATCAACTTCAAGCTGCGGGCGGAATGCAACCAACAAGAGCTTTCGTGGCTCCGGCCGGATTGGCTGGGTTCCGTGCTGGAAATCCCCCATCTGATCCGGGTACAGAACCATGCGGAAATTCATCAAGAGCTGATGCGGCTCATCCACGCCTACGAGCGCCGGGATGCCGAATTTCCGCTGCTTCAGAAATCGCTCGTGCTGGAAATTCTGTATTTGGTCATCAAGGGCCTGAAGGCGGCCGGACATGGCCGGCTCTCGCTGCATCAGGCTGCGATGGAGCGGGCGGTGACCCACATTATGGAGCATTACGATACCGTCATCCGGCTGGAGGACTTGTCCAAAACGGCCTGCTTGAGCCTGTATCACTTCTCGCGCGTATTCAAGCAGACGTATGACGTGTCCCCGCACCAATTCCAGATCCGGTACCGGATGGAACGGGCCAAGGAGCTGATGATGTACAGCCGGTTATCTCTGTCCGCGATCGCCGAGCAGGTTGGCTACAGCAGCATTCACGCCTTCAGCAAAGCGTTTAAGTCCGCCTGCGGCATCTCTCCGAAAAAATACATGAGCACCCATGCCTCCATGGGTGCTCCGGAAATCCATCATTAAGCCGCTGACGCGTAAACGCGCAGCGGCCTTTTATTTACTTTGCCGTTGTGGCAGCTTGAACCAGCTTGTCCAAAGTGCCGCTTCCGAGCTCTCCCAGCCTCCATACGGCCACATGGGTAATTCCGGCTTGGCGCAGCGTGTCGATCCAGGAAGTCAGGGTTGAACCGTCCGCATACCACACGGTATGCTTTACATTCTGGTCATCGGTGTACTGATAGTGCAGACTTCCGCTGGCCGCGTCCCGTTTCAGCTCTGAACCGTTCGTATATCGTATCTTTACGGCCTGCTGCTCCGTCACGGCAGTCACTTGATCTCCATGCCAGTCAAAGCCCCCGGCCGCAATGGCGACCGTCTTAAGGCCCGGAACGGCTGTCATCCGCTTGGCCAGCTTTTTCAGAAAAGCTTTGTCCGCTTTGGGTCCCGGACCGCTGTGTGTACCGTACAGATTGTACGCCATCATCACGTATTCTGGCCCTTCGGGCAGTTTCAGCGTTTCGACGGGAGCCCGGGACTCCAGCACGATGCGGAGCGATTTCCCCTTGGCGTGCAGCCGCTCATACAATTCGCGGTAAAAAGCGGTCATATGGCCCCAGTCCTTGTCCGGGATGCGCTCATAATCGATCTCCACCCCTTGAAACGAGTATTGATCGAGCAGGGCCTCAATCTCGGCGATATGCTTCTCACGAGCTTCCTTCGTGGATACCAGCCGCGAGACCAGATCAGAATCTTTGGGGGACTCGCTGCCGTCCTGCCGCACGATATCGTTAACAAGGGTCAAGTTCAGCTCGGCAATGCCGGCAGCCTCCGCCGTTTCCCGGATTTGCGGCAGCGCTTCTTGGAACGATTTCGTAAAATAAGGCTGATCCGATTCGTCAAAATAAGCGGCAAACGCCTGAAGACGGCTCAGAGCGTTGCCCAGCTCCCCTGCATCGGTAAGCCCCGACTCCCACTGCCAATCCACCACCCATGCGGTGAGGTTCACAGGAGTTCTGGCCGGCGGAGCCGCCGCTTGCATCGCCGGCTGCTTCATCCAAATGCTGAAACCGCCCCCTACGGCGACGATGACAAGCACCAAAGTCATCCATCCGGATTGAGCCACTTGCTTCATACCCATTTTCTAATTACACCGCCATTTCGCCTTTGAAATTGCTCTTTCGTCAGAACGTATCGATGGCCCAATCGATCGTCGCGTCCATGGCATGCTCAACCTGCGCCGAGACTTTTTTCCAGCCGAGCAGCTTATTCGTATACCACACCGAGGTTTTTCCATCCGCCGCATTTTCCGTAGTCACCGTGACATCCTCAAAGATTCCGTCATAGATGTCGTCCTTGGTGTTTTGCGGACTATAGGCTGATCCCAGTCCCACGGCACCGCCCTTCAGCGAAGGATCGATCGAGGCTTGGAGAACGGGCTGCCCGTCCACGATGACCTCCAGCCGATTTCCCGACAGCTTCATTTGAATCTGCCGGGTATTTTTGATGTTGACGGGATATTCATCCTCGTCATCCGGATTGGCGCCGGCCTGCGCTTCTTCTGCGGAATACACCGTTGCCTTGTCAAAGGCGAGATCCTCCGAGGACCACTTGACCGGATCCAGCTTTTGTGAACCCAAGACAGTCACAGACGACCCGGACAGCTTCTGCTCCACCTGGATTTCATTGCGGTCCAGCGTGACGCGCACGTACTGCTGACCGTCTCCGCGGTCCTTCAAGTAAAAAGACTGCTTGCCGACCACGTTGCCGGAAACCTTCGCGCTCAAGGTGTAATCCTCCGGCGCCTGTTTTCCTTGATCCAGCAAAAGCTTGCCTTCCCCGGCAGGCGGTGACGTCAGAACGATCCGGTTATCCTTGAATTCGGCGGCGCCTCCAGCCTGCTTCCACTGCCCCGACTGCTTCTGGTCTCCGGTGACGTACGTCATTTGCTGGCCGCTGTCCTTGCCGATTTTCATCAAGAGATGGTTGGTTGACCAGTAGGGCTCAGGCTGGACGCGGGTCAGGTTGTACACATCCTGTGACGGCCCGTTGAACGCATTGCCCTCCAGGTTAAAATGCATCTGGAACAGAGAACGGATATTGCGGTCATTTACATCCGTCACAAGCGGGTTCATGCTCCCGTACATGGCGTTGGCATGCATGATCATATAGACGCCGGGCACGAAGCCGAGCTTGTCGGTATAGACCGTATTCATCAGCTGATAATCCTTGCTGATCCGCGCCTGCATCGTATCCCGGTCCTCGAGCGGAATCATATTTTCATCACGGATAAAATCCATAAGGTAATGATTATAATGCTCGATGTCCTCTTTGCTGTCCAGCTTGTTTTCGTCCTTGACGCCGATATAGCCGCCGTTTTTATCGAAAATATTGATGTAGGTCAAACGGTACCCGTTGGTCCCCATTTCCCAATAACCGCTTTTCATCATGCTGCGGAGTTCCTTGGGCTGCACGAATTTATGATCCCCGTTCCCCATCTTGTTGGCATAGGTGAGGAACGTCGCCTTATCATTGTATCTCTCCAGCAAAGGCTGGGCATAAAGACTGGAATCGTTCCGCCCGTCCTCAAAGGATAAAAACAGCGCTTTTTCCGGCAGTGCCTTCCCCCTTTGGTAGAAATCGAGGATGTCCTGCTGTGACACCGTGACATAGCCTTGATCATGAAGGGTTTGTAGCTGGGCTTTGAGCTGGGCTTTACCGATCAAAAGCGGTGTTCCGGTACGGCTGACCCCAAAATAAGACAGCGCGACAAACCCGCTTCGATTATGCCACGTCGACTTGTCCGGTTCGGCGTAGCGGTCGGTTCTTCCGACGGCTTGGTAAATCAGAAAGATGACCATGATCACCAGGAAGAGCTGAATCCAGGTTTTGATCCACTTCCGCCGGTTTTTGCGCTTCACATTGAGCGCTTTGCTGTGTTTTCCTTTTTTCATCCTGTATCCTCATTTTAAATTCCACGGTTCCGCCGGGTTACAGCGGCACTTCGGTCTTCGTATTTTTTCGGTTTTTTCTTGCGGCCTTTTTATTTCTCGCCTCGACATCCTGCGGCGTTTCCCTTGTCCCCCAGGTCGATTTCCAGAAGGTGAACCAGGCGACCGGCATTTGCCAGAGCAGCACCATTTCGTAGAAAAAGCAAAAGACGAAGCCGAATACCCACAGCTTGCTTTTACGGAACAAAAGATGGGCCAGACTCATCAGCAGGGACATCAGCAGAAGCCCCATCAAGAAGGTTCCCGGGAACACATGGTGGAAAATGGGCACATACAGCAGGTTGTAGAGCACGATCAGCGGCGCAGCGATAGGAACGATGACACCAATGTAGAAAAAGAGCGCCATAAACGGCTCCTTTCTCCAAATAAACCCGGCTGCCCTAAGAGATTCCCGAAGCCAGGAACGCTTCCAGCGCATCTGCTGCTTTAGAAAGACATTAATCTCCGAAGGAACGATTGTGGAGCAAATCGCTTTATCCTGGTATGCGGTCCGGTGTGTTTTCAGGATAAAGTTGGTCATGCTTCGGTCGTCACCGAACGTAGCCGGCTGTCCCAGAAATTTCTGGTTAAGCCAGGCATCCGCATGCTTCAGCACAAGACTCTTTTTATAACAGGATAACGGCCCGGACAGACAGGTGACGCTGTCAAACCAGGACTCGGCCGCCTTCATGATGCGGAACGCAATGTAGTACCGCACGGTCTGGAGCTTTGTAATGGAATTGGTGTACTTGTTCTCCACATCCGTCCGCCCGGCGACCCCGCCCATGCGCGGATCTTGGAACGGCTGCACCAAATGCTTGATGGCAAGCGGATCGAGGAAGCTGTCCGAATCCACAAACACGACCAGATCATGCTTAGCCATCCGTACTCCCTGTACCAAAGCTTCCCGTTTCCCACCGTTCTCGGGGAGGATATGCATCCGAAGACGTTCTTTGGTTTGAAAGCGGTCCGCTTCCTGATGAAGCAGGTCGATCGTTTTCTGAATCTGCTCCGCGGACCGATCGGTAGAGCGGTCATCAACGACGATGACCTCCAGCTTGTCCACGGGGTAATCCTGGTTGATGCAGCTGATGATCGTCCTATGGATCCACTTCTCTTCATTGAAACACGGAATAATGATCGATACGCCCGGCGTAAAATCCGGATTGATAGGCACGTCACGGTAAAGAGACCCGAACAAGTATCTCGTCAATAGAAATGCCGCGGCAATCAGGCTGTATAAATACAGCAGGAAATTGTACTTAAAATAAATGATGCTCTCTGCCCTCAGCAGCAGCACGAAGAGGGCCGCAAGCAGCAGGAGGCCGCTGGCCGTGTAAACGGAATACCCCCAGCGTCTGCGCTGAAAATATTCATGCAGCGGCTTGGTGAACTCAAAGGCCGCCATCGAAACGGCCTCCCTGCCGGCTCCGCGCTCAAAGGTCCGTACGACCACCCCTTCGATGTCCACTTTGGATTCAAAGCCTTCCGGCATCGTGCCTGCCGGAATTTCAAAGTGCATGGACACTTTGCTGCCAGGCTGGATGTGGTCCGTCATCAAAGGCAGCTCAAGCAGTAGGCCTGTCGAGGATACATCGGCCGCTTTCGTTCTCAGTTTTATCCGGTTCTTTCCTTTTCCCCAAGTCAGAAGCACGGGAAAATCCGCCTCGTAACGCAGGCTGAACTTCCGCATCCGTTCCATGTAATCCGAGCTGAATTGCTCCGCATCGTTATCCCGCGATCCTCTCCGGTCGACCGAACGGCGAATTTGTTCCGGGTCAGGAACGTTCGACAGGATCCGCCGGTCCGAACGGTGCAAGGTCAGAACCTCATCGGTTTGTTTTTTCTTTCGTCTGAACACTTGTTTTATTCTCCCATCTGCTCTCGTTACAGCCGCCAATAAATGTAACCCTGACGCTCGAACTCTGCTTTGTCATATATCCCCTTAACGTCCAGCAAGATCTTTACCGAGTCCTTTCTGAACATCGGATCCATATCGGCATAGCCCATGTTTGCAAAGCATTGATGCGGGACGGCTGTGACCAGGACATGCAGGTTCTGCAGCTCTTCCAAACGGGCCAGTTCGAGACCGTACTCGGCATAAGCCGCTGTCGGGTCTACCAGCGGGTCGACGACTCGGGGTTCAATGCCATAGTCCTGAAGCTCCCTGATGATATCCACCACTTTGGAATTCCGGATATCGGCGCAGTCTTCCTTGTAAGCCAAGCCAAGAATGCCGACCTTCACGTCACGCAGGTCCAGCCGCTGCCGGACGAGCAGCTTGATCAGCTGCTCCGCGACAAATTTGCCCATCCCGTCGTTGATATGCCGCGCCGCCAGAATGATCCGTGAACGGATGCCGGTATCCTCCGCCTTGTACGTCAAGTAGTACGGATCGATTCCTATACAGTGCCCGCCAACCAAACCGGGAACGAAGTTCAGGAAATTCCACTTTGTCCCTGCAGCGCGCAGCACTTCCCGGGTGTCGATGCCCATCTGGTGGAACAGCATGGACAGTTCGTTCATAAAGGCGATATTAATGTCCCGCTGGGCATTTTCAATAACCTTTGCCGCTTCGGCCACCTTGATGCTTTCCGCCCGGTATACGCCGGCATCGATGATCTGTTCGTACATGCCGGCAATGATCCCGAGCGATTCCTCATCCATTCCCGACACAATCTTGACGATATTGTCGAGCCGGTGAACTTCATCGCCTGGATTGATCCGCTCCGGCGAATATCCTACTTTAAAATCGGTTCCGCAGCGCAGGCCTGACTCCGCCTCAAGGATCGGGACACAAATCTCTTCGGTGACGCCAGGGTACACAGTCGATTCATAAACCACGACTGCCCCTTGGCGCAATCTCCTGCCGACCATACGGCTCGCTTCTTCCACAAACCGTAAATCCGGCACGTTACCGCTCTGCACCGGGGTCGGTACGGCAATCACATAAAACATGGCTTCGCCAAGCCGGTCCACGTCAGACGTATATTCCAATCCCGCAGACGCTGGGTCTGCGTCATACATGGACGTCTGCGCGTCTGGAGAAGCTTCCTCCTGCAGCCGGCTGACCTTGTCCGGGTTGACGTCAAAGCCGATCACCCGCATCTTTTTCGAGAACGCCTGTGCCAGGGGAAGGCCTACATACCCGAGTCCAATAACCGCGATCGGGCTGTAAGCATACAGCACATTTTTAATTGGTGTTGACATATTTCCATCTCCATCTATCTTTCATTACCTGACGGATTCCCATCATACGAAATCCAGTCGGACAGTTTCACGAACGTGTATCCTTGTTTCCGTAAGTTTTGAATAATGCCAGGCAGTGCCTCCGCCGTGTGGGTATCGTCCAGCGAATGCAGCAAAATAATTCCGCCGCTGTGGCTCTGCTGGATAACCGAGTTCACGATCTGCGAAGCGGTGCGCTCCCGGTTCCAATCATTCGGATCGATATCGAAATCGACAATATTCCGGTAACCGGCCGCCGCGATAATCCGGGCTGTGCGGTCGTCAATATCGCCGGTCGGCGGCCGGAACAGCATGGCTGGCTGCTGCTGGATCGCATCCGTAATGATCCGGTGCGCCTTGACCACTTCATCCTGCAGCTGCTTGACGCTGAGCTTGGTCAGGACCGGATGGCTGTAGGTATGATTTCCGACATCATGCCCTGCTTGCGCGATCGCCCGCGCCAGATTCGGATTTTTCTCCACCCCGTCCGCACGCAAAAAAAACGTACCCTTCACATGGTACTGGTCCAAAATATCTAGCAGCTTCGTGATCGTTTCATCCGTGCCCCAATCGTCAAAGGTGAGGGCGATTTCCTTCTTGGCTGTCTTATGGCTGTACACGAGATTGTAATCCGCATTAGCGTAATCGGCATTATACTTTGCAGCCTGATAGCCTTGAACCGTGTCGGCCGGTTTACGTACGCCGCCTGTGGCGACCAGCTTGTCCAAGGTAACGAAATGATAACCGGCTGCCGAAGCTTCCGCAGCGATCAGGTCCACCGATTCATTTACAGTCCGGTTCTCCGCCAGGTCAATCGCCACAATCCCACCGCGGTTGATGTATTTCCGGATATAGTTCTTTTTTTGCTGAGGGGTCTCGGCCTTCCAATTATGTAAAAACAGACTGTAGGATATGACCGCCTGCTGTCCGCTCTGCGCCGCAGCCAGCCGGATATCGTCGCTGATCTCTCCCGTTTGCGTTCGGACGAACTTCGGAGTGACCCCCGTTTGTTTGCGGATGACATCGTCGGCCAAATGGATTTCCTTGTAGATCTGTCCGTAGTCCATTCGGCTCATGTCTACCGCATTCAGCGTGTTGTTCTCAATCTCATGTCCCCGGGACAAAATCTGCCGGGCGATATCCGGTTCCTCCGCAACCCGCATCCCCGGCAAAAAGAAGGTTGCTTTTATCCCTAAGTCATCCAGTTGATCAAGAAGCTTGTCCATCGTTTGGGCGTCTGCCATCCCGTTAAACGTTAAGGCAAGGTTCCGGCTGGTCGTGTATGCCAGAGAAACGGCCTGGCTCATCTCACCGGTATAACGCTGGACCGGCTTGTCAGCCGCAGCCGTTTTTGTGCCACCGTCGGTATCTTCTCCCCCTATCCAAGAGCATCCTGACAGCATGCTTATTGCCAGGACCCCGAGCACCAGCCACCCGGCCGGTTTTCTGGGCGAAAAGTCTTTTATCACTTTCATAGATATCTCCTTTAACACACTCTTAAGTCCTACCAAAAGAATAACGTGTAACGACTATTCAACAAATGACAAAAAGATGTCAATTTTTCGACATTCAAACTTTAATCCCAGGTCCCCGGCTGGATCGATTCGGAATGCCGGTATCTTCTCAATCGCGGAAGTCCTTTGGAACTCTCCGACTTTCGCTGCTCCAGCAGCAGTTTAACCCCTCTGATCAGATAGCGGTAACGCAATTCATCATCATGACTCAATTTACGCATTTCTGTAAAATAACGGTCAAGCATCCTAATAACCACTCCATTTATCTATGTGTATAGAACTAGGTTACTAGATCCGACTGTACAAATTCTGAACATGCCCATAGTCCCGGTCTAAACCGTCGATTTTCGTCGTTTGCCGGATTCGATCAACACAAAAAAAGTGCTGCTGGAAAGTTCATCAGAACCTTCCGGCAGCACTGATCCCATGCTTTATTTCTGCCCCTTTTTCGCCTGCTCCTCCATGTAATTGCGCATCCGCTTCATATATTCCGGCGCATCCATCGGGTCGGCAGCGATCATTTCAATGATGCAGAGCTTGCCGGTCCGCTCCCGGTCCGCCTGAGCGAACGCCTGCTCGAGCTCCCCGTTTGTCCGCACCGTCGCCGTAAACGCCTCTCCGCCGAAGGCTTCGGCCAGCTTCGTGTACGACCAGCGCGGAATCTGGTTGTAGCGCTGATTCTCCGTCTTCACGTTCAAATATTTTTCGATGGTGTATCCGTCATTGTTCAGAACGAAAATGATCGGCTTGCAGCCGTAATACAGCATCGAGCTGATCTCCTGCGCGGTCAGCTGCAGCGAGCCGTCCCCCGTAAACAGCAGCACCCTGCGGTCCGGGGCGGCAATACAGGCACCATAGGCTGACGGCGTAGCGTAGCCGATCGACTGCCAGCCTCCCTGCGTAATATATGTGACGTTCCGGGGCAGCCGAACATAAGCCATGCCGTTATAGAACGTTCCCGTCTCGGCGACGACGATGTCGCCTTCCTTCAGCATGCGCTGAATCCTTGGATAATAAGTCGAGGCGAGCAGCGGTGCTTCGGGTTCACCCGTAACTTGATCGTACGGAAACGCCCCGTTGCCGGCGGCGCCGCTGCCCTTATAACCGATCTTTTGCAGCTCAAGCAGCATGTCGGCAGCCAGCACATTCGGGAATTCAGCCCCTCCCACCTTGACCATCTTGGGCTGAATATCGACGGTAACGAGCGGATTCAATTTGGCGGTGTACGTGCCCGTATTGCTGTCCGCCCACACCATCCCGACCGCGATGACGCAGTCGGCTTGTTCCACCGCCGTTTGTACTTCAGACGAACCAAACGAGCCGCCGTATACCCCGATATAGTTGGGGTGTGACTCATCGAAAGCACCTTTACCGAACATCATCGTCGCCACCGGAATATTCATGACATCTGCCAACTGGCGCACCGCCGTTTGAAGTCCGAAACGCATCGTATTCACGTCAACCAGCAAAACCGGCTTGCGGGCCCGGTCAAGCAGCTGGCGCACCTGATTCGCTGCTGCTTGAAGAGTCGTCAGGTTGGACGACGGTTTTGGCGGTGTCGGTTCTCCCCTTGTCATTACCGGCTTCGAGACCAAGTCGTCGGCGATCACCAGATAGACCGGCTTTTTCTTCTCCTTGGCGATCCGGATAGCCGTCGGAATTTCAATCTCGGCATTCTCCGGCGTGACGACGGCCGTATAGGCCGTAATTGGCTCGTACACCTTACGAAAGACGTCAAAATTGCCGTCCATCAAGGTGTGGTGCATCAGCTTATGCTCCTTCTGATCCTTGTCGGGAGGGGATCCGACGATATGAATCAGCGGAATATGCTCGCTGTTCGCCCCGGCGATCGCGTTGCAGGCACTGAGTTCACCGACGCCGAACGTCGTAATCAGCGCCGAAATGCCTTTGATCCTGGCATATGCGTCTGCCGCGTATCCCGAGTTCAATTCATTTCTTCCATTGATAAATTCAATGCCGTTATACTTCTCCAGCGTATCGAGCAGGGTAAAATTATAGTCTCCGGGCACGCCGAAAATTTCGGTGATTCCCTCAAGCTTTAAGCAATCGAACAAATACTGGCCGAGACTTTTCCCAGTGGTGCCAGATTTCTGACTGGTGCTTCCCGTCGCCGTCATGTTACCCATTCTTCGCTCACTCCTTATCCATTTCTTGGGCTGCTTCTGTATAACATTACCCTTTCCGTGGACAGGTTATTCTACACGAGGATTCAAATCGCTCCCCAGAATGGAACATAAGGAAGCTCTGTCTTTGAAGCTTAAGCTTTTTTACATTTACAAAAAAAAAGACCTCGGCATATGTCGTATGCCTCGGTCTGCATTACAAGGTTGCAAATCCTCAGGTTATGCGTTGTTCTTCAGCGGGAGCCAGGCGAGCACGTCTTGAATTTTGGCGTCCCAATATCCCCATTCATGGCTTCCCGGGCCTTCTTCGTATGTATAGTCCAGCCCCGACTGCTTGCATGCTTCACGGAACATAACGTTGTCCTCGTACAAAAAGTCCTCTGTGCCGCAGCATTGATACAGCATCGGTTTCGGTCCTTCCGACTTCGCGCATTGCTCCATCAGCCAGAACAAGTCTTCTTCGCGGTTTTTTTCCGGCTTGTCCCCGTAAATCAGCTTATAATCCGGGAAGCGGTCCGGATCTTCCGGTGCTCTCATACCGTTCATGGCACCTGACAACGAAGCGGCGGCCGCAAAGCTCTCCGGTTTGCTAAGCGCCCATTTAAACGCCCCGTAACCTCCCATGGACAGCCCCGCGACGAAATTGTCCTCCCTTTCCGCCGACAGCGGGAAGAAAGAGCGGGCAATGCTTGGGAGCTCTTCGCTGATGAACGTCCAGTACTTGTTCCCGTAAGCCATGTCCGTGTAGAAGCTGCGATGCACCTGAGGCATAACGACCGCCAGTCCCGTCGATGCGACATAACGCTCGATCGACGTTCTGCGCAGCCAGATGGAATCGTCATCCGACAATCCGTGGAGCAGATACAGCGTCGGATGCTTGTCCGCAAATGTGTTATTCTGCATCCCGATCTGATGGCGAGTCTGTTGCGGAAGAATGACCGTCATGGAAGTACTGAGCTGCAGCACGTCCGAAAAAAAGTGACATTGAATCAAAGCCATGATATAAGTCCACCTCTCTATAATCGATCAATTGGATCGGCCGCCGTTCTTCCCGCCTGTTCCATTGCCTGCTGCAATTGGGTACCGGTTGTTCGGCCTCCATCATTATTGTAACGCGTCATGGCAAAAAGTTCATGATGATTTTTGGGTGTAACGAAGGTTGGATCGAGGCTATCAATGGTCCATGCTGCCCGCCAAGTCCATCAGAAGCCGCATGCCGGTCCGAATCTGCTCCTCATTGACAAAGCTGTAGCTGAACCGTATCCAGGAGCGCATTTCGCGCTTCGGGTCAAACACCTTGCCCGGAACGAACGAAACCGCCTCCGCGGTGGCGCGCTGCCATAACGTGTCCACAGAGAGATGATCCGGGAGCTTCACCCACAGGTTGAGACCTCCTTCAGGCACAGTCCACTGCCAGCCGGTGTCCCGGAGTGACTCGATCATCAGGTCCCGCCGGATCTGAAGGGCAATCCGCAGCTTTTCCAGGTGATTCTGCATCCGCTCTGATCCGAAATAGTGCAAAAACAGCTTCTGATTGACGAGCGGCGAGCCGTTATCCGCGAGCGACTTCAAGGTTAACAGCGGCTGGATGACCGAGCTTCGGCCCACTACAGCACAGATCCGGAGACCCGGAGCTACGTATTTGCTGAAGCTGCTCAAATAGATAACCCATCCCTCCGTGTCATAGGTAAACAGCGGTAACGACGGAGGCTCGCCGAAATAAATGTCGCGAAACGTGTCGTCCTCAACGAGCAGGCACTGATATTTCTCGGCCAAGGCGACCAGCTCTTTCCGCTGACCGGCAGGGACCGAATAGCCCGTTGGGTTGTGAAAGGTCGGATTCATATAGAAAAAGCGGGGCTTGTGCCGCTTCATCATCTCCTCGACCTGGTCAAGGTCGTATCCGCCTGGCGAAATGTCGACGGGGAGAAAACGGGCTCCCTGAGCGCGAAAAATATCCAGTGCCGCGCTGTAAGTCGGACGCTCCACCATCACGGCGTCCAGCGGACGAATATAGAGCCGGGCCAGCAGATCAATAGCCTGCTGCGCACCGGACGTAATGATCAACTCGTCCTCCGATATACTCACCTTGAGCCTTTCCGTCATGTAATCGCCCAGAAAATCCCTTAGCTCGGCATCCCCCTGCAAATCGGAATAAGTGCCGATCATTTTCGGATAGCGGTCAAACACCTCTTTGACATATTGGGACAGATACAAATTGGGCAGCAGATTGGGATCAATCAGCGCCTGCGAAAATTGATAAACGGAAGGCACGCGCTGAATGTCAGACATCTCGTTCTGATAGGTCCGGGCAGCAGCGAAACTTTTTTCATAGGTTGGAAGTCCCGTGATTTCATGCATCGGAGCAACATAATATCCCGATTTTTCCTTTACGTAAGCCTTCCCCTCTTCCTTCAGCAGCTGGTAGGCGCGAAAAACGGTGAGCCGATGAACCTGCAGCTCCCCGGCCAGCATCCGGATCGAAGGAAGCTTGTCATGGGCTGCAAGTTCTCCCCGCTGAATCCTGGCGACAATATGATCGTAGACCTGCCGGTACAGCAGCGGATGATCCTTCTGTGTCGTCTGCAATTTCATTTTCCCTCCGGACATCAAATGGGTTGTAGACTCATTGTACTATAAACCCGCGTCCATCTGTTCTGTTATTATGCATCTGTTCTGTAATCCTCCTTGTATGATGGGGAGACAACCAAAGGAGGATTTAAGCATGATACTTGTCAACTACTTGCTGATGTGTCTTATTTTTGGCACAACGTTTCTGGCCATTAAAATCGGGGTGGACGCGTCTGCTCCGCCCTTTTTCTCGGCGGGACTGCGCTTTTTTGCGGCCGGCTTGGCGCTGTTTTTGTGGATGGTTTGGCGTAAAAAGACCCGTTTTGGTCTTCTGCTGCGCAAAGAAATGCTGCTGAGCGGCATCCTGCTGACCTTCGGCACTTTTGCGCCGCTCTATTGGGCCGAGCAGCACGTTTCATCCGGATCCGCCGCCGTCTTCTCGGCTACGGGTCCGCTGATCATTTTACTCATCCAAATGTTGGTCTTCAAAGCAAAGAGCACGGTGCGGACCGTCGCCGGCTGCCTTCTAGGTTTCGCGGGCGTCCTGCTGCTGCTGCTCTCGGACCTCTCTTCCTCCACCGGAGGCGCCTGGATCATCGGCGGCCTGGTCATCCTTGCCGGGGAAATCAGCTACGCCGCAGGAACGCTGTATTCACGAAAGGTGATCCAACGATTCCCCGAAGCGTCGCCCATTGCGCTGAATGCGGCGCAGATGATGCATGGCGGATTCCTTCTGCTTGTGCTATCTCTGCTGACTGAGCCCATACATGCCGCCGGGCTGCCCGCCGGAGCCGCGCTCGTTTCACTCGTTTATCTGATCGTCATGGGATCCATGGTCGCCCACAGTCTCTATTATTGGCTGGTTGCCAAGACGAATCCCGTTTTTCCGTCGACATGGCTGTACATCTCGCCCATGATCGCCATGGCGGCAGGGGCCGTGCTGTATCATGAACGCATCACCTGGCTCTCGGTCGCCGGCATGATTACGATTATTGCCGGAACGCTGATCACCAATCTGGACAGCATTCTGCGGGTCATCCGCAGGCCGGCGCAAGTCACGACAGACGTAACGGCCGTTCGGGATTAGCAGCATTACTTTTCACCAGTGCCAATCAACATCCGGTACATCTGCAACCTTGGCAGACCGTCTTTTTTATCCACACCGGCAAGGACGGAAAAACAAATCTTCAGGATGTTCAAATCGGCAGCCGGAATTTCTTCGTTGATGCGGAATGAACTCTGTTCAGCTGTTTTGGCATAAAATCGCACAATCAAAAACGGCCGATCAGGATTCATCCTGGCCGGCCGTTTGTCATCTAACGATGTTTTGCATTGAACCATCTCTTAAATTAAGCCCGCCTCCCGTAGAAATGATCGTACCACCTCGGTTTGGTAGTTGATCCGTACGTTCATGTCAAGGCTCCAGCACGTTTCAACGGTTACCGCTTTGGCCTTTAGCCGATCGGCCGCAGCTGTCCGGGAAGAGCCCCTCAGCTGGTGCATCCGGATGTGAAAACGATGAGAACGGCGGACCACCCTCCCGTTCATATGCTTGATCACCCTCCGGACAGCGGGTACAGCCGGGCTACCTGAATCCGTAATCAGCGTCTGTCCCAGCACGTCTGCGCTCGCGGACGACAGGCCGTTGGCTTCGTGAAGATCCAGGTACCAGGCAGTTTTATACTTTCGCATGATATTATACAAAGCACGCGACATTTCATGCGTGGAGCGGCCTGACGGACCGCGCGGGAACGTCCGGTTCAAATCCGGCCGTCCGGAAATGATGAATTTAGCTCTATTCCATTACGATCACCTTTTCAGCATCCTCATCAGCATTTCCGCCGACGGTGTTCCATACGGCTTCTCATCCGCTTCCTCGACGATCAAGGCGTTCACGATATAAAAATACCAGTGAAGCAGCTCGCGAGGATCGCCTTCGGCAAACTCCCCGGCTTCCTGCCCCTGCACGAATAAAGGAATCAGCGGCTCGATCATGGCATCCGCAGAGTGCTCCTTCAGAATGTCTGCGGCGTCTTTGGGAATGGCGTCAAGGCTGCGGACAGCGCGGAGAATGAGCATAAAAGCGAATTTGTTCTCACTGAGCATATTTTCCGTCAGCGCTTGAATCTGCTCATATGGCGTGCCCGGCAGGCTCGGCACATTCCCCGTCTCTCTCCGCCCTTCCTCCATCAGCTCCTGGACGATGCTGGTAAACAGCTCATCCTTGGATGGGAAATAACGATATATCAGCCCCTCGCTGACGCCGGCTTCCGCCGCGATCATGCTGGTCTTCGTTCCTGTAAAACCGCTGCGGGCAAAAAGCTTTGTCGCGGCCTGCTTGATTTGACTTTTCCTCTCATCCCGGATATGGGCCAGCTGTTCCTTATTTAATGGTGACAATAGACTCCGAACTCCAATCTCTCAAAAATAATGTATCCCTATTGTACCATGACGTTCCTTTTGGATCACCGTGCTTGCTTCATTTCCGCAGTCATCGCCAACGGGAGTACTTTATTCTGCAGAAATGCGTAAAACTGTTCCGGCCGGGAAAAGCACGCCAAATGGCCGGCCTGATGGATGACCACGAACTCTTTGTATGGGGCATCGATGCGGCTGTAATACGCTTTGGCCGTTGCCGTCGGCGTAATAAAGTCCGAATCCCCTTGAACAATAAACACAGGCAGCTCGAAACGGTATCCGATCTTGTCAAAATCAAAACGGACCATATCTTCATGAAGAGCCTCAGCGGAAAACTTCATTCCTTTAAACAGATCCGACATATCCCTCATCGTATGTTCCGGAGATGACAGCATCGACGGCATGATCAGATCCGTGATCATATTGGGGACACCACGTATTGCCTTCACCATAAGCCGGTTGCGTGTATCGACATCCCTGCTGTTCCAAGTAGAAGGATCGGTCCCCATACGCTCAAGCAGTTCGGCTCCCTTCTTGCTGCCCGTAGCCCGGAATGCCTCCAGCAGCAATCGATGCCCAACGTGTTCGGGATCGGGGGCGTTCTGATCCGTCCCTACATAAGCGTGGTATAAATCCGGACGTCGCGCAGCCATCATGATGCCGGTAAGGCTGCCCGCCGAACTGCCAACCAGAATTAGCTTTGTCTGCTGAAGCTTGCCGCATAGATATTCGGATAACTCGATCCCATCCTTCGCCAACCGGTCGAAGGTCAACGATCCGCTGCCTTGTTTGCCGTTGCGCCGGAAGGTCTTTCCCGCTCCCCGCTGATCCCACTGTACGATCGTAAAATCCTTTTCCCAGGAACGCAGCAGTGGACTGAAGATGGAATACACCGATCCCGGCCCTCCATGAATAAACAGCAGCACCGGATTGCAACGGTTTTCCCCCCGGATGGTCACCCATTGTTCAATCCCGCCAATACGTACAAAGCCGGATTCGACGATTCCTTCGGAAGCTGTTATACGAAGCAGCCGCGCATTTTTCTGTTGATTTCTTTTCCGCATCACGATTTGAACCAAAGCATTGCTCATATGAATTCCCCGCTTTCGTTTTACAATGAGTGAGTTACTCACTCATCTTTAATCATAAAGATAATGGATTTCTGGATCCTTTGTCAATGGGTATATTGAGTTTTTTCTCTGATAAGATGCCAAAAGCGGCCAACGCATTTTCGCGTTGACCGCTTTTATTATTGTCCTTGATTTACGGCTTTTTCGGCAGATCGTTCGCTTCCCGGATGAGGGAGAAGTATTGATCGGCCAGCACCGGCTGGTATTCCGGCCCGAGCGAATCCGTCAGCTTCGCCACATCGGTCGGCGTCATATTCCAGGCCAGCAGCCCGAGGGATACGAACAGCGGAGTTTTGCCGTCCCATTTCTCTTTGGCGTCCGCCAGAATCTTTTGTCCATCCTGTACGGTACTAATGCCCTGAATCGTCGATACCGGCAGGTTTCCTTTCAAGATATCCACGCCGAAATGATCTTCCCAGCTCAGGAACAGCCCGTTCGGACGGTAGTTGTCCTCATAAGCTTTGACGACGGAGTCGCTGAGCGGAACGTTTTGGTTCGCAATACGGTTCAATACGTAGGGTACGGTCATTCCGGTCTTTTTCAGGTAGGAGGAAGTCTTCTTCAGGAAATCGGGCAGCGTTTTCTCCGGCCAGGCGTTCGGGTAGAAATACCCACCGCCGGACGGTCCGGCGATCAGCTGGTCGTTCGCGGTTGCCGTGCTTCTGTAGTAGTTCAGCATAGCCGGCGCCCCGTCGTACAGCATCGGACTGGACGTCCAGTTGATTGGCACTTTGCCGCGGTTCGGATCATCCCACAAAATGCGCATCCGGTGCTGGTTGTACTGGAAGTTGTCGCCTTCGCTGAAGGTGTACGTCACATAAATTTTATTTTCCAGCTTTGGTGTCTTGACCTTGTCGGACGGAAGCGGCCCTTGGCCTTTGTTCTCCGTACCGGAAAATACGGTCAGATTACTGAACCAGTCGGCAGCAAGAACGTAGATGCTGTGGTTCGACAACAGCTCTACCCCGTTGAACTCGCCTTCGGTATCGTTGCTAAACCAGCCGAGGTAGGGTGTTCCTGCAGGAACATCGGCAAGGATCTTATCAAACAATGCCTTTTGCTCAGGCGTATTGGTGCCCAGCCAGAATACCATCGCCTTGTTGGCGACCGCATAATCGCGGAGATAGCCGTACGGCTCTTTCTGTTCCGATGAAGGCGGAGCTTCGTTGCCCGCAAGCACCTTAAATTGGTTCCACATGTCCACCGAAGCGGTCAACGACTTCGTGCCAGCAGGTACTTTAAATTCGTAGACAAAGTACCGCCCGTTGTCTGCGAAACGGTGTCCGCCGCTGCCGGCGGAAAGCTGCGAGCCTTGGGCGTCGTACAGGAACGGCTTCTCGTCGTCGGTTCCGGGCATGAACTGGGCGATCGTCTGGCCATCAGCCTTCACGGTCACTTCATGAACGGCCGATCCCCATCCGTCCTGCTGGAACGCATCCTCAAAGCGGAGGTATACCGCATCCGTACCCAGGAAAGACGTCAAATCCAGGTCATAGATCTTGCGGTTCTTCGCATCCCGCTCCTGCGTCTTCTCCTCAGCCACCACTTTAAACGACTGCGGGAGTCCAGGAGGCAGCTTCACCGACGTATCCGGGCTCAGCCCGATCAGCATCCGGTGCGTCGTCTGCTTCCACAAATTTTCGTACTGCCAGGTGTAGGCATCCAATTTATCCTTAAACTTGCCCTGCAAATCATCGAGCACTTTCAGACCGTAAGGAGCCGCAGTCAGCTTGGCGCTGAGCTCCGGGCTGGCGACCACCGCGTCCTTCAGCCCGGCAAGCGTTGTGGCCACGTTAATGCTGTCCGGTACTTTCGGATCGTAGACGATGATTCCTTTCACTTCTTTTTTAAAATCGCTTACCAGTTCCCAAGGATCGTCATGCACCGTATAAGGCACCTTGAGATCGTTCAGCCAAGTCATTTTGCCTTCTTCCTGATTCTCCAGCAAATAGATTCGAGGCTGGTTTCGGTTGACGATGCCTTGCAGGGTCGCCAGCATGATCTTGACGTCTCCGGGGGCGTCATAGACGTCCGCAACGTCCAGATGCTTCACCTTAGCAAAGCTTGGAAGCGCTTGCGATTCCGGCCATTTGATGCCGCTGGATGAGGATGAGGGGTTTGCCGCCGGTTCGGCGGACGCGCCCATGGAGATGGACAGCGCACAGACCGCAGCGAGACAAACCGTGGTGAACTTTCGAAGCATGAACAATACACCTCAACTTTACGCTGATTTGGTTGGCAATTGAAAGAAACACCCTACTCCCGGCCCGTACTTGAAACCTCGCCATGCTGAACGCCGAACGGAATCGAGGTCTTCCCCATTGCTGTTATACAATCTATATTTAATATATCTAATATTGCTTTACAAGGCTTTCGACAAAAATAGTTAAAAAATTAGTACTCCCGGAGCATCCACTTAGTCCATTGTTCCGAATAAACGGACAGAAAAAGATATGTCATTTTCATACCAAAAAGCCTCAGGTCACGGATGATCCTGAGACTTTTGCTTCGCACTCTCTACTTGATCGTCAATCGTCCAAGACGATTGCATTCTTCGGCAAACCACACTGTGCCGTCCGCGGCCACAGCGATACCATGCGGTTCCGCCCCCTGTGTCGGAATGTCATATTCGTTCAGTTTACCGTCCACGGTGATGCGGCCGATCCGGTTCGCACCCCATTCCGTGAACCAAAGGTCCTGGCCGATTCCGGACGTGATCGCGTGAGGCTTCGCCCCAGCGGTAGATAGCGAATACTCGCTTATCTCACCGTCCGTCGTGATTCTGCCGACCCGATTCCCGGCGATCTGCACAAACCACAGCGCGCCGTCAGGCCCCGCCGTAATCCCGACCGGTGCGGAACCTGGCGTTGGAAGCGCATAGTGAGTAACTGAACCGTCCGGTGCGATGGTGCCGATCCGATTCCCTTGGTTTTCCGTAAACCACAGCTTCCCGTCACTGCCTGTGGTGATGAAGGATGAAAAAGCACCCTCATGAGGAAGCTTGTACTCGGTCACTTCACCCGCAGGGCTGAGCCTGCCGATCCGGCCGGTCATCATCTCGGTGAACCAGATCGCCCCGTCAGGCCCTTCAGCGAGACCAAACGGCGCACAGCCCGGGTCGGGCAGCTTATACTCCTTGAACTCTCCGCCTGGCGTCATCCGGCCGATCTGCCCGGCATGATATTCGTTAAACCAAAGATCCCCGTTTCGGTCGCACAGGATCGACATCACCCCCGCATTGGGTGTCGGCACGTCAAAAGCGGTAAACTCGCCACGCTCGCCCCGGGCTCCGATCCGGTTTCTTTTCTGTTCCGTAAACCACACGGTCCCGTCTCTGCCGGCCGTGATACCGTACGGCCCTGAATCCGGCAAAGGCAAGAGGAATTCCTCTATTTCAATCCTCATCTGACCTCCCTCCTTCCTCTTGCTTCGGCTTGCCCATCTGCCGCAGCAGATCCATGTCGCCGCTGGCGATGGCGCCCATGAACCGCTCGATTTCTTCGATGTCGTGATCCCACCAGCGGATCTCCAGCAGCTCGGCGATCACGTCGGGTGCGTAGCGCTTGCGGATTTCCTTCGCGGGGTTGCCGCCGACGATGGTGTAAGGCTCGACGTCCCTTGTCACAACGGCTTCGGCCGCGATGATCGCTCCGTCGCCAATCTTCACGCCCGGCAGGATCGTTGCCCTTCGTCCGATCCAGACGTCGCTTCCGACGACGGTATCCCCCTTGATCGGCAGCTGATCCAATGTTGGCGCGTGGGCTTCCCAGCCGTTTCCGAAAATATTAAAAGGGAACGTGGAGCCGTCCATCCGATGGTTGCCTCCGTCCATCAGAAAGCGCACCTCTCCGGCAATCGAGCAAAACTTGCCGATGATCAGCTTCGTACCTAAGAATTCGTAATGATATAACACCTGATCTTCAAACGACTCCCCGTTGATCGCATAGTAGTAAGAATAATCTCCCGCGATCAGGTTCGGCATGGTGATCACGTTTTTGATAAACTGCATATTGTTGTCCCCGGGTATCGGATACTTCGCGTTCGGATTAGGACCTGGCATGCAAGTCACTCCTTTCGATCGTTCAGCAGATTGGATAGCGTCTTCGGTCGCCGCATTGCCACACAAAAAAGCCCCCTGTCCCGATGTTCAGGACAGGAGGCTGCATACGCATGGAAATCCGCTAAATCCTCTCGTCAAGAGGATACGCCATGATCCCGTATTTAAGAAGCAAATGCCCAACCGGCATGAGTTCTTAAAAAAGCCCGCACGAATCCTATCCTGAACATCGTTTCAAACGATTGTTTTGTGTGGATAGGATTAGTAGATCATTGGCTAAGGTCACCCTTTCATGACTTGAATGCCCTTAATTTACCATACCGCAGGCACAGGTTCAACCTTTTATTCCATAAAGCGTTGCACGATTGCTAGTTTAAGTTTTGGCTATGTACACCACATCCGGCACGACGTTCCGCGGCTGCTCGATGCGGATTTCTTCCACACCGGCAAAACGGGACTCGAGGAGCGTTTTAAATGCCGGAGACGCCGAAGCACTCCAGAAAGACATGACACCTCCGGGATTCAGCAGTCGGGTAAGCGCCTTCAATCCCTCCGGCGAATACAAGCTTTCGTTGTCCTCAAACACCGTCCAATCCGGCCCGTTATCGATGTCGAAACATAGCGCATCAAACGTCTCGCCGGTCTCGGATATCCATTTCAACAGGTCGGCGCATATGACCCTCGTCTTGGGGTGGGATATCGCGTTTCCGGAAAATGGCGCCAAATAGGTCCGGTTCCAGGCGATGACCTGGTCTTCGATTTCCACGACAGTGACTTGACCGGTTTGCGGATGATGCACGGCCTCTCCCAAAGAGTAGCCGACGCCCAAGCCACCGATCAGCAGAGTCATGCCGTCTTTGGCGCAGGCGTCGATGACGGAACGGACAAGCCTTTTTTCCGACTCGCCGTTATAGGTAGCCATGAGAAACATACCGTTGCTGATCAATTCGTATTCGCCGCCCCGGCGCTGCAGCTGAATTTCACCGCGCGGGGTATCGCAGCGTTCCAAAACTTCCAATGGGTCTACTAGCACGTAACCGCCTCCCTAGAGATACTCCCATTTTTCCCACATTTCCACCGGATTCAACTCATAGATTTCTTTTTCACGATACAGGTAGTGATGCATAATGAATTCCCTGCGGATCGTGGCAAAATCGGGGTGAAACGTTTTAATGAACTCGTTGATTTCCTTCTCCGTATATTTTCGTCCCATATCCAGGTTTCGCACCATAAACTCAAGCACAATCAGCTTTTTCTTGAGCTGTGCAGGGATGTTCTTCAGCCGGCCGTCATCCATGATGAAGCTTTTGAGCACGGTGTCCCGAAGCTTCTCGTTCTTAGCGGACAACTGCGGCCCGGGCTGATCCTCCTGGGGCTCATAATTGCGGATCAGCTTTAGCAGCTGGCCTTCCGTACGCTCGATCATGTCCTGCGAAATCCGGTAGTACGACACGTTCTTTTCCCGGCGCTCCATGACAACCCCGACTTCCTTTAATTTGGCGATATGATGCGTGATCGTCGCAGGGGTGACACCCAGCTTCTCCGCAAGGGTCATTCCGTTGATTTCTTCTTGGGACAGGAGTACCAGAATCCGAATCCGGTTCCGGTCGGCTAAAGCCTTATAATAATTGACCAGTTTATCGAGCTGCAGAAAAACCACCCTTTATATGCATATTAAATTTAATGTTTATTAAATATAAAGATAATCCATATTTTCGCTTCCGTCAAGAAAAGCGCTGGGAAAGCTCCTTGTCCCTAAAGCTTGCAGCGGTTATTTATCAAGAATCGGGCTAATGCCGGAAAAGGCACTTTCCAGTTAAAAAAGACCCCTGATCAGGAGTCTTGTGATTGTGAAAATATGCTGGGTTTGAACAAAATTTAGACTGAACGTTTCCAGGTTATGCTTTTCTATGTTTGGCGTCCCTGCTCTTCGGTTACCCGATCAAGCCATTCTTCCACCAGAACGTGGAACAACCTGCTCTGTTCGATCTGCAGATTATGACCGGCCCGATCCAGCATGACGAAGCTTGCCCGCGGATACTCATTCGCAAACGCCCACGGATTCCGATAACCGACGATATGATCCTGCCGGCCGGCCAGAATAAGCACGGGCTTCACATAAGGGGTGTCCAGCTGCTCCATTTCAGGCGAGAAATCATAACGCTGGCGTAAACGCTCCAGAAACGGCCGATTAGCTTTTTTGAGCCCGGTCACAATTTCCCGTTCGAACCGGCTCCAGTTGTACTCGTCCTGTACCGTATGCATTCCGCTAAATTCACCGGCGTCCGGATGGTTCAGCTGCGACATAAACTCTTCATCCCGGGCAATGAGCTGAAATGCCGGCGCATCGTGCTTCGCCTGTCCGGCCGTCGGACAAATCAGGAGCAAACCCTCGATTTGATGCTGACGCTTCTTGAGCAGTCCTCTGGACAAATAGCCGCCGTAAGATTCTCCAGCCAATATAAAAGGTTCATCCCCCAAAATTTCTCCAACAAATTCATCGAGTGCCTCCAGCATATCATCCGTACTCTGGATACCGTCCGTAACGGTGCTGTCCCCCATTCCCGGCAAATCCGGATAGACTCTTTTCCAGCCGGATTGGCTCTTGAACACCGGTTCCATACATCCCGTCATGAGATGATGGTCACAGGAAAACCCATGCAGCAGCAAAACCGGCTTGCCGTTGCCGTGAACCTCGTAGTGAATCGTCGTATGTTTCAGCTTGCATTTCATAAAAGAAAGCCTCCCTACTCTTTACATAGATATCTATATATTATAGTGCACCGAATTTTTATATAGATTTCTATGTATTTGCGAAGGAAGCATTAGAACCTCTTGAATATTTGCTCCAACAGGGATTCAAGCTGAACCTGCTCCTTGTCGGAAAGTCCGCCGTATATCGTCTCGTTGAGACGGGCGGACACTTCCTGGAACACCGGCTCCAAATCTTTTCCTTTCGGCGTCAGCGAAACCAGCGTAATGCGGCTGTCTTCCTTGCTCTTCACTTTGCGGACATATCCCAGCTTCTCCAGTTTGTTTACGAGCACAGTGACCGTCGGCTGCGTCCGGTCGATTTTTTCGCTCAACACGGTTATGGGCTGCATGTCCTGGGTATACGCGCCCACAAAATATCCCCGTGTGAGGAGACGATGCCCTCGATGCCGCGCTGTTCCAGCTCGGATACGATCATGGCGTTAATGGCGTTGCGGATTTTGCTGAATATGGTGGCTGCGTTTTTTTTCATCATAATCCCATCCTGTTTCCCAAATTATATAAAAGCGTTACAAGGAGACTGATGAATACCGGCTATAGATGTCCGCTATTCCCTCTCGAATTTATGAAAATGCAGCGTAAACGCTGTCGACTCGCCTTCGACTGAATCAACCGTCAGGCGGTGGCTGAGCTTCAGGGCCATCTGACGGGCCAAATAGAGCCCCATGCCCGTGGATTTGGCTTCGGTTCTGCCCGTTCCGCCCGTGAAGCCTCTATCAAAAACACGCGGCAGATCCTCCGCCTTGATACCAATCCCCGTGTCTTCAATAACCAGCCGCTTCTCGGCGGCATCCTCCTCACAACGGAACAGGATGCGGCCGTTCTCGCCGGTATATTTGAGCGCGTTGGACACGATCTGGTCGATCATATAACCCAGCCATTTGCCGTCGGTATGTACGAAAAGCGGCTTGCCCGCCATCTGAAACTGGATTCGCTTGTTTATGAACAGTTTGGCGTATTTCTTGACGCTTGCTTTAATCAGAGGCTCCAGCGCGGTTTCGGTAATCAAATAATCCCGGTTGAACGAGTCAATCCGTGAATAATAGAGCGCCTGCTCCACGTAATGATCGATTTTGTCGATCTCGTCCTCCAGCTTATCCATGACAGCTTCCGCATTGTGAGTCATACCGTTCTCCAACAAGAGCCTGGACGCGGTAATCGGCAGCTTGACTTCATGAATCCATGACATGATAAAGTCCTGATGATCCTTCTTCTCACGAAGCTGCTGCTGGAGCTGGGCAGAGTGCAGGCGTTGAAGCCGCCTGACCCATTCATTAACAATAGCTTGCTGCGGATGCTGTGGTTCGGGTAGGAGGGCTGTTACTTCCTCCATTTTGCTGATGTTCATTTGCTGAAGCATCTGATAGTAAGGTCTCCGGTAATAATAGCCGATCACCAGATACAGCGCGGCACCTGCAAAACAGATCATATTCAAGTACACCATGTTTCCTATTCCGGAAGAGCTGTCCGAATCCATATACATAAACAGCGTCACAACGGTCATCAGCAGGATGTAGAACGCGATAAACCAGCTTTTGACCTTTACATAGTCCACAAATTTCATGGTATCAGATACCCTTGCCCCTTCTTGGTCACAATATAATCCTTCTTCCCGAGGTCAGCCAGCTTCTTCCTGATTCTGACAATATTCACGGTAAGCGTATTATCGTCAATAAAACTTTCGTCCGCCCACAGGCTCCGCATCATCTTCGTTCGTCCGACAATCGTGCCTGCATGCCGCATCAGCATGTTCAGGATGATAAATTCGGTTTTGGTCAGCTCTGCGCGCTGCTCTCCGACGGACACATCCCCATCGTTCAGGTTCAGCAGTACGCCTTGGTGCTCGATGATATGGGTCTGCACATCAAGGTAGGAGTACACTCTTCGCAGCATTGCGTTAATCTTGGCCATCAGCACGTCCATATGAAAGGGCTTCTGAATGAAATCGTCCCCTCCCATATTCATCGCCATCACCATGTCCATCGGCGTCGTTCGCGAGGATAAAAAGAGGATCGGCACTTTGGACACCTCCCTGATCCGGCTGCACCAATAGTAACCGTCGAACCTTGGAAGGTTGATATCCAGAATAACCAGTCCGGGCGCTTGTTCGCTGAACAAAGACATCACCTGTTCAAAATCGCTGACAAGGATAGGTTCGAATCCCCATTTCGCAAGCGAATCCCCGATCATCTCCCGGATTACGGGTTCATCCTCCACGACCAAAATTTTTATGTTCATCCGGTTCATCCTTTGCTCACGCACTTGTATCGATATCCTTATTGTAAACGACATCCTCCCCTGCCTCCAGCTTTTCCGCCCAATGTGACAAAATCGTTAGGTTCTTCCTAATACCGTAAGCTTTGATGCATTTTGACTCCTCTATAATAAACACTACCGGGCTTGGTAAACGCAAAGAACAAGGAGGATTTTATGCAAGGACATGGTAAAATAGCGCTGACTTCAGCAGTGGCGAAGCAGAGATTTCCCGGACCGTGGGCCGGGGGAATCGCCTTGATCGTTTCGCCTATACTGCTTCTGGTGGGCATCCTGCTCCGCTCACCGTATCACTTTTTCTTTCCCGACCAGTTGGCCGCTTATGAAGAGCATCCGCTGCAGATGACGGCTTCGTACAGCCTGTTCGGGGCCGGGATCATCATGCTCTGGCCGGCCGTCCTGCTGCTGGTCCAGTCGATCGGCGTTTCGAAACCCCGCTGGGCGTTTTGGGGCGGATTATTCACCATATCGGGCCTGTTTGCCCGCACCTTCCATGCAGGAGTCGACCATCTGGCTTTTCAGCTGGTGAGAACCGGCGGCGCTGGTCAGGCGGTGAACACGGTCGGAGATGCGTACGGTGCCTTCCACATCTATAGCACTTTTAATCTGGCTATCCTCTTAGGATGGATCGTGCTGGCCATCGGCTCTTACCGTTCCGGAACGCTTGGCTTGCTCCAATCCGCAGCACTGGCACTGGCCAGCGCACTCCCGCTCGGCGTTTTGAAAGGAACGACACCATGGTCTATAGCGGCAGCCGGAGGGCTTGCCGTCGCTTTGATTCCGTTCGGGTGGACCATACTGCGCAGCACCCCTTTTCCCGGATGGTTAAAAATAGGAACTTGGACGCTGATCGTATGCGCCGGGATTTCCCTGTTCACTTTGTTCGGCCGCATGGGCTAATGAAGTCTAATACGGACCCCCATTAAGGAGGAGACACAATCAATGAATGTCGTCATCGAAGGCAAACAAATCTCCAAAGTATACGGCTCGGGAGACAGCGTTATATCCGCCCTGCAGCTAATCGACCTGACCGTCATGGAAGGCGAAAGCGTGGCTATTATGGGGCCGTCAGGCTCAGGAAAGACCACGCTGCTTAATATTCTGGCCACTATCGATTCCCCGTCATCAGGCGAAGTGGTGATCGACGGTCACAACATCCTGAACATGAACGAAGAACAGCTCTCATCGTTTCGCCGTGACCGGCTGGGCTTCGTGTTTCAGGATTACAACCTGCTCGATACGCTGACAGTTAAGGAAAATATTGTGCTTCCGCTGGCCATCGCCAAAATGAATGTAGGGCAGCTGGAGCAGCGGGCAAGCGAGGTTGCGGTCCGGTTCGGGATCCAGTCGATTCTGGACAAGTATCCGTACCAGATATCGGGCGGGCAGAAGCAGCGCACGGCCGCTTCCCGGGCGATCGTGACGAAACCCGCGCTGCTGCTTGCCGACGAGCCTACCGGGGCGCTCGATTCCAAATCGGCGACCGACTTTCTGGAGAGCCTGAAGGAACTGAACGAACAGGAAGGAACTACAGTTCTGATGGTTACCCATGACGCCTATGCCGCCAGCTACTGCAAACGGGTGATTTTCATCAAGGATGGAAGCCTGTTCACCGAATTGGTCAAGGGAAGCCAGTCGCGAAGGGACATGTTCAAAAAAGTGCTGGATGTACTGGCCGTACTGGGAGGCGGAGCCATTGACGCTGTTTGACGTAGCGAAGAAAAATATTCAGGGGAACGTCAAAAACTATTTAATCTACCTGCTGTCCATGATTTTCAGTGTCATGATTTACTATATTTTCGTGTCGCTTCAATATAGCCAGGCCATCGCTAAAGGACTTCAGTCCTCCGAAAGCCTCCGGGCCGTTCTGTCCCAGGCATCCGTCATCCTGATCTTATTCACAGCCATATTCGTATGGGGCTCGAATGCCTTCTTTACCCGAAAAAGAAAGAAGGAGGTTGGTTTATATGCTCTGCTCGGTATGCGAAGACAAACGATCGCCCGGATGCTGTTCTATGAAAACCTGATCATGAGTCTGGTTGCCTTGATCTTGGGCGTCTTTCTCGGCACCCTTTTATCGAAGCTGTTCACTATGATTTTGCTGAAACTGCTGGATAACCCGGTCCAAGCCGGGTTTGAAATTCACATTGAGGCCATTGGTCAAGTTACATTGGTATTTGCGGTCCTGATTTTGATCACTTCCATGCAGGGCTACAGGCTGATCTATAAGTTCAAGCTTGTGGAGCTATTCCAAGCCGAGCGAAAAGGCGAGCATGCCCCCCGAATTGCTCGGCTCGCTGCAGGGCTGTCCGTCATCCTCATTGCTCTGGGTTACTGGACTGCCTTTAAACCTATAAGTACGACCCAAGGTATCCTTGTCAACTTCTCCATCATTTTTATCGGACTAGGCGCAGGCACCTATCTGTTGTTCCGCTCCCTTGTCATTGCGCTCTTACAGCTGTCGTCACATCATAAAAAAAGGTATTACCGCGGCATCAACATGATCGGCACATCCCACCTGCTCTACCGCATCCGCAGCAATACGGTCATGCTGACCACGATCGCGCTGCTCAGTTCCTTGACCTTGTGCGCGGTAAGCGTCGGCTACAGCTTTTTTTATACCCAGAAGCAGAGCGCCGAACAGGAGATGCCGTTCAGCTACACCTACGCCGCTTCGGAAAACGGGCTTGATGCCGCGGCCACACAACTTATTCTCTCAGACGCCAAGCATCCGGTTATCGCTGAAATCGACCTTCCTGTGATGGCGACCGATGCCGATCTGACCCGGTTTGCCTATCATCCGGGAAATTACGAGCCAAATGAGGTTCCCGTAAAGCTGATATCTGCATCAACGTATAATCAGGCCGCTTCGACACTGAGCTATAAAGAACGCCTTCAGCCCGCTGGTCGGGATGTTGTCCTCGTTCGCCCATTGTACACGAACCTATCGGCTGATGAGGTACAAGGAAATCGAATATCCGTCACCACGGGGAATGAACAGGTGAACTTAGAGGTGACTGGGGTTGCTGAAGGACGCATCCTTCCTTGGGGCTATCCGGATCTATGCATCGTCATGAGCGACAGCCTGTTCAGCCAGTTGAGCAAGAGCCTCGAAGCCAGCACCTATAAGGCCTTTAAAGTCAGGGGCCAGGAAACGACGAAGGAAACGGCATCGGCGCTCATCAAGCTTTCTGGAGATGGAACCGGAATGGCAACATTCTATCAGCAGTACCGCCAAAATGTGGAGAACGCCGGCATCAACGTCTTTACGCTCGGATTTCTCGGGCTGGTCTTTCTGGCAGCCACCGGGAGCATCATCTACTTTAATCAGTTGACCGAAGCGGAAGCCAGCAAAGGAAGCTATGACATTTTGCGAAAAATCGGCGTAAGCCGTAAAGATATCCGCCGGTCGGTCGCCAAGCAGGTGCTGTTCGTGTTTGGACTCCCGCTGATTGTCGGACTGGTCCACAGCATCATGATGCTTAAGGCACTTGCCGGCATTAACCTGATCAGCGGCCTGTTCGCCGTTCCGATCCTACTCTCCGGCGGGGCTTATCTTCTGATCTATCTCGCCTATTATGCGTTTACGGTCAAAACCTATTATCGGACCGTATCGGCAACACTATAAATACAGCAAAGGGGATGCCCGTGGTGTATAACCATGGGACATCCCCTTCTTCAATCGGTGAGGGCAGCAGGCAATCCTAGTACAGCAAATCCTTGCCGTACTGCTCTCCCTCCAGCATATCGTAAACCACAAGCTTGTAATCGTTCAGCAGCTTCTGCTGCTCCGGCGTTAAGGCAGAGATCACGGCGTTATCCTTGCCGATTAACACGCTTTTGTTCAAGCCAGGAATTTCGGACTTCACCTTCTCCAGCAGCTTGTAATACGCCGGCATGCTCTGGCCGGACAGCTCGAACACGGTCGGTCCGATAAAAGCGGGACTCATCGTGCCAGGAGACTTGCTGCCGATATCAAAGTTGGCCAAGTAGATCAGCTTCGTCTCATGCTTCAGGCGCGGGTTGTCGTTAAATCCGGCCTGGGCATACACCCCGGAGGACAAAGCCGGCAGGTGATCGCCCCAGAACGCGACGATCGTCGGCCGCTGAATCGTCTTCAGCTGTTGGCTCAAGTAAGCCACCGCCTCATCCGTCAGCTTGGTGTCATGCGTGTACGTTTCCAGCTCGTCTTTGTATTCCGGTTTGACACCGGAAACCGTAATCGTGTTTGAACCGTTCAGCCCCTTGGTAAACGGAAAATGGTTCTGCATCGTCACCAGGTGCAAAAAGGTCGGCTTGCTCGCCGACTTCAGCTCACGGACGGCTTCCTGAACGGCGGCCATGTCGGAAATGTATCCGTTCGGCGTATACCGCTTCGCGTTCGGCAGATCCTTCTCGCTCGTGAATTGGTCGAAGCCGAGAATCGGGTACACCCGATTGCGGTTGTAGAATGTGTCGTCGAACGGATGCAGCGCCAGCGCCTCGTATCCCCGGTCCTTCAAAATGCTGACGATAGAAGGCAGTGAGGACATTTTGACAATCCGCTGCTGGTACGGGATCGACCCGTCTTTCAGAAAATACATCGACAAGCCGGTCAGCGCCTCGAATTCCACGTTGGCCGTGTTGCCTCCGAACTCAGGGGACAGCAGAAAACCATCCGGCGTCGATTGGGCGTTCTGGTGAATAAACTTCAGCGGATCCTCGCTGAACGTATAAGACGGCATCCGGGTCGGATCAAAAAAAGCCTCGTCCATCATATACATAATATTCGGCTGCTCTATCGTTTTGTTTGACGGCGTATCGGTAGATGTTCCGTATTTTTGCGCGATGGCTTCGATCGCTTCTTTGCTGTAACCCTCCGGTTTTTCGATCAGGTTCTGCATCAGATTGCCGGCGAATGCGTACACGAACCCGTTCTGGGCGTAGTTGACCTTCTGGTTCCACGGAATGTTCTGATACTTCAGCGATGTGGCCAGCGCATGCTGGCCTCCGACCATTTGTATAAATCCGCCGACTGCCACCAACGAGATAATGCCAAGCGTGATCCGCAGCGGAAGACGGACCTTAACCTTCGGCAGCTTCAGCATCAGATAGATCAACGCCGCAACGAGCAGCACCGATACGACGACCGCTGTCGGCGAAATCATGCCCTTCGTAATTTTCGTCATTTCCTGGGCGTTCTTGATCTGCATTAAATCCCATGGGAATAGAGGCTCGCCCGTTGTTGTCAACTTCTCATAATTGGCGATCCCGAGGACCACACATACGAGAAAAGCGATCAACGCCCCCGTATAGACATTCGGAATGATCATGGCACAGACCAGCAGCACGAAAAAGAAAAACAAACTGCCGGATAAATACAGCCAGTAATATTGGGAAATCCAGTTCAGCACGCTTACGATATTCATTCCGAGCGAAGCCGCCTGCATGAAGAAGTTTAAAATAAAACCGCCGAGCAGCAAGGAGAAAAGGGTTATCCCCACCCGCCTGGACGGCACAAATATTTGGCGCACGGTATCACTCCCATCTGTTCTCAAGCGAACAGTATACGCCAATTATCTTAAAAAAACATTAAAATCATACGAAAATTTAACATTCTCTTTATACTGACATTACAATTCTGTGAATTGGCAAACCCCCACGGAAATACCGTGAGGGTCGATTCATACCTATATCGACTTGCGAACTTTGCTAGAAGCTGTTCACAATCGCATCGATTTCTTGCATTTGTTTAGCAGATAATGGGCCAAGGGATACAGCACCTGCCAGTTCCTCCACCTGCCGTCTCGTTTTAAAGCCCGGAATCGGGATCGCGGCATCGCTACTCGCCCATAACCAGGCAAGGGCTCCCTGCACCAGCGCCCGCTCGCCGACCGTCAAAATTTCTTTGATGGCGTCAAGCTTCTCAAGGAACTCGGGTAGGGGGCTGCCGTCTTTAAAGTACCTCACCCAGTCATGCCCGCTGCCTCTGACGTCCGTATTCGGCAGGCTTGTCTCCGGCCGGAATTTGCCGCTCAAAAGCCCCATCGCCAGCGGCGTGTTGTTAATACTTGCAAGACCCAACCGCTCGCAAACGGCCACTACGTCACGGTTGTCATGGAAAACATTTTGCTCATGCTGTATGGCGGCTGCATGCGACCGGCTGGCGAAAAATTCGGCGTTCTCCGCATCACCCGTGCTCCACCCGTATGCCCGGATATGCCCCTCCCTGCGCAGACGTTCCAGCGAATCGATCACAGACAGAATCTCCTCCCGGCTCAATGACCCCGGATGGATCTGCAGCAAATCGATGTAGTCCGTTCCCAGCCGTCGGAGCGAACGCTCGCAGGCAAAGCGGACATAGGCTGGCGAGACGTCGTAATTCAGGTGCACTTCCCTGTTCGCGGCGTCCTGCAAAAATCCGAATTTGGTGGCGATCACCACTTGTTGCCGGCGTCCCCTAACCGCGCGGCCCAGCACTTCTTCACTATGTCCGGTTCCATAAGCGTCGGCCGTATCAAAGAAGGTTACTCCCATGTCCAGCGCCGTATGGATGGCCGCCTCCGATTCCGCATCGTCCACCTCGCCCCATCCGTCGGGCAGGCCGCCGAGCGTAAAGTTTCCGCCGATCGCCCAGCAGCCGAGCCCCAGCGGACTTACAGGAATACCGGATGATCCTAAGGTTCTGTTCATCAATATTTCCTCCCTTTTCGCTTGTGTACGGCTTCATTATAATAAGGAAAATGGCTTATGCTTAGAGCCAATACATGCGATTTTGGAAGAACCAATTCAAATGCAAACTGCCGACAAGGTTTGTCGACAGTCTGCGCCGGGAATGTCCGAGTTATTTGTTTGTAAAGTAGTTCCGATCGATGTCAGCAATCAACCCGGGATGCACGGGAGACCAGCCCAACTGCTCTTGGGTCCAGGTGCTTGAGGCCGGGTTGTCCATCTTTACCATGGCCGCAAGAAAACCGAAATGTTCATCAGCCTCCTCGGGGGAAATGGCTTTCACCGGCACTTCAAGGCGTTGGCCAATGACATTGGCGATATTTTGGAACGGGATCGCTTCTTCGCCGACACCGTGCAGCCGTGCGCCGGCAGGAGCCTTTTCCAAGGCCAACCGGAACAGGTGCGCGAGATCGAGAAGGTGCACAGCGGACCAGCGATTAGACCCTTTGCCTAAGTATGCCGAGAAACCTCTGGTCTGAGCTAGGTTGATGAGGGCCGGGATGAAGCCATGATCCCCTTTGCCGTGTACGGACAACGGGGGCCGCACCACCGATACGCGCACACCTCGTTTGGCGAATGACAGTGCCGTCTCTTCGGATGGGATCCGGAGCGCTGCGAACGACTGTGAATCCATTGGATCCTCTTCCATTGCGAGACGGCCCGGTCTAAGTAGGGCGGTACCGGATGTGACGACGAGAGGCCGATTCGTTCCCGCGAGCGCTTCGCCCATCGTCTTGATCGCTCGCCGGTCCGCTTCGGCGGTGTCTACAAAGTTCGTGGATTCGTCAAAGTTGTTAAAATCCGTGTTAAAAGCCGTATGTATGACACCGTCCGATGCCTCGGCGCCAGCTTTAAGGCTGTCGAGATGGTGGAGGTTGCCCCGATGCACCTCAACCCCGGCGGCAGTCAATGCTTCAGCCGATTTGTCTGAGCGGGCTAGCCCTACCACATGATGTCCTGCACCCAAGAGTTCGCGGACGACAGCGGAACCGATAAAGCCTGTTGCTCCTGTAACAAAAACACGCATAGTAAAGTCCTCCTAAAGCTGTAGAGTAGTTTAGCTGCTGCATCTCTTGCGGCGGTGATCTCTTATCCCCTTGCCGCTGATTCAACGCTAAACATAGCATACTCTACAGCTCACCCAGATCTTTGCCTGATCCTCGCCACTCTTTGCCTGATATTCTGGTATGCTTCCCGAATCTGATCGAACCCCCGCCTCACCCACACCATTCGGTCAGTCGATGATTAGTTCTCTTTGAAGCAATCTGGAAACGTCTCTTCTTGGCGGGCGTCCAAAATAAGCGCTGTAATCCCGGCTGAACTGGGAGTCGCTTACATACCCTACAAGCCGGCATGCAGAGGTCGCGTCCATTTGGCGAGATAACATCAGATGCCGGGCTTCTTGAAGGCGCAGCGCTTTTTGGTATTGCAGCGGGGTCATCGACGTGACTGACTTAAAATGCTTGTAAAAAGTAGACACACTCATATGCTCCAATTCCGCTAAGTTTTCAACTTTTATTTGCTGAGAAAAATGGTCACGGAGCCAAGCAATGGCCTTCACCACAGGCTGCATTTCCGAGTCAGCAAAACCCATTTCGGCAACATGAACGCCGACGGGGCTACGCAGAAGCCGTATTAAAATCTCATCCACTGCGAGTGGAGCCAGCAATTCGGCATCGCCGGGGTGAAATAGATACTCTATCAGTCTCGACATCGTCCTTACTATGCCTAAGTCTGCGTGAGTGACGTAGCATGCACTCCGTTCATGAATTGGAGGCAGTCCCTGGGGATACACTTTCAGGACCAACTCTGCGATTCTTTGCGGATCCAGATCCAGTCTGACACCGAGCAGCGGTTCGGAATGACTGGCTTGTGTGGTCTGAACAGCAACCGGCAGGGCCGCGGGAGTCACAAACATATCCGAATGGCCGATTCGATGAACCTCCTTCCCGACCGTGATGTCCTTGGCTCCTTGAACAACGATTCCCAAAGAAGGCGAGTAAAAGGTTTTAACGTTGTCCATATCTACTCGTGAATAGCGGCCGATGAACAAACCTGGGATGCGCTGATCAAAGGCACCGTCATGCGGAGCATACAGGTAGATCAGTTGTATCAGTCGGGCTGTTTCGGCTTCAAGCGTCCCCCCGGCGTCAGGATACGCCGATGGAACCGCATGTTCATTCATTAGCTGCACCGTTTTTAACAACTCCTCGTATCATATACTTCCTCCCTTAACGATAGCTTCGATACTCTTTCATCTCAAGGCTCAATTAGAATTAACACCGACGGCTTCCATCTCAGAAGTAAAAAAAGTGCTGCGGATATACTCCGGATCTCCCAGCAGCGGCCGTCCAATGGCGATAAAGTCCGCCAGTCGATCCGTTAGGATGAACTCGGCAAGTTCTTTGGTGTAAATTTTACCCACGGCAATGATGGGAATACTCACGTATTGCTTTATAATGGAGGCATAGGGTACCTGATACCCGTCCGGCGTCGCGGCAGGATTCACAGGGAGCAGGCCTCCGGAGGACACGTCAACAGCATCGATCAGAGGTTCCAGGGAAGCGGAGATTTTCGCCACATCTACAGGTGTAAGACCCCCTTCAGTAAAATCGGACGCGGATACGCGGATCAGTACCGGATAGTCGCGTCCCACCTCCGAACGGACGGCTTCCAAAATGTCACGGAGAAACCGGGTTCTTTTTTCCGGCGAGCCGCCATATGCATCTGTCCGGTGGTTGGACAGCGGGGAGAGGAACTGATGCACCAAATGGCCGTGGGCCGCATGCACTTCGATGCCGTCAAAACCAGCTTGCAGGCTTCTTCTGGCAGCTTGCCGGAAATTATCGATCTCGCTTTGGATATCCGACAAGCTCATTTCTTCCGGAGTCCCGTATTCGTCGTCGTAGGCAATCGGACTCGGTGCCAGCAGACGCGAACCTCCGTTTCTCCACGACTTTCTGCCGCCATGCGTTAGCTGAATGAAAACCGGCGTGTTTTTGGCGTGAACAGCTTCGACCACTTTTTTCAAAGGGGCGACATGCTCATCCGTATAAATGCCGATGTCGTTGCTGAACAGCCTGCCGTTCGGCGACACCCCGGTCGATTCCAGCATCACCATCGCGGCTCCGCCGGCAAGCCGGCTGTAGTGGTTTACGTGATAATCGGTAGCGTACGCTTCGGGCGTCCCCTGGTTCTGCTGCATGGGGGAAACGATCAATCTGTTGCTCAGCTTCAGCCGTCCGATATGTTTTTCGCTATATATGATGGTTTTCATGGTTTACTCCTCCTAAGACTCTTGTGTTTGGATTTCTTAACTCCATTGTAAGAGTCACAGGGGCACCGTTACATACAAAAACCAAGTTATTCCTACCCTTATACTTTGAATTTGAAGTTATCCACCGTTCCGGAATTTATTATTTGAAGGTTCTGTCCGGAAACTGAATCATGAGGCTTGCTCTGCCTGGATATTTTCAAATGACGAAAGGAGTTCACTTTATGGACCAAATTGACCTTCGTATTTTAGATATTCTGCAAAAGGATGCCCGGATTTCCATTTCCGAGCTGGGCCGCATGATCAACATGTCCGGTCCGGCCGTGACCGAGCGGATCCGCAAGCTGGAGGATAAAGGCGTCATAGCATCCTACCGTGCGGTGCTGTCTCCTGATAAAATAGGCAAACCGATCACGGCGTTTATTCTCGTGCAGGCCGATCATTGCAACGCATTGACCGAATTCTGCTCCCAGTCTCCCGACGTGCTTGAGCTGCATCAAATCAGCGGTCAATATAACTTTATCATGAAAGTGGCCGCAGCTTCGATGAAATCACTCGAGGAGTTCCGGATGGCCTGCAGCAAGTACGGCTTCACGCAGACGATCACCGTGCTGTCAACGACGTTTGATTCCAAAGCTTTTGCGTTGGACGAACCATAAGCATCCGCATGAAACTTATGCACCGCTAGTACGGCGTTTCGTTGAATTGATAATTGGGGGGATGACAGAACATGAAGGATGATGAAAACAAGCCTGTGCCGTTTTTCGAGCTTGTAACCCAAGGTACGGGCAATGGATTGAAGCAGCACGACTGGTCCGGTTTGATCTGGCACGATGAAGAAATGACGTTTGATTCGATGTACGAAGCCCAAGTATGGGCATTGGACGAACCCTATAACAAACTCGGCTGGGAGTATGACGGGTACCGGACGGCCGATCCGAAGATCGCCGGCGCCCTGGTATGGGAGCTGATGAAAGCGAAGACCGCTGGTTACGGTAAGCTCGAGGTGTTTGCCGACGAGCAGCACGTCGATAAAACAACTATCTATCAGGTATGGGTCAAATGGACCCGCCCCGAGCCCGGGGCGTTACATTCGGATTAAAGCGTTCTTTGCAGCTTAACCTCAAATTCCGGTCTCGTGATGTACTCCATATAATGGATTTTACCGGTAAAGTCCAGGTAAGCCTGATAGCGGAGCCGGATGGCCGGCGCGGTTACGAGGTCGAGCACCTGACTTTTCGGCACCCATCGGCTGTCTGAAGTCTCTTCGGATGTGCACAGCTCCCCTCCCGTCGGTGTACATGCAAAGTCCAGCATCAGCTTGGTCGGAACAGGGGTTTGTCCGTCATGCCACAGGTAGCTGCCCGTATTGGAATAAATCCCGATCAGATGCGACACTTCGGTGTCGATGCCGCTCTCTTCCTTGATTTCTCTGGCCAGGGCATCGATCAGGTTCTCACCATTCTCCACCTGGCCGCCGGGAAAAACCCATCCGCCGTGCCGTGTCTTGACCAGGAGGATATCCCCGCGGCCGTTCTCAACAAAGCCTCCGACGGCTCCGATATGCGTAGGCATCATCATGCAATCAACCTCCAAGTAAATGATTATGTTTCTGCAAAAAATAAGGCTGCCGGGCAGGCCCGGCAGCCGCTTCCCTATCGAAGTGCTTTAGACTTCGTCCCAGATCCGCTTCAGGTTTTCAAGGCCAAGCTTCGTGCCTTCCCGGCACTCTTCCATGCCCTCGAACTCCAGCGTAATGTATCCGTCGTAGCCGGATTCCTTGATCAAACGGAGTACCCGCCGTACGTCGATATCGCCCTGCCCGAAAATAGCTCCCCGCAAATAATTGCCGTGCGAGGTAAGGAACCAGGTGCCGCCCCCCGGATTTTGGTCCGCTGGTCGGATATAGAAATCCTTTACGTGCACAAGCGATGCATAGGGGAGATTCTGCTTAACGCCGACAAGCGGCTGCTCATCGACGCAGAGGAAGTTGCCGATATCAAGCGTCGTTTTGAAATTGGGACGGTCAACAGCTTGAAGCACACGCTGAACACGGTCACTGGCCTGAACGCTCATGCCATGATTCTCGACGGTGGTCGTGATGCCGAACCCCGCCGCATAATCGGCGATCCGCCGGCAGCCTTCGACGATCTGGTCCAGGTTGGCTTCGAGATAATCGATGCCCCGTTTCTCCAGCGGCAGCGTAAATGCTGTCACGTCATGACGCATATGCTTCATGCCCAATCGGTGAACGGTGTCCACATGCCGCTTGATGCGTTCAATTTCCTCTTCAAAGGCTTCCGGCGTATCCTGCACGAAGTTGGCCGGCATCGAATAATTGGACAGATCGATTCCTTTGGCAGCGGCCCGCTCACGAACCGCATCGGCCAGCTCCGGCTGATCTTCCAGCGTAAATCCGTACGGTACGATCTCCATATGTTCCCCGCCCTGCTCCGCAATCCAGTCGATGACGTCCAGTACGGTCATCTCTCCCGCCTTAATCGCTTGCAAAAGGCTGTATGTACTTACTCCAGGCTTCATTCGCGTAATCCCTCCGGTCTGTTGTTAAATTTCTTCTGTCAGTTCCAGTTCGATGACCGTATCCAGTTCATCCGGCAAATCGCCGCCGGCCAGGTGAATAAACGCGCCGCTGTCCGTATCCGAATATTGATCGGCCATCCAAGGCGTTTCCACGTGCAGCTCGCTGCCGTCCGACAGCAGGCGGGCCTTCTTGATCTTCCCCTTCAGTCCCTGGAAGTAGATCGGGCCGATGCCGCGGTCAAAAATATGGGCGTACAGCTTATTGCCTTTTTGCGTATACCGCCCCCACTCCGGCTTGGGGAGTGCCGCAATCCCGCAGCCGTAAATGCTGTCCCCGTTCCGGCGCAGCCATTCACCGACAACGGATAAAATGGCCAGGGACTCCTTCGGAATTTCCCCTTTGGCGTCCGGTCCGACGTTCAGGAGCAAATTGCCGTTTTTGCTGACGCATTCCACCAGCGCACGGATGACCTGTCTCGGAGACTTATAGTTTTTGTCCGTCGCATGGTAGCCCCAATGGTCGTTTAGGGTGATACATGCCTCCCACGGAATCGGCTCGCCCAGGTCATTCACGATGCCGCGCGGCGGAATAATCTGTTCAGGCGAGAAGAAGTCGCCCGCGTATTCCTCCGGCTCCGCCGCCATAATATTGCCGCCCAAGCGGTTGTCGATGACGATGTCCGGCTGCAGGGAGCGGATCATCCGTATCAACTCGGTGGCGCGCCACTTTTCGCCGGTCATATCATCATATGAGAAATCGAACCACATCATATCGATTTTTCCGTAGTTGGTCAGCAGTTCCCGGACCTGTCCGTGCATGTACTCCAAATACCGGTCGAATTGCTCCTCCCGGTTCTTGTACGATTCTTCCGCACGCATCGGGTGCTGACGGTCGCCGAAGGCAGGATAATCCGGATGGTACCAATCGATCAACGAATAATAGAAACCAACCTGCAGCCCCTCTTCGCGAAACGCATCGACATACTCGCGGATCAGGTCTCTTCCAGCCGGCGTATTCGTTGCTTTGTAATCCGTCAGCTCGCTGTCAAACAAGCAGAAGCCGTCGTGATGCTTGGTCGTCAGCACGGCGTAGCGCTGTCCGGCCGCTTTGGCCGCCTTGGCCCATGCACGCGGATCATACAGAGTCGGATTAAACTCCTCAAAATAGGCTTGGTACTGTTCATTCGTGATGCGCTCCTGGCTCCGTACCCATTCGCCTCTGGCCGGAATTGCATACAATCCCCAATGAATAAACAGGCCAAAGCGGTCGTTCATTAATGTTGCCGTTCTTTCAAAACGCGGATTCATGCCCTATTCGCCCTCCAATAGCTGTTTTATTGACTTGTGCCGTAGCAAAATTCGACAGTGTTACTTACTGCACTGCCGGACGGCACTCCCTTATTCTTCGTTCCGGCATCCGGGATACCCTTTTATTCAAAATCGCTTTTTTCGCACGAACTCCAGTCATCCGGAATTGTTAATATTTGATAAATGCAAACAAACGTTCTATAATAAAGGAAACAAGACGCCTTGAATGAAACCGAATCGATGCGGAAAGCGGAGGGAAATCCATGAAACTGCACCTGATCAACAGTACACGGACGAATAATTTTAATGACCCCGGCATGATGGGGAAAATCCAGGCCATATGGGACGAAGCCACGGGCAAGGTTGAGCGGCATCGCGACATGGTATACGGTATTTATTATGATTATGAGAGCAATTACAAAGGAGACTATTCGTTAAGCGTCGCAGCCGAGAATGACCTAGGCGATGCTTGGATAGAAATCCCGGATGACGCGACATACGAGGTTTTTACGGTAGACACCGCTGATGAAATGGGCATCGTGAATACGTGGAGAAGCATCTGGGAGAAAGAAGAGACAGGGGCGTTACGTCGGGCTTATACCTATGATTATGAGAAATACCATCCCGGCGGAGAAATAGAAATTTACATAGCCGTAAAGTAACCAAACCGCTAAGTAACGAAGTGTAATGAATACCGTCATGGTTTATGAAAAATAGGTCACACCTGGATTCCCAGGCGTGACCTATTGGCATAGGGAGGATTAAGTTGTTCTTCTGTCAGACCCGCCGGTCAGCATCCGCCGTTTGTCCGCGTCCGGATCACGGGTAACCGCGCTGTCTGCACCGAACACCATCGTCCAGCGTTCCTCCGCATCGTACGCAGGCCACGGCAGAGAAGGCGTTGAGGGCTGTCCGCGCTTGGCAAAAGACGTCCAGGCCTCCTGCATGCGTTCCGCCACGCTCCTCATCTCTTCGTTCACCGGCATACCTGCGCCTGCAAGCAAGTCGAGATTGTTAAACACAAACGGAATTTCGGCGGAATGAAAGGCCGTTCCCAGCAGCGGATCCCCCGGCACCATCGCATAATCGTAACGGTACATCCATACCGCTGCATGCGGCAGCTGGGCTTCTGCGAACTGAAGGGCCGACCTCCAGAAGAACAGCTCGGTCATCGCCTGACGCTGTCCCTCCACGGTGGCCGGATATGCTTCGATCCAGCTCGCCGCTTCCTTCGATCCGGTCACCGCTATATACGCCCGGGCGTTTTGTTCCTTAGTCAGCATCGGCATGCCTTCCGGAATAAAAAGCGCCCCCTCATCCCGGTTCGTCCCGATGATGAGCTCGATGCCGGCCGCGGAACCGGCGGCCACCGCTTCCAAAGGCGTGACGGGCAGCAGCTTCCCGTCGACGACCGGCTGGAACAGCATGACGGCACTCGCTCCCGCCGCCTGTTTTAACTCGTCAGCCGCTCGTAGAATATCCTCGGCCGGTACTTCTTGCAACCGCTCCAGCTGATCCTCCGGAATGCCAAGGAGATCCAACAGTCCCTTCGTAAGCAGCCTGCCATGGGAATCCGAGATCGCCTGGGAAGCCCCGCTCTGCATAATCGCCCGGGTGAACAAGCCTCGGGCTGCAGGCATTGCGAGCAGCGCTGCGATGCTCATGCTTCCCGCCGACTCACCAAAGACGGTCATCTGCTGAGGATCTCCGCCGAAAGCGGCGATGTTGTGCTTCACCCAGCGCAGCGCTTCGATTTGGTCCAGCAGACCGGCGTTGCTTACATAACCGTCATCGGTCTCCCCGGAAGATGGGGACAAATGCGCAAAACCGAGAGGTCCCAGCCGGTAGCTGAGGCTGACGACAATCAAGCCTCCCCGGCGCGCCAGCTCGGAGCCGTCGTAAATGGGCAGTCCGCCGCCGCCCGTCACGAAGGTGCCGCCATGGATCCATACCATGACCGGAAGCGGCTGCGGTGCCGGCTCGTCAGGGACCCACACATTGACGTACAGGCAGTCCTCGGACTGCGGGATCTGATCCCGTTTCAGTCTAAAAGCGCCACCCGTAGGGTTGACTCGCTGCGGGGCAAGCGGTACCGTCATGTCCCCGGATCTGACGCCTGCCCATGGCCGTGCAGGAAGCGGTTTCCGAAAACGCCGCTCGCCGACGGGGGGCTCGGCGTAAGGAATCGCCTTCCAGGTCCGGACGCCGTTCTGAACATACCCTTGAATCAGGCCATGATGAGTACGGATGAGGAGTTGGTCCAATTTCGTTAACATCCTTTCTAGCGTTGGAATCGTTCTACCATTGTAACACTAAAAATTGGACAAAGCCTAACCGAAGCTCGGTGCAAAAAACCATCTATCGACGACCACTTAAGGAAGCAAGCGCCAAGAAAAAAACCTGTCTATATAGACAGGTGCTAATCGCTTGTGAAGCAGGCCGCTATCGGCTGCCTTTATCTTGCCGCCCCTTCCTTTTGGCTGCGATAAGCCCAATGATTCGTCGGACCGCTCCCGCCGCCAATACCGAGCGCGTTCTCGATGGCCGCCTGGATGAATTCACGGGCCGTCCGCACGGCCTCGTTGACCGGGTTCCCTTTAGCCAGCTCAGCGGCGATCGCGGCCGAAAAGGTGCATCCCGTTCCATGCGTATGACGCGTGTCAATCCGACTTCCTTCAAGGGTCGAAAAGGATTTTCCGTCGAAAGTAAGATCAACCGCCTTGTCAGACGATTCGTCATGTCCGCCTTTGATCACAACCATCGCCGGACCGTAAGCCGCGATGCGGTAGGCCGCCTCGCAGCGTTCCTCCATCGATCGGATCGCCATCCCGGCGAGCACTTCCGCCTCCGGAATGTTCGGCGTGACGACAGCAGCCAGCGGCAGCAGCTTGTTCTTCAGCGCGTCTACCGCGTCCTGCTGCAGCAGCCGCGCGCCGCCTTTGGCGACCATAACCGGGTCGACGACCACATTCCTCCAGCCAAAAGCTGCTATACGTCCTGCGACGGCTTCAATAATATCCGCGCTGAACAGCATGCCGGTTTTGACCGCATCCACGCCGAGGTCGGTGCCCACGGCATCCATTTGTTCTGCTGCCGCAGCCGCAGGAAGCGGATAAACGCCTTGTACCCCGAGTGTGTTTTGAACGGTAATGGCTGTAATGGCCGACATACCGAATACGCCAAGCTCCTGGAACGTTTTGATATCCGCCTGGATGCCTGCCCCGCCGCCGCTGTCAGAACCGGCTACCGTCAATGCTTTCGGGATACTCATTGCACAAATCCCCTTCCTGCCGACTCCAGAAGAGCGGTAATGGTTCCTTCCTCCAGCGGATGCCGGTCCATTACAGACAACGCGTCGAGGAAAGCGATTTGGAAGCTTCCCGGCCCCTCCATGCCTGCCCGCTCAAATGCCCGAACGGCCGCTTCACCGTAGTACGCCAAGGCGGCCGCGCCGGCGGACAGCAGATCGGATTCGACCGCTCCAAAAGCGGCGATCACCGATGTCAGCAAGCAGCCAGTCCCGGTGACTTGGGTCAGCATCGGATGTCCGCCCCGGATCAAGTATCCTCTCGTTCCGTCGGTGATCACATCTTCCTGCCCGGTAATGGCGACGAGAGTCCCCAGACGGTGTGCCGCCCGTGCCGCCAAGTCGGCGGGAGCGGACTCCCCGGCCTCACCTGCGTCGACGCCTTTAATCGCGCCGGATTCACCAATGAGATGGGCAACCTCCGCTGCGTTGCCCCGAACCAGAGACACGCGCACCTCGCGCAAAATCCGCAGCGCAGCCTCCGTGCGAAATGCGGTCGCTCCCGCGCCGACGGGATCCAGGAACACCGGAACGCCATGATCATTCGCCGATCGGCCGGCGATGATCGCCGCTTCCACCAATTCGCTGTTCAGCGTTCCGAGATTCAGAACGACGGCTTGGGCGACCCCAGCCATATCGGCCACCTCCTCTTTGGCATAGGCCATAACCGGTGAGGCGCCAAGGGCAAGCAGGCCGTTGGCCGTAAAGTTGGTCACGACCACATTCGTCATGTTGTGAATGAGCGGACGCTGCTCTTTTATCCGTAAAGGAAACTGGATAAGTCCGGACGGGAACATAGCGGCGGTCATCGTCCCACCCCTTCCGCTGCAGCCAGGGAAACCGGCCAATCCTCAAGCGAAAACGCCATATCCCAGAACATGTACTCCAGCTGACAGCTGGTCAGAAAATGCTCCATCAGCCGTTTTTTTCTTGCGGGAGGAAGGCCCTCCGCCCATTCGTCGAGCAGCCGCCGCAGCTGTATCGTTACGCCGCTTTCCCGGTCACCGTAAAAGTTCATCCATTCATAAAACGGATGGGATTTCTCCGGCTGGACTTCCTCCAGCAGACGTTGGCCGATTTCCGTATAGGTCCACGGGCAAGGTAACAGCGCAGCTACAATATCCTCAAGTCCCCCCTCGTGGGCGACGTTCAGCATATGCCGGATGTAATGATTGGCCGATGGAGCCAGCGGATAGCCTTGCAGTTCCTCATATGCAACACCGGCGACATCACAAAAGTTTTGGTGGGGATGCGTTTCGCTGTTCAAAATAAACGAAATCTGTTCGTTGAAAAGCGCGGTCGTCTGCCGGCAATCGCATCGGGATATGGCAATGCCATAGATCCGGATGTAGGCGTTCAGGTATTCAAAATCCTGCTTCACATAGTGAATCAGCTGCTCCTTGGACAAGGTACCTTCCGCAATCCCTCGTACAAACGGATGCTTGAAGATCGCTTGATAAATGGGATCTGCCGCGTGTCTCAATTCTTCGGTAAACCGGGCCATGATAATGCACCTCCGTTAATTTTGACGAAAATCGCATGTTCGAGCGCGGGGAAGCCAACACAAAAAAGCCGCCCCGAAATGGAGCGGCCGCTATTTGCAGTGTCATCCTGAATGTATCTCATCAAGAAAGTTGCGTATGTAATGGCCTGCTCCACTTCCCTCCGCCGGTATTAACCGGATCAGGTTCAAAGGGTCCAAGCGATCACTTGTCTCAGCTGCCTCCGCAGCTCCCCTAGTGGATTTTCGTATGATATTTTACAAGTTCATGATTAAATGTAGCTCCGTTTGCCGGTGTTGTCAAACAAAAAAAGCTGCTGGCGGGATACCGGGAAAAAGCTTGTCGATCGTTTATGCATATCTCCTTCCACCTTCAAGTGTTTATCTTTTCAACGCGTAAGAAAGGATCATCTCGACGATGACGACAGCGGCATAAATGACAGCGGCCGTTCGATAACCCGATCCGTACAGCGCAGCCGCGGCCAGACCGAATACGATGAGCTGCAGCACAGCCCGGACGGGAAGCGTCACTGGGAAGGTCGCTTTCGGTGCGACATACATGCCCCAAAAAACAGCAACGACAACCGGCGAACCTATTCCTGCCAAGATACGGATCCACAAGGCGGCATCCAGTTTAAATCCCCACAGGCAAAAGGCTGCCAGTGCACACAGCTCTATTAGAAAAAAGATAAGGTCGATCACAATCATTACCAAACCCTCCGTTTTGGGCCGGTCAGGGCCTTTGGAATGAAGCCATTCTCAGTAAAATTATGCCGATTGTTTCTTGCCTACCGCGGCGACTCTTCCCCTCTCACTCCGGCTTGTAGGCTTTCACAATTAAAAAATGCGGGTGATGCAGAATCCGATTGTAGAAGTCGACCGACTCCGGCAGCCGCTCCAGAAACTCGGGAACCGGCCTTGGTTCGACAAGCCGGTTCAGTACAAACCAGCTTGACGTCATATTGACGATTTCCTGCAGGGGTCTGCGGAAGAACGTCACTTCAACGCTGCCCGCCTCTTTCTTCGTCCACCGGTCTACAAGCAGCTCCCGTACAAAATAATCCGGTTTCTTAAAAACGGTAAAGTCCATAAACGGATGATGCACCGAAAACAATAACGTTCCTCCAGGCTTCAATACCCGCTGAAACTCACGGAACAAAGGATCTCAGTCTTCGATGTAATGCAGCGTTAGCGAACTGAGAATCAAGTCGAACTTATCGTCTCCGTATGGCAGCGGTTCATTTAGATCATGAACTTGAATCTCCGCTTGACTGCCGACTCTCCGTTTGGCCGCCTCCACCATATCGGGGCTGAGATCGATCGCCGATACCGATGCCCCGCGGGAAACGAACTGCTCGGTATACCATCCTGCGGCGCAGCCTGCATCAAGGACATGAAGTCCGGACATATCCGTTGGCAGCAGCTCCAGCATGGCCGGACGCTCGTAGTATGCGTTGGCGCCGCTGTCCGAATCGATATGCAGTTCATAGTCCTTGGCGAGCTTGGTATAAGCCTCGAGCACCCTCTCTTTCATGCAACCACCTCCGTAGACTCGCTATTCTCCACCATATTATACCAACCAACAGAAAGGTTGGATATAAATAAACCAGCTTTATGTAAGCTGTGCAAAACTTAATTGCGGCAGGATGCGTTATAAATGACAAGAACAGGTTTGAAGGCGGGGAATGTCTTTGTTAAAAAGCGTTTCTTTTTGGCTCACGTTATGTACGATCCTCACCTGCATACTGGATGCCTCCGGGCAGGGCTTGGCCAACATGATGCTGATCCGGCTGAATCCCCTGCTTGAAGCCTTGCTGCATGACCCGGTGTACTCGGGCTGGCTGTCCGATAAACATGCTTTCGTAACGAACAGCTACTTTATCCCCTTACGGTTCCCGGCGTATCTTCTCTCCATCGTCATGGCAGTCATCATCGGTGCGGCGGTTGATCTCCTCATTTACGGGATGAAGCGTGGGTTGGCTCGCCGTGGCCATCCGAGGTCGACATCATGATCCCTGAATCTCAGTTTTCATGCCTCGCATCACGCCTCATTGCTTGGCCAGTAGACGGGAAAAGGCTGCCTGGCGGCAGCCCCACTATTTTCAATCAATGGCTTCAATTGGTCTGCCGGGTCCCACCGGCAATTCCTTTAGCTACAGGACGCCTATGGTACCGGTTTGCTGCAGACACCGCAGGAGGGCGTTATTGAAAAGATTCTGGTCGTCTTCATAACGGCTCGTATACTTATTGAGCATTCTGACACCCACGGCCTGATGCTCCGGGTAGACAACCACATGGCATCCTGCCGCTCCGGTGGCGTAGAACCATTCCGGCTGATGATACCACCCCAGTATGCGGCGATCCGGATTTGTCGCTTTTAACTCGTCGCTAAGCCGATAAAATGCCGCAGGGATCAGCTGATGACCTCCCACGTTTCCACGCTTAAAATGCAGGTAGCCCCACTTGGCCAAATCCCTAGTGCTCGTATACATGTTTCTTTCATGCCCTTCATGGGATTCCAGACGAACCGTAGCATAGGCTGGATTCGTTGCATAATCACAGACAAGACTGGCCGTTGGCGCTGTAGCCCATATGGTTTCCTTACAGCTGAGCGGCTTTAAAACGCGCTCTTCCAGAAACGCCGCAATAGGCTTCCCTGACAAGGCTCTCACTACCTGCCCTTGAATCCCTTCCCTTTCCCATTGCATATCATGAAAAAATTTAGGGCCGGAAGCAGTCGCCAAATCGCATAATGTCAGCTGCCCCAAATCTTCACCGGGGTAATCGCTCAACACTTCTGCAACCGGGGTGGAGATCGGTACTCCGTTGTCCAGCGCCGCCATAGCCATTGCACAGCAGATATACGTTTTTCGGGTGGAGTAAATGTTGAACATGGAGGTCTTCGTAACGGGAACCGCTCCTCCTTTATGATGATGAAATCCATGATATTGCTCATAGACGATCCTGTCGTTATGTATGACCAGAACGGATGAAGCTGACGCACCGTAATCGGTGCGTGCCTGTCGGACGACTTCATCCAATGGCTCAAATGCTGCTTGGTTAGGGACGCTGTCCAGATTCACATACACTCCTCCTAATGATAATCATGATAGGAATATATGTTCGTCGACATCACCTAATTTCCCTGCTGCCCGTTACCTTTTTTATTCGCCTCGTTCCGGTTTTCAAACCAACACAAAAAAGAAAGCCAGGAGCCGTCTAACCTTCCCTTTGTTCACCTCCGCCTTAGCGCCTCATGCTGCGAGCGGTATTCGAGCGGCGCAACGCCCTCCATTTCCTTAAAGACCTTGGTAAAATGCTTCACGTTCTCGAACCCGGCCCGCTCGCTGATTTCGTACACTTTCAGGTCCGTGCTGCCGAGCAGATCCTTGGCTTTACGGATCCGGAGCTTCCGCAAGTAGCTCACGAACGTCTCCCCCGTATACTCCTTGAAAGCTTGGCTGAAATACGAATAATTCAATGAGACATGATTGGACACGACGGCCATATTCAAGTTTTCATGAAAATGCTCCTCGATATAGACGATGGCCCGCTGAATCTCGCTCTGGTCAAAATGCATCGACCGCATCCGTTTCACATAATCGCTCAGCAGGAAGAGCAGGCTCTCCAAACTATGGAAATAATCATGAAAATGGTTGAAGTTGTACAGATTCCCCACCTGCTTGTGGAGTTTTAAAATGTCGACGGATTCCTCGCCATAGGTTTGAAACACCTGGTCGAATACATGCTCGTTAAAAGCATGGCTGATCCCTTCCAGATACCCGATATCATACTGAAGAATCGTCCGGATATCGAAAATATGCTGCAGCAGCCTGCTCAGCTCGGCATCCCGATCCAATCCGAGCAGATTGGCCGTCTTCCGGATGTCTTCCACCGGGATGCGGTAATTCGTCCGTTTGCCGGACAGTTCAGTGCTTCGAATGAGTCCCGGCATGTTTTGGAACAAAAAGTACTTCAACGCCCGGCCGGCCTGCTGGTAAGCTTTCTTCACCTCCCCTGCTCCCGCCATCCCTTCGCTGATGCCGGCCCGGATGGCGCTGGACGACTGGCGGATGATTTCCTCTCCCAGCCGGTTGAACGGAGCAGCGGTGTCGGTAAACATTACGAGTTTGCCGTCTTTGTCGTAAAAACGGATATAACGTTCACCCGGCAGCCAGCCGATCATCAGGTCAACATAAGCGGTGAATTCGTCCCAGCCGGCTTCCCGGTAGCGTTCCGGAACGAGGACCAGCGCGGCGTATCCGCCCGCATCCAGCCAATCCAGTCCCGCTTGAAGGACCACATCCCGAATGGCGCACTCGTCCATGCCTTCCTGCAAAAACAAATACTGCAGCCGGCTCACCGCGTAATTTTCCTTCAGCGCCTTCGTTCCGCGCAGCTGATCGGCAATTTCCCCCTTGCGGATGCGCTCTTCGTCAAGGCGCCGCAGCGTCCGGAACAGCTCGTCACGAACGATCGGCTTCAGCAAGTATTCCTTCACATTGCAGCGGATCGCCGCTTTGGCATACTGGAAGTCGTCATGACCGCTTAGAATAATCAGATCCGGCCGCGCCTCCTGATCCTGTATACGGTTAATGAGCTCGATTCCGTCCATCACCGGCATGCGGATGTCGGTAATGACCAAGTCCATTTCCGTCTCGTCCATGACTTGAAGCGCCTGCTCCCCATTCGCGGCAAAGTACAGTGCGTAGTCGTCGCCGAATTCGCGGCGAATCATCGCTTTCAGGCCATCCCGAATATTTTTCTCATCATCAACGATTAGCAGATTGCACATGGGCTGGCACACCTCCCGCTAGAATTAGATAAGGCAGTGTCATCGTGACTCGTGTAAAACTTCCTTCGGCGCTCTCCACCCGGATCCCGTGCGACTTCCCGTAAAACATGACGATACGCTGATCGACGTTCCGCAGTCCGATGCCGCTGCTTTCCCCGTCGTTCAGCTCCTTCCGCATTTGCTGATAGTCCGCGTCTTCCAGCCGGATCATCAGGTTGATCTTCTTCAGTTTGGATTCGGGAATCCCGTCGCCATTGTCACGGACCTCGATTATGATGCTGTCCCCCGATACATAAGCATGTATAGCGATTTCCAGCTTTTCGCCCTCGGAGCGGGAACCCATCCCATGCTTAACGGCGTTTTCGACGATGGGCTGGAGCGACATCTTCAGCACTTCCTGTTCCAAATGGACCGGCGGAACGTTGATGTTGAGCACCAGATTGTTGTCGTAGCGTATGTTCATGATGGCGATGTAGTTTTGGATATGCTCCAGTTCATCCCTCAGCCGCACATGGTTGCTGGTCCACTGCAGGTTGTAGCGCATCATACGTCCGAGTGAGGTGAGCGCATCGGAAATTGTGTATTGGCCCTCAATTTCAGCGAGCATCTTTAAGTTTTCGAGAGTGTTGTACAGAAAATGGGAGTCGATCTGGTTTTTGAGCGACTTCAGCTCCGCTTCCTTGGTCGCCGCCTGGCGGTTCACCGCCTCGACGATCAGCTCATTCATCCGTTTGAGCATCTGGCGGAAATGATGCGCCAATTCTCCGATCTCATCCATGCTCGTAATGTCAATTTCGAAACTAAAGTCGCCTTTGCGTACTTTTTTCATCGAATCGCGCAAAATGTTCAGCTTTTTCAAAATCAAGGAATGCAGGATATAGGACGTGGCCGACAGCAGGGCGATCAGAATAATCGTGGCAATGATAATCGTATTCCGCCGTTTGCTGACGTCCGACAAAGCGCTTTTTAGCGAAACGACGTTGAACAGATAGCTGTCCAGCGGCTCCATATCGCTCGGAATGCACAAATATGGCGTCCCGTTATAGGTAAAGGTAAACTCGTGGTCCGTCTTCTTGCCCTGCTTGGCGAACTCGGCCATGATCGTTTCGACGGGGAGCGTTTGCATCAGGCTCAGGGACGGGTTGGTAAACGCATTGCCCTCCCGGTTTACCACGATCATTTGCGAGCTTGTATCCTGTACGCTGCTGAAGGTTTTCATAAAAAAGTTATTCAGCTCCATCGTCACCTCCAGGATCCCGTTATGCTTATCGTTCGGATATTTGATCTCGCGCAGCAGCGTGACAAAATCGCCGACCTGGTCGCTGGCCACCGTGCTGTTCTTGATCACGTCCTTATTCGTCGCGCTGATCTCCCACCAGACCAGTCCGTTGCGCCGAAGAACCGTCTGGTACCAGGGCTTGTTCTTGATTCGGGATTCTTTGAAAATAACCGGCCAAAACTCTCTCACATTCGGGTTTTCCGAATACAGCCGGATGTTGGCGATGTTCGGATTGTTAAACAGATAGTACTGAAAGCTGGAGAACGTCTTCATCTTAAAATCGATCAGATCGGCCGTATCCAGCTCCTCCCGGCTCTGCAAATACTCATTGATCTCGCTGTTGGAGATGGCCAGCTGGGCCGTCCGTTCCATCACCTGCATGTTGTTGGCCACGTTCGTTTTCTCGATCTCCAGAATATATTGGTTTTTCTTGGTCAAATCTTTGATCGTATTCAGGTATACCCCGTTGAATAAATACCAGGAAACCAGGGTGATCGGGATTAAAATAATACAGATAAACGATAGGATCAGCTTCAATTGAATCGGCATCCGGCCGATGGCGGTCGACAGCCTGGCCATTCGATTCCGGGCAAGTTTGATCATTGCCGCAAGCACCACCCAGCCCAATTATGGTAATAAGCCTGAAAACCGCGAGCAAAAAATCGCGGATTCCAGGCCTGTATCAGGAGACGCTTTATTTGTTGAGCGCTTCCAGTTTTTTAACGTTCTCTTCGTATGCTTTTTGACGGTATGCGTCAATTTTATCCTGTTTGTTCTTGTTGCGGTCTTCGATGTACTTGTTCCACATGTCGTCGAATTCGGCATCCGATTTGGCCAGCAGCAGCTTCGGCAGCAGTTTGCCCCAATTCCGTGCATTTTTGCTGCCGGCAATCCCCTCTTCGGACGTGCTCGGCGGATCCAGATTGTCGAATTCGGACATGCTGATCGATTTGCCCTTCGTCCAGTCCGCCATCTGTTTCTGCGGATCGACGCCCGGCGGCGCCCACTGCAGGTTCATGTTCGTATCCATCAGCATCCAGTAGGTGTAGGACGCGCCGTATTTCTGGTCAAACGCGGTACGGTCCGTGTTCAGGAGCTTCACGACATCCGGAAGGAATTGATCTTTGCCGTCGATGTTGTCGTAGGTGACGCCTTTTTCGCCAAGGAACATATCCTTGTTGCCTTCCTCGCTGATCAGGTAGGTCAGGAACTCGATCGCCCGCTTCTTGTCCTTCACGTCCTTGGAGATCAGGGTCAGCGTCCAGCCGGAGATGCCGGGGCCGGACAGCGTCGGCGCTTCCTTCTTGGAATTGGCCGGACCATTGATGGCGATGTACGCCGAATTCGGATCCTTCTGGTACAGCGACATGTTCTGCGCATCAAAGTCGGAGCGCTGGTACAGCATCGCGAAGTAGCGGCCCTGCGCGATTTTTTCTTCCATTTGCGGACGCTTGTCGATAAAGATGTCCTTCGAGAGAAGTCCCATTTCGTTCGCCTTGCGGAACGTCTTCAGCCAGGTAATGTATTCCGGATCCAGGCGGCGGTCGTACAGCTTGCCGTCCTTCTGCTGCGGAATCGCCAGGAAGTTCTGGAGATAACCTTCGAGCGAATAGTTGCCGGTCTCGCTGAATTCATGCAGCCCGAGCGGAATCAGCGGCTGGCCGTTCACATCCGGGAACTTCTCCTTCGCCAGCTTGAGCGCGTTCAGGAACCCTTCCGGCGTGCTCATATCCGGGCTGCCGATGGCTTCATACATGTCCTTGCGAACCTCGAACGTCTGGTTTGACGTGAAGTTCGAGCCGTACTTTTTGTAATCTTCAGGAGAGGACGATGCGTTCGGATAACCGTAGATGTTGCCGTCCGGCTGCGTGTACCATCCCAGTTTAGCAGGGTCGGCTACTTTGAAGAAGTAAGGATCGTATTGATCGGCCAACTCGTTCAGCGGAAGCACGAGCTTGCCCTCGATCATCTTCTTGACGGCTTCCTCGCTCCAGCCGAGCGTAATGAAATCCGGTAGCTTGCCGGAGGCGATCATGGTGTTCAGCTTCTCGTTCTCATTCCCCGCCGGAACGATAAAGTTGATGCTGACGCCCGTCTTCTTGGTGACATATTCGGCAGTCGCGTCGCCGCCCCATTTTTTATTGAACCACGAAAAGTTCATGTACCAGTCGAACGTGATTGGTGCGTTGTCCGACTTCCAGCCCGGCTCATCCGGATTCGGTTTGGCTTCCCCGCCGCCCGTGGACGACGTGTTCTTCGCATCCGTGCTTCCGCTGGTCGCGGCGGTGCTGCCGCCATTTGTCTCGCTCTTGCCGCCGGAGCATCCCGCAAGGGACAGCGCCATCGTGAACACGACGGTCAGAGCGATCATGGAAGTCATGAGTCTGCGCGATTTGCTCATGGATTCTAACCCCTTTTCTTTCGTTAATCTATTAACACTCCCGCCAAGGCGGGACTGATAACCATGGATAAACCCGGATTCCCTGTCACTCCTTGATCGAGCCGATCATGAAGCCTTTTACAAAATACTTTTGCAGGAACGGGTACACGAAGACGATCGGCGCGGTGGTAACGACCATGGTAGCCAGCTTCAGCGATTGACTCGTCACCGACACCGCCATGCCGCTTGGCATGGATGCCAGCATCTGGTTGGAGCTTGACTGCGCAACGACGCGGTACAAATACGTCTGGATCGGCTGCAGGTTCGTATCATTAATGAAGATCATCCCGGTAAAGTAATCGTTCCATTGGTACACCCCGTGAAAGAGAGCGATTGTCGCCACCACCGGCATCGATACCGGAATGATGACCTTATAGAAAATTTTAAAATCGTTCGCCCCGTCGATCTTCGCCGCTTCTTCCAATCCCGGGGGGATCTCCCGGAAAAACGACAGGAAGATGATCAGGTCGAAGAAGCTGAATGCGGCGGGAAGGATGTACACCAGAAAATTGTCCAGCAGATGCAGGTCGCGGATCAGCAGGTAATACGGAATGAGGCCCCCGCCGAAGAACATCGTCACCGTGCCGATGAACATATACAGCTTGCGTCCCACAAGCTCCCTTCTGGAAAAGGCATACGCCACCATCGCGGTAAAAAACACGTGCACCGGGGTACCGATCAGCGTCTTGGCTACCGTGACCCCCATGGCGGTCATGATGCCCTCGCTGCGGAATACGGCCTGGAAGCTGTCCAGGCTGAACTGCCGCGGCCACCAGTAAATGCCGCCCCGCATTGCGTCCGCTCCGTCATTAAATGCGTTCACGATGACGTACCAGATCGGATACAGCGTGACGAAGCAGACGATCAGCATCAGCAGGGAGTTGAACATTTCAAAGATCGTGCTCGAAGCGCTTTGGCGTTTGAATGAATACACGAAGAGTCACCGCCGTCCCATCAGAATAAGGAAGTATTGTTAAGCCGTTTCGTAATGCTGTTGGCTCCAAGCAGCAGCGCGAGAGCGATCACGTTTTTGATCAGTCCAACCGCGGCCGCGTAGGAGTACCGGCTCTCTGCCAGACCAACGTTGTATACGTAGACGTCTATGACGTTGCTTGACGTTTCGTTCAGCGAGTTGCGCAGCACGAGAATCTGATCGAAGTTCGAGTTCAGGATGCCGCTGACGGCCAGAATAAACAATATGGAAATCGTGCCTTTGATCGAAGGAAGCGTAATGTTCCACATTTTTTGCATCCGGCCCGCTCCGTCGATCGTAGCCGCCTCGTACAGTTCCGGAGACACGCTCGAAATCGCCGCCAGGTAAATGATCGCCGACCAGCCGATCTCCTTCCAGATGTCTGAAGTGACGACGATGGACCAGAAGTATTTGGGCTCGGCCAGGTATGTAATAGGCTGATCGATCAGGTGAAGCGCCATCAGCACCTTGTTGACGATGCCCACATCCGCCAGCCAGGTGGCGAGGATGCCGCCCAGAATGACCCAGGACAAAAAGTGAGGCAGGTAGGAAATCGTCTGAATCCACTTTTTGAACACGATCGAACGGATTTCGTTCAGCAGGAGTGCGAACAGGATGGGCAGCGGAAACCCGATCACCAGCTTCAGGAGGCTCATCCCGAGCGTATTTTTGATCACGTATCCGAGACTGTCGTCCTCCAGGAATTCCTTGAAATGATCCAATCCGACCCACGGAGCCGAAGAGATCGAGTGAATAATGTCGAACTCTTTAAAAGCAATGATGACCCCGTACATCGGGATATAATTGAAAACAATCATCCAGGCGACGCCCAGCAGAGCCATAATCTGCAGATAGCGCTGGCCTACAATTTTCCGCCACAGCTTCCTCTCTTTCGCCTTCTCGGCGGCAGGTTCCCACTCGGCTTCGATACCGGCCCTTGCGTTCATGTTCTGGAAAGCACCCCGTTTCTGAAATCTCTTATGTAAGCCCTTTCAGGTACTAATTATAGGCGGCGGTTCCTATGAAAAATAGTCTTCAAATTTTAGTTAAGGTTTCTAAATTTCAGGTCGCATCCGGTGGAGAAGACAAGAAAAAAGCCCCGAATCCGACAGAAGGTGCCGGAACCGAGGCTTCTAAACCTTAGTTTCTCATGTAGAACGTTACAAGTTTTCATTGAATTATTTGACGACGTTGGACAACACGTCATCGATGATTTGCGTATTGGCGATCGTTCCCGAGTACAGCCAGCTGGAATGATCGTCAAACTCATACACATGGCCTTCCTTGACGGCCGGGATGTTGGCCCATACCGGATCCTTCAGCAGCTCATCCTTCGATACGCCGCGGCTGTTGACGATAAACAGGTAATCGGCGTCCATTTGCGCGAATTTTTCCAGCGAAACCTGGTTCCAGCTCGCCGTGCCGGTTTTGGACAGTTCTTCTACCAATTTAGGCTTCGCGAGTCCCAAATCATCATACAGCACCGAGCCGCTGGACAAATGGTCGCTTGACACGTAAATGTCTTTGCCCGTCACCCAAAGTGCCGCTGCCGTATGCGTGCCGACCGTTTTCTGAAGCTGCTCCTTGGCTTCCGCAGCTTTTTTGTCATAAGCTTGAACAGCCTCCTCAGCCTCCTTGCTCTTACCAAGCACTTCCCCGACCGCCTTCAGTTCTTCGCGCCAATTGTTGCTCTTCTCTTTACCTACCACGTAGGTCGGTGCGATCTTGGAGTACTGCTCGTATTTGTCATCCGTCGCCATGTCCGCACTGCTCAGAATGATCAGATCCGGCGTAAAGCTCATGACGGCTTCATAGGGAAGGTCGTAAGAGATTTCCGGAATGCCGTTCAGCTGATCCTGCAGGTAATACTGCACGGAACCCTTGCCAGTCGACCACTGGGCCACCGGTTTGACGCCAAGCGTCAGCAGGTGGTCCTCCAAATAGGAAGCGATGATCCGCTGCGGATTCGCAGGCACTTTCACTTCATGACCAAGCGCGTCCGTCAGCACGCGTTCCTGCTTGGTATCCGCGGTGCTGTTACCTCCTGCCGCTGCCCCCGAATCCGTTGTATTAGAATTGCCGGCTTTATCGCCGCAGGCGCTGGCCAATACGGTAAAGCTCATCAGCAGCGCGAGCAACAGTGATCCCTTAAGTTTGTGTTTCATGATAGTATGTCCCCTCCACTGGTTCATCTAGGCTAAAATCTCATTATTTTTACGAAAACCTATATGTACATCCATGATCCATCCGGTTTTTACGTGAAAGATTTCTCTTTAAGTATCATATGTGATAATGAATCTCATTATCAAGTGTTTTTTTCGTGACAGTGACCAGTCTTTGGGTATACTTGGTATAAAGTAACCCAGAGGAGCGAGAAAGATGAGAAGAAGCGGTGCTTTATCATTGGGGGCTGCCCTTGTCTGCTGGATCGCGTTTATCCTCCTCATGACAACCCCCAACCTCACATTCAGAATTGGACAACTGATTCAGTTGGACCCTTTCGGTCTTCTGATCATAGCCGCCACCCTGTCTTTTCTTTGGGGCATAGCCGGACTTTACCCTGGAGGGAGCCGAAAGCAAATCATTCTCTCATTGGGCACCATACTGCTAAATATGACGCTGATCTTTTGCCTATTGTATATCGTCTTCATCGGAAGGCTTATCTCTGAGGTCTAGAATTCTGTATGTCCCTCCGATGAAGTTCCATATGCTCTTCCTTGGAGCTTCTAAGTCAGCCCTAGCTCTCATTTATGGAGGCGAATCAAATTCATTAAGCCAATCAGCACAGCCATACCTAAAGCAAAAAGGATCCACAGCGCGTCTCTGAACGCTGTAACGTACCCGTGGTGATCCGCCAGAGTATAAAACACACCGCCTAATATCGCTATCCCTAATGCCTGAGAGATTTGGGTCATCGTTGTCAGGATCCCCGAGGCAGCCCCTGAATCTTGCTGGCGGATCCTGAAAAGTATCGTCTGAAGCAGCGGGGGAGCAATGACTCCCTGGCCAGCTCCCACAAGGAGCATAAGCAGATACAGCAGCGTTTTGCTTACATGTTCTCCCGATTCATATAATAGACCGATCAGCGCAAGATCGCTGACCAGCATCAGGATCGCGCCCCAATATACGACTTTTTCGGAAAAAACCTTGACCAGCTTTTGGGCAAGCATGGATGATGCGGCGAACCCGATTCCGAGCGGCAGAAAAGTTAAGCCTGACGCCAGCGGCGATAGTCCCAGTCCCTCCTGAAGAAACAGGACGAGAACAAAGTATAAGCCGGCGTTGCCCGAATAATAGGCTAATGTCACAAGCAGACCTCTTGTAAAAGCGGGGTATTGAAAAAGAGACAGCTGAATGAAAGGCACCCTTCCTTTCTTTTTCACATGGCGTTCATAGGCCAGACCGAGCGAGATGACAAGTGCTGCCAATGCCAAGGATGCATAGGTCCACCAGGGCCATCCCGACTCCCTTCCGCTGATCAGCGGGTATATCAGGAGCAGCAGCCCCGCTGTGATGGACGAAAGACCGATGATGTCCAATTTGACGACGGGCGAATCCGAGCGTGATTCTTTTAGTACGATCATGGATCCGACGATTGAGATGATTCCGAATGGAATATTAATAAAAAATACGTTCCGCCATCCCAGTCCTGCGATGTTCCACTCCAGCACAAAACCGCCTATCACTTGCCCGGCAACGGATGCCAGACCGATCACCCCGCCGTATATGCCCAGCGCAATCCCCCGCTCTCTTCCGGTGAAATGGACCTGAATGGTCGATAGAACCTGCGGAATCATCATCGCTGCCGACATGCCCTGGAGTACCCGCGCGGCAATCAGCAGCTCAGCACTTGGGGCCATGCCGCAAAGAGCGGATGCAGCGGTGAAACCTGACATTCCCCAGAGAAACATCCGTTTTCTCCCCCAATAATCGCCCAACCGCCCGCCGGTCACCAATAAAACGGCATAAGCGATCGTATAGGAAGTCACCACCCATTCTACCTGCCCGTCGGTTGACGAAAGGCCTTTTTTAATATCGGGTATCGAAACATTCACAACAAATACGTCAAGAATTGCCATAAAGGTCGCAAGCAGGATGACGGTCAAGGACCACCAGCGGTATCCCGCTACAGAAGGTGAAGCTTGTCGGCCTGTTAAAGCTTGATTTTCCATATCCCTTTCTCTCCTTTAGTCCATGTATGCAGCTGCTGAGTTGATTATATGTGCTAAAATGGAGAGAAGTAAGTACGCACATTTTTGTGGTACAGTATACTTCTTGTAACTTATGGGGAGGGATCGGGTTGAAGAAAAATCCGGAATATGGCGTACTCCGCGCCGAATATCTCCAGGGCTGCTCCGTTGAAGTCGCCTTGAATATCATTGGGGGCAAGTGGAAGGGAATGATCCTGTACACCCTTCTGGATGGCACCAAACGCTTTAACGAGCTGCGTCAGATCATTCCAGGTATTACGCAGCGCATGCTCACACTTCAGCTTAGAGAGCTGGAGGACTGCGGAATCGTCCAAAGAGTGGTTTATCCTGAGGTCCCCCCAAGGGTGGAATATTCGCTGACCGAGTTGGGCCAGACGATCAAACCGGTCATTTTGCAGATCAGGGAATGGGGCAGTTCTTATAAAAAAGCGATGGGCGGCCACCTTAAACAATCCAACTCCAACTAGGCATCGATTGAGATACCCCCTTATACTAAAACACTCCAGCAGTACACAAAAAAAGGAGGGATTATTCCCCTCCTTCATCCGTTGATCAATACCGCAAACGCCTCATACGGCCGCAGCCGCATCGCTTCGGATGGAACGGTATCCGGATAGACGGATACCATTTTCTGTCCGCCTGTTATTCCGTCACCCCGGAATGCCGCCTCCTCCTTGTTCATATTCGCTACGATCAGCAGCCGATGCTGATCCATGCTTCGTTTGTAAGCAAATATATCGGCATCTCCCACGTCAACCAATTCAAAGCTTCCGCTCTCAAGCAGTTCGTGAATGACAGGGTCTTGGGCAAATCGCCCCAACTCTTGGTAAAAGCCGTCTGCTTTTTCATCAGCGCCGGTCACAGGGCAGCTCCGACCCTGCATGAACTGAACGGTCAACGCCATGCATTTGGCGGGCTCCATATTCCACTGTTGTTCCATTGACATTCCGCTGTGCCGCCACTGCGGAATTCACCTCCATCATGATGTTTCCTGGACGCCCGCAGCCGCACGGGACTCGACCCGGCGCTTTTTCCAAGTTATCGACAGCACCGCGGATCCCAATGCTAGCAGGACGAAAATAACGCCAACCCAGGCATTGTAATACACCGAAGATCCTTCGATCACCATGCCTCCAATCGCCGACCCCAGAGCAATACCGATATGGGAAGCCGAGCTGTTCAAGCTCTGCTGGATGTCCGGCGATTCCGGTGCCGCTTTGATCAGGTAGCTCTGCATCGAAGGAGAGATCGACCAGCTGAGCATGCTCCAAACGATCATCACGATCAGGCAGACATACACCGAAGCCGTAGATACCGGCATCAGCACCATGGCCACGGCAAACACGCTGACAATGGTCAGAATGCTTTTCTCAGGCCCAAACCGGTCGGTGACCCATCCCCCTGCCCCGCCGCCAAGGACAGCCGCGATGCCAAAAATAAAATAAAACAGGCTGAGCATGGATGGACTCAGGTGCAGCGTCTCCTGCAAAAACGGCGTCAGATAAGCATATAAGGTCAGGTGACCGGTCAGCATCAAAATCGTAATCAGCTGGCCAAAAATGATTTTGCCGTTTTTCAAGGATGCCAGCTGCTTGCGCAGCGGCACGGTCTCGCTGGGAGGCGTTTTGGTAATAAAAATTTGCACCGCGATGAACGATATAACGGCCAGAATGGAGATCATGACAAACGGAGCACGCCATCCAAAAGCGTTGCCCAGCATCATGCCCACGGGTACGCCCAGTACGAGGGAGCCGCTGACTCCCATAAAGATAACGCCGATTGCCCGGGCTCTATACGCCGGTTCCGCCATCTGGGAAGCCATCGTTATAGACAGCACGGTGATGAGCGCGGCGCTCGCCGCCGACAAAATTCTCGCGATCACCATCATCGAAAAATTCGGGCTGACGACCGAAAGCACATTGCCGGCAATGAAGACCAGCAGGGCGCATTGGTACAGCAGTTTACGTTCGACCCTCGAAGCTGCCGCCAGCAGCACAGGCCCCGATACGGCAAATACCACGGAATACAAAGTGATCAACTGCCCGGCTGTACTCACCGAAATATGAAGGTCCGATGAAACGAGATCCAGCATCCCCCCGACGATCAGCTCCACCATTCCGGTCACGAAGCAGGCGATCGCTAAAATATAGATTTTAAAATTCATGCAGCATGTAACTCCCCTCTGTAAAAATCTCTCTGTTCCATGTTTTCGTTTGGTTACTACTGCAATGGTAACCTAATTCAATATGAGGATCAACCCCTATTTTTTGCATACAAAAAACGGGTGGATCCGGGTCCACCCGTTTTTCACGTGACGCGCTTAATATTTCAACTGAAGCAATTCCGTCATAATCTCCTCGTCGTTCAGCAGAATATCATTGTATTTGCCTGTTATTTTCGCCAAGAGCAAATCGTGATGGAAATAGTCCGTAAACACGCGCACAAACGGCTGTGACTGGGTCTTGATCGCCTGCCACGAATCATTCTCCACGCCGGCGAATACGACCTCGCGGTCGTCTACGATCAGCAGCCTGAACCGCTCCAGCATGACATGCTGCTCGCTAGGCTTCATCGGGACGATCTGGGGCAGGCCATCAGGCGTATCGCCTATCACGACACCTTCCACTTTGACGCCATTTTGTTGCTTTTCCAGCAGGATAGGCAGATACTTGTGGAAATCGTCCTCCCATGCCGAAAAACGGATCGAGCGCTCTGCATTCTCCATCATCTGCTTTAACTGGGATCCGATCGATGAGTCTGCCTTCAAGCTCCAGACATGGTCGTCGATGACCGCCTTCTGAACCTTATGCTGCTCCAGCTCCTGAATGTCCGATTGAAACTCTGACGTTAATTTCTCGATCACGAGCGGAAGAGGCAATGCGGTATACAGCTTCTTTTTTTCCGAAACGGATTCCAACACCATCCCCTTCTCCACCATCCGGGAGATCACTTCATATATCTTCGCCTTGGGCACGCCGGAATGCTTCACGATCATCGTGGCGTCCATTGGCTGCTCCGCCGACGCCAACGCCTCGTACACCTTGCTCTCATATTGTGAAAATCCGAATTTATGTAACATGACTTTTATCCCCGCTCCCCTGCTGCTTGGTCGGTGCAATCTTCAGCTTTGTTCCGGAGGCGCAAGCAGGAAGCTTCTTACCGTTTCGTCAAACCTCTCCGGCTCCTCCACATTCGGCGCATGCCCGGAGTGAAGGAACTCCACGAATCGTGCTCCCTTAATGGCATCCGCGATTCCCCTGCCCCACTCCGGCGGATTCAGACCGTCGTATTTCCCGCTGATGATCAGCGTCTCCGCCGTAATCCGGCCATAATCGGAACGGAAATCAAACCCTTCAAGCGCCCGGTTGGAAGCGGCGTTCTGCTCCTCCGTCAAGCTTGTTCCACCATCTTGAACATGCTGCATCCACGCTCCGACCAAGGAGATATTGTGAAACATGTACCGGCTTAAATGTTGCACCTTTGCCGGGGTATCCATACCTTCCAGTTCTTCGGCATGCTCACTGAATAAACGGGCCATCGACGAGGTCCTGCCGTTGGACTTGGGCGTGACAAGCACCAGCTTCTCCACCCGCTCCGGAGCGGCAATGGCGACTCCTTGCGCGATATAGCTTCCCATCGATCCACCCACCAGGTATACCTTGTCCAGCTTCAGGAAATCCATCACCGCGATGACATCCCGAACATGATCCGAGAGACTGTATTCTGCCGGCTTATCCGACAGGCCATGCCCTCTGGTATCGATGGCAATGACGCGAAAATCAGTGCTGAACGAGTGAATGACGGATTCCATCGAGTGAACGTCCAGGCCAAGCCCATGCAATACGATCAGCGGGAAGCCGGTTCCTTCATCGACATAATGGAGCTTGATCCCGTTAACGAAAGCTTCCATACTTTTCCCTCCCCAACCGGAATGAGCTTATTTTACCATTCTCAGCAGGGAAGGCAAAGCAGCTTTCTAAGCATGCTCCCCTTCCTCCTCATGCACGGTTTGCGATTCAAACAGATGCGCCTCATGATAATTGACGTCCAGCCTTAAATTGTTGGCCAGCGCCCGGCTGATCTCACCCGCTTCGAACAACCTTTGAATTTCGTTCCGCTCCGACTGAATGGCCTTGAGCTCAAGCTCCCGGCGGACCGCATCCATCTCTTCAGCCCGCTCCTCGTGTGCAGGTTCCTGTGTCAGATGGAGCTCCAGCCCGCGATAATCGGCAATAATCATGGCGATGGTGTCCCGGTTGCCCGATGTCTCGAGCCCCTTAACCCGCTCTATCGCAGCACGAATCGCTTCCAGCTTCAGCGCCTTATAAGCATTCCACTTCGGGTGGTCTGGTGTCATGCGGGCTTTTTTGTGTTTGCTGCCTTGGAACAGCCGGGTGATGGCCGACCATCCAACGATCATCAGCTTCTTCACCTTGAAACGGGTGGACAGCAGCAGCTCGACCCGCGATATCGTGGCCTTGAACCGATCCGCAAGTTTTGGCGATATCCGCTCTTCCTGCAGCCATCGGTCAGCGGTTTCCTTCTCCGCCTCAAGCGCCTCCAGCCGGATTTCCACAGCCTCTTTCCATAATCTGTTCATTTCCGCACGATCTCTGAATCTGCACATCTGCAGCCTGCGGGAATACGCAGCGATCAGCTCGATAGCCTGCTGCCGGTTTTCATCGTTTTTCTCCTCTTTGACCGTACGGAGACCCGCCTCAATGACGCGGATGCGCGCTTGTCTCTCGGCATCCTCGGCGAGAGCGGGATCCACCTGGGGACCGCGGGTCAGGATGGGCAGTAACACGCTGGCACTGATCAGGGTCAGCAGAATGACGCCTGAACAGATAAAGAGGATCAAGTCTCGTTCGGGGAAAGGACTGCTGTTGTCGGCCAGAGTCAACGGAATGGAGAAAGCCGCCGAAAGCGTCAGGGCTCCCCGGACCCCGGACAGAGCCGTCAGGATGGCGGAACGGAATTGGCGGTTCGCTGCCCATACCCATAAGAAACGAAGGACGATCAATACCGCTGTAATGAGCAGGATATAGGTGATCACCTGGCCGTTGTTGTATGCCTCGTTTTTCCAGACGGTCCGGATGACACCGGGAATTTCGAGTCCAAGCAGCAAAAACACGAGACCGTTCAAGGAGAATAGAATGACCGACCATGTGCTGTCAGAAACGATGCGCAGGCGCGCCGATCCCGCCCTCATCCGGTCCCGTTCGATCGCATGGGTTACACCGGCTGCAACGACGGCCAAAATACCGGATAGGTGAAATTCCTCGGCAATCCAATAGATCAGAAACGGTGTCAAAATAATAATCAGCATATGTAATGTGACATCTTCCATCCCAAGCCTGCGCAGCAGCATGCGGAGCCAAATCGCCAGGAAGCCGAGCAGCGCTCCGACCACAATCCCGCCGACCGCGATCACGATAAAGCTACCAATCGCCCGCGGCAGGGAGAAATGGCCGGTGACGGTTGCGGCAATGGCAAAATTAAAAGCAACGAGGCCCGAAGCGTCGTTCATCAACGCCTCACCTTCGAGCAGGCGCATGATGCGGCCCGGGAGCTTCACCCGGCCGGACAGCGAACTGACGGCCACCGCATCGGTCGGCGACAAAATGGCCGCCAGCGCAAAAGCTGCCGACAGCGGGATGGCCGGAATGAGCCAGTGAATGAACGGCCCTGCAATCAGCACGGTGGCAAACACGAGGCCGAGCGCCAGCAGCAGAATGAACGACCGCAGCTGCCACAGTTCGTCGCGGGGTGTCATTTTTCCATCATTAAAGAGCAGGGGCGCGATGAAGAGAAGCAGGAACAATTCCGGATTCAGCGGTACATGATGCATGCCGGGAATGTACGTGACCGCGACGCCCAGCGCAATCTGGATCAGGGGCACCGGGACCGCCGGGATAAAGTGATTGATAACGTTCGATATGCCGATCAGAATAAGAAGAACGATGACCATCAGTAACAGTTCCATAATGCTTTCCTGCCTTCTTTCTGCCAAATGTCGATATGGCTAACATTCCCGGAAGGGGGATAATTCATGAGTTGAAGTCAGGCGATTCGGCAGGGTAATTCATCATAGCAAAACCGGCTGTATGACACAGCCGGCTGTTTGTCTAATGCCTATGCAGTTACCGTTAAGATGCCTGATACAAATCAAGCTGTTACGGCGTGGGAAAAGGAATGCTCTGCGCGGTCCGAATCTGCTGCAGATCGACACGCAATTGCTCCTGCACGCTGAAAGGATGGTACAGCCCCTTGGCGATCGCGTATTTGGTAATCTTCTCATGCGTATCGATTGCCTGTTCCAATTGCCGCTCCAGGATTCCTTTGATTTCCGGAGTGACGCATTCCGTTACGGCCATCGCCAAATTCCGGACGCCGCTTTTGGCGGTGACCAGAAAGTCCATGGCAATCACATCGTCGGTTAATTTGTTCATGCCGGTCATGTATTCCAATACGGGATTCATTGCAGCGTCTCCTTTCCTTTGTTCAGAACGGCTGCAAGCTCGGCCAGCTGATCGGATGACATCGCAGCATCCTGCTGGAGAATGAGCTTGAGCTCGGGGTCCGTGACCAGCGCCTGCATCGTTTTGGACTTCGTCATGCAGACCGTTTTGAAGGCGGCAATTTCATGCGCCTCCAACAATTCATGCATGGCATACGTTGGATTCATCAAGAACTTCACTCCCTTGTATAATCAAGCACTTTAAGGCTTTAAAATAACTTTGATACAGTTATCCGTCTTCGTATCGAAGATTTCGTAACCCCGTTTGGCTTCGCTGAGCGGAATGACATGCGTTATGATATCCCCCACATTGACTTTGCCGGTCGTGACCAATTCATACATATAGGGCATATAATGAATGACCGGAGCTTGTCCGGACCGGATGGTAATATTGCGCTGCATGATATCTCCCAGCGGGAAACCGTTGTAGCGGCCGCCGTATACTCCGGTGATCTGAATGGTTCCGCCCTTGCGAACGGCCTGGGAGGCGATGACCAAGGCGCTCATGGTGCCTCCTTGCAGCTTTAAGCCGCTCGCCAGAAACTCGAGGTCGCTCATCTTCCCGTCCATGCCCACCGCGTCAATAACCACGTCGGCTCCGCCCTTGGTGATTTCCTTCAGGTATGCACCAACATTGTCGTGCTGCTCGAAATTGACGGTCTCAACGTTATTGTTCTTTTTGGCATGCTGCAGCCGGTAATCCACATAGTCGACGGCGATGACCCGCTTCGCCCCTTTGAGCCAGCAGAGCTTTTGCGCCAGCAGTCCAACCGGTCCGCAGCCTAGCACGACTACGGTATCCCCCTGCTTGACGCCGGCATTGTCTACGCTCCAATAGGCGGTGGGCATCACATCGGCGATTAAAGCAAGGCTCTCATCCGGCTGCTCGTTGCTTTCCGGAATTTTGAAGTGCGTGAAATTGGCGAAGGGAACCCGCAAATACTCGGCTTGTCCGCCCGGAAACCCGCCGGTTGTTCCCGAGTAGCCGAAATACGCACCCATGTCCCCGTTGTCGTTCGAATTGTCGCACTGGCTCTCCAGATGATTTTTACAGTAAAAGCATTCACCGCAGGCAATCGTAAACGGGATAATGACCCGGTCGCCTTTCTTCAGCTTGGTGACTTCGGGCCCCACTTCCTCCACAATACCCATCGGTTCATGACCGATGACGTAATCCTCCTGCAGATTCGGAATCATGCCGTGGATCAGATGCAGGTCGGAGCCGCAAATAGCGGTGCTGGTCAGCTTGACGATCATGTCATCCGGTTTTTGAATTTTCGGATCGGGGACGTCCTTGACGACGACGTTTTTAACCCCTTGGTACGTAACGGCTTTCATCATGCCCGGCTATCCTCCATATGCTCGTCGGGCGTCCGGTCGAACATCCCTTTGCGCGAAGTATCTGCGGGGAACAGGTTCATCCCGGCAATCATGGCTGTGTTTTTGGCCGACAGCTGGTCCAGCTGGTACTGCTCGTGCAGCTCATATGGGTGAAACCATTTCTTACGGATCATCAGCTCGGTGATTTCCTGATGGAGGGCAATCCCCTGCTTCAGCTGCTTTTTCAGCAGTTCCCTCGCTTCTGTGGATACGGTTTCGGTCAGGGCAACCGCGGTATTACGAACCCCTTCCTTCGCCCGGATCAAAAAGTCCATAGCAAAAGTCATATCGGCCATCTCCGGCATATTGAGCGAATTGATCGGATCTAAATAATCGTTGTTCATTAGAGTATTCACCTTCAATTTAGGATGGGGGCAGGCTTGCTTTCCGGAACCGGAGCCTGAAACGGGGCTCTTTCGTAAACGGCTTTCAGCTCGTTGATGGCCTGCGTGGACTGTTCAACGTCCTTTTGCATCAGCGCTTTCAGTTCTTTGTCAAAAACCATCCCCTGCATCAGCTTCGATTTGGCGACGCAGAGCGTTTTAAAATTCAGCACTTCATGAAGATCGATCGATTCATGGGGTGCAAGCGGAAAATCCTTCATGTCTGACCTGTACCTCCTTTATTTAACGATGTCTGCAAGGATAGGTTATCCCCCAGCGTATAGCTTGATTCAGTTTCCGCGGCACTCCCGGGTCATAAAATTTGCCTGCCGGGTTGCTCCTCACAAAAAAGAAGCCTCTGATAGAGGCTTCCACAGTTAATGGGTTAATGGAATGTTTTATGAACATATTTCAAGGCGCACTTTAGATGGTGATCCACGATACCCTGGGCAAACTGCCGGTCGGGAAAGCCGCGGTGAAGCAGTTTTAAACCACCTCCGATCAAGGAAATATGGTGGTGCAGGCGGTAGAATGGCATCCGGTCGGGATCCAGATGGTCCTGACGGAAATACCGGTAATGCTCCCCGAACCGAAACTCCAGAAAGCTGTGCTCATGCTCAATGTCAAAATAGGTTACACCCTCAATATCGATCAGATACGGCTCCAGATTCGCATTCACCAAAATGTGGTCCGGTCCAAGCTCGCCATGAATCAGTCCGTAAGATGTCCTTGGACGAATTCGCGATGAAAATTCCTGAAGGACGGACATAAGCCCCTCTTGAGCAGCCGCAATCTCAGGCAAATAAGAGGCTGCATACGTGATCTGCCTGAGGGCATTGTCCACCAGCTCCTGCTGGCAGGACTTCCGCGGAGGCTTGGTTTGGCCGGGCCGCCCGTGCACATCTCTCGCGCTATCGTGCATATTGGCTACCATCTCCCCGATCCGCCGAAACAATCGCTGCTGCTCCGCCGTATCCGGGTGTGCAAAATAGTCTTCCACTTTACCGCCCCCAATACGTTCGACAAGCGCATAATCAAACGCATACTCCCGGCGCTCCAGATTAAGGTTATACAGCTCGGGAGTGGGGATGCCCAATTGGGTTAATACGCGGTTGTTCTCGCCAAACAAGTCGGCTCCATAGGATCGCATATCATGATCCGAATGTTCGATTTCTTCCCGAAAGTAATTCATGGATAAATCCCAAACGTACAGCATACAGGAGAAACCGTTCAGAAAATCGAGTTGATAGACGACCTTCTGTGCCCCTCCGTTCAGCCGCGTAATCTGCGAGATCGCGTAACCCGATCCGAATACCTGCTTGGTATAATACGTTAAATCCGATTCGGAAAGATGACATGCATTTTCCATACTGTTTCCCCGTTTCTATGATTGGATTGCCGGCATCAACAACTATATCCCAGGTCCCTGCTAAAAATATAGACTGTTTCTTTCGGTTCTGTTATGATGTTGAATAAGGTCTGGTTAAAAATGGTCGTAAGCAAAAAGAGCTGTCCCGGAAGGTTAATGAACCCTGGGAACAGCTCTTTTTTTGTTGCACGGACTTATCGGACTACCGTGCCGAATGTAATTTTCATGCTCGGCGCATGGGCGAACGCAATCGATGGTGTATTGACCTGCGATAACAGGTCCTCGGCGATATAGAGCCGTTCTGCTTCCTCCTGGGTTAGCCCCCGCTTAATAAGCGCTTGAATAAAGTCTTCCTCCAGACCCGGGCATTCAAACTGCAGGTTGCTGAACAAAGCCCTCGTCTCCTCGGAATCCTGTGCCGGGTCGTAATAGTTCACTTTATCGCTGATTCTGCTCTCGATCCGGCGCAGCCCCAGCTGCGAAAAGTAAACCGGAAGCTTCATGCCGATGTTGGCGTCCTTCCCGGTCCGCAAAGCATCCTGTTCATGCAGCTTCTGAAGTGGGCCGAGCGGCATGACTTCCGTAGATAAAACATCATCAAAATAATAGCTCGACATGGAAGCACAGCCGTGAGGCTCGTAACAAATGACCGTTCCTCCGTCCTTCACGCTTTCGGCCATCCCAGCCAGCAGCTCCAGGGGATCGGATCTATGCATAAGCACTGCGTGCGATACGGCGACATCAAAGGCGCTGCCCAGGTCAGCATCCGTCAGCTCCGCCTGAATGAACTCGGCCTTCCAGGGCAGGTGAGCGTACAGCTCCTTGGCTGACCCAATCTGTCTTGCTCCCGGCTCGATCCCCGTATAGGTTGAGCCTTCCGGCAGGTGCGGAAGCATCATCAAGCCCAGCTGCCCGTAACCGCAGCCAAAATCGACGATCCGAACCGGAGTCTCCCATTTCCAAACCGATTTGACCAAAAACGCGATGTAGTCGTCATTATAATAAAGACTCATTCTCCGGCGCAAATACCCCATCTTCTCATCCCAATCATAAGACTCCACTGTTTCACACTCCCCGATTGTTCTGGTCATCTATACTGATACACAGTCAACAATAGTGGATATCCCGGGAAAAGTATAGCTTTAAAGTGGAGCCTGCGGGATATTTTTATGAGGCTTTGTCCGAATGAGCATCGGTTGACGGTCGGTAGCCATATCAAGCGCTGTAAAGACGCAAAGCCCGGCAGCTCAGGATTTATCCTGAAGCTGCCGGGCTTTGCATTGTTCATGCTCTTTGAATCGTTCACGAAAGATTCAATGCGAGCACCGGCACGCCGATGCCTAGTACCCACAAGAGCGGAATTGAATTCACGATAACCGCCGCTCTCTTCCTCTTCTTGTAGAACACCCAGGCCATAATGGCACGGGCAATGGTGACGAGCGGGTAAACGCCGATCACGGACACCAAGGCGATGGCCGCTCCACTGATTCCACTGTCAAACCCCATGAACGAAATTCCCCAAATCAGCAGCCACGGAACAAAACATAACACATAGATGATCTGGCTGATGACAAAATACGTCCGCATGACACTCCCCCTGTTTTTCGTTCGTGCCGGATCCTTCCGGCATCCCTCCACCCCGAATTCATCCGGCGGACTATGAGGTCATTTATACCATAAAATCTGTTTTCTCCATAGGAGAAAAAAAATCATGATCATTTCCGAGGCGACACGGAAATTCGACATTGTTTTCATGGCCTATCCGATATAATGGCAGTAGATAAGGGCTTACTGAAATTTCACTTTTTTCCCTAGGAGCATAAACATGATCGTAAAACAGACAAGACACGTCTTGATTCCTTCCTTAACTACATTTATCATGTTATCTTCCATTCTGTTGGGCAAAGCCGACAGCATCTTTCTGCTATTTCTCTCCGGAGCGATGCTGACGGGGGTCATGATTTTTTTCGCCGAGTCCAGCAGCCGTTCCTTGCTTCTTCAATCCGTAAGCCTCGCCTTCTTCCATTGGAGTTCCCATCTCAATTGGACGCAAATCATTTACTTTATATTAATTATTATGGAAACCCGAAATACGAGAAACTTGAAGTATACACTGTCGCTGGCGTTTGCTTATTCCATGATGTATACCGTCATCCGGCTAAGCTACCTCCCTTGGGACCGTTATAATCTATTGGTTTCGGTCTACGATTTGGTTAGTCTGGTATTAATCGTCCTTGGAATGCGTTATCTCGTCACAACCGAGATTGAAAGAAAGCGGCTCTTGAGGCGAAACCAGTTTCTCGCATCACATGATCCGCTGACCGGTTTTTTGAACTACGACGGTTATGTCAGTGCCGTCAACGAGCTGGTTGAAACGAAAAAGTCGCCGTTTGTACTGATCCTGCTGGATTTTCAGGACTTTAAAAGCCTAAACAAGGAAAGCATCCGCGGCGGCAACGAAATTTTAACGAGAATATCGCTCATCATCCGGACTTACTTCCCGAGCGCCTTCGCCATTTCCCGTTATGCCGGGGACCGGTTCGCCATGGTGATCCCGGATACCGATGGGTCGATTGGACAAGCCCAGGATATTCTTGAATCGGGCAAGCTCGGCTATGAGGTGACTTACAGCACGGCCCGGTTTCCCCGGGAAAGCACAACCTCGCATGATATTATCATGCTGGCCGAAGACCGGCTTTTTCAGAAAAAGAGGATGCTGTGGCTGAAGCGGGAGGAAGAAATGTTCCGAAGCGAAAAGCTGAAAATCGTCGGCGAGCTTGCTGCGGGCATGGCTCATGAAATCCGGAATCCGCTCACAACGCTGAAGGGCTTCATCCATCTGTCCAAATCGCAGTCGTACAATATCGGGCCATGGGTCGATATCATAACCAACGAGATCACGCGTATGAACGAGCTGACGGCGGAGTTTCTGCAGTTTTCCAAGCCACATCTTGGCAACATCCGGCCCGAGCCCATCTCGCATTGCGTGGAAAGAGCGAGAAATTTAACCGAGTCGCAAGTGACTTCCAGAGGGCACAGTATCAGCATGGAGAATGTCAGCGATTCCGTCATGGTTGAAATGGAGCGGGATAAAATCGTACAAGTGCTGATAAATCTGGTGCGCAATGCCATCGAGGCGATGGAACAGCCGGGTCATATCCATATTCAGGTGCAGCAAACGAATTCGGTGGTAACCATAGACGTGTCCGATACGGGAAAGGGAATCCCCGAAGACCTGCTCCCGAAAATCTTCGATCCGTTCTATACGACCAAGGAAGAAGGAACCGGCCTCGGCCTATCCATCTGCCATAAAATCATCCAGGACCACAACGGTACGCTCACCGTCAAAAGCATGGAATCCGAAGGATCCGTCTTCACGATTACGTTGCCGGTATTGACCGAAGGAGCTTAATCGTCGATCCCTGCCATCGAAACGATTCTAAAGGTCCGATCATTATGATGATTCAAACATACGAAATCCGCCGGGCACAGCCCGGCGGATTTGTTCATTCGTGCTGGCGTGAATCCGCTCCGCTAACCTTTGACCGAGCCGATCATGACACCTTTTTCAAAGTACTTTTGTATAAACGGATACACAATTAGAATCGGCAGTGTGGATACGATGATCACAGCATATTTGACCTGGTCCGCATACTGCTGAGCATACCCTCCGGCAGCCCCGCCAGAGCCTGCTCCGGATGAAAACACCTGGTTGGACAGCAGGATGTCCCGCAGCACGATTTGCAGCGGCTGGAGCGAATTGCTCTGGATATAGATGAGTCCGGTAAAAAAATCGTTCCAATGGGCGACTAAATAATACAGGGCGATGACAGACACAACCGCCTTGGAGAGAGGAAGCGCGATTTTTACAAAAAAAGTGAAGTGGCTGCAGCCGTCCATCGAAGCTGCTTCATGCAGCTCTTTCGGAATGGAGTGCTCAAAGAACGACCGTGCGATAATTAAATTGTACACATTGACCGAAAACGGGATGATAAACACCCACATCGAATTGGTCAAATGCAGCTGCTTCATCAGCAGGTAGGTTGGAATCAGGCCGCCGTTAAAGAACAAGGTCACCACGAAGGCAAACATGATAAAACGGCGGGCGCGGAACTCTTTCCGCGACAAGACATAGGCGGCCGGCAGCGTAAACAGCAGGTTTACCGCCGTACCCAGCACCGTGTAAATGATCGTGTTTTTGTATCCCGTCCAAATGCGGGCATCCTTGAAGATTTCCTGATAGCCAAAAAAGCTGATATGTTTGGGATACAGCGTCACCTGGCCTGTCGACACCAGCGATTGATCGCTAACGGATGCAATCACGACGAAGTACAGCGGATAGGCCACGATCAGAAAAATCAGCACGCACAGGGCGGTAACTATTACTTGAAACAGAACATCCCCCGCACTCCTGCGATTACGATGTGTAAGTATCAATACTCCATGCTCCTTTCGGGATCGCCGTCTCTACCACAGACTGATGTCCGAGCATCGCTTGGCGATCATGTTCATGACAAACAGGAAGATAAAGTTGATGACGGTATTAAACAAGCCGATGGCGGCCGAATAGCTGAACTGGCTGCTGATAATCCCGATTTTATACACATAGGTGGCAATGACCTCGGAAACCGGCAAATTGAGCGGGTTTTGCATCAGAAATACTTTTTCGAAGCCCGTTCCCAGGACGCTGCCCATGCTGAGCACGAATAAAATAATGATCGTCGGCACCAAGGCGGGGATGTCAACATACCGGATCGTCTGCCAGCGGCTTGCTCCGTCCATCTTTGCGGAGTCGTACAGCTGCGGATCCACAGTGGACAAAGCGGCCAAATAAATAATGCTGTTCCATCCGCCATGCTGCCAAATTTCCGATAGTACATATACGGGAACGAACGTCTTGGTCGACCCCAGCAGATTGACATCCCCAAGGCCGAGCCACTGCAGCAGATGCCCGATGATTCCCGAGTTCGGCGAGAGCAGCACGCTCAGCAGTCCGACCATGACGACGGTCGAGATGAAATGCGGCAAATACACGGTCGTCTGGAGCGTCTTCTTCGCCCGCTTCAACCGGACCTGATTGATGAGCAGGGCCAGAATGATCGGCGCGGGAAAGCTGAGCACAATCGTCGCCACGCTGATGACCACCGTATTTTTCATCAGATCCACGAACATGTAATTTTCAAAGAACTGCCGGAAGTAGAACAGTCCCCGCCATTCTCCGCCGGTCAGCCCCTTGGTGAAGTTATAGTCGCGGAAAGCCAGCTGAATGCCGTACATCGGGATGTAGTTGAAAATAAAAATAACGACAACGGCGGGCAAAATCATGATCCACAGCTGATAGTCCCGCCTGAACGTATTCAGAACAGTTTGTTTGCGTGCTTTGGGCAAAGCAGCGGCCCGCTTTAATTTGGGGCCGGATCGCGATATCATGACCAGATTACCTCCTTGTAACAGCAGTGCTTGCATGCTAGATTATCCGGCCCGGATGCAGGGGCCTGCACCGGACCGGGGATCGCGTTTTACAGCTTGCTTTTATAGTCGTCATAGTATTTCTGCATAATTTCGATATTTTTCAGGAGCCCTGTCTTTTTGCAATTTTCCACGTAGGTGTCCCACTCCTTATCCACGCCGCCTTTGGTGATCCACTGCGACCATTTGGCCAATGCCATCGGCACAAGCGCCGTGTTGGCGAGAGCCATCGTGCTATTGTCCACCGCGCTGTATTTAATAAACAGGTTCGGGAAAACATCGTTGTCCTTGTCGATCGAATCCAGCACCTTCTGCATCGGCTCGGTTTGCTTGCCGACCGACTGCATGTCTGTACCCAAGGTCAGCTTTAGCGAGTCGGCGATATACATCGGTCCGTTATCGGCCCAGGTGGAAGTCCATTTCCAGGTTCCCGGATCCATTGCCTGATCCTGCGGCGGCAGTACGGAAAACGATCCGTCCCCGTTGTCCTTGATGTTCGTGCCAAGCGAGCCGAAGAGCACCTGCATACTGACTTCGGGGTTGTACAGTTCGTTGATGAACTTCATTGCGGCTTCCTTATGCTTGGAAGCGGCGGACATTTGAACGGTATTTGTACCGTAATTCAGCGTATTGTAATCGTACGACCACGACTGCTGAACGGTGGAATCCGCCGTAAATTTCAGCGGCGCCATAGCCGTATACTGCGGACTTACCGCGTTGCCGAAACGGTCGGTGACCTCCCAGCCCCAAGTAAAGCCAACGGTAGCCGTATTTCCTTTACCCCTCGCCACGGATTGGTATTTGGTGTAGTCCTGGGTGAATACTTCGGGATTTATCAGACCGGCGCTGAAGCATTTGTTTAAAAATTTGACCAACTCTTTGTAGCGGTCGTCGATGAAGAAGTTTTTAACTTGGCCATCCTCTACAAAATATCCGCTGCCGCTGCCGTCGGACAACGTAATGCCTTCGCTGCCCAGCAGCACGGTCGGCATAAAATAACCGAATGCAACGGTTCCCGTCGGGGCAAAGTCCATCGGGATCTCATCATTAGGATCTCCGTTTCCGTTGGCATCCTTGTCTTTGAACGCCTTCAGCACATCGAACAGCTCATCCCATGTCGAGGGCATTTGGAGCCCCAGCCGGTCCAGCCACTCCTTGTTGAAAAACTGCCGGGTCGCCGTGTCGGGCCAGAACCGCTGATACTTGGGCAGTCCGTATATTTTACCGTCCTGCTGCGTGGCAATGATTTTCGTTTCGGGTTTGGCGTCGAACATCGCTTTGACATTCGGAGCATATTGATCGATCATTCCGGACAGGTCCTGGAACAACCCCGGAAACTGGGCAAAATCCGAATCAGTAATGGAGTTCACGCCAACGATCAAATCGGGAATATCCCCGCTGGCCAGCATGGCTCCCTTCTTCTGATCCCAATCGGCGGACACTTCCTGCCATTCGATATCACCCCCTGCCCTCTCCTCCGCATCCTGAAGCCATTTCATGTTCTCAAACTTTTGCGTGAGCGGATGCTTCGTCATGATAGCTTTCAGCTTTACTTTGCCCCCTTGCGCAGTAGGTTCCTCCGGCTCATTGCTGCCGCTGCTGCAGCCCGCCAGCAGTGACGTTCCGAGTGTAATCGCGAGCACGGATGCGAGTATTTTTTTCATCCTTCATCCTCCCCTTGCGTTTTATGAATCCGTTTACACAAGCTTATACTCAATCCTGAGGGGGCAAAATAGTTCAACGATCGAATTTGTGTCAAAAGGTTTGCACTTGCTGATGGTGCCTTTTGAGCCGGTGTGATAATTTTAGGTTCTACCGACCCTTCAAAGGGTGGAAAAAGGTTAGAAATGGTGGTGAAACTTTAGATGAATGCCCATCAGCTCCGCATCGAGCGTCCGGTCCATATGGAGCTTACCGGCAAGTTCGTTGCCCCCTCTGCAGATTGGATTCATTTAAGCCGTTACTTGATGGATTACGAGCTCATTGTCATGACACATGGAACGCTGTACATTTCCGGAGACGATGAGACCTACGAGGTCTCCCAGGGAGAGTATCTGCTGCTTCCCCCGTTCACGCGCCAGAAAGGAGCAAAGCCGTCGGATTGCAGCTTTTATTGGCTGCACTTTTCGTCTTCGCAGAACCTTCCCAAGCTGGACCTCTCCCACTAGACCCATGTTCACGAGAATGGGCGGATCGTCATTCCCCAATACGGCACCCTGCGTAATCCCGAGAAAATCGTCGTCATGATGAAGCAGCTTCAGGATTCGGTGCGCGGCTACAACGAACAGACTTTAAATGATTACATGTCTACCGTCATCCTGTGCGAGCTCTACAACCAGCTGTTCTTCGAAAAGAACAACCCCGGCAAATCGTTTAAGCAAACCCAGCTGTACAACGATATTCTCGACTACATCAAATGGAGCCGCCACGAGAACATCAAGGTCTCCCAAATCGCCTCGCACTTCGGCTACAACGAGAAGTACCTATCCCATCTGTTTACAACCGTCTCAGGTATTTCGCTGAAACAGTACATTTTGCAGCAAAAAATGGAGCTGGCCAAATATCTGCTGACCGATACGAACCAGAACGTAAGTGAGATTTCCAGTCAGCTCGGCTACAGCGACCCGCATCACTTCATGAAATCCTTCAAAAAAATCGTGGGGTTGACCCCGACGGAATTCCGCAACGCATACTCGAAGCGGCTGCTATTTTATGAATGATTCTTCGCCGATCTTTTTCCAACATTTAGCACTTTGGGGTACAATAGAATATATGAGGAGGAATGATGATGAAACGGATGCCTTTCACACGACCCACCGAGCATTACGATGAACGCCTGCTCCCCATCGACAGACAAATCTGCCAGCTGCTGCAGCAGCGCAAAGAGATTTCGGAAGGAAATCCGGGCTACCCGCCTTTCGCTTACATTGACCAATGGTCGGCCGAAACGGGGCTTTATGAGGACTTTCTAAAATATATCTTTGGTGCCATCCGATCCGACGAGTTTTTCAAACCAATCGTCGAACCCGCCGGTTTCATCAAGCATGTTCCGGTGCTAGTTTCGCAGGAGCATGAGGGGTACTTCTTTACGCTCACTTCGGTTCGGCAATACGCCAATGCGAGCGTCGTGACGCTGTATGTGGATTGGGATGTGACGATCCCGGAACGAAATTCGACCGAAATATCCAACTTCGTGTTGGATATGGGAGAGCCCTATGATTGCCGGATGGATCGGGGCGTAAGCGGATCTGGAACCGCGACTTATAATTACGTGGTGTCTCCGACACTGCCGGACAAGCTCTCCGGTCTCGAATTCGTGTTCAGGGAGGAAATCGGATCCCCCTTCGGCGGCGAGCCGAGCGGGAAGGAAGTTCGATTCCGCATAGAGGAATAATCAGTCTGCAACATTAAAAGCGACTTCCATAGTGTCTGCTGTGCGATCCGGAATTTTGATAGCGAGATAGAGCCTTGTTTTACATCCGGCAAAGCAATGCAATCAAATCCGTCGCAGTATGAAAATCAGGCAGAGAGCCTATATAGACTCCTCTGCCTGATTTGATACATGGGCTTATTAGGAATTGCTTAAATGACAACCCATCCCTTCTGATTCAAGGTCAAACTTGAGCCATACCGCCATCTACGAACAATTCGACGCCGTTCACATAACTGCTTTCCTCCGACGCCAGAAACATCACCGCGCTGGCAATCTCCTCCGTCTTGCCCAAGCGGCTAAGCGGAACGACATTCTTCGCCGAATCAAGAACTTGATTTAGCGCTTCGCCAAAAAGATCATTATACGCTGGCGTGTGGACCGTGCCAGGGCTCACTACATTAAGTCGTATCCCTGTGCCTTTCAAATCCATTATCCAGCTCCTAGCCATCTGACGGAGAGCTGCCTTGGTACCTCCGTAGACACTAAACGCTGCTTCGCCGATCGTACCCGCCGTTGAGCCGGTTAAGATGATGTTTCCTGTCATATTTGGAAACAGCGGCAAAGCCTTTTGGATGGTGAACAAGGTACCCTTTACGTTCACGTTGAAGGTTGTGTCGTACTGCTCTTCCGTAATCTGACCCAAGGGCAGAAAGCTGCCTAGTCCAGCGTTTGCGAATAGAATATCCAGATGTCCTTTCTCCTGCTTTACCGTATCGTACAGTTTGTCTAGGTCCTTCAAATTAGAAATATCACCTTGAACGCCGGTAACCCGGTCACCGATCAATTTTACTGCCGCGTCCAGCTCGCTTTGCCTACGGCCGGTAATGAATACGTAGGCCCCTTCCGAAACGAATCGTTGTGCCGTTGTAAGTCCGATACCGCTTGTTCCTCCGGTAACAACGACTACCTTTCCTTCAAATTTCCCCATATCTATATGCCTCCCATCAACGTCATCACGCATTCGTTATATGACTTCCCCATTCGCCCTTCGGCTGCAACCAGCTGACGCTTCTATCCACAATGAAATCGCCCAGTGTTCGTTCGTAATCCTTGCGGTATGGTTTAATAAACTCTTCCGCAAGCCAGCTATCTCTCGTGCCTTGCCATGTTTCATAAATAATCAAGTCATCCGGCTGATCCAGATCGTCCGAAACAATGGCGCTAATGAATGCCTTCTCGGATGACATCTCCTCAATAAGGGAATACAGCTCCCTGCGGAATTCTTCTTTTTTCCCTGGTTTAACTTTGAATCGAATATTCAATTGGACCCGTTGATTGGACATGCTGACTCCTCCTATAAGCTTCATATTTTGCAGTCATTCCGTTACGGCATTTATCATAACGCTAGATGAAGAATTCGACAGTAATTTAGATTACGAAGTTTTTCGGGTCATGAATCAAGCCAGTTCTTTCATCGCTTTTTCGATATGAATCATGACCATTCTGCGGCTGGTCACGATAATACCTTCATTGGATAGTTCCTGTAAGGTAAGCGATACCGCTTCTCTTGTGGCACCGATCATATTTGCCAATTCTTGATGAGTCAGGGGAATATCGATTTTTCGGTATCCATTTTCTTCTATGCCGAACTTTTTAGACAATCGGTTGAGAAAGTAAAGCACTTTACCACGCAGATCTCTAAAAACCAATTTTTCCACCAATTCATCCTGATCCCGCAGGCGTTTGCTTATTTCCGATAAAAATCGCAAAGACAATTCAGAATACTTGCGTAAAAGCGGTTCGAATTGTTCAGTCGGAATCGAAAAAACAATCGAGTCTTCCATCGTCTCCACATAAGTTCCTCTATTGCCCAATGAGAACGTTTCAACCTCGCCAAACATGCCGCCTTCGCTGAGGATGCAGACTGTATGTTGTTTGCCGGCCGAATTGGTTTTGTATAAGCGCAGTTTACCGGCGATTACGAAAAATAAGCCATTCCTTTCATCATCGGGCGTCTGAAGAATATAGTTTTTTGGAAGCTTATACGTATTTGATCTGGTTACCAATTGTTCGATTTCACGCATAATTTCTGCCGGAAGCGATTCAAATATCTTGATTTGTGGCAAAAATGAAGTTATGTTTTCCATCGCCTCATCATGTAACATTGTGACCCCTCCTTTCATTGCTGCAAGCGACTACCGCTCCACTCACCGCGATCATCGTTCCTCATGTAACACCGATAACGGAGTGTTACACTCATCATAAACCACCATCATTTCCTCTTCTGTAATGCAGATTACACAAATAACAAACCACCTTCAAATGAAGGCGGTTTGTGGCTGCTCTAATCCGTATCTTTTGACGCTATCGAATGGTCACCTTCAGACTATGACTTCAAAGCACTCAGTGCCGCGTCCGTCACGTGGATAAATCTTTCGCCACGTGCGATCACATGAATACGCATTTCAGGGAAGTGGTCATATACATAGTCCACGAAATATCCCGGATGCTCAGTATTCCCTGCGAAAATGTCATAATGCATCGGGATCGTCATCCCGATCCCGACGGTCTTCGCCAGCTCGGCTGCTTCCCGGTAGTCCATATTGCCGATAATGCCGCGGCTGTTCCGGAATGCGTCGCGGCCATTAATCGGGAGAAGCCCGAGGTCGATCGACTCACCCTGAAGCCGTTCCGTCAATCCTTCATAAATGACCGTATCTCCGGAATGGTACACCGTAACGCCGTTCAGTTTGATCAGATACCCGACGTAACGATGATAGCCCTGCTCATCCGTTTCGAGTTCTTCATGTGCGGCCGCGATGGGCCGTATGATCACTTCATCGCCATAATCCTTTTCTGTATCGGCGATCACGAAGCGCTCGGGGGCTACGCCCTTCTTCAATATGTCCTTACGGCAGAATGCCGGTGCCATATAGACGGTCTGCAGGTTAGCCTTGGACATGGCCGCAATCGCCTCCAGGTCCATATGGTCCGAATGCTCATGGGTGATCAGGCAGTAATCCGCATTCGTAATATGCTCCGGTCCGATCGGCGCCGGGTAGGTACGATCCGGGTTATGGCTGACATACGGATCGATGTAAATGACCGTATCCCCTCCCTTAATGATAAAGCTGGCTTGTCCAAGCGGCCATACCGCGACCATGCCGTACGGCACGAAGGTTTCCTCGATTTCCTGAATCAGGAGCTGGCCTTGCTTCTGTGGCTGTGACTGGCTCATGCCTTCCTCTCCCTTCCGTTACTTTTCCAGGTATATTTATCATTACATGGAGATCCCAAGTAAGCAGCGGATCTCGCTCACCTTATCCAGGTATCTTTTAATCACCCGCTAACAAGGGCTAAACGCTTCTGGATCTCTCTCTAAAAAATACCGCTTTCACCGCAAACCGGGGTAAAATCAGCTGTCTGCGCCATCTCGACGGCTGGGAAATCAGCCGGTACAGCCACTCGAGATTTAGACGCTGCCAAGCTGCCGGCGCCCGCTTCACTTTTCCGCCTATGATATCCAGGCTGCCGCCGACACCGATGGCAATTTTCGCTTGCAGCTTGTCCTTATGGCTATGTATCCACTTCTCTGCCCGGGGTGCGCCCAGAGCCACGATCAGAAAGTCCGGCGCGGCATCAGCAATCTCCTGTACGATGCGCGGCTCATCATCCGGCGTAAAAAAACCGTGATGTCTGCCGCATATGGCGACGCCCGGATACTGCTGGCCAATGTTGATGACGGCCTGCCTGCTCGTTTCCTCATCCGCGCCCAGAAAGTAAAACGACCATCCCTTCCGGTCGCCCTCCTCAAGCAGCTTAAACAGCAGATCGCAGCCGGTTACCCGCTCCGGCAGGCTGCCGCCCCGCACCCGGGAGACCATGACGATCCCGATGCCATCCGCAGTGACCAAACCTGCCTCATCGACGATTTGGCGCAGCTGCGCATCCTTTTGGCAGGACATCACGATCTCCGGATTGCCGGTAACGACGTGAAACAGCCGCTGCTCCTTTTGGTCAATCACTTCTTGAAGAAGCTCTACGCTCTGCTCCATCGTCAATTTCGGGAAAGGAATCCCCATAATGGGCACATGTTGATTCATCTTTCGACCACCTCTTCTGTATCGGCGTAAACGGAATATACAAGCACATCTTTGTTCCATTTGACGATTTGTTTTTCCAGCGTCATTCCGATCCGTTCGGCCACCCGAGCGGATGGTTGATTGCTGGCATCGGGAAGCGAAACGATTTTGCGAAGCTTCATTTGCTCAAATCCATAGTGCTTGCAAGCCGTTGCTGCCTCAGTGGCATAACCGTTCCCCCATACGCGCCTTGCGAACAGGTAGCCGATCTCCATTTCGCGAACCCCTTCCACAATCTGTGGAACGATGCCACACTGTCCCAGAAAATCACCGTTGATCCGGTTCTCCACGATCCATAAGCCGGCACCGCATTCCTCATAATTTCGCAGGTTCCATTCAATCCATTCCAGCGTTTCTTGGTTGTCTTTGGTGGAGGGATAGTACTTCATTGCGACCGGGTCGGCAAAAATTTGCTGCAGCAAAGGGACATCCTCCCGTCCCATTTGCCTCAGGATCAACCGGTCCGTACTCAGCACGACATCCTTCATCCATGATCCCCCTTATCTTTTTTACAACGCGTTATATGCAACGATTATTTACAACTCATTCCGCTTACTCTATACTGCGTGCAATAATGCGGGCCGGGGATGAATCCGCCCGGATCAGCAAAGGCAGAGCTATCATTTCAAAGGCGGTCAAAGATAGCAGCCGGTCGGTGTTGGTCAGGTTTTCGGCAATGAATATCCCATGTCCAAATAAATATTTATGAATGTCGAACGGGTACTTATCCGGCGACGGCATATCCAGACAGACCATCTTTGCCTGCTTGCGCACCAGCAGCTCGGCAAACGCTTGGGTCAAGACGGGATAGTCCCTAAAGTATTCCGGCTGTCCCCACAGTCTGCCATGGCCCGTATGCAGCACAACGATTTGTCCCATTCCAATCTTCTCTTCATACGCAGACTTATATTCAACCGACGGTTCGTGTGAGACGTCGAGGATGCACCCGTTTCCAATAAAACGGTCTAATGAAAATTCGTGAAGATACCGGTCGGAATCCGTCAAATGCATCGGTCCGTCGATATGCGTGCCGGCGTGCATATTGATGGACAGTTGGTGGTTGGTATACGAATCGCTTATCAAATGCCTCGTCTGGGCAAGCACAGTTTCCTGATCCCCCGGGAAAACAGGCAGTCCATCATGGATCAGCCTGGTCAGATCAATCATCATCGGATTCGTCAGCTCCCTATTCCTTGCGTTTACCTAATTTCTAGGCATTTAAGGTACCCGATGAAGGGCGGCCAGCGCCTTTTCCCGGTCCTTCATAAAGAACACATCTTCCCCCTGATTGCATTCGTAGATGAAATCCCGCAGGCTTTTGCTGGAATAAGCTTCAAAATCACCGACAATGGCAATTTTAAAATGATAGGTCCGATATTTTTGCAGGATTTCCCCTGCCAGACCGGTTTTCAGCTCAAAAAACGCATCAGGCAAATTCGACTGATTTAGCAGCAGCTTATGGCACGGCCCCGATGGGTCCCACCCAATGTCCGCCATCAGATCCAGAGCCGTCCGGATGTCGGCGATCACGGCATGAGGGTCGTCAAGAACCGCTACCTTCGAGCCGTCTTGTTCATGTATCGTATAGTTCATCCTTTTTTGCCTCCTTTCCGCTATATTACCTTGTCTGAGAAGTCTGTTCCAGTCTTTTCCTACGTCTGGTTCGGCTGGACCGCTGCTTGGCGGGCGACGCGGCACACGAGTCGCATCAGTTTGCGGTGGAGCTGCGGAAACAAGGTGAATACGACATCCATGGTGCGGCGCAGCGGCATCGGGCAAACCACAGGCTCGTTCTTGTGAACGCCCTTTATCGCAATTCGGGCGAACTGCTCGGGGCTCATCATTTTCTGTTTCTGCATCTGCTTCAGAACGAGTGCTGGATCCAAATGGAGCGCTTCGCCCGTCCGATGGATCGGAGTATCCACAAATGCCGGGCATAGAGCGCTGACATGAACGCCAAATGCTTCCGCTTCATAGTGAAGGGATGTGGTCAGTCCGACCACGGCATGTTTGGTTGCAGCATATGCGGCGGAGGTTGGCGATGGCCCCAGTCCGGTCGCCGACGAGGTATTCGCAATACAGCCGAAGCCCTGCTGCTTCATAACCCGATAAGCTGCCTGAGTTCCATGGATGACGCCCCACAAGTTGACCTGAATGATCCGGTTCCAATGATCAAGTGTCATATGGTACAGCTCACCGTAAATGCTGATGCCCGCATTGTTGAACATATAGTCGAGCCGCCCGAACTCCTCATACACACTCTCGATCAGCCCTTCAACCTGATAGGCGTCCGTCACGTCCAGGTGAACGTAACGCCCTCCCCCACCCGCAGCGGTAATTCGGCGGGCCGTCTCCTCACCGCCTGCTCGGTCCACATCGGCTGCCACAACGAAAATACGCTCGCCTGCCAACGCTTCGCAAATGGCCCGGCCAATTCCCGAAGCCCCTCCTGTGACAATAGCCACTTTACCCCATTCTGCCATATCCTTGACTCCTCCTCATCATTTTAACTTTAGAACAATTAGGACGATCGTTCTAATCCAATTAAGCGTAAACCTCATCGTTTGAGGATTCCGCTTAGAAAAAGATCGACGCTTTTTCGGAAAAGACCATGCAGCTGTTCATGCTCCATCGTGTAAATATGCTGGCACAGCGCCCCCAGCAGCGTACCGAATAAAAATGTCGTTCCTTGAAGATCGTCGATCTCAAATTCTCCGGTATCGATCCCGTATTGGAAAATGTCCGAGTATGCCTGCATCGGCGTAACCGCCAGTCCGTACAGCTGCTGGACCGTCTCCGGACTGGCCGCCGGATTCGCCGCCAGCTCCTGCCCTACCTTGAGCAGCGGGGTCTGATAATTGTTCATCACGAACGTAGACATCGCATACAATTTATCCCTTGCTGTCTTATAGTTCGGGGATACACCGGCCCACTTCTCACCCCAGGCCCGCATGCCGTCCAGTGCGAGATAAACGAACAGCTTTTCCTTATTCTCAAAATGGTAGTACACATGGCCCTTGCTGAACCCGGAGGCTTTGGATATATCCGAGATCGAGGTTCCGGCGAACCCCTTTTGCGAAAAGAGCTGGGCAGCCTTCTCCGCAATAATCCGCCGCGTTTCTTCACTATCATAATGTCGTTTCAAAGCGATCTACCTTTCCTTATTTACAGAACGATCGTTCTAAAGTCATCATAAGCGATGAGGCCTGTTGCTGACAAGAAATATTTGGAACGTTCAAAAAGAAGACAAAAAGCACGGCCTAAGCCGTGCTTTTATCCTTAGAAACAAGAACCGCCTCACTCCGCCTCAGGCACACCGTTCGGGTAGACGACAACTTTCAAGCACTCACTTTTGTGATTTAAGGCCCGCTCCATCGCTTCCTGGGTATCCTGGAGCGAATAACGGTCCGTGACCAGCGTCATCACATCGGCAATGCCGGACTCGAGGAAGCGGATGCCTTTCGGATATGTATTGGCATACCGGAATATTCCGTAAATATCGACCTCGTTATCCGCGATAAAAGGAACATTCAGCGGAATTTCATCCTGTGCCGGCAGTCCGACGACGGCCATCTTCCCGCCCCTACGCAGCGAGCCCAGCGCCGTTTGCAGCGCTTTGGGATTGCCTGCGGTTTCCCAAGCGACATCGACGCCCTTCCCTCCCGTCAACCGCTGAATTTCCTCCAGCGCGTCCTGCTCAGCGACGTTAATCACGTGATCCGCTCCGAGCTTCTTGGCGGCATCCAGACGCAGCGGCTCCAAATCCGTTACGATGATTTCGGCAGCGCCATAAGCTTTGGCCGCGACCACGGCCATCAATCCTACCGGTCCCATCCCCATGATCGCAATGGCGGATCCCGGCGTAAGCTTGCTTCTCGCCGCTGCATGGATGCCGACGGAAAACGGCTCGATCAGCGCCGCCTCCTCATAGCTCAGCGAGTCCGGGATTCGGAACACAAAATCCTGCCGGATTTTGATGTACTGGACAAAAGCCCCGTCTACCGGCGGTGTTGCCAGAAACTGCACGTCGGGACAAAGGTTATACCGCCCCTCCTTGCAGGCTTCACAGCGGCCGCAGGTCACCCCGGGCTCCACGGCTACGCGGTCCCCCACTTTGAATCCGGTTACATCTGCGCCTACGGCGGCCACATCACCCGAGCATTCATGGCCAAGGATGATCGGCTTCTCCACAATGTACTTGCCGATTCGCCCATGCGTATAATAATGGAGGTCGGATCCGCAGATGCCGACGGCCATCACTTTGATCAACACTTCGTCTGGTGCGATGTCAGGCACCGGCACCGTTTCAATCCGGATTTGGCGCGGGCTGTGCATCACAGCGGCTTGCATCGTTTGGGGAATGCTGGAGTTCATCATCTGTGTACTTCCTTCCCTTCCTGAAATCTATTATTTTCTTATCATTGTATTATAGAAACCCGCTAATATCTATGAAAACAACGTCTGATCAACAGAAAGAATCCGCTCCCTCTTCGGGAGCGGATTCTTTCTGTGCAGCGAGATGCACCACCATGCAGAAGGAACATAAGTCCCTTGACTCACGGCTATGTAATTGGATAACCGGACGGAAACATGGCAGGCAAGGGCATCAACCGCTTAGGATTCAGCAGGACCTTTGGTACGTTTGAATAACAATGCCAGAATCAACGCCACGATGGAAAAGCCAAATCCGATGACAAACGCGTTATGCACGCCAGCTACCATCGCTTCAGCCATTTGCCCAGGCGCGGTTGGATCCGAAGAGCCCTTCAGGAAGCTGGCTTGGCCGTTGGACATGACGCTGATAAAGAAGGCCACACCAATCGCACCCGCCACCTGCTGGAGCGTATTCAAGATCGCCGTACCGTGCGGATAATACCGGACCGGAAGCTGGTTCATGCCGTTCGTCTGCGCCGGCATCATGATCATAGAGATGGAAATCATCATGCAGATATGCAGAATGAGCAGCGTGACTTTGCTCGTTTCGACCGATACCTGCGTAAAGAACCACATAATGATCACCAAAGCAGCCGTTCCCGGAATGATCAGCGCCCGTGGACCGAACTTATCAAACAGTTTACCGGTAATCGGCGAGATCAAGCCGTTGAGCAAGCTCCCCGGAAGCATCAGCAGACCGGAAGCGAATACCGTCATGCCGAGTGCACCCTGAAACAGGAACGGCAGCAGCGACATGGAGGAGAACAGCGTCATCATCATAATGATCAGCATGATCGCCGTCAGGGTAAACGCCGGGAATTTGAAGGACCGGATATCCATTAAAGGATCTTTCAGCCGGAGCTGACGAATAACGAACAGCAGCAGGGCAACCGCGCCGACAATAATGGTCCCATACACTTTGGGATGCGACCAGCCCGCTCCACCTTCACCCAGACTGCTGAAGCCATAGACGATTCCGCCGAATCCGATCGTAGACAGAATGATCGACAGAACGTCCACTTTGGGTTTGGTAGGCTGCGAGACATTTTTCAAATACACAAACGCGATGATGATCGAAATGATGGCAAACGGCAGAACCAAGTAGAACAGCCATCTCCATTCAAACGAATCGAGAATCAATCCCGACAACGTCGGTCCGATCGCTGGAGCAAACATAATAACGAGACCGATACTGCCCATGGCGGCTCCGCGTTTTTCCGGCGGATACAGCACCAGGATCGTATTCATCATGACCGGAAGCATCAAACCGCTTCCTGCGGCCTGAAGCAAACGGCCGATCAGTAGGAATTCAAAGCCCGGGGCAAAGGCACAGACAAACGTTCCCACCGTGAAAATGATCATGGCTCCCAGGAACATTTGCCTCGTCGTAAACCACTGAACCAGCAGCGCTGATGCGGGAACCAGAACGCCGACGACCAGCATGTAGCCTGTGGCCAGCCATTGCAGCGTAGAGGCCGAGACTTTGAGCTCAACCATTAATTCCGGAAAAGCGATATTAAGCAGCGTCTCATTTAAGATGGAAAAGAACGCCCCCACAATTAATGAAACTAATATAGGCAGCTTCTTGATATGGCTGATATCAGCCGGTGCAGATGCAGCTGCGGCACCTGATGGATTCATATATTCTCCCTCCTGTTTCGTGCAATATGTCTATATTTGGCATCAGCGAGCCTATTTTACCACATAAATCCGTGAAAATGTTTCTTATAAATTGCTTTTTTTAAATGATTTATTATTTTAATCATTTAAGTAATATTCCACCGTTTAGAAGTTACTCATAAGCCAGTATAGAATCGCGGCTGATGATCGTACCTTGATGCTTCCCTTCGCACAATTCTCTCATTGAACCCGGCTTGTCAAAGTTGAATACATGGATAGGCAGATGGTAGTCCCGGGCCAGAATAAAGGCCGATTGATCCATGATTTTCAGATCGTGCCGGATGACGTCGTCATAATGCAGCGACTTGAATTTTCTGGCGGAGGGATCCGTCTTCGGATCGGCGCTCAGCACGCCATCCACTCCCTGCTTGGCAACGAGGAGCGCGTCGCAGTTCACCTCGATCGCACGCTGCACCGAAGGGTAATCGGTCGTGACGTACGGCTGGCCGTTCCCGCCGGCGAAAATGACGATATACCCTTTCTCCAGATGGTGTATGGCGCGCAATCGAATATACGGCTCGGCCACCGAAGCGATGGGGAGCGAGGTCATGACCCGGACCTCCTTGTCCGTCTTCGCTTTGAGAACACCGCGCAGCATCAGGCTGTTGACGACGGTGGCCAGCGTGCCGATATTATCGGCCTCCGCCCTTTCGATGCCCCAGGTTTCCGCCATGTTTCCCCGAAATATGTTGCCGCCGCCGATAACCAGGGAAACCTCCACTCCCATACACACAACGGATAAAATTTCGTCCGCAATATGCTCCAGCCGGCCCGGATCAAAGCCGAATTGGCTCGTTCCTGCCACCGCTCCGCCGCTTAGCTTTATTAACACTCTTTGGTACGCTGCCATGGGTCAAACACTCCTTTCGGTTCCGAAAAAATGACTATCGTGATACACCCACCAAGATAAATAAGCTTCCTGCCTCAGCATTGATTTCGAAACATCCAAATTCCTTAGCCAACACCGCTAATCAGAAGCCCAAAAAGAAAACACTAAAGCCGCTTATGCCTTAGTGTTCAACGCTTCCTTCATATGCCGTTTTCTCAATAATGGAACGTATGCACCGCTTGAACACCAGGGATCCTCCTTTGAAATCCGTTTTTTACCAAGCAGATTATATCCTGAAAAGTTCGTCTGAAGCAACTATGGCCGCAATAAGGTGGTCTGGTGGAGTGGACAGACCTACCTTGTGACCAGTGAGCGGTGTCTAGGGTAGATGATAGGATGGGTTTGTAGGTTGGAGATAAGTGCGGATTTTTGTGGTTTTCTATTGTGAATTTTTCATATGTTGCAGGATGGATATTAGAGGTTGTTGATTCGCTCTTTTTCCAAAGGTTGGCGTCACAGTTGACGTAAGCGTTAACGTTTTATGTAGATAGATTGAACTTAAGAAAATTAACGTTAAAGGGACGCATCACGCCATTATAGAAGAAAGTTCAATGTAAAAAAAGTAAACGTAAAAACTCCCGAAAAACCGGCGAAAGGCGGTATTTCGGGAGCCTGATGTCAGTATGGCTATAGATCCCTTTTGCTTAAGACAATGCCCATTACAATTGAATCGATATCTGCTTAACGCCCGCTTGTAGCGTCAAAAGTACCCCCTGCTCGGTCACGGCGGATTCGGCGCCTTCGATTTGAGCGATCTGGCTTATGCCGTGCAGAAGCAGCTTCCACGGCTTGGTTCCTTCCGCCTGGACATCGATGCGCTCCCCGTTCCGGGTTACCGCGACCTTTAATTCTTCCTTGCCGTTCGTCCCGTTCACGACGCTTGTCGTTTCTGTCCCATCCGCAAGTTCAAAGGCGTGAAGGGTCACGCCGTCCGCGTAGTCGTAATCCGGACACTGGTCATTGTCTCCGACCTGAATGATGCTTCCGGCCCGCGCCAATAGCGGAACCGTAAAGTAGTCGACCTTCCGGCTGATCCACCGGCCTCCCTCTACACTCTCTCCGGTTACAAAATCGGTCCAGCGTCCCTCCGGTACGTAGTACCGTGCCAGTCCCTGGTCGTTCATGACCGGTGCGACGAGAAGCGAATCCCCGAGCATATACTGGCGGTCCAGCACATGGCAGTTCGGATCTTCGGGGAATTCCAGCACCATGGCCCGCATGACGGGCACCCCTGTTGCCGCAGTCTGCACGGCGGAACGGAACAGGTATGGCATCAGCGTGCATTTCAGCTTGGTAAAATAGCGCAATACGTCAACAGCTTCCTCGTCGAAGAGCCAAGGCACCCGGTACGACTGGTTCCCGTGCAGCCGGCTGTGCGTGGACAGCATCCCGAAAGCGGTCCAGCGCTTATATAGGTCCGGCGTGGCCGTATTTTCAAAGCCGCTGATATCGTGGCTCCAGAAACCGAAGCCGCTGAGTGACAAGGACAAGCCGCCGCGAAGCGATTCGGCCATCGATACGTATGACGCGGAACAGTCGCCGCCCCAATGAACCGGGAACTGCTGTCCGCCGGCCGTGGCGGATCGGGCGAACACCGCCGCTTCATTTTTACCGAACGTCTCCTCCAGCACTTCAAATACCGTTTGGTTGTACAGGAACGTGTAGTAGTTGTGCATTTTCACCGGATCGGAGCCGTCGTAATAAACGACGTTCGTCGGAATCCGCTCGCCGAAGTCGGTTTTGAAGCTGTCAACGCCCATGTCAAGCAGCTCCTTCAGCTTGCCCTGGTACCAGCGGACCGCCTCCGGATTGGTAAAGTCCACGAGCCCCATGCCGGACTGCCACCGGTCCCACTGCCAGACGCTGCCGTCCGGATTTTTCACCAGATAGCCGTTCTCCTTGCCTTCCTTGAACAGGTATGACTTCTGCCCGATGTACGGGTTGATCCAGACGCAGATATGAAGCCCTTTATCTTTCAGCCGCTGCAGCATCCCCTGCGGGTCCGGGAACACGTCGGGATCCCATTTGAAATCGCACCACTGGAACTCCTTCATCCAGAAGCAGTCAAAATGGAACACATGCAGCGGAATGTCCCGCTCGAGCATGCCGTCCACAAAGCTGTTGACCGTGTCCTCGTCATAGCTGGTCGTAAACGAGGTCGTCAGCCACAGGCCGAAAGACCAGGCAGGCGGAAGCGCCGGTTTCCCGGTCAAGGCCGTATAGTTTTGCAGAACCTCTTTCAGATTGGATCCGCCGATGATGTAATACTTCAGCTTTTCGCCGGGAACGCTGAACTGCACCTTCGAGACGTTCTCAGAGCCGACTTCATATGAAACGCGCTCCGGATGATCCACGAACACGCCATATCCTTCGCTGGACACGTAGAACGGGATGTTTTTATAAGCCTGCTCGCTGCTGGTCCCCCCGTCTTCGTTCCATAGATCCACGACCTGACCGTTTTTCACAAAAGGCGTAAACCGTTCCCCAAGCCCGTACACGTATTCGCCGACCCCCAGGTCCAGCTGCTCCCTCATATATACATCCGCCGATTCGGAGGATTTAATGTAGGCCGGGCCTTTATAACCGGTGCCGGTGAGGCGGCGTCCATCATAAGCATACGCGACGTTCCACCCTTCGTCCGGACGAACGGTGGCGGTCAGCTTGCCGCTGGTGAGTATAACGGCGCCGTCGCGCTTCTCGACCTGGACTTTCAGATCCGGCTGCTTGTAGATTTGGAAGGCTGGGCCTTTGTCGTCCATGCCGTCATGATGGATGTATTCCACGCAGATGACGTTCTCCATAGGGGAAGAATAACGGACCGTGAGCAGCGTCGTATTCAGCGTATCGCCTTTGTGGACGATTTTTTTGGTGGACGCATACACCGTCATTTCGTCTTCCCGGGTCTCAATATCCCTTACCTCAACCGGATACAATACCTGCAGCCCCTGCCGCACATGCCAATAGCCGTCTGTAAATTTCATAGTGGGTCTCTCTCCTATCTATATCTTCTATTAAAATTCGTCAGTCTTTCATGGAACCGGCGGTAATGCCGCCTACGACGTAGCGCTGCAGGCCGATGAAAATGATAATGATCGGAAGTGCAGCAAGCGTGGCGACCGCCATCAGGTTGTTCCACTCCGTGCCGTACTGCCCGATAAAGCGGTACAGCCCAAGCGTCAGCGGGCGTACGCTGTCCTCGGTCGTTAAGGTCAGGCCAAAGATAAAGTCACCCCAGCCGAAAAGGAAGCAGAACACCGCGACTGTCATCATGCCGGGCACAACGAGCGGCAGAATGATTCGCGTGAACGCCGTAAACTGGTTGCAGCCGTCGATCTTCGCCGCTTCCTCCAGCCCTTTGGGCAATGCCATGAACGACGGCCGGAGGACGAGGACCGCAAACGGCAGCGCATGGATCATGTCTGCCAGGATGAGCCCGAAGTAGGTGTTCACGAGATGAACCTTCGAGAACATGATGAACAGCGGCATCGCCATCATAATACCGGGCAGCATCTGGATCGCGAGCAGCAGAATCATGATCAGCGATTTGCCTTTCAGATCCAGTCTCGCCAGTGCATACGCCGCGGGCGTGGCGAACAGCAGCGACATGATCATCGTCCCGATGGCGATAATAAAGCTGTTGCCGATATACCGGAGCATATCCGTGTTGTGAATGAAGTTGTCATAGTAAGCCGTAAAGGTCGCGTTCAGCACGCCAAAATGGGGCGGTGACGAGAACAGGTCCGTAATTGGGGTTATCGACGTTTTGACCATCCAATAGACGGGAAACAAAAACAACAGGGTGATGACGGCACCGATCACAGTCATGCCGGCGCCCTTCCATTGAGCTCGCTGGTTCATCATGCAGCCTCCTCCTTACTGGACATCCGGAGATAGATCACGGCCAGCACGGTAAGAATCGCGAACATGATCATGGATACCGATGCGCCCTGGCTGAACTGGAATTTGGTGAAGGACAGCTGGTAGGCGTATATCGGCAGGACGTTTGACGAGTTCACCGGCCCGCCCGCCGTCATGATGAAGATCATGTCAAACACCTTAAACGTATTGATGATCCCCAGCATGAGCAAAATCAGTATCGTCGGTCGCATGAGCGGCAGCGTAATGTGGCGGAACTGCAGCATTTTCCCCGCGCCGTCCAGCTTGGCCGCCTCATACAGCTGCTCCGGCAGCCCTTGAAGTCCGGACAGCAGGATGATCATGTTGAACGGAATGCCGACCCAGATGTTGGCGACGATCGTGGAAAGCAGCGCCGTACCGTTTTCGCTCAGCCAGCTGTGCGGCTCGTGAATGATCCCGAGGCTTTGCAGGATATAGTTGACCACCCCGTAGTCGCCGTTCAGCATCCATTGAAATACTGAAGCGGTGATGACGACCGGAAGCATCCATGCGAGCAGCATGAGCGAGCGCATCAAGCCCCGGCCCGGGAAACTGCGGTTGAAGAACAGGGCCAGCGCAAAGCCAATCGAAAACTGAAATACGAGGCTGAGAACGGTGAACAATACCGAGTTTCCGAGCGCGGTGTAAAAGACCGGATCTTTGAATGTCTTGATGTAGCTCGCCAGACCCGCTAAAGCATGATGCCCCTTAAAGTTGTATACCGTCACATTTTGAAAGCTGAGAATCAGGTTGTACACGATCGGGAAAATGATGAACACCAGCAGGAACAGGATGACGGGCAGAACGAACAGATACCGGGTCCATGCTGTACTTCTTAAACGCTTGGACGTTCTCGGAGCTGCCGCAGAATAGGATTGGTCTGACATATGGTTCCTCCTCCTTCTCAATATTTAGGGTGCAAGCGGTTTGATCTTGCCGGCGGCCGTTTGAACGGCCTGTTCGGGAGAAGCCTGCCCGGTCAGCACCTGCTGAAGCATCGTCTGGATCGCTTCGGAAATTCCCGCATAATCCGGGCCGTAGGCACGTGCCTTGGCCACCTCCATCGCATCCGCAAACACCTTCATCTGCGGATCTTTCTGCCAGAACGGGTCCTGCAGCAAATCTTTGCGGCTCGGCAGACGGCCGTTGGTCTGAAGAAGCTTCTTCAGCCGGTCCGGCTCGTTGGCGAAACGAATGACGTCAAAGGCAGCATCCTTATGCTTGGAGGCTGCAGAGATCGCCCAGTTTTCTCCTCCGAGCACGGTCGCTCCCGTTTTGCCCTTCGGCAGCGGCACGACGCCCCAATTGACTTTGCCTTCCTTCTGCAGGAACGGAATCTGCCACGTTCCGTTCACCATCATCGCCACTTTGCCTGCGGCGAACTGCGTCGCGGTGTCGGATTGCTTCTGCGTGATCACTTCCCTGGACATGTAGTTGTTTTTGGCCATGTAGTCATACAGGTTTACCGCATCGAGCGTCCCCTGACTATCAAAGTCGGGAACGTCCGAGCCGGCCTGCAGGAGGAACGGCAAAAACTGAAATGTCCCTTCTTCCGTCTTAACCGCACTCACCGCGAAACCGTATACATTTTTTTTAGTGAGCAGCTTGGCGTCTTCCTTCAGCTCATCCCAGTTGGTAGGCGGCTTGATGCCCGCTTCATCAAACATATCTTTGTTATAAAACAGCGCCAGGTTGTTGCTTCCGACCGGAACGCCGTAATTTTTGCCGTCGTACACCGTGGAGGACCATGGTCCGTCATAATATTGATCCGCCTGTCCCCACGCTTTGACCTCGGCGGTGATGTCGGCCAAAATACCGGCAGCGGCAAACGTCTGATGGTCTGCGCTGTCGATCCATACGATATCCGGCCCCTGATTGCCGATCGAACCAAGCAAAAGCTTGTTTTTAATATCGGAAGAAGATACGTATGTGCGTTTGATTTTCACATTCGGATGGGCCTTCTCATATTCGCTGATGATGTTGTTGATCGCGGTTACGCTGCCGTCCGTCGTCATCGTATCCCACCAGGTCAGGGTGACTTTTCCCGAATCGGTACCGGAACCTGCCGAGCAGGCGGTCAGCGCCAGGGCAAGCAGCGAAAAGGCGAGAAAGAGCGCTTTCATTTTGCCGCGCATAAGCATGTCCTCCTTACGAAATGATCTAGTATTTAGGCTTTCTTGATTATAAAAATCATAAAATGATGTACGTACATCATTTTATTCGTGAGAAGCCCGGCATCCTATACCCTTAGATATAGTACCGTGCGTTCTCCCTCGTGACCAGCTCCAGCTTGGAGATGTTCTCCCGCAAATTCACCTTCTCGCCGCTGGCCGTATGGTTAAACAGCGTCTTGACCGCCAAATAGCCCTGGTTTACCGGGTCCTGGCAGATCGTCGCCGTGACCGTGCCGCGGTCCAGATCCTGATAAATATCCTCCGTCATGTCATGGCCAATCAGAGCCACGGTGCCGCCAAGACCCGCTTCTTCGAGATGGCGCGCAATAACATGCAGCTTGGCACTCGTGACATAAATGCCGTCGACCTGGCGGAAGTATTCGCCAAAGCGGTCCGGATGATCGTATTCCTCATGCTTCAGCTTCAGCGGCGGTGCCATTTCGATGTTCCCCTGCTCGGCAATGACTTCCCGGAAGCCGGTAATTTTCTGCTGCATCTGAAACGTAGTCGCCGACGGCAGGCTGCTGGCATCCGATGTAATCAGTCCGGCCCGTCCGCCGCTTCCGATCAGCTTGCACAGCATGTCCGCAGCGAGTCTTCCGGCGATCCGATAGTCGCAGCCAACGTAAAACAGACGCTTGCTGAGCGGCGCGTCGTTATTAAATGTGCATACCGCCATTCCTTTATCGATCGCCTGGTCTATGGGATCCTCCATCTGCTGGGAGTCGTTGGGAGACAAGGCCAGCGCGTCGTAGGCACCGCTGTCCACGATCTCCTGCACGATCTGTCTCTGCTTCTCCGTGTCGTAGCTCTCCGATTTGAAAATTTCAATCCGCAGGCCGTAATCCCGCAGCTCCTCATACGCAAGGCGGATGCCGCGCTCAATCTGTGTCCAGAAATAATCCGGATGCTCCGGAAACACAATCGCAAAGGAAATTTCAGTCCCCCGTGACAGGAATCTCGCCGATTTGTTCGGCGTGTATTCCAGTTCCTCCAGCTTCTCCATAACCTTCCGGTACGTCTCCGGCTTCACATTGCCGCGATTGTTGAGGACCCGGTCCAGCGTGGCGACCGAGATGCCCAATTGCTCGGCGATTCCTTTTAACGTCAGTCTTTTATGATCCTTCATAAGTATACCTCTTGTCTTATTCTGCAGAATGAAAGACGTTTGATCTTTCAGGCAGGTTTATTGTAACTCTGCGGCTTCCTATGTGTCAACGCTTTCATGATGGAAAAGGACAAAAAATGATGTTCGATAATCATTTTATCTCTTCTGGTCCTTCTAATCGCCTCCCTCTTTGCGCCAGCCGGGATCATGGTTATATAACTTACAAGCTCCAGTTGTCCATTGCAAAAAGGGATTTCCGCATGAATCCCGGAAGTCCCCTGTTTGCTTACAAATTCAACTGATATAGAAGCCTTAGACATGTGACATGGCCGCAGACGATGAATATATGCTTGTCCCTTCCATGAAAACAAACCGCAGCCGAAAAAGCTCGGAATCACGGAGTCTGAAAAGACGCATCATTTTATTAACCGTTATGTACGTGGATGTTATCCTGTCCTTCTGCCTCTACTAAAGCGTGATGATCAGGACGGATTTCTTACCGATTGCTGAGTTGATTGTTGATATGAAGAAAATTGTTCATCAACAGCGGCAGCGAAATCAGGATAGGCGGATCGTCTGGATGTGGGACCCGCATGTTAACCCGTTGATAGGGAACCGGTTTATCCGGACCGACGACGATCGGGACCTTATGCTTGGCGCGAAGCGTCGTTTGGGGTACCAGAAAATCGGCCGCCCTCATTCCCCATGAGACAGAAGTCGCTAATAAATAGTAGGTTCCAGGCTTCACGCCGGTAAACCGGAATCGACGTGCCGCCGAAGAGATAAGCGTACCATAAGGTGGCAGACCTTCAGGGATCGGTTTGGCGAACAATCCAATGAGGACGACCCCTTCGAACGGTACCTCGAAGGATATGGACCCTTCAACGGTTCCCACAGGTGACGTCAAAACCGGCAGATCATACCAGCTTTCGAGCGCTTTGAGCGAGTTTAAATGGTTGTCCGCGATGTCGCTGGAATTGCGGAATAGGGAAGGTGTAACCCCAACCTTTTCCGTAAACCGGGAAGTAAACGTGCCGAGGCTCTGCTGGCCGATTTCCAGGCTGATGTCACGAATGCTTAGATTGGTGCTCAGCAGCAGCTCTTTGGCTCGATGCAGCCGAAGCGATGATACGTAATAGAGCGGCGGAAGCCCCATCCGCGCTTTGAAAATCCGGGCAAAATGGTACGGGCTGTACCCTGCATACTTCGCCAGCATGTTCAGCTCCAGCGGTTCATCCAGCCGGTTCTGAATATAGGCAATGACTCCATCCAGTTCAGGAAACTTGTTGGTCATACCTTACCTCCCTTGAGTCCCGGATGGATGCGAGCGCGATGAGCATGGCCAACCCTCGCCAAACCAGGAACAACTGTTCCCGTTTATATTACCATATTCTACCCTTCAAATAAAAGACAAATTTCAGTTTTTGAATAACGAAGTTTCCTCTTCTTTCGCAGTTTGTTCCATTTCTGTCGCAAGGCCGATGTCCTTGTTGTTCAGAATGTTATCTTCAAGCACGGCAAACTTGTCGCCATACTCTTTAATAATATGATGCTCCCCCCACGCGCAAAGGGAATCCAGAATCGGCTTCAGGCTCCAGCCGTATTCGCTCAGCTCATACTCAACTTTCGGCGGAACCTGATGATAGATGATGCGGTTTACGATTCCGTCGTCCTCCAGCTCACGAAGCTGCTGGGTCAGCATTTTCTGTGTGATGGACGGCATCAGCCGCCGCAGATCGCTTGTCCGCTTCTTTCCGTGCGTCAAGTGGCACAAAATCACGCACTTCCATTTGCCGCCGATCACTTCCAGCGTTGCTTCAACCGAAATGTTGTATTTCTTTTTTTCCATCCAAGACCCTCCTCAACATCTATGGGCACTTTTTGGTGCCTATCGTACTAAAAAGTACGTACTATTCAAATTTACTTCACGGGTACATAATAACATTCACCGGCCGGTAATGACTACCCTGTAGCTTGATCGCAGCATCAAATAGATAGAACAACATATATAGGAGTGAGATAATACCATGTCTTTGGATAAAAAACGCGCAACCTTTGCCTTATTAGCTTTAGCCATCAGCGCGTTCGCGATTGGTACCACTGAATTTATCAGTGTGGGGCTGCTTCCCCTGATCGCCAATGACCTGCACATTTCGGTAACCCTTGCCGGGTTGACCGTTACGTTATATGCGCTCGGCGTCACCTTCGGAGCGCCCATTCTAACCTCTTTAACGTCAGGTGTGCCGCGCAAGATTTTGCTTGTCGGCATCATGCTGGTGTTCATTATCGGCAACAGTTTGGCGGCCGCATCCACCGGGATCGGTCTGCTGCTTACGGCGCGCATCATTTCGGCCTTGTCCCACGGCGTATTTATGTCGATCGGGTCGACGATTGCCGCCGATCTCGTCGCGGAAAACCGCAGGGCCAGCGCCATTTCCATCATGTTCTCCGGACTCACGGTGGCGACCGTCACCGGGGTGCCGCTGGGAACATTCATTGGTCAGCAGCTCGGCTGGAGAGCCGCGTTTGTGGCGATCGTGATCGTCGGTGTTATTGCGCTGATTGCCAACCTGATCCTTGTACCGGGCAACCTGCGCAAAGGCGTCCGGACGCCGGTCCGCGATCAGGTCAAAATCGTGGCGAACGGCCGCCTGCTGCTTGCTTTTCTGATTACTGCGCTTGGCTATGGAGGAACCTTTGTGGTATTTACCTACCTGTCGCCGCTGCTGCATGATGTTACCGGCTTTAAAGAATCAACCGTCGCCCTGATACTGCTGCTCTACGGCATCGCCATTGCCATTGGTAATGTGATCGGAGGCAAAGCGGCCAACCGCAGGCCTTTATCCGCCTTATTGTATATGTTCCTGATCCAGGCGGTCATTTTGCTTCTTCTCACATTCACGGCTCCGTTTAAGGTCGCCGGGCTGATTACGATCTTCGGCATGGGGCTCCTTGCTTTCATGAACGTGCCTGGACTTCAGGTATACGTCGTAATGCTTGCGGAACGGTTTGCGCCGAAGGCCGTCGACGTCGCTTCGTCCATGAACATTGCTGCATTTAACGCCGGCATAGCGCTCGGCGCGTATTTGGGCGGAATCGTGACCGATCATCTCGGCTTGATTCATACCGCATGGATCGGCTCGATCATGGTTGCGGCAGCCGTTCTGCTCACCTGGTGGAGCCGTGTCCTCGAACGCAAGGAGACGGCGCAATCGGTTAGTGACAACAACATGCTCAGTGCGTAATCCTGATGCTTTTTTAGCTATCGTATCTAATGCGGATAAGTTCTATACGGATCCGGTAATGATAAGCGAATGGGGTTTCGGAATTACGGCAGCATCACGAATTTATAACATGATAAACAACATCTAGGAGGCAATTTATAATGACTCAACATGTACAAAGCAAAACCCGATTGAATAACGGCATCGAGATGCCTTGGCTGGGCCTGGGCGTCTTTAAAGTGGAGGAAGGCAGCGAGCTCGTCGAAGCAGTGAAAGCTGCTGTGAAGCACGGTTACCGGAGTATCGACACCGCTGCGGTTTATGCCAACGAAACGAGCGTTGGCCAGGGAATCCGCGAGGCGCTGGCCGACAACGAACTGAAGCGGGAGGACCTTTTTGTTACTTCGAAAGTGTGGAACGCAGACCTCGGTTACGAATCGACCATCGCCGCCTACGAGACAAGCCTTAAGAAGCTGGGTCTCGACTATCTGGATTTGTACTTGATCCACTGGCCGGTTGCCGGCAAATATAAAGAGGCGTGGAGAGCGATGGAGCAGCTGTATAAAGACGGCCGCGTCAAATCGATCGGCGTCAGCAACTTCCAAGTACACCACCTGGAAGATTTAATGAAGGATGCGGAAATCGTACCGGTCGTCAACCAGGTTGAATTCCATCCGCTGCTGACCCAGAAGGAGCTTCGCGACTTCACGAAGCAGCACAACATTCAGCTCGAGGCGTGGTCTCCGCTGATGCAGGGCGAGCTGCTGAACCATCCGCTATTGAAAGAAATCGCGGACAAATACGGCAAGTCCATCGCCCAGGTGATCCTCCGTTGGGACCTGCAGCATGGCGTCGTGACCATCCCCAAATCGACGAAAGAGCACCGGATCGTCGAAAATGCATTGCTGTTTGATTTTGAACTGTCCCAGGAAGATATGGACCGGATCGACGGGCTCAACGAGAACCGCCGTGTAGGTCCCGACCCAGACAATTTCGATTTCTAATTTTGCATTATCATTCTGCCATACGAAAACGCCATCCCTCCGGATTCGGAAGGATGGCGTTTTTTCAATTCAATCGTTTTTGCGCACAGTTAAAACCATGCTCTGGCATTACACGCGATCTCTAAGAATGTATCCTTGCTCCAGCTGCACCTGCATAAAACCTTCCAAACCATTGACCTCCGCTGTGGCCGGCATTTCCGAGCCCAGGAACAACACGTTCCGTTCTGCATCCCGTTCCCCTTCTGTCAGGGCGAATGCTCGAACTGAAGCAAACACCTGCTCCATTGTGGTATGAACGGCACTTAGCACGGGGTCCCGCTGCAGCTTGCCAGCTGCGTTCATGATCAGCATCCCGCCTGCCTTCAGCTTTTGCCGGGCCAGCGCAAAAAATTCTTCGGTCGTCAGATGATGAGGCGTCCCTTCGTGTGTAAACGCGTCTAAGATCACATAATCGAAGGATCCGTCAGCCTGCTGCTCCAACAGGGCCCTTCCGTCTCCGATCTCGAGATTGTTCCAGCCGTATTGAAAATAGCTTCTGCTCAGCTCCACGATATCCGCGTTGACCTCGGCCACGAGGCATTGATCTTCGCGAAATTGGCCGGCAATCGTTCCAATTCCGTGTCCGATCATAAAAATCCTGCCGTTTTCGGGCGTCCGCTTGCGGATCAGCCGGACAATTTCGCGGGGATACTCCAGTACGATGCGGTCCGGATCCCGGAGGTCGATGGCACCTTGAACCGCGTTGTCTCCAAATTGCAGCACGCGGAAGCGGCCCGTTTGACCAAACAGCTCATGCGCATCGTAGACGACGATTTCCTGACTTCCGTTCGATTTTCTCGCTAATTCGTACAATTCCGTCTTCCCCTTTCATACCTCAAAAAAGGCCATCGTCTTCTCAGACAATGGCCTTCTTCCGGCAAATCGCGTCACGCTGATTAATCTTCAAGCTCCACGTTGTGGTACACATTCTGGACGTCCTCCAGGTTTTCGAGCGCATCGATCATTTTCTCGAATGCCGGCTGGGACTCGGCCGGAAGCTCCACATAGTTCTGCGCGATCATGGAAACCTCGGCAACCGAAAATTCGGTTACGCCAGCGTTCTGGAAGGCTTCCTGCACGGCATGAAACTGCTCCGGATCGGCATATACGATGACGGAATCGTCTTCCTGGATGATGTCACGAACGTCGACATCCGCTTCCATCAGCAGCTCCAGGACTTCTTCTTCCGTCTTATCTTCGACGCCGATGACTGCGGTGGAATCGAACATGTAGGCGACCGATCCGCTGACGCCAAGGTTGCCTCCGTTCTTGCTGAATGCAGCCCGGACCTCTGAAGCGGTGCGGTTTACGTTATTCGTCAAAGCATCCACGATCACCATGGATCCGTTCGGTCCGAAGCCTTCGTACCGCAGCTCGTCATAAGTCTCATCAGAGTTGCCTCTCGCTTTCTCCAGCGCGCGGTCAATGATGGCCTTCGGCACATTGTACGTCTTGGCGCGTTCCAGAACGACCTTCAGCGCCCGGTTGGATTCCGGATCCGGCTCGCCCTGCTTGGCGACGACATAAATTTCACGCCCGAAGCGGGCATATATACGACTAGTGTTTGCGTCTTTCGATGCTTTCTTCTCTTTAATGTTATTCCACTTACGACCCATACGATCCGCTCTCTTTCACTAATATCAGATTCTATCGTTCCTTGTAGAAGACGTGTTCTATTATATCGCAAAAACGGTCTATTGAACAAGCTTCCGCCTTACGAATCGCTCTTCTTCCGTGTCGGCAATCCTCTTGGCGGCACCCCTTCAAAGGTCAGCTTCACAGGCCTAATCCGGCCATCGTGGTCAAACTCCATCCGGTCGATGCAGACTTCACGGTGATTCGCTGCGGTTTCGGTCAGCGGACGGCGGTGGTATACGATGTACCACTCGTCTTCACCCGGAATCTGAATGACGCCGTGATGTCCCGCTCCCGTAGCCACCTCGGGATCCTGCTGCAGTATTTTGGCCTCCCGCACAAACGGCCCCAGCGGCGAATCCGAGACGGCGTACCCCACCGAATAATCCGGGCCTCCCCAACCGCCTTCGGCCCACATAAAGTAATACTTGCCTTCGCGCTTGATCATGCAGGGACCTTCCACGAAGTTCTCCGGCGTAATCTCCTTGTATACCTCCCCGTCTGAAAATGGAGCGATGCTGACCATGTCTTCGTTCAGCTTCACGACGTTGCAGTGCTTCCATCCCCCGTAATACAAATAAGCCTGACCGTCGTCATCGATAAAAACATGAGGGTCGATCGGCTGGGCGCCATGGTAAAACTGGTCGATCAACGGCTTCCCCAGGGCATCCCGGAAAGGTCCTTCGGGCCGGTCAGCCACGGCAACGCCGATGCCGCCCAGCTCCTCATTGCTCTGGATGTCGTTCGCCGCAAAATAATAATAGTAGCGTCCATTTCGCTCGATCGGCGAAGGGGCCCACATCGCCCGTCTTGCCCATGAAATGTCCTTCATCTCCAGAATCCCTTCAACCTTGGTCCAGTGAACCAGGTCATCGGAATAGAACGCATCGAAAAACGTCTGGTCATCGTACGCTGCCGAGTATGTAGGATATACCCAGTACCGGCCCTCAAAGATTCGGGGTTCGGGATCGGCATACCATCCGGGAAAAATCGGGTTGCCTGAACGGCGGTCGTTAACTTTAAGATTCACAATGCTGCTCCTCTCCACAAGTGACTTGTCCTGTACATCATTTTACCAAACGATGGAACCGTTTTCCTCACAAAAAAACGACGATCGGCGTACAATCTATGAAGCCAGACCGCATTTAGCGGAAACCTTTTTGCGAGATCAGGATGCTTAGCCTTGGAAGTTTTTACTTTCTGATCTCTTCAAAAAAAGGCACAGGCTCGGCAGCCTGCACCTTCTTTTATAATGATACCTGATGAATGGCTTACTGCTGCTGCACGGCACTTGGATCCATATACATGACTTCCCACAAATGGTTGTCGAGATCCTGGAAGCTCCAGCCGTACATAAATCCGTGATCCTGCTTGTCATTGGACGGCTTGCCGCCCGCTTCCAGCGCCTTGTTTACGATTTCGTCCACCTGCTCGCGGCTGTCGGCGGACACGCACACGATGACCTCGTTCGTCTTAGAGGCGTCGGCGATTTCTTTATTGGTGAACGTTTGATAATAAGGCTCAACCAGAAGCATGACATAGATATGATCACTGATGACCATGCAGGTTGCATTGTCATCCGTAAATTGAGGATTAAAGGCAAATCCGATTTTGGAGAAGAATTCGATCGAGTTTTTCAGGTTTTTAACCGGGAGATTCACGAAAATTTTGTCCAATTGCAGCGCCATTTAAAATTACCACCTTTTCTCGGAATATTCACGGTAACCTGAGCATGATCAGGCTCAACATTCGCTCCGAGAAGCGGAGTTTCCTGAGTCTAGTCTGCCTTCACAGATCGTGATACCGTTTGACTTAATTGCATTCTATCATGGAAATGACGCCTGCATTTCTTATAAATTGCTATCATCGCTGATTTCTAGCAAAAAAATGAAAAAATCCGCGATAAACGCGGATTTTGCTTTAATTTCCAGCTCCGATCTCCCGGTTCATCGGGCTCCCGGCCCTGCCTGCCCCTCAGGCACCGCAGGCAGCGCCGAAGCTCTTCTGCGCTGGAACCGTACGTTGACGAGCACGATGCTGGCAAGAACCAGAATAAGGCCGGCTACAAGATTCATCGTCACTTGCTCGTTCAGAAAAAGCACGCTCGAAAAGATCGAAACGATCGGAATCAGAAACGTAAACGAACCGACTTTGCTCGCTTCCCCTTCGCTGATCAGTTTAAAATAGACGAACCATCCTGCCGCGATGACGAAAACGGCGATAAACAGCGTGTCCCAGATGAACGTCCCGTTCCACTGGATCTTCGACCAGTCTTCCATCCCCGAACCGGCCAGCAGCAGAATGACACCGCCAATCGTAATTTGCATCGCCGTCAGCCAGGTCGAGTCGACCTTGGGTCCGATCTTCTTGACATAGGCTGTGCCAAGCGCCCAGGAGAGGGCCGTGACCAGCGCCAAAATAATACCGACGGCGGACACGTCCCCGGTAAACCCGCCCGCGCTCATGGTGGCGACGCCGGCAAAGCCGACGATCAAGCCAAGCATCTTCTGCTTCGTCATGGCCTCTCCCAGCCACAACCACGAGAACAGCCCAAGCAGCACGGGCTGGAGAAACACGATCGCCGAGAACAATCCGGCCGGCGTATACTGCAGTCCGATGGTTTGGACACCATAGTATATAACGATGCTGAGAAGCGCGGAGGTCAAATAGATCGGCCAGGTCTGACGCAGCCGCAAGTGCTTCGCTTTAGGCAGAGCCACCAGCACGAGCAGCACGCCGCCGATCAGCGCCCGCAAGCCGGCGAACAAGATTGGCGGCGCATAGTCCAGAGCTATTTTGGATAACGGCCAGTTGATTCCCCATACCAATATTAAAAAGGTTAATAGAAACAATGTATTCTTCTGCATTCGCACGGAAGGTCACTCCTTGAATCATGGTCAATAACCATGATACAATACGTTGAACTATAAATAAAATGCATATTCCTCATAGGAGGTATAACATATTCGTTATGAATGAGACGCAGATTAGACTATTCGTGGCCGTCGCGGAAACGGGAAGCTTTACGAAAGCGGGCCAGATGATGAATATGACCCAGCCGGCGGTCAGCCGCGCCATATCCAGCCTGGAGTCTGAGCTCGGAGTTACCCTCCTGAACCGTCATCCGCGAAACGGTGTCGTCCTGACCGATATCGGCAAACGGATCGTGGTCACTGGCAGGGAAATTTTGCTACAGTACGAAAAAATATCGCAGGAGGTTGCCGCCGAGAAAGGGCTGGAGACCGGCAGCATCCGTGTCGGAGCCTTTCCGGCCGCCGCTTCCTTTTATTATCCGAAAATCGTCCGGGCCATCAACGACAAGTATCCGAACATCAACATTCAGATGTACGAAGGCACCGTGGAGGAAGTCCGGCATTGGCTCGATGAGCTGGTCGTGGATGTCGGCTTCCTCATTCCGCCGCTGAACGATCTGGATACAAGGCTGCTGCGGAACGAAGCGCTTCACGTCGTTTTCCGTGACGATCACCCCTTCCGCAATTACAAGGAAATCCGGATTCAGGATCTCTCGGATGAGCCAATGCTGGTCTGCAAGGGCGGCTATGAGCTGCCGGTTATGGAGCTGTTCCGCGCCGGGGGAGCGAATCTGAACGTGAAGCATATTACGACCAACTATCCGACCGCCCTGAATATGATCAACGAAGGACTGGGCATCTGCATCATGTCGGAGCTGTCGCTGCAGAGCGTGCCTGAACATGTCATGAGCCGGGAGCTGACTCCTAGGGCGTACCGCAAGCTGCATCTTGCCGTTCCCTCCTTCAAACAGGCATCCATTGCCGTCAAATTGTTTGTGGATACGGCATTCCGGCTGTTCCCGCCCGCAGCAGCCCATCCCGGCGAGCAAGCTTAGCGGCAGGATGCCGCACGGCATCCACGCCGTCAAATCGACTTTCGTCTGAACTGCTGCGGTGAAGCGTGATGCACCTTTCTGAACATTTTGGAAAAATGCGAAAAATTGTAGTATCCGAGAGACTTGGCCACATCGGAAATTGGAAGGTCCGACTCCCGGATCATCTCTTTGGCAGCCTCCATCCGCTCCCGAAGGATGTAATCCGTGATGGACTCTCCCGTTTCCCGCTTGAACAGACGGGACAGATATGCCGGATTCAAATGCACACAACAGGCGAGCTGCTCCCTTGTGATCGGTTCATGGAGATGCTCGGCAATGTAGCCTTGGACACGTTGAATGACCGAAGGATGGCTTTCTTTCTCGGACAACGCCGGGATAAGACGCTGAGCGGCGAGGCAGGTCTTCAGATCCCGCTCTACATCCTCAAGCTTTCCCAGCTCCAGCAGCTGTATCCAATTCCGAAGCTTGGCAGCAGGCACCTGGCCGCTCTCCGGTACGAACCCGGCCAGCCGGTACACCTCATTTGATTTGTTCAGATTGCCGTACTCCATCTCAAGCAGTTTTTGATAAGTTTCACCAATTTCGAATAATGTCGACGGCTCCCCGATGTAACAGGATAAGGTGCAGTTAAAATAACGCCGGCAGGACTCCAGGTAGGCCATGCAGCGGTTATACAATGTATCTTCACGTATTTCCCCATCTACCGGACCGTACAAAATAACAACATTGACCCCCTGCTTGGTTTGGATCACCTCGCCGCGGCCGGGATCGAGCAGCATCTCTTCCGCTGCTTTGCGGATGCTGTATTCCATCATTTCCTCATCACGGGTGCTGTACTCCCGCATCCACGATTCCACGCTGACCAGAACAGGCATGAAGGTCGTCCCCGATAAAGCAAGCAGCTCATGTTCCTGCAAAATTTTAAGCACGTTATCCGGTGTGCAATTGATGCGCCGGGTAAGGACGTCGTTCCAGAATTTCTCGGTGATCAGTCCTTTTCTCTTCTGCCAGGTTTCATTATACCGTGCCCTCAGCTCCGTCATCTCCCGTTCCTGCCTGACAGACTCCAGCGCCCTGGCGATCGACGACTTCAGCACGTCGTACTCAATCGGCTTCAGCAGATAGTCAAATCCGTCGAGCTGAATCGCCCGCTGCATAAAATCAAAATGGGCGTGAGCCGTCAAAAATATCGTTTCGGTTTCCGACGAAATGTCATTAACGCGCTCCAGCAGCTCAATTCCGGTTCCTTTCGGCATTTCGATATCACAGATCATCACGTCGATCGCCGCACGCTCGAACACTTTCAGCGCGTCCCTGAGATGATAAGCCTCGTAAACCTCTGAAACCTGCAGCGCCTCCCAATCGACACCGCTCTTGATTCCCATCACGGCATACATCTCATCATCCACGATCAGCACTTTATACATCAGGTTCCCTCCAGTTCTGTTCAAGATTAGGAAGCGAACTCCTCCACTCTCCGGTGGGGAATCGTCAGCGTGACGACGGCGCCACCCTCAGGAGCATTCTCAAAAGACAGTCCTGCTTCGCTGCCAAAAAAATGCTTCAAGCGGTACAGGACATTCGTAATACCCAGATGCTCGCCGCTTCGACTCTCCATATATACCCCTGTCCGCAGCAGCTGCAGCGTCTCTTCGTCAAACCCGGTGCCGTTGTCGACAATGATGACCGTCAGCTCTCCCATCCCTGCATGATCGATGCGGATATCGATATGAAACGGATGGTCCATAAAATCAAAGCCATGCTTCATCGCATTTTCGACAAACGGTTGTATGAGTAGCGGCGGAACCGCCGCCTTGGCCAGCTCCTCCGGCAAATGGCAGGCGTATGTCACCTGGTCCGGAAAGCGGACCTGCTGAATCCGGATATAGCTCTCCAAATGTTCCATCTCCTCCGCCATCGTCACCGCCACCTGGTTCGTACGGGTCGCAAAGCGGAAATATTGAACGAGATTCAGGCACATCAGCTGGATGACGCCGTAATTTTGTATTTGGGCCAAATTATATACGATATTGATTGAGTTCAGCAGAAAATGGGGATAGATCTGAAGCTGCAGATGCTTCAGCTCCGCTTTGTGCGCCTTGATTTGCTCCTCGTACACACTGATTTTCAGCTCTTGAATTTCGGAAGCCATATTGTTAAAGGTTTCATTGATGATCATAAATTCCTTCGATTTGGAAGGCTTCAGCCGGTAAGCCAGATTGCCGTTCTTGATGCTCCGCATCCCACGGATCAAGCTGTTCATGGGCTTCAAGATGATATCGTTCAAGTAGATCAAATAAATGATCAGGACGATGACCGCCAAGACGGAAATGATCAGGATGCCCCTTCTGAAGTGGTACAGATTCTGCAGCATCCGGGCTTCCGGAATAAAGGCGCCCAGGCTGAGTTCCGTACTCTGGATCGGGTGCTGGACCACGATATACCTTCTTCCTTCCGCCTTTACGGCCTGATAGGTATCGGTTGTTTCTTCGACCGGCGGGATGTCCAGCTTGAGCGAATCGGGGGACGCCGAAGTGGTGATCAATTCGCCCGCTTCGTTCAGAAAGCCGGCGTAGCCGTCCTCCCCGAGATGAACCAGATCGAGCGGGATCATCAAGTTTTTCAGCTGAACGAACGCCCCTAAATAGAAACCATCACCCGCATCCACAAGCCGGATCAGGGCGTATTTGCCCTTGCTGTATGGAATCGCCTTCCACTGCATGAACACGGAGCTGTCCGGACGGGCATCCTCCACCACTTGCTGAATAGCCATTTGAATCGACTGCAGTTCGTCATAAGACTGCGTCTTGATCGGCGTATTGAACAAATCATGGTTCTGCACCGAATAGATGAACTGAAGGTCCACGCTGTTATCGAACCGGTGATAGCGCGTAAGGCTGTTCAGGATCCGGGCCTTGGCCAAAACATATTCGTCTTCATCGTTCAGCAGCTGGGACAGCGCGGCAATGTTGGGATCCTCGACGGCGAAGTTGTACAAAAATTTGATTTCCTTGCTGAGCGCCGCCTCGATCTGGCTTGAATACAGGATGATCGAGTTTTTGTTCGAATCGGCCACCTGTTCCCGGACCGTGTTCATCGCATAGTAATTGTTATAGAGCAAAAGCAGGAAGAGCGGAAGCGTAATGGCAATGAAGCCGATCACTAATTTGCTGCGCAGCGAACGTTTGATATTCATAGCTCTGTCGGTCCTTTTTGTCAAAATAAAGTGTTTCAGGAAGGGGAATAGGGAACCCCCTTTCCCGGTTTTAAGCTATACCGGTTGGAGATTCCCTCGTAACTGCCGATGTTATGGATTCGCCTTCGCCCATTCGGCGAGCTGTTTGTCTACTTCCGCCTTGACTTTGTCAAAGCCGGCCGCCTTGCGTTTTTCCTTCCACTTGGCAATGATTTTCTCCGGATCCGCGGCACCGGAGCGGAGCGTTGCGTCGAACTCTTTTTCCACGTTGGCGATGGAGGCAAGCTCCGATTTGACCGGCTCCTGGTCAAAAGCAAATCCGAGGGCGATCGACCGTTCCGCCCGCTCGTTGAACTTCTCGAATTCCTTCCACTTGTTCGGATCCTCGTTCGCCCACAGATAAGAATTGAACTGGTTGCCGAACATCCAGCCTCCCGGATTCGGGTAGGTTTGCGTGTCCGCATTGACGCCTTCCGGATAATCGATGACCTGGTCGGATTTTTTCACGTAATGCTTGCCCTCAATGCCCCAGTCCAGCATGTTGAGCAGTTTCGGATCGTTGTACAGCAGATCGAGGAACATCATGGCCCGCGCCGGATCTTTGGAAGTCCGGGAAATGCCGAGCATCGCCCCCTGCGCATCCCCCGTCGTCGTGAACGGCTCCGCCGTCTCGACCTGTACCAGGTCCACGCCCGTCGTGACGCTCATCTCCTTGTCTTTGCCCGGTTTCAAGGATTGGGCCACGGCGAATGCCTTGCCGGCTTTAATCATATTCATTCCCTGGTCGGCGTCCGAGGTCAGAATGTCCTTGTCGAACCAGCCGTTCTGATACCACTGATGCATCCGTTTGAAGAAGTCGATAAACTTGGGATCCTCCAGCGTATCGATCGCTTTAGGTTCCTTGCTTCCCCGCGGAACGGCCAGGTTCGCCACGATCCCGTCGTAATTGGCCCCACTCCAAATATTCGTGAACTTGCTGGAGACGATCGGGGTCACGCCAGGCTCGTTGTCTTTAATCGTTTTGAACATCGCTTCCATATCTTCCAGCGACTTGACGCCATGGATATCGAATTTGTATTTGTCCACCAGTTTCTTGTCGAGCAGGAAACCGAAGCCCTGTCCGAATTCCTTCTTCGTCGGCAGCGCGTACAATTTGCCGCCGATCTTCGAACCTTTCATGAAGTCATCTCCGAGAATTTCCGGAATGTCCTTGCCGTACTGCGCCATCAGCTCATCCAGCTCCACGAACTGGCCTTTGGCCACATCCTTGGCATACGAGAACCAGCTTGCCGTAAACAGCAGGTCGAACGGCTCGTTGGAAATCTTCATCAGGTTGGTCTTGTCATCCCATGACGCCCATTCAATCGGCCTCAGCTCGATCGTCGCGTTGATTTTTTCCGTCAGGTATTTGCTCATCTCATCTTGAACCAACTGTAGGTCCTTGGGTGCGGACGCCGGATACACCAGCGTAATTTTATATGGCTTCAGACCAGTGCCGCTGTCCGAACCGGAGTCGCCGGCGGCCGTGCCCGCAGCTTCGCCGGAGTCACCTGCACCTCCTTTGCCGCAGCCCGTCAGGGCAAGCATTCCGCACAGCATCATGATCAGCACCAAATGGTAGGCTTTTTTCATTGTCGACGCTTCTCCTCTCAACGATTAAATGATTTAGAATCAGCCCTTGACGGCACCGCTCGTTATCCCGCTGATGTAATATTTCTGGAAGAACGGGTAAGCGAACAGCAGCGGAGCAATCCCGACGATGGCCAGCGCCATCCGGACGGTTTCCCGGGGCATTTTGGCCAGCAGCTCGCCTACCTGGGCGGAGCTTCCCGATTTCATCAGCAGGTATTGGATATTGGTTAACGTTTTGGTCATCAAATATTGAATGTTGTACAGCTCCGGCTGATCAATAAACAGCATGCAGTTATACCAGTCGTTCCAATATGACAGCGTGTTGAACAGCCCGATGGTCGCCATGATCGGCAGCGACAGGGGCAGCACGATGCTGAAAAATATTCGGATTTCGCTGGCTCCGTCAATGGTCGCCGACTCCACGACCGACTCCGGGATGGTCGATGAGAAGAAGCTTCGCATCAAGAGCACGTTAAAGGCGCTCAGCAGCAGATTGGGAATGATCATGGCAAAAATCGTATTTTTCAGGTCAAACATGTTGACGTACGTCATATACCAGGGCACCATCCCCCCGCCGAACAGCATCGTAAAGAAAATATAAAAGGATAACGTACGCCGCAGGGGCAAATCCGGACGGGACAACGGATAGGCGAACAACGCGGTCATGAGCAAACTGACCACCGTTCCGATCAGCGTCGTCAGGATGGTGACGCCGTAGGCCTTAGCAATCTCCGAGAAATCGTTAAACAAAAACTGGTACGCGGCAAAGCTGATTTCCTTGGGGAACAAGGAATATCCCTTCTGCAGGATCGAATCCTCACTCGAGATCGACACCATAAAAATCAGTATAAACGGGATCAATGATGCCAGTGTAAAAGCCCAGAAAAACAGGTGGATCAAGGAAGGGCCGATGATTTTTTTCACGCTTGCTGTCCTCATGACGTTCCTCTACCTTTCTTGGAAAAATCAATGTACGCTTGCACACATCCCTTGCGACGAAAGACGCTGCTCCTTAAAACAAAGCGTCGCGCTTGTTGATCCGCCGGACGGCTGCGTTGGCTGCCAGAATCAGGACAAAGCAGACGACCGATTGATAGAAGCCCGCCGCCGAGGACATCCCGATGTCACCCGACTGCGTCATCGCCCGGTACACGAACGTATCGATCGTATTCGTGGTCGGGATAAGCGCGCCCGTGTTCATCGGCACTTGGTAGAACAAGCCGAAGTCGCTTCTGAGGATTCCGCTGACCGCAAGCAGTGTCATCGTAGTAATGACGGGCGTGATCAGCGGGATTGTAATCCGCGTCATCTGCTTCCACTTGCTGGCGCCGTCGATGGTTGCCGCCTCGTAATACTCCTTGTCAATCCCGATAATCGCAGCGAAATAGATAACCGACAAGTACCCGACGTTCTTCCACGCATTGACGATCACGAGAATATACGGCCAATAGCGGGGCTCGCCGTACCAGGAAACGGCTTCAGCGCCGAACCATTTGGCGATAAGCCGGTTCACCAGCCCGCTTTCAACATTCAGAAAGCTGTAGACCAGGTACGCCACAACGACCATGGAAATGATGTGCGGCAGCAGAAAGGTGCTTTGGTAGAACCGGGTGATGACCTTGTCCCTGATTTCGTTAATCAGCAGCGCTGTGAGGACGGCCAGCACCAGATTCAGGACGATAAACACGAAGTTGTATAGAAAGGTGTTTCTCGTAATGACATAGGCGTCCTGGGAGTTAAACAAAAATTTAAAGTTGTCCAGTCCCGCCCATTCGCTTCCCCAAATGCCGTCGACATAATTGTAATTTTTGAAAGCCAGGATGACGCCGTACATAGGGATATAGTTGTTGATGAATAAATAAATGACTCCCGGCAGTGTCATCAGCAGCAGCCATTTGTATTTCTTCAGTTGTCGCCGGAACGTGGAAACCCGCCGGATCTTTGCCGGGCTCACCGCCTTCCGGTCAAGCTGCACCGCCTCTTGCATGATCTCACTCCTTTTTGTCGTTACGTGACCTGTAACCCCTTACAATTCCGATTCTATATGGTGCAAGCAAAGTCCGGCTACCACGATCATGACTTCCTGCTAACGCTCTGATGACTTGTTTGCCTAATTCCCAAACGGTGGTTGACACCCCGTACGGGAATCTTTATGCTAGGGGCGTGATCGATCCTATGAAAGCGAAATCATCTTTGGGGAGGTTGACCCATGAGCAAAGCAAATGCCGTTTCGCGTGTGTTCATTCTGGGAATGGACGGCGCCGGCAGCTTTATTCAGCACACGGCTACACCGGTCATCGACGCTTTTCTGGCAAAAGGTGCCGTCACCTATGCCGCCCAGGCCCAGTCGCCGACAATCAGCGCGGAATGCTGGGGCTCCGTGCTCCACGGCGTCGTTCCGGAGAAGCATGGATTAACGAACGAGGTCGCTGCGAGCGAGCCTTATCCTACCGAGTCGCCTTACCCTTCCGTATTCCGGCTTGCAAGGAAGGCATGGCCCGAGGCCAAGCTCGCCTCCTTCACCAGCTGGAGCCCGATCAATGACGGGATCGTTGAGGATGGCATCGGAATACATAAGGAATCTCTGCCGGATGCGGATCTGGTTCAGGCCATCCAGAACTATCTGGAACAGAATCCGGACGTCAAACTGCTGTTCATGCAGCTGGATGAACCCGATGCGGCCGGACACAAATACGGGTACGGTCCGGATTCTCCCGAATATTTGAATGCGATTACACAAAATGACGTCCTCTTCGGTCAGGTGCTCGGTACCCTTGAGCGGCTGGGACTTCTTGAAGACAGCCTGGTGATTTTATTGACCGACCATGGCGGCGGGGGCGACGACAAATTCAGCCACGGCAGCGATCATCCGATGGACAAAAATGTGTTCTGGGGATGCGTGCGGCCGGGAATCGCGCCGGGAACAACTATCGGGGAAATCTCGATCGCGGACACCGCGGCTGTCGCCGCAGCAGCTCTCGGCCTGGACATTCCGGATGCCTGGGATGCCGCTGTCCCTGCCGGCTTGCTCCAGTCCCGCACGGTGCCGGGAAACGGTTAACAGGAGGAACAGATGAGGAAAACATTGCGATTTCGCGAGGACGGCACGTTCACCATTGTCCAATTTACGGATACGGAGTTTTGCGAGCCTGATGATGAAGAGCTTCAAATGAAGGATATGATGCGAAGGATTATAGAGGCGGAACAGCCCGATCTGGTCGTCTACACCGGTGACGTGATCGCCAGCAATAAAAGCCCGAATCCGGCCGCAGCGTTCCGGGATGCGGTGTCGGTTCCCGAGCAGATGGGCATCCCCTGGGCAGCCGTCTTTGGAAACCACGACTCCGAGGCTCCGGATATGACGCGGGAACAGCTTCATGCCCTGCAGCTGTCTCACCGATACTGCTATGCGATTCCCGATCCGCCCCACGCCAAGGGCACCGGCAACTATTGTTTGGAAATCCGGGATTCGCACCGGGACAACGTGGAGGCCGCCCTTTACTTTTTGGATTCGGGCAGCTACTCGCCGCTGGAGCATTTACGCGTCGGATTTTACGACTGGATCCGCCGCAGCCAGATTGAATGGTATACACAGCAGTCCTACCGGCTTACGGCGGGCAACGACGGAGTCCCGCTGCCATCGCTTGCCTTCTTCCATATCCCGCTGCCCGAATATAACGATATTTGGGATTTCTCGGTCTGTTATGGGAACAAGCTTGACCGTCACTGCTGCGCGCCCTGGATCAACACCGGTTTTTTTGCGAGCATGGTTGAGATGGGCGATATTCTCGGTACCTTTGTCGGCCATGATCACGGCAACGATTTTTGGGGAACGCTGCACGGTATCCGCCTGTGTTACGGACGGACCACCCGCAACGCCTATCTGGATCAGCCATTTATGCCCGGCGCCCGGGTCATCCGGCTCACGCAAGGAGAGCGAAGTTTTGACACCTGGCTGCATCTGGAGGACGGGTCCGTCATACGCGACCAGCCTGTCCACGCACCCACCGGCAGACCCGTCCAGGCGGGAATGCCGGCAGCAGCCGAATAACAGCCTGAAAAAGCCGTTCAAGCGATGCGGATTGCATCCGCTCTTGAACGGCTTTGTTTGGGTTCAACCTGTGATTTCGGCTTTCTTCTCGTAGTAGCTTGCCGGAATGATTTTAAAAACCTGAACATACAAAAGCGAGCTGAGGATCGTTGCCAGGAAGATGAAGCCGAACACGACCACCGGCTGAAACCACGACGACAGCATAATCGTGACCGGAGCGATAAACCGGCCGACCGAGAACTGCAGATTCGCCGCCCCCATGTATTGCCCTCTGGCGTGTTCAGGCGCATATTTGCTGATAAAGCTGTCGGTGACGGGGCTACGCGACAGCTCGCCGATCGTAAACACAAACGTAAACACCAGCAGCAGCCACACCTGCGTCGTCAAACCGATCAAGAACATCCCTCCGCCAAACAGCAAGGCCGACATGATCAGGATGTTCCGTTCGGACCAGCCCTCGAACAGCTTGGTTACGGGAAGAACGCACAGGACGAACAGCAGACCGTTCAGGCCCAGCATCAACCCGAATACCTGTGCGCTGCTCAGGTTGAACGTCCAGCCGCTGAAGGACAGCAGCGCCTGTCCCGGCACGTATTCTTTGACATACATAGCCAAATACATATCCAGCTGCATAAAAGCAATCGTCACCAGGATGCCCGCGGCAATATAGAGCGCAAATACCTTGTCCTTAAAAATGACGCCGTAACTCACCACCTGCTCCTTCAAGATAGCGGTCAGCTTGCTGCGGGTACGATTCATCCTTGCCGATGCCGGAAGCGTCTCCCTGCTGAACAATAACATGGTCAAAAAGTACAGAAGCGTTACCGACGTGCAGGTCCATAACAGCTCGTGCCGGTACTGGAAAAAGAAAACCGAACCCAGCGCCGGGCCAAAGACCGCCCCGATATTTCTGCCCGTCACGAAGGTTGCGAACACCATCCGCCGGTCCTTTTCCGGAGTGACGTCGGCCACCATGGCCGAGCTTCCCGGCGAATAGATCGCCCCTCCCAGCCCGAGTCCGATATATGCGGCATAATCGAGCCAATGGGACGGGGATAGCGCAAAGGCGGCAAACATGCAGGACTGCATACAGGCCCCGAGCAGCATGGCTGGCCTCCGGCCGAAGCGGTCCGCCAGATACCCGCCGAACAAGCTCCCGAACAGGCTGACCAAGGGAGGAACAGCCATCAGCATACTGGCCGCGGTCTTGCCGAACGCGTCGCTGAAAAACAGGGTGATGTAAGGAAAGTACATCCAAAACAGCAAATTGAAAAGTGTGTCGCCGATCAGCCGGATTTGCAAGTTCAAATCCCATTTAAGCCAGTTCACAACAGAGGTTCCTCCTGTTTTAGGATGGGGTCGTTTCTCTTCCAGAAGAATCATTGGCGATGAAATAGCCGATCATGTGGAAAAAATGGAAGGAGTTTTAATATATCACAGGAATATAGAGCCGGGCAACGTTTTTTTGCAAGCGATAACAATCGCGTTCCGATGTGTGCTTGTGACACGGCGAGACCACAAAAAAACTCCTGAAGGCATCTTTCCTTCAGGAGTGTATATCATCGCTGACGGCAGCCGCAGCTATTCAATCCGCGCACAGGCGATCCGGTTGCCGGAGTTCCCTGACGGGTCTGTCACGTAATCGTCCGCTTTCTCATGGATGATGATCGCGGTTCCGCCCGGCTTCAGGAGCGAATTGGCGGCTCCCTTTTTAAGCGTAACGGACTGGGTTTCCAAATCGGCGGTTACCGTTCCGTCCTGCTTCACCTGAATGTTCAGCAGATCTCCGGCATGATAGCCCTTCGGATTATGGAAGCCGTGCTGCTTGCCGGCCGGGTTGAAGTGGGCTCCAGCTGTTTTAAAGTCAGGCGGATCACACTTGCCGTTTTCGTGGAAATGAATGCCGTGCTCACCAGGCGGCAAATTCGCGGCTTCAATATGAATTTGCACGGCTTCCCCTTTTTGAGTCAGAAGCGCCGTCCCCACTTCTCCGCCTTTGGAATCCACGATTTTCACTTTCAGCTGCGGCTCTTCCGAACTGGCATAAGCAGCCGGTGTTGCAGCGGCGGCTCCGAGCAGGAATCCGGCGCTGAGGCAGACGGACATCACCATTTTTTTCATACTTGCATTCGTCCTCCTGTATTCTGGTTTTAGGTCCCCCAAAATCAGGTTTGCCTATTTCCCGAAAAAGATAACACCTGCACCGGACCGAAATCCGAAAAAATAAAAAGCAGCCCGAAGATCCCTGAAGGGGAAATTCGGACTGCTGTAACGATGCGGGTTAAAGCAATGGACTTGGTCAGCGCGGTTACACGAGATCAGGAATATGAATCTCGACTTCCTTCTTCGTCTGCGCGGAGCGGATAATGCCGTCAATAATGGCCTGATTCCGCAAAATTTCCTCGCCTGGAATCGGAGCCGGCGTCCCTTCACGCAGCGCGCGGACGAAATCCTTGATTTTCTCCTCAAACACGTTGATTTCATGCTTGATGAGCGGAATATTGCTCTCGGTATGATGTCCCTGGATGTCATGGAACAGCGAGATGGAGCCGACATGCCCATCCCATACCCCGCTCCAAGGTCCGCTGCCTGCCGGAAGCACCTTCATGCCCGCATCCGTGCCGAGGAACATCGTCGCACCAAGCGTATCCATATGCATCGCCCAGGACGTCTTGAAGTTCAGGACCAGGTCTCCTTCGAACCGGACCATGGCCACGCCGAAATCCTCAACGTCAAATTGTCCGGCTTCCGCGTGATATTTCGGATTGGTGCCAAAATAATTCGAGGTATAGGCGGATACGGTCAGCGGCTTCGGATAGCCAAGCGTGTTGAGCGCCAGATCCAGCGAATAGCAGCCGATATCGGCCATTGCGCCTGCGCCGGCGATATCTTGGCGGATAAACGTTCCTCCCGGCATGCCGCGGCGGCGTCCGCCCCCGGTTTCCACGTAATACACTTTACCCAGTTGTCCGTTCTGGACCATATTTTTAATGATGGCCATGTTTGGGTCGTAGCGCGGCTGGAAACCGACATTCAGCATCTTTCCGGTTTTCTTGGAAACCTGCACCATTTCGACCGCTTCGTCCAGCGTGACCGACATCGGCTTCTCCAGCATGACGTTTTTGCCGGCCGACAGGGCGTCCACCGTTGTGCGGTAATGCGCCACGTTCGGCGTACAGATGCTTACGCCATCCAGATCCAGCTCGAGCAGCTTGCGGTGGTCGTCAAAGCCGGTCGCATCCGGCAGGTCCCAACGCTCAATGAATTGCTGCGCCTTGTCTGGCAGAATATCCGCCACCCCGACGATTTGAACATCCTCGATTCCTTTGTAAGCCCGGGCATGCGCTCCGGCGATGCCCCCGCTTCCGATAATGCCAATCCGAATTGTTTTTCCCACGAGATCGTAATCCTCCTATACTTTCGCGTTCTTTCTCCGGTATTCCGACGGCGTGTAGCCGTACCTCTTCCGAAAAACGGTATGCAGATAGCTTCCGCTGGAAAATCCGCCCTGAACGGCGATTTTCTCGATGGACCAGCGCGTCTCCACCAGCTGGCGGCACACTTCCTGCAGGCGGAAATCCTCCAAAATTTCGCTGAAGGACCGTCCGCCCCCCTGATCCTTAATGATACGCTGCAGCTGCCTTGAGCTGATATGCAGCTTGTCGGCCACATCCTCCAGCACCACTTCGCCGGAAGAGTTGGCATGGATGTACTCCAGAGCCAGCTGGTACCGGTAGGCCTTCATGTCCCGGGACGGAAGCTCCGCCTCCCTTGGTTCCGGCTCGTAAGCGCGCACGGCGCGGAGCAGAATTTGAATGATGCAGTTTTTGATCGTTGTATACAGACCTAAATATTTTTGCTGTGAGGCGTTGAAGGCCTCCAGGAAAAACGGCATCGCCCGGTACGTATCCATCACGGGCTTCAGCGGCAGCGTCCGCAGCTTCTCGATGCAGTCATGCGCCTCGGCCGCCTCCCATGGATCGGCGTATGGACGCGGCGACTGGCCGGCATCTGGCACCTGCGACAAATCCCGGATATCCACATGCAGACACAGCTCATCCATCGATTCCTCGGGATCCGCTTCCTGGTAATGGAGCACCTCCGGCCCCGTCAGGTAGAACATGCCCTCCTGAAGAGCATAAGGTTCATCCACCAGGATCACCGTTCCCTTGCCGCGCGGTATAAAGTGAAACTCAAACTCGGCATGCTTGTGAAAGGACACGATTTTCCCCGGAGGAAAAGAAGTCAAATGAAAACGTATCACCCGAATTTCATAATTTCCCCAATAGATGCGTAAATCCAGACGCTCCAAAGCATCCTGGCGTCCCTGCATAGTTTCGTATGGAAAATTATTCATCATTGCAGCAACATCCTTATGTCTGATAAGTTCTGTGATGGTTAGCCTTGCAGTTCGTTCAGTTTAACGGCGCGGCGCTCCGCGTTCGACAGATTGGCCGCTTCCATGAGCTTCGTCAATTCGATCGCCATCGCGATGTTTTCATCGGCAGTCGTGCCTTGTTCGATATGGCTGATCCACTGCTCAAATGCGCTTTCGCGGTTGGCCGGAACCGGAATCTCGACCCAGGCATCCTTGTATTCCTCATTGCGGGTCGTACGAAGCAGCAGCTTGCTGTCCGGCGTTCCGAACAGGATCGTTCCTTCGGTGCCGTGCACCTCCACGGTAAACGGCGAAAAGTTGTTCACGAATCCGGCTTCAACGACGCCTACTGCGCCTGATTTCGTAGACAAAGTCGCAACCGCGTTGTCTTCCACTTCTTTTCCGGTTATGTATCCAAATTGGGCGCTCACGTCCACAGGCTCTTCTCTCAAGAAAAGTCGCGTCAAATACATCGGATGGCAGCCAAGATCGATCAGGGCGCCGCCGAGCGTCTCTTCCTTCTTATAAAAATGTGCAGGCAGCCAATCGGCCGTCGCCCCGTTGTGGGACAGCCGGACGCGTACATAAGTTACCTTGCCCAGGAGCTCCTGGTCCAGAAGTTCCCGGATCGCCAGCGTATAGCCGTCGTTCAGTCTGGGAAGGGATACGGTCAGCTTCACGTTATTTTTCTCCACAGCCGCAATAATGTCGTTGACCTCGCTAAGCGTTGCGGCAATAACCTTTTCCGTAAAGATATGCTTGCCGGCTTCTGCGGCTTTGATCATGACCTCGCGGTGCATGTTCGTTGGCGCATCCACGATGACCCCATCGATATCGTCGCGGCTGAGCATTTCATCCAATGATGCGTAAAAAGTAACGCCCTGCTTATCGGCGGCTTCTTGCCCACGCTGCGGGTTTTCGTCCCACACAGCCACGATTTCTGCACCCGGATGAGCCTCAGCCTGTTTCGTATAGTCCCATGCATGCACATGCCAATAGCTTATTTTACCGATTCTGATCATATCCAGCGCTCCTCAGTATTTAATATTAAGACATCATGCCCTTAATCTAACACATGAAAAACCGTTAATACAGTATAATATTACGACAATTTTATATAAAATCGCGCCGTAAGAAAAACCTGGTCTTAAGACGGGTTTCCGCCCCAACCGGAGACGGTTTTGTTCCGGCAAAAATTTGCGTATCATGGGAATACAAGTTCTTCCGGACGGTTAAGAAATCGGGCAGACGGCTTAATACTTTCTTAAGCTTTCTGTTCATCCGTTCTTAATCTTTGCTAATTAAAATAGAAAGCACAAGTACAATCACGATAAGGAGATTCTTATGGATGTGCTGGGATATATCGAGCGGCTGTTCGGACAGTACGGATACTGGGTCCTGCTTCTCGGACTTCCGCTTGATGCCATCGCGTTGCCGATCCCGCCAGGCAATACGACGCTCACCTACACCGGGTATTTGTCCTATAAAGGCGTACTGGACCTGCTTCCGGCTCTAGGTGCCGCCTACCTCGGCTCCATCGTCGGGCTGACGGTTACTTACGTGCTAGGGTACAAGCTGGGTCAGCCGCTGATTGAGCGCTACGGGAAATGGTTGTTTCTCAAACCGGAGCATGTGGAAAAAACCGCCAGGGTGTATCACAAATATGGTAACAAGCTGCTGCTGTTCAGTTATTTCATTCCGGGAGTCAGGCAGTTTATCGGCTACTTTACAGGGATCATCCGCATCCCTTACCGCACCTTCGCCTTGTACGCCTACACGGGATCCGCGCTCTGGGTTACCGTCTTTGTCGGGATCGGCTACATTTTCGGCAATCAATGGCAGCTGGTCTTGACCTGGACGGAGCATTTTCTGAAATACGTCGTGGCCGCCGTGATCGCCATTCTGGCCGTATACGTTTACCTGAAATGGCGCAGGCGTACCAAGGTTCATTCGAGGCAATGAGGCAGTAGGTTTAAGCTTCGGACGCTGACGACCATTCGATGCAAAAAACACATTTTTGAGGAGGACCGATGCATGATCATCACCCGTTATATGGAGCAGGCGCACGGCTGGGACCGGCGCGTATTCCACTGGATTAACCGCACTCAGAATCCGTCTATGCTCCATGCTGCGCTGCGCATGCTGACCCACCTGGGCGGCGCGCTCTTTACGATCACCCTGACGCTGTCCGTGGCGCTGTTCGCTCCCGAGCCGTGGCGGACAACAAGTCTGCAGAGCTTTGCCGCGCTGGCCATCAGCTTTTTGATTACGACCCTTATTAAACGCAAGGTCCAGCGGATTCGCCCCTACCTCGCCCTCGAAGGCGTTAGGGTTGGAAAAAATCCGCTAAAAGATCCTTCGTTCCCGTCCGGGCACTCGACGGCCATCTTTTCCATCATTACGCCGTTTCTGTTTATGGGCTCTTGGATCGCCGTCCTGCTGCTTGTTATGGCACTCATCGTATGTATTTCCCGGATTTATCTCGGACTGCACTACCCCTCGGACTGTCTGGTCGGCAGCTTCGTCGGCAGCATGACGGCGGTGCTCACTGTCGCCGTGATCAATCTATGAGTTTATATACAGCAAAAAAAGTGCAGTCCGCTGGGGACTGCACTTTTTTTGCGCTGCCGTTATGACCGCTCGCGGCGTACCGAGCCACTGCCGATCCGGCTGCTTATGCTATCAGGCGTGGAAGAATTGTCCCGAGCGGACTTCCTTCACATAGCCGGCGCGGATGGTAAAATCGCCGAAATGCTCGCCGTCCCGGCGTTCCTTGGCATAATGGAAAATAATCTGCTTCAGGGAATCCAAAATTTCGGCCTCGCCGATATTTTCCTTGTAGAGCTTGTTCAGCCGTTCTCCGGCAAATCCGCCGCCGAGGTACATGTTGTATTTGCCCGGCGCCTTGCCGATAAAGGCGATTTCCGCCAGGGCCGGTCTTGCGCAGCCATTCGGGCAGCCTGTCATCCGGATGACGATTTCTTCTTCACGGAGCCCCGCTTCCTCCAGGATCGGCTCGATTTTGCCGAGCAGCGTAGGCAGGTAGCGTTCGGATTCAGCCATTGCCAGACCGCAGGTCGGCAGGGCCACACACGCCATCGAGTTACGGCGCAGTGCCGAATAATGGATACCGTCAGTCAGACCGTACTGCTGCACCAATTCGGTGATCTTCTTCTTTTTCTGGCTGCTCACGCTGCCGATGACCAGATTCTGGTTTGGCGTGAGCCGGAAATCCCCCGTATGAACTTTGGCGATTTCGCGCAAGCCGGTCATCAGCTCATACCCTTCTTCGTCCTTGATCCGTCCGTTCTGGATAAAGAGGGTCAAATGCCACTTGCCGTTGCTGCCTTTGACCCAGCCGTACCGGTCGCCGTTGCTTTCGAAATGGAATGGTCTTGCCGGCTCCAGCTCCCACCCGAGACGCGCGCTCAGCTCCTGGATAAACCAGTCGATGCCGCGGTCGTCAATCGTATACTTGAAGCGCGCGTGTTTCCGCACGGAACGGTCGCCGTAGTCGCGTTGGATCGTCACGGTTTTCTCTGCCAGATCGATCACCTGCTCCGGCGTGCAGAACCCGATGACCTGCCCTACCTGTGGGTACGTGGCCGGATCGCCGTGGGTCATCCCCATGCCCCCGCCGACCGAAACGTTGAATCCGGCCAGACGTCCGTCCTCCACAATGGCGATCAACCCGAGGTCCTGCGAAAATACGTCGACATCGTTAGAAGGCGGGATCGCCATACCGATCTTGAACTTACGCGGCAGGTATACCGGACCGTAGATCGGCTCCTGTTCCACGTCATGATCGTGGCTGTCCACCACCTTTTCCTCGTCAAGCCAGATCTCATAATAGGCCCGGCTCCGCGGATCCAAATGGGCACTCAGCTTGCGGGCCCAGTCGTACACCTCCGAATGAATCTCCGACTCGTACGGATTCGGATTGCACATGACGTTCCGGTTCACGTCGCCGCAGGCGGCTAGTGTGCTGAGCAGCGATTCGTTCACCTCTCGGATCGTATTCTTGAGGTTCCACTTCAGCACTCCGTGCAGCTGAAACGACTGGCGTGTCGTCAGGCGGATCGTCCCGTTCCCGTACTTCTGGGAAATCCGGTCCATCATCAGCCACTGCTGCGGGGTAACCACACCGCCCGACGCGCGCACCCGGAGCATAAACTGGTAAGCCGGCTCAAGCTTCTGCTTCTGCCGTTCGTTGCGAAGGTCCCGGTCATCCTGCATGTAGCTGCCGTGATGCTTCATCAGCCGGTTATCGTCCTCGGGGATCGACCCGGTGATCGGATCCTTCAGCGTTTCCGCCAGGCTTCCCCGCAAATAGTTGCTTCTGCGTTTGATATCCTCCACATCGCTGTGGGGCGCGCTGTTAGGTGACATCAAATTGTTATCAGACATGTTTGCTCTCTCCTTCTCGCTTGCCTATCGGATGCGCTTAATAGACATCCCGCTGGTAACGTTTCTCCTGCTGCATGCGAATCATATATTCGGAAGCTTCCTCAGGACTGAGACAACCTTCCTGTTCAAGGATCGTAATCAGCGTGGAATGGACGTCATGGGCCATTCGTTTCTCGTCGCCGCACACATATACCACAGCGCCTTCCTGCAGCCACTGATACAGTTCCCGGCTCTTCTCCAGCATGCGGTGCTGGACGTAAACCTTCTGATCAGAATCCCGCGAGAATGCCACGTCCATGCGCGTCAGGACGCCGTCCTTGAGCCAGCGCTGCCATTCGATCTGGTACAGGAAGTCGGTCGCGAAGTGCTGGTCGCCGTAAAACAGCCAGCTCTTGCCTTCGGCTCCGGTCTCTTCCCGCTCGCTCAAAAATGCGCGGAATGGAGCGACGCCTGTGCCCGGGCCGATCATGATGATCGGGGTATCCGGATTTTCCGGAAGCTTGAAGTTCGGATTATGCTGGATATAGACCGGTAAAGCCGATCCGGGTTCGCTTCGTTCAGCCAACTGTACGGAGCAGACGCCGTACCGCTCTCTTCCGCGGTTCTCGTAGCGGACGGTCCGGACCGTTACATGCACCTCGTCCGGCGACGCCTTCAGGCTGCTGGCGATCGAATACAGACGGGCCGGAATTTTGCGCAAAATGGCTACGAATTCCCTGGCCGGGATACCCTTCAGGGAATAATCCTGCACCAGATCGAGCAAATCGCGTTCCTCGATGTAGGCTCTCAGCTCATCATGACCCGATGCGAGCAGTTCGTTCAAAGCACCGTTAGAAATGAGCGCGGCTGTCTTTTCCAGCAAAGGCTTGGTGAGCACCGTGATTTCATAATGGTGGAGAAGCGCCTCGCGCAGCGTAGCCTCATCGCCGTTTTTGTTAACCGGTACGGATTCTTCACCGGACCAACCCATCGCCTCGATCAATTCGTCGACTAGACGCGGATGGTTTTCCGGGTAGATGCCCAGGCTGTCTCCGGGTTCATACTCCAGATTCGATCCCTCCAGCGAAATTTCCAAGTGCCGGGTTTCGCGGTCGGAACCGCGGCCGTTCAGGTTGATATTCTCCAGAACCTCGGCCTGGAACGGATTGGTTCTGGAATATTCCGATTCCGCGGATGCGAGCAGCGAATCTGCCGTGACAGGCACGGCCTGCGGTGCAGCTCCGGCTCCTGCTCCGGCAAGCTCGGCAAACGCACTGGCTACGCTGTTGATCCATTCCGCCGCCGGCTCGTCGAAGTCCACGTCGCAATCGACGCGCGGAACGAGCCGCTTGCCGCCCAGTTCTTCCAACCGCTTGTCAAAATCCTTGCCTGTCTGGCAGAAGAACTCATAGGAGGTGTCTCCAAGCGCCAGTACAGAGAACGGCATGCCTTCAAGCTGCGGCGCCCGCTTGCTGTGCAGAAACTCATAAAAGGAAATGGCGTTGTCCGGCGGATCCCCTTCGCCATGCGTGCTGACCAGAATCAGCAGGTTTTCTACCTTTTTCAATCCGTTCGGTTTAAAATCGCTCATCGAAGAAAGCTTGACCTCAAAGCCCTGATCCTGCAGTCTCTTGGTCACCTTCTTGGCCAGCGACCCGCAATTGCCGGTCTGCGACCCGTACAGGACGGTAACCTCTTTCGGCGCAGCCGGTGCCGTGCTTACCGGAGACGCAGCCGGCGCATTTGCGGCAGCCGCAATGGGGGCGGTTCCCAGCACAGCGCTACCCGTTACGGCGGCCGCTGCGATATATCCGCTCAACCAGATGCGCTGGGCATCGGTTAATGTGGGCAGCAGACGGTTGAGCAGCTCGACCTGCTCTTGGTTAAAAGGGCTGTTCGTTACTTGAAGTTCCAACAAATATCCACCTCGCGTAGCATGCATTAGTGATAATTCCTAGTAGATTACTCATATTTTCTCTCTTGAACCTATCACAGCAGGGGGGAACGGTCAATTAGAATGATCTTATAGGTTTTATCAGCTTTGCTGATAAAGTGGTTTCGTGCCGATTATTCCTCTTGAAACCGCCGTTCGAGGATAAAAAAAGCCCGACCGTAAAACAAGCCGGGCCCTTCAAACGAAGGAATAAAAATTCAATTTACGTATGACAAAGTTTCTCGCGGATCAGATCCGTTACCAGCCGATCCGGAGACAGGTCTCCCCGCCCAACCTTCATCCGGTTGCACAGCACCGCCACGGCAAGGCCGTTCGACGGATCGGCGTATCCGATCATGCCGCCCAATCCGGCATAACCGAAAGCCCCTTGGCTGCCGCCCATGACATCGCCTTCTTGGCTAAGCGAGTAGCCCAGCCCCAACCGAACGGGGGCAAGCGCAACTTCGTCGATTCCTTCAAATTGCAGCTGTGCTGCCTCGGTTATGGTGGCCGGCTTGAGCAGGCGTCCGCCGTCCACGCCCTCTCCAATCAGTGAAGCATACATACGCGCTAACGCCTGAGCATTTGCGATGGCATTGACGGCTGGTATGGCTGCCGAATGGAAGCAAGCCGAGTTCCACTCCGGATTGGCAACCGGAACCAGTGCCGGAGGCAGCACCCGCTTGAACAGCAAGTCATCGGGCATGGAAGCAATAGGAACGGCTTCGCCGCTAATTTCGGCGATCCGGGTTTCCGCTTCCGCTGGGGCCCCTAAATACAGATCCCTCTCCATTCCTAATGGCTTGCAGATCTCCTCCTGAATGATCTGGCCAATCGCCCGGCCATCCGCTCTGGCGGCCGTTTCCCCTAGAATCCATCCAAAGGTCAAGCCGTGATAACCTGCCTTGGTGCCAGGCTCCCAGATGGGTTGTGACTGTTCCATCTCGTGTACCATCGCCTGCCAGTTGGTAACCAGCTCCATATCCGCGTGCGCAGGCATCAAAGGAACTCCTGCCGTATGAGTCAGGACCTGGCGCAGCGTAATCTGTTCCTTCCCATTCGCCCCGAACTCGGGCCAGTAATGAGAAATCCGCTCATCATACGCCAGCTTGCCCTGCTCGGCGAGAATATGAATCGCCGTGGAAATCACACCTTTGGAGCAGGACTGCATCACGAAGAGCGTATCCGGATGGACGGGGTTTTGTCCTAAGGCATCGGCGCTGCCTGAAAAGGCATTCACCACCAGTTCACCGTGCCAGTAGGCTGCGGCTTGGAATCCTGCACCGATATCGTCTTTCGCAAGTTCATCCAGCAGCCGCTGGACCTGTGTTTGAAGATTGATGAGATGCGGCCGTTTGTTTATCCATGGATTGGTCAATGCATTCAACTCCCTTATTATTTAAATTGAAAAAATAAGGTGCAAAGCCCATCCAATAAAACGTCCTGAGGGCGAACTGTTAAACTGATCGTCCGCCCATGCAAAGGTTCGCCCTATGAATAGGCTTTGCATGAGCCGCTTGGCATACTGGCAAATTGATTTGCCATCGAGATCGACCGCCTTTCTGCTTGGAATTGTAGCAGAGAACTCCAGTCGCCTCAACGCCAAAAATAAATATAGCCAAACTTTATAAAGACACGAAAAATATAAACTAGAATCTAATCAAGCAGCTATTGCGGGGTACCTCTGCGCCAACAAACGATCGGCGTTGAAGGCCCGAAAAAAAAGCCCGCTTCATCAGCGGGCGATCCTTGGCTATTGTGTGCTTTTCGTGATATCTATTCTTTTCGCGAGAGGGATTCTACTATTTATATTTGTTGACGATCCCTCTCAACGCTTCAACGCTTCAACGCTTCCGGTATTTCCGCGTGCGCTCGTCTTCGATAACGCCGCCCCAATTCAAGCCAAAGCCAAAATCGTACGTGTTGCCATCAGAGTCCACATGGCATTCCATATCATGAGCCACGTCCTCCAGCTGCTCCTCAACCGTCTTCATATGGGCCGGCATCTGCATCGGCAGCAGACCCGAAGGCTCGGCACTGCCAGTCAGAATCTCCATGATCACCTGTGCCTGAACGCCAAAATCGGCTACAATCGCATCCGCTTCGGACTCGAATTCATTCACCACCGCTGGATTCGAGAGCAGCATCGACACGATAACCGGCTTGCCCTTCATCGCCTTCCGGGTGTCCAGCACCGCGTCCAGATCTGTCGTATTTTGAGGCGTAACGCTTTTCCCCTTATAAGAACGGTTCAGCACGTCTTCCGGACGCGGATCGCCAGCCAGGCTCACTTCCCGTGCATGCTCGGCTGTATAAGTCCGGTATTGCAGGCTGATCGGTACATACCCGTTCCCTCCCTGCTCCGCGTCCTCCTGGCTGTAACCGAAGCCCGATTTCGGGGAGGCAAGGAAGACAAGGCCAAAGTCCGCCTCATCCGGTTGATCCGTCACCGTAAAATATTTGGATACCAGCTCCAGACTGACCGGATACTCCAGCTTCTCCGGGGTTTGGTTGCCAAACCAGTCGGTTCCTGCCGGCGTATATCGCTTCGGAATATATACCTTTTTCCCGGCCTTCAGCGGCAGCACCGCATTTTTATTTTTCAGCAGCACCACCGATTTCAGCTGGGCCTCATACCCCTCGCGCATAAATTCGGCGTTTCCGACAACTCTGGCGCTCGTATCTGGGTCAAGATACGGATTCTCGAACAATCCGAGCCGGAACATATTGACCAGAAGCCGCACGGCGGACTGCTCGAACCGCTGCCGCATCCAGTCTTCTCCGTGCTCGCGCACCCCGATTTCGTAGGCTTCCAGCACCGGTCCGATTTCGTTGTTGCCGCCGAACTGGTCGACCCCGGCCATCAGAAGCTTGTAATGCCGTTCGCCGATGGTCAGTCCCTCCACGCCCCATGGCTTGCCGCTGAGAAAAGAGTCCTTGGCAGGAGACTCGTCGGCCGTAATCATCCAATCGGTACACACAACGCCATCATATCCGTACTGATCGCGAAGAAGATCTCCGATCAACCAGGCGTTATAGGAATTACCTACATTTTCACCGTTCACGGTATCCTGGTTCGCGGAAATGGTGTAATACGGCATGACGGCCGAGGCTTTGCCTGTCTTCCCGGATAGCTTGAAGGCGCCTTCTGTAAACGGGATCAGATGCTCGCCGAAATTATTCCCGGGATAGACCGCATACTTGCCGCAGCCGAAATGGGCGTCTCTGCCGCCTTCACCGGATCCGCCCCCCGGCCAATGCTTCACCATCGCATTGACGCTGTCATAGCCCCAGCCTTCCTGAATTTCGCGTTCTCCCTCCGAAGTCTGGAAGCCGTCGACGTACGCCCGGGCCATATCGGCCGCCAGCGCCGAATCTTCCCCAAACGTTCCGTTGAAGCGGAACCAGCGCGGGTCGGTGGCGATATCGATCTGCGGGGACAACGCCGTCGACAACCCCAATGCGCGGTATTCCTTCGAGGCGATCTCCCCGAATTTCCGCGTCACCTCCGGGTCAAAGGTTGCAGCCAGGCCCAAGGTCTCCGGCCACATCGAGATAGCGCCGCCGGAGCCTGCGTTAAACTCCGAACTGGAGTCGGAGCCGTGCCGCGGATCGGAGCTGTTGTTCGCCGGGATACCGAGGCCATGCCCTTCGGCAAACGCCTGCACCCGGTTGTTCCATTTGGCAGCGGTCTCCGGACTCTCCACAGTGGTAACCAGGATATGCCGCACGTGATCCTGTGCCAGAAAATGAAGCTGTTCATCGGTCAGCTCCCACGGCTTGACGCCGCTCTCTTCAAAGGATTTGCCTCCGTAGGTTGCGGAGAACCAGCCTCCGCTCGCCGCAGGCACCGCCTGATGCCGGCTGTACAGCATCAGACCGGCAATTTGCTCGGTCGTCATCTTGGACGCCAGATCTTTCGCCCGCTCTTCAGGCGTCAGCCGCCAATCCTCATAAGGATCCAGTTGGCCGTCCCTGCTCAGGTCCTTGAAATAAAGGCCGTCCTGTTCCAGGATCTTTACGCCCGAGGCAGCCGAATAGCCCAGCGTCGGCCCATCGGGATTGTTCACATAACGAATTTCTTCTATATTTAGCGCAGCTTTTATATTCGACATGTTCTCTTTCCTCCACTCCATCATCCGGATTACGAATTTAGTTTCAGCTTGGTGTTCAGATCGTCGATGATTTTCGATAAATCCGCTTCCGACGTCACTCCGCCCATCATGCCGGACAGCGAGCGCAGGGCGTCATACTTCCGCCACTTCACCATGGCCTCGAACAGCTCGGCGATTCCGTCGTCGCCCATGCTCTCGGCAAACATGGCTCCCATCTGTTTCAGGCGCTCCAGGCTGCCTTCTATCGCTTCTTCGGCAAACGCAGCCGTTTCGGGAATGGCCATCAGCTCGTAGAACTTGGTGTTGCGCCCCACTTTGCGGAACGGAATCCCGGTCGACTCCAGGCTCAAGGTAACGGACAGGGGCGTATCCGCCGATGATGGACCTGCAACGATGTCGTAAGCCCCGGACTCGGCGAACCAGTCATGAATCTCGGTATTAAAGTAGGCAAAAGCCCGTTGATCCAGCGCAAAATGGACCGTCTTCGCTTCACCCGGCTGCAGATGAACTTTGGCAAACCCCTTCAGTTCCTTGACCGGTCTGACGACGTGGCTCTCCAGCGGCTTGACGTACAGCTGCACGATTTCCTTGCCCGCCACCGTACCGGTGTTGCGGACGGTAACGGTCACGTTGACGGTGTCGGTATCCTTCATGGACGTTCGGTCAGCCCGGATATCTTCATAAGCAAAGGTTGTATAACTAAGACCGTACCCAAACGGGAAAAGCGGCTCCTCTTTTTTCGCTTCATAATACCGGTAGCCCACGAACAAGCCTTCCCCGTACGTCACTTCGCTCTTGCCCCCCGGGAAATTCAGGAACGCCGGCGTCTGTTCCAGCCGAACGGGAAACGTCTCCGCCAGCTTGCCGCTTGGATTCACCTTCCCGTACAGCACGTCGGCCGCTGCGCTTCCCGTCGCCTGCCCGCCCAGATAGCCTTCGAGCACCGCTTGAGCTTGCGGAAGCCAAGGCATCGTCACCGGCGATCCGTTGGACAGCACGACAACCGTGTTGGGCTGCGCCGCCGCGACCGCCTCAATCAGGCGGATGTGCGAGGAAGGCATATCCAGCCGTGTGCGGTCGACGCCTTCGGATTCGAACGAATCCGGCAGGCCGGCGAAGATGACGGCTACGTCTTTGCTTTGCGCCAGCTTCACGGCTTCTTCGATCAAGCTGTCGTCGGCGGCCTCGCCGCCTTTGAGCAGATAGCCCGGGGCAAACGCACAGTCAGCAGACATTCCCGCAATTGCATCAAACGGAGCGTCCATCCGGGTCGGAGTAATGTGCGAGCTGCCGCCGCCCTGGTATCGCGGATGCTTGGCGAATGCGCCGATGACGGCGACCGATTGCTCCGGCTTCAGCGGGAGCAGACCTCCCTCATTCTTTAAGAGAACCATACAGTCCGCGGCCGCGCGCCGGGCAAGTTGGTGATGAGCCTCTGCGTCGTAGGCGAAGCCTTCCTTTTTACCATCGTATCCTTTAAATATGACAGTGAGCAGACGGCGAACCGCCTCATCCAGCACGGCCTCGTCCAGTTCTCCGGACTGGACGGCCTCCACGATCATCGTGTCATGCTCCGGACCGACATAAGGCATTTCCAGCTCCAGTCCGGCCTTTAATCCTTTCACCCGTTCGTTGATGGCGCCCCAATCGGTCATGACCAGTCCGCCGTGGCCCCATCTTTGCTTCAGCACCTGGTTCAAAAGGTAATCGTTCTCCGAGCAGTAATCGCCGTTCACCTGGTTATAGGCGCACATCACGGTCCAGGCATCACCTTCAATGACCGGACCCTCAAAGCTGCGCAGGTAAATTTCGTTCAGTGTCCGCTCGTCGACCACGGCGTTAATCGAGTTGCGCAGCGTCTCCTGATTGTTGGCCGCAAAATGCTTCACCGACGTTCCGACGCCTTGGCTTTGGACGCCTCTCACATGGCTCGCACCCATTTCCGAGGACAGGTACGGATCTTCCGAGAAATATTCGAAGTTTCTGCCGCACAGCGGTGACCGCTTAATATTGACCGCTGGCCCGAGAATAATCTGCACGTCCTCCTGCTGGCACTCCTCGCCGATCGCGGCGCCGACCTCACGGATCAGCTCGCGGTCCCAGGAAGATGCCAGACCCGCTCCGCTCGGGAAGCAGGTGGCCGGCACCGTCTTGCTCGACATGTCCCCCGGATTGGCCTGCTTGCGCAGGCCGTGCGGACCGTCCGTCATCACAATGGACGGAATGCCGAGACGCTCAACCGGTTTGGTCTGCCACATATTCAGCCCCGAGCATAGGCTGGCTTTTTCTTCTAAGGTCATTTGAGAGATGATGTCTGTCAGATTTCGTTTCATGATACGCTTCTCCCCATTTCCAGATTGGTTGGATTATTTTCACCGACGTGCTCCCCGACTTCAGGTAGCGGCTTGAGCGCGGCCACCCCGGCCACGACGCAGACCGCAAGCACGATATAGAAGAAGGACCAGCCGCCGATGTTCAGCAGCAGCGGTGCGATGGCCGGCACGATCGACTGCGGGAGCGCGTTGGCTACGTTCATAATGCCGAAGTCTTTGGCCGCGTCTTCCTTGTTCGGAAGGATTCGCGACACCAGTGCCATATCGACCGCCGTGAAACAGCCGAACCCGAGTCCCATCACGGCGGATGCTACGATAAATGCCGTGTTATGCGCGATAAAGGCATAGATGAGAATGGCTGCGATAATAATGAGAGCCGAGATATACAGGAATGGCTTTTGCTTACGGAACTTATCGGATAAGACGCCGCCGAAAATACTCGTGACCGCCATCGCCACCATGGACACGATGTTGATGGTAGCCACGGCTGCGGTTGCAGCGCTTTCACTATAGCCCATGCGGTTAACCAGCATAACGGTCAGATACAAGCTGCTGCAGTACCCCATCATTAACAAAAACTTGGATACGACCGCCCAGCTGAACGCCGGAAATTTTCGCGGGCTTGGATATACTCTGCTCAGCTTTTCGCCAAGCGTCATCTTTTCCTGCGCCATGTGTTCGATCTGCACTTTTCCGTCCTGAATGATAAACAGGCTGATGATAGGCCCCACGATCCCGATGGCCGCCAGCAGGCTCCATTTCGTCGTCGAGGAGGCGTCCGTCATGGCCGTCATCAGCACCATGCCCAGCGCCATAGCTACAGGTAACACGGTACCCAGCAGCCCGGAGATCGTTCCCTGCTTCTCTTCCTTCACCTGATCGGGAATCAGCGCTGTGTACGCTGCCATACCGAAGTTGAAGAACAATTGGGCGATCGCCCAGCCGATGATAATCTGCCAGATCTGCGTGGACATTCCGACCCACAGCAGTGCGGCACAGCCAAACAGCGGGCCGATCAGGATCCATGTGCGCCGGCGGCCGAAGGAAATGTTGGTCCGGTCGCTGATTGCACCGCCGAGCGGGTTGCCGATTAGGGCAAAGAAGGCGCCAATCCCGGATACCAAGCCGTAGGAGGAGGTGTAGCCGTTCGGATCGATTTCGACCATTTTAAAAGTTAGTAGAAGCGTTGCAGGTGTCATGAGAGCCAGCATCATGCAGGCATATCCGAACATGATACCGAAAGTGAGCCGTTTGAATGGCGTGATCGTTTGACCGATAATTTTTGCTTTAGCCATATGGGTTGACCTCCTCATTAGTTGAAAACGTTTACAAACCAATTATAAAACAAACCGCCCAGCTCAGGAGAGGTGGCGGTTTGCAGTCTTTTATGGCCATTTTTAATCCACTTGTAAGCGTTTCACTTCAGACCGCGAAAATTCAGGTTAAAAATTGACACAACACCCGCGTCAAATGACCGGGATCAGCTCGACGAGCTCGACTGCGTGCGGTTCCAGGGTAAATGTACAGGTGATATGGCGGTTCTCCACATCGACGTGGGTGATATGACGACCGGGCTCTGATCTCTGCTTGATGTAATGCAGATCCTCCCCGGTCATGATAGACGGTGCACCCATTTCCACCCACACGTCAAAGCTGCTCCCGCTCGACCGGTTCAAGGAACGGCGGACGATTTTATACCTGCCGCTGTCTATTCCATCCAGCTGGAATTCCAGCTTGACGGTTCTCTCGTTTTTGAACCCGCTGTACCGGCTGGTCGGTGTTACGAACGAAGTATCCCCCAGGGCATACAGGTCATCAAAGTGGCAGTAATTGTAGCACAGAATCTGATAGGCATTCGCGCTCTTCGTCACAATATAGCCTTCGCCGCGCTCAATAAGCTGATCCCCCAGCTTGGCCAGCAGCTCGTAGGCATACATAGCCGGCTTCGGAATCCCGTATTGGGCGATCAGACCCAGCCCGCCGTGGAACAACGCAGGGGATGCCGACGTTTCTTCGATATTGTCGCTGAGCACCCAGTAGCCGAAGCCCTGAATCCGGTCGAGATTATCGATCAAATTTTTCGCGATGTATGCCGCCTTGTACAGCGTATCGTTGGTCAGCTCCCTGTGAAATGCCGTGGAGTTGAATTCCGTCAGGTATATCTCGCGGTCCGACAGGCCTTCCTTTTCAAGAAGCTGCTTCTCCCGGGTAAGCATGTCCCGTAAATAATCCGGGTTCGGCGAAATGCCCCGAAACTCCTCCAGCAGAATGCGGTACGGCTCCAGTTTGCGCAGCTCGCTTTGTTCTTCATCCGGCTCGAAGAATCCCTCCAGATTTTCATGCGGATAAAAATGGCACGGGATAAAGTCAGGCAGGCATTCCCGCTCCCGGCAAAAGGCAAAAAACCGCTCGCTGAACAAGTTGGAGCGAAACGTTATAATCCGCCCTGGCGCCCCAATTCGCAGATTCCGCGAAATGTTCTTCATCGTATGGAAAGTTCGTGAATACAACTCGAAGTACTCTTCATCCGTTCCCGGCCAGTACACATCGAGCTCCGGCTCGTTCCAAAATTCGAACATCCAGCTCTCGACTTCCTCCGGACCGTACCGGTTCATGCAGTGCCGGATAAAGCGGTCAATGAGCTCGCACCAGGTGTCGAGGGACTTTGGCGGGCTTGTATAGCTTCTGCGAAAATAGAGCCCTTTCTCCGGATCGGCCGCCAGCGCGGACGGCATAAACCCGAGCTCAACAAACGGCTTCAGATGAATGGAGAGCAGAAAATCAAATAATTGGTCGACGAGCCGGAAATTGTAGACGGGCTGCCCGTCCTCCCTCTCATGGTAAACCATCATGCCGTCATCAAAAATGCCGTGAAAACGCAAAAAGCGAAACGGGCACCGCTCCTGAACGTAACGGAGCTGCCGCTGAACGTCGGCATGAAGTCCTTCCTTAGCTTTGCCGATCGTGATCAAGTTTTTCCACGTATGCGATATCGCCTGCGTCCTCACGGCCGCATCCACCTGGCGGGTGAGCGTTTCCAGCGAATGTACTTCCCTGCCGCCCGGCGATGCGCCCCGCTCCAGGTATTGATTGATAATCCCGAGAGCGCTGGATTGATTGAACTCCATATAATTCGAAGTCGATTTTTCCTTCTTCTTTCCCGGCTCCGGCCGGTATTGTTTCCGATACTCGTTCGGCGTCACATGGTATCTGTTCTTAAACGCGGAATAGAACGACTTGGCGTTCGGAAAACCGTGAAACATGGCCAAGTCGGCAATGGGGATTTCCTCTTGGCGCAGCAGGTCCTCGACGGCATTTTTTAACCGAATGCTGGTCAGATAAGCCTGAAAATTCAGTCCGATATTTTCGCTGAAAAATTTCGATAAATAAGGCACGGACAGAAACTCACGATCCGCTATGGACTGAAGGGTGATGGGCTCGCGGTAATGGTTATCGATATACGTAATGATCCGCAGCATCCGGTCCATGTACCGCTCACTGATACCGCCTTCGGACAGCGGGACCTTGAACTGCTTGACCAGGATCGAGAGAACGCCGAGCATCGCCGCCTGCATCTCCAGTTCGTACGTTTCTGTCTGCTTGTACTTGAGCTGGACCATTTCGGCAAGCAGCCGGCGCAGCCGGGAAACGGCATCGCGTGATTCCGGCCCAGCCTTACTGGCCTGAAATGCAAAGGAAAAGCCCTCAAAACCTGCAATATGTTCTTTCAAATAAGCGGTTGGTATTTGGTAGGTGGCGATAATGTTCATGTCCAGGCCAATGACCTCATGGACATGATGCTGGTTAATCAGCAGCACATCCCCTTCCTTGAGCGTATGGCTGACCGTGTCAATCGAAACCTCAAGCGTTCCCCGCAGCACAAAAATGATCTCAACGCTGTTATGCCAGTGGCTGGGCACGTAATTCACACTGTGCAGGGATACGTCAAACGGAAGGCTGTCATCGATCTCGAGCAGCTCAAAAACTGAATTCGCCATACTTGGGCGGCCTCCTTAACGCATCATTAGACCTAATTATAGCAGATGAAGATAGTTCATAAGTAATGCTTGGTTTCTGACTATGGCAGACGGGTTGTCAAAAGGCCTTGCTGACGGATGCCGATACGATAATTTTCGCATCCTCTGCTGTATAAATTTGTTAACCCCCCCGGTCCACAGCAACTTTTATCCCTTTATAACGTCTGGAATATGTATCCAGATATACAAGAAAGGGTTGAGATTTCTGATGAACCACAAATATGCGTTGTTTGCCGTGTGTGCGATACTATGCGGATCGCTCAGCGCCTGTGCCGATTCTTCGGATTCAAATCACGTTACTACAGGGTCTGCGCCAAGTAGCTCCAGCATTTCCGGGCGGCAGCCTACCGCCGATTCGACCGGTCAATCCGGGACGGACGGTTCCCCGCAAGCGGCCGTCATTCCCAAAGGAGGCGGGAAGATCGCCGCGGAAAAAGCGCTGTATGAAATCTATTCCCGGACAGACATCGGTGATAAAGAGAAAGTGACTCAAATGATGCGCCAAATCGCGGGGATCAATTGGACGACGTATAACCAGATCAGCGGCCATAAGTCGCTTGAGACCGTTGAGTATCTCTATAACCACGCAGATATGATCGCAGTTGGAGATTATCCTGACATCATCAGGGGGGAGAACGGCACGGATGGCGCGCTTACCGAGAGTTATGACGCTATCCTGGCCGAGCTGTACACGCGGGAACCATCCAAGTTCATCGAAGCACTCGCAGGATTGGAAACTCCATCTCAAATCAATTCCGTAGTATCCCATGTGGCTTATGGACTAAGTTATCAGGATACCGCCCAGGTCAAGGCGAAATTGGAGCAGTTGAAACAAACCGGCAGCCTGTCCGAGGGCGAGCGAAAGGTGGCGGATCAATTGCTTGATCGGTTGGATCATCCATACTAAAAAAGGCCATATTCCCAAGTAGAAACCGGGAATATGGCCCGTGAAACTGATACGATGTGCGATTTTATACATGCTGAGCTTGGTTCTATAGCGAGCATCGTTCCCATCAAAACTCCTCATCGATCAGATCCGCATTCACTGCCATGGCGGCTTTGCTCCCCTGACCTGCAGCAATGATCAGCTGCGAAGGCCCGAAACGGGCGGTATCGCCAGCAGCGTACACACCCTTCACGCTCGTTCTGCCCAGTTCATCCACGGCAATGCCGCCCGCTCCATCGGGCCGGCAGCCCAGCTGCGCCGCGAAGGGAGCCTTCTGTGACCAATGGGGTACGATAAAGCCTCCGGCTCGCGGAACGATAGCACCACTGTGAAATACGACTTCCGTTAACTGCCCCCCGTCTCCCCTGAACGAATGAATCGGCTCCTCCACAACAGGCAACCCCTTGGCCTGGAGCCTTTCCTTTTCCCCGGACGTCAGAACAGGCTTGCCGTTCGTCAGGACGATTAAATCCCGGCTCCAATGGTGAACCGTCTTGACGAAGTGATACAGTCCCGGCTGATCCGACAGCACAAACAATGGCCGGTCCTGCAGCTCATAGCCGTCGCAATAAACGCAATTAAAGATGCTTTTTCCATACAGCGGCTCTAGGCCAGGAATGCGGGGCAGCGTTTCGTGCAGCCCGGTAGCCAGAATCAGCGTTCTGGCCCACACTTCTTCCCGCAACGAAGTGATAACGCGGAAAGCACCGCGGGCCGGATTCACCTCCAGAGCCGTTGCCATGAACCGGCGAACGGTAGGATACCTCCCGATCTCCTCATATGCCAAGCTTCGGAATTGTTCGGGGCGGACGCCGTCCCGCGTCAGATAGCCATGCGATACCCGTGTGACCCGGTTTCGCGGCTGGTCATTATCGATCAGCGCCGCCGTCCTGCGGGAGCGCCCAAGCACCAATGCTGCATTCAGTCCGGCGGGTCCTCCGCCGATGATCGCGCAGTCCCATATCATCTTAAGCGAATCGCTCCTTCCCTTTAGGCCTCCTGCCGGATGGTGATCATCCTGCATCAGGTCGCGACATTGCCGCCAGCGTCCTTCGGCTTCCCGCCACGCTCGTCGAACACCCGGATCCAGCGGTACCTGTTCACTTTTACGATCGCAACAAAGCATTTCAGGATTTGATCGCATTTGAGGCACATAAACGTAATAACCGGCGACAGATCAAACACAAACGCACACAGCGCCGAAGCCGGCAGCACAATGAGCCACATGAAAATGAAGTCGTTGTACAGGACGAACTTGGTGTCTCCTCCGCTGCGGACAATGCCGGTCAAGGCAGGCATCTGGTATGCCGTACCGACGACCGTCACCGACAGAATGGTCATGAACTGCAGGGCCAGCGTTTTGGAGCTCTCTGATATTGCATACAGATCGAGGACGACGTCCTTCACGGCAAACAGCAGGACCGCGGTCAGTACGCCGATGATCAAGTACAGCAGCTGCAGCGTTTTGCTGTAGGAAATGACCTTTCCCGTATTCCCTTCCCCGATCGTCTTGCCGATGATGACCGCGGTCGCGCTGGCCGATGCGTATGTAATGACCGTGACCAGCTGAAAAATCGTATTCGCCACGCTGTTGGCGGCGATCGCCGCCTCGCCCATATGCCCCAGGATGGCGGTCTGGGCTCCCATCGATACGGCCCACAGCAGGTTGGCCATCAGCACAGGTGATCCGATCCGCAGATACTGCTTAAACAGAGACTTGTCGATGCTGTAAAAATCTTTCAGCCTAAAGCGGATCCGCTGATCGAACTTCTTCACGAAGGTGAGGACGATCACGCATTCGATCACCCTTGCAGTCAGTGTGGCGATGGCCGAACCGCTCACCCCAAGGCGCGGGAAGCCCAGGTGGCCATAAATCAGCAGGTAATTCAGGCACACATTAATGATCAAAGTGGACAGCGAAACGAGAAAGCCGATCCGCACGACCTCGACGCTGCGGAGCGCCGCCAGCAAAATGTTGGTCACCGCAAAAAATATGTACGAAAAACAGATGATCTTTAAATACTTCGCCCCTTCCGCGATCACGTTCTGCTCGTTCGTAAACAGCGACAGGCAGCCGTGCGGGAAGAAAAAAACGACCGCCCACATGATTACGCTTACAGCCAGGGCGATTCGCATCCCGATGCTGGAGGCCCGTTTGATGGCGTCTATATTTTTGGCGCCCCAATTTCGGGAGGAAAGGATGACCAGCCCTTCGGCCGCGCCCATGACCAGCATATGCAAAATAAACTGGATCTGGTTGGCCAGCGCAACCCCGGACAGCGCGGATTCACTGTATCCTCCAAGCAGCAAATTATCCGACAAATTGACGCCAAGCGTAATGATATTTTGTAGTCCGATCAGCACGGTTAACCGGATAAACATGCTGTAAAACGACCGTTCACGCACCCATATTCCCATGACTTCTCCTTCTTCGATATGTCGTGTAATAAGCTGATTATATTCTCAGCCAAAAGGAGCGCACAAGGCAGGAAAACGGTGGAAATGTACAGGAAAACCATGCCCGGAATCCTCCCAGCCCGCCATTCCCCCGGATTGCTCACAATACCGCACGTCTACACCGCTGCGCACGAATGACAAAAGCGGGCTCCCACAGAGCCCGTCTTCCATCGGTCTTTCTTTCCGGATTATGCTTGTACATAACTTACCTGCTTACGTCTTCCGGCTCAATGCGGTTCCAGTCCACCCTGTTTTTCTTGCGGAGCGACCAGGTAAGCAGCACGATGATGCCGATGACGACCGAGCCGATATTGATCAGGTATGCGCCGAGCGGAGAGTTGTACTGCACCTCGATGAGCGCCGAAGAAGACGGAACGACGACGTATCGGACCATTTCGAGCCATGCCACGTGGAAGCCGATGTTCATCCACAGATTGCCTGATAGAATACGGCACATTTGCAGCAGCGTGCCGAAGGCAATCAAGTTGATGATATAGTCTGCCGTAATTTGATCTCATGTGGCAATCCCAGCAGCCACCATGATTGCGGTGAGCGCGACCGGCGCAAGCACAAACAGGGCGACCTGCAGCAGCAGGGCGATCCAGCGCGGGAACCGCGTGTTCAAATTGCGGAACAGATAGCCGCGGAAGGAAATCTCTTCGGGAAAAGCCTCATAGAAAAAAGCAATGGCCGTATTGATCAAAATCGCAAATAGCGTAGGCACGGGAAGATGCAAAGCGACGACTTCGATCCAGCCTATGGCGCTTCCGATCAGCAGGGAGGCTGCGGTAAGGAGAGCCAGGAAAGCTGCTCCAAGGAGAAAGTACGGCAGGCCGGACGGCGGAGAACTTAGCCCGAGGCCGCTCCATGGCCGTCTGTCGGCATACCGCCTCAGCAAATAAATCAGGGGCACGCTTATGCCTGTGGTTACGACGGCGAGAATCACCTGCAGGCCCAAAGTGGGAAAACCATAAGAGCCTGCAACCGTTGCAGCGGCAACGGCCAGCCCCAGCCCGGCGACAAACGCCAGCCAGCCGAGCACAATGCGCCAGAACAGCTGGATTCTGCCCTCTTGATCGCGGAAAAACCGCAAAATGGTCTCTTTGCGCGACATGCCGGTTGATCTGAAAATGGCGGATCCTCCTTTCTGAGTAAACCGTTGTCTGTCAGAATGCTTCTATCTGACATTGATATATATAGTAAGCTCACGAACGATGTGTTCCTGGTAAGAGACCCATTTTTTCATAGATCAAAGCCATTCTGCTAGAAACGTTACTCCGATCAAGGGCAAACACCGCCTCTGTTCCGGCCGGCAAGTGACAGATGTTCTGAAATGTTGAACTTTTTTGATGCACGGCAGGCTTGACAGTTAGAATGAGGAACTGGAACATAGTGGTATAAAAGAACAAATTGTAGGGATCCTATTTGGGGATTCTTACGGAGGAGGGTATCATTATGGAGCTTCAGCTATCTGGACAAACCGCGCTTGTCACCGGTTCCACTTCCGGCATCGGCAAGGCTATCGCGTCTTCGCTGGCTGCAGAAGGGGCCAAAGTTCTGATTAACGGACGCCGTGAAGACAAGGTCCACGAAACGATCGAAGAAATCCGGGGGCGGCATACCGGAGCCGAACTCGTTCCCGCAGTTGCCGATCTGGGTACGGAACAAGGCTGCCTCACCATGATGGAACAGTATCCGGATGTTGATATCGTGGTGAACAATCTGGGCATTTTTGAGCCGGCCGAATTTTTCGATATCCCGGATGAGGAATGGTTCCGCTTCTTTGAGGTCAACATTATGAGCGGTGTCCGCTTGAGCCGGCATTATCTGAAACGCATGATGCAGCAGGACCGCGGAAGAATTATTTTTATTGCCAGCGAAGCCGCCGTTATGCCATCGCAGGAGATGGCGCATTACAGCGCTACCAAGACGATGCAGCTGTCGATCTCCCGCAGCCTGGCCGAGCTGACCAAGGGCACGAACGTGACGGTTAATACCGTGATGCCCGGCTCCACCCTGACAGAGGGGGTTGAGACAATGCTCGATACCCTGTATCCAGGCGAGTCGTTAACGATCCGGGAGGCGGAGCAGCGCTTCATGCGGGAAAACCGGCCGACCTCGATCATTCAGCGTCTGATCCGGCCGGAGGAAATTGCTCACCTCGTCACATTTATAAGCAGCCCCCTCTCCTCTGCGATCAACGGGGCCGCGCTGCGGATCGACGGCGGGTTAGTCCGGAGCGTATTTTAGAATGTACCGCCAACCGCAAAAAAAGTGCCGTTATCCCTTCCAAAGGGAGACGGCACTTTTCATTATGATGCTGCTGCCCACGCCCAATCTTGATGGGAGCAGCAGTCATTTTATTCGGGGAGGACAATGCCAAAATACTGCCTGAACGCATCCCGCTTCTCTTCCGGTGTCCGGGGAGTGAGAATGCGCACCTCCTTGCCGGCAAAGATCCGGAATTCGTCGCCAGCGACCGTGTTTCGCCCTTCCGGCGTGCGGATAAACACCATCGGACCCTGTCTGAAAATCGATTCCGGAGCATGCTCGCACCAGAAGGAGGCCATCACATAATCCCGCGGCAGCTGGGGCTCTTCGGCAAAAGAATAAATGAGCCGCCAATCTTCCCCTTTCCGCTCCATCAGCTGCCAGCCGAAGAACGGATCCCGGTTCAGGCGATAGCATTCGGTTCCCTGCCGCTGTTCCAGATGCTCCTTGATCAGCACAGGCCTGCCTGGGACATTTCCGCCTACCCCGACATCGCACAAATACCGGGCTCCTTCTGCTTCGACCTGAAGCACATGATGCCTGCGCTTCGGGGGCAGGTTCTCCTCATCACGCCAAAATCTGGCGAAATAGTGGGTCACGGGAAATCCCAGTTCGCCCAGCAGCCAGCCAAACAGCGCATTGAGCTCAAAGCAGTATCCGCCGCGCCGCCGCACGACAATTTTGTCGTATAAGTCCGGGATGTCTAGCGATAGAGGCACTCCATTTAAAATATCCAAATTTTCATAGGGAACGCTGTAAATATGGCAGTGCTGCAGTTCCGCCAGCGTGTCCACCCCATTGTCCAGCTTGCCTTGGAATCCGATCCGGTCCAGATAAGCCTGAATTTCCGGCGTCTGCGATGGATGGTTAGTCACAACGAGCTACCTCCTTGCTGTTATAGTGCTGCGCATATCCAACCCGCTTCGTGCAAGCGTCGGAATATCAGCCATACAGCTCATTTCTATAGCAGAGCTTGGTTCACCTTCTGCTGCTCACGATATTTACTCTATTTTCCACTTAAAAAATACGCGGGTCCACCAAAACACGGCATTTCCGGTCAGCAAAATCGAAAACTCCTAGAAGGTTTTTCCCGTTGTGATCAAGTTGATGAGCGAAATTCTTTTTACATATTTAATAGGATTCAGGCATCGTATAATACAAAAAAGCGCAGAACAGGAGCATTACGGGGTTGCCCCACTCCATATTCTGCGCTGTATCGGTTTAGTACTCTATCATGCCCAGCAGGTACTCTTCTTATACCGCCGTGTATCCGCCGTCGACCAGCAAGCTGGCGCCGGTGATGAAGGAAGCATCCTCGCTCGCAAGGAACAGCACGGCTTTGGCGACTTCTTCCGGCTTGCCGAGCCGCCCCATCGGATGAAGGGAAGTCAGATGTGCGGTAATCGCTTCGTCCCTGCCCTGAATGAGCGGCGTGTCGATATATCCCGGGCACACCGCATTGATGCGGATGCCCTTGGCGGCATAATCCGCTGCCATCGACTGGGTCAACAGCTTCACCCCGCCCTTGGCGGACGCATAGGCCGTGACACCAGCCTTGCCTACATGGCTGTGAATGGATCCGCAGTTCACGATCGCCCCGCCCGTGCCTTGGGCCAGCATTTGCTGAATCGCATATTTGTCGCTTAAAAATACACCCGTCAGGTTAATGTCGATCGTCCGCTGCCAGCTGTCCGACGATAACCGGTCCGCCGGTCCGTCCTTAGCGATACCCGCGTTGGCGAACAGGATGTCCAGCTTGCCGAACTTGGCGACCGTCTGCTCGACCATCCGCTGCACCTCGGCTTCTTGCGTCACGTCTGTTTTGACAAACAGCGTATCGTATCCCTGTGCGTTCAGCTCCTCTGAGAGGGTCTGGCCCCTGTCCGAAAAATCGGCGATAACGACCTTCGCCCCTTCGGAGGCAAACATCCGTACCGTCGCTTCCCCGATGCCGCTGGCGCCGCCGGTAACAATCGCTACTTTGGAATCAAATTTCATGATTTAACACGCTCCTATGAATTCACTTTAATGTACAGACTCTTAGATAGCCGTTGCCCCGCCGTCGATGACAAATTCGGATCCCGTGGAATACGACGACTCGTCCGATGCCAGGAATACGACCAGATTCGCTACTTCCTCCACCGTACCGAAACGGCCCATCGGCGCTACCTTTTTACCGAGTTCGGCTTCGGACATTTGGCTCACCTCCGACGCATAAGCGCCCATGGCGGTGTTGATGTAGGCCGGATGGATCGAGTTCACCCGAACGCCTGCGGCTGCGTATTCGATCGCGGCGTCCTTGGTCATCGTCCGGACCGCACCTTTAGAAGCTCCGTAAGCGATATGGCCGGATGCGCCCGTCAGCCCCGCAATGGAGGATGCGTTAATGACGGAACCGCCGTTTTGTTTGGCCATCAACGGCATCACGTGCTTCATGCCAAGGAAAACGCCGGTGACGTTGATCGCCATCATCCGGTTCCATTCCGCCAGTTCGATGTCGGCCAGCGGCTTAATGAAATAAATGCCGGCATTGTTGAACAAAATATCGATGCGGCCAAACTGCTGAACCGCGGCATTCGCAATTTCTTTCCATTCGTCCTCATTGCTGACATCATGACGGAATGCTGCAGCTTCGCCGCCGGCCTGCGTGATTTCCGCAGCCGTCTGCTTGGCGCTGTCGAGATCAATATCGGTAACGACGACTTTGGCGCCTTCTTCCGCAAAGCGGAGAGCCGTCGTCTTGCCGATCCCGGCGCCTGCGCCTGTAATCAGTGCAACTTTTCCTTCGAGTCTCATCATGAATCCCTTCCTTTCATATCTCACATCATTATGTTAACATGTCTGGAGATTCAGCAAAATTTAAACCTATTGAATTTCGTTTAAGAAAAACTTAAAAATCAAAGGACGATGCTTCATGAATACGGAAAAGCTGGAGTACTTGGTGGAGGTGGCGAGGGCCGGTTCGATTTCCAAAGCGGCCGAGCAGCTTCACGTGACGATTTCAGCGGTCAGCCAAGCCATCACCAGTCTGGAATCGGAGTGGGGGATCAGCATTTTTACCAGGTCCAAATCCGGAGTCACCCTGACACCCGAAGGCAAAATCATTATCAAAAAAGCATATGAAACGCTGGAGAAATATGAAGATCTGCTGGAGGCCGCCCGCGGATTTTCGGGTACGGTCAAGGGCCGGCTGCGGGTGGCGACCATACCAAGCCCTATGTCTCTTCTTGAGCGTGTCGTGATCGAATTTAAAAAGAAGTTTCCGGACGTGAAGCTGGAGATCGTGGAAAAAGGCTCGCAGGACATCATTGACGATGTGAACCAGGACAAAAGCGATCTCGGACTCATCATTTTGTTCAAAAACCGGTTGATCGAACGCACCGGCCTTGCCTTCGAACGGCTGCTCCCCGTGCACATGGTCGCCGGTATCAGCAGTGCGTCGCCGCTCGCCCTGAAGCCCGCGGTCGGTCCTGAAGAATTAAGGCAGCAGACCGTCGTCCTCTATAACGACGATTATGTGAAGTGGTATATGGACCACTTTCAGTCACTTTATGGCCCGGTAGACGTGCTCTTCACCACCAATAACCGGGATCTGATCTTCAGGGCGTGCATGAATCATGGCGCCGTGACCATCGGGCTCAACTTTTCGTTCATGAACGAGCCGGCCTTCCGCAAGGACAATATCGCGATTCTTGACTTCGATCTGCCGGATCACGGCCCTGTCTACCTCGGCGTCATCCAGCGCAAGGAAAAGACCCATTCGCAGGTCTCCCGCCGTTTTATGGAATGGTTAAAACATGATTTGGAAGAATTAGGGGCATCCATGCAGTCTTAAAAGGGGTTCAACTTTAAGAAAAAGAAAAACATCACGACATCGCGATGTTTTTTTGCGGTTCATATGAGGAATTCATATCGTTCATTCCGATGAATCTCGCCCCTGAATATCCCGCAGATATTCATCCAGGCGGTCCAAACGGTCATCCCACATCGATCGGAAAGACTCAAGCCAGTGGTCCAGCTCTTGAAATGGTTCGGTACGCAGCTTAATGATTCGCCGATTGGCGGCAGGCTGCACTTCGACGAGGCCGGCCTCGTGAAGAACCCGAACATGCTTGGATGTCTGGGGCTGATTGAGTTCAAGCCGATTCGCGATATCTCCAATGGTCAGGGGGCCACGGTCGCGAATGAGCTCGATAATATGCAGCCGGTTAGGCTCAGCAAGCGCAGTCAAAGTTGTCGTGTTCATCTTCATGCCTCCTGACCAAATACTACCACAAAGGAATATTTAGAGAAAACGAAAATAAAAACAGCCAAAGCAAGGAAATTCCTGCTATGACTGTTTGGGCTCCAAACAATCTATACAATGGTAAGGGATTGTCTCGCCTTATTTCAGCGGCTTTGAGCGTGACCGATTCTCCGGCTTCATAAGTGCCTCCACCGGGGAGGATGCTGCGAACCGGTCCACCCATTCGAAAGGAAGGTGATCGGTAATCAGCTTTCCGTAATATGCGGTCCTTATGATCCCCTCTTTATCGATCAGAAACTCGGCCGGAATGCGGTGGAAATTGGCCCCCTCTTCAGGCGTAAGCGGAAAACCGGCCGCCGCCGCTTCATCTGCCAGTTCATGAACATTCGGCAGCGCTAATGTAGCCTCCGTCTTGGATTCCGACGATTCGACTCCGTACAGGCTATAGATGTCGGCATTCGGATCGGCAATGAGCGAAAAAGGCGCCTGCTGCGCGCCTACATACTTGTGCAGGTTCGCTTCCGGCGATTCAAAAAACGCGATGACTTGAAGCCCCTGACGACGCCAGTCGGGATACCTCTGGATCATTTGATGAACGCGTAAATTGCACATAGCGCATGCCGCATTACGGAAGAACGACAGCAGCACCTTGCGGCCGCGGAATTGGTCCAGCGAAACTGGATTGCCGTGCTGGTCGATTGATTGGAAGAGCGGGGCTTTGTCCCCGGTCATCAGCAGATTGGTCATGGAAATTCCTCCTCATGGATCTTCTATGCATGAGATGCATGAACCCACTTTAGCAGGAAGCTCCGGATTCCTCTGTGACCAGGTCACCAAACTCCTCTTCCAGCAGCTTGCGCTGCAAAATACGGACCGTACCTCGGCTGGTCTCGATCCACCCTTTCCGCTGAAACCGGGCAAGTGCCCTTGTCACGACTTCGCGAACCGACCCGACCTCTTCGGCCAGCTCCTGATGGGTGATCCGAACCGACGGCGCTTCCCCGGCCGTCATTCGCAGCAGCGCTCCGGCAAGGCGGTTGTCAAGCGGGAGGGTCTGGCGCTGCTGCGTCCGTTCCACCATGCGGAGCATGCCGTCAAGCAGCCCGCCGAACACCGTGGCGCGAATAGACTCGTGCTCCTGTACCCAACGCATAAAGCTGCTTTTCCGCACAAACAGTACTTCCACTTCGGTCTCGGCAGTCAGCTCACCGGGATACTCGCGCCCGCTTAGACCGCTCAGTACCAAGAGTGAGCAAATTTCTCCCGCCGTCAGCAGGTTGATGACAGATTCGGAGCCATTTTCGCCGATCACCGTAATCCTCGCGGTTCCACTGAGAAGGAACATGCCATATGCCGCCGCATCATCCCGGTGGAATATTCGCGATTTGGCGCTAAATCGACGGATAAACGGCCCGGACTCCCGCCACTCCTCAGGCGAAACCGCCGTCAGACACGGAAATACCTGGACGGGCTTGTGACTCGATTCATGTGATATACTCATGCACTTTGTTCCTCCCACGTAGGTTAACCCTATAATGACTAAGTATAGAAGATATTCGGAAGCAGCAAAAGCATAACACAGCAGCATTCGCAGGGTTAGCTGGCGCAGCGTCGGCTGGCGGCATAAAGATACAAAAAAAACAGCCAAGGCAGAAATGCGATGGCTGGTTGAATAGATAAAACATGTAGGTTGCGCTGTTGATAGATTACATCGGCCTGTTGGCCAATTTTTTTCCTTTAAGCATCGATCTGAAGATCATCCTGAGCAGCGGTGGTACGGCGAAAAAGATAAACAGGGTCCGGAACAGCTGGTAGCAGGTGACGACCGACAGGTCCCCGTTCACTTCCTTGGCGATCAGCGCCATCTGATCCATGCCGCCTGGCGAAAGGCTGAGAAATGACGTTACTTCCGTAATCGCGTGAAACTTGGTCAGCAGCACGCTGAGCCCGAGGGAGCATGCGATCAGCACGACACCGCTCAATATGGCGAGCAAAATGATTTTCACTTTGTGCTTCAAATTTTCCGGTTTGAGCAGCAATCCGATATACCCGCCCATCATCAGCTGCGACAGGCTCAGGACCACCGGCGGGAGCGAATGTCCCTCATATCCAGATAAATTGAGCAGGATGGTGCCGATCATCGGCCCCAGCAGAAAGGCTGTCGGAAATTTGATCCGTTTGCCCACCAAGGCAAATGCGACGCATACCACCGCGAAAAGCCAGATATGCGGAAACAAGGCGGACCAATCGGCCGATGTCGCCGCAGATGCGGCTCCTGATGCATGCGATCCCGAGGGATGGAACAGCGGACTGAAGATCAAAAGAGGCACACAGAAAATAATCATGATCAGCCGCGACACCTGAAGGAAGGTCACGACCGTCAAATCGATTCCCTCCACTTCCTCCGCCAGCGTGATCATTTGGCTCAGCCCCCCGGGAATGCTGCCCATCAGCACCGTAGGAAACGGGATTCCCGACAGAAAAGCGATCATGAAGGCGATCGCCGCAGCAACGACCAGCAGCAGCGCCGTAAACAGGACCATCGTCGGGAGCTGATGCCCGATCTGCTTCAGCGTGGACATGGTGAAAGACAATCCCATCGTATAACCGATGATGATCATCCCCGTATTGCGCACCTGCCCCGGCCAAAAGAAAGAAACGCCTTGAAACAGCTTGGAGCCGATCATGACAAAAACCATGGAGCCCAGCAGCCATGGTATCGGCATATGGATCCATTGGAAGATGAATCCGCCGATGACGGCAAACACGCAGGTCACCAAAAACCGCAGCCCTTTGTTGTTCCTCAAACTGCTGTTGTTCAAGCTTGCGGTGTCTGTCATTACAGGCTCTCAGTCAGTTCAGCGATTCGCGCCCCGGCATCCCCTTGGTACAGACCGCCATGATAGCAGATGACGTTTTCGATCGGATAGGCTTTGAATTTGGTGATCGATTGCATCGCTTCGTCCATATTGGGTGTCACCGGCGGATTCGGTCCCTGCAGCTCGCCGTTGTTAACGACCATGGCGTCACCGGTAATCAATGTTTTGCTCGGCTCGTGATACAAGCTGATATGCCCTGGAGTATGGCCGGGTGTATAAATGACGGTCAGTCCCCCGCCAAAAGGCAGTTTCTCGCCATCGGCAAGAAGGCGGGTCACATTGGTCACCTTACCGGAAAAGGTCGCCTCAAAGGCTTCAGCTAATTGGGTCGGCAGCGACTCCAGCAGCCCCTTTTTACGGTCCGCACTAAATTTAATCATTGGTTTGAGTCCGTCGATGTAAGGCTGGTCTTCCACATGTGCATATACCTCCACGCCCTCGCCCTTAAATTGAGGCAGGCTGCCTACATGGTCGATATCCTGGTGGGTAACAATAATGGAATGAGGGGCGGCAGGGTCGATCCCAGCCTGAGACATGAGCTCCACGATTTTTTCGTAGCAGCCCGGCATCCCTGTGTCTACCAATACATAGGAATCCTTATCACGGATGACTACAGGATGAATCACCATCTCCCGATCGCCCATGGAAAGGGACAGTTCCAGCATTTCGATCTGATCCGAAATTTTCATACTTCACGCCAAAGCATCTCGCTTTGGCTCACCTCCTTGTCATCTTTATGATCCACATAAAACTCGCTAGTTCATTATATGACTCTTGAGTTTTTTGTGTCAATTCCTTTGTTGACCCTTAGCGGACATCATGTCAAAATGTGTAGGGGTGGTAAGGATGGAGCAAATCAAAAAGCAGCAGATCATCAATACGGCAATGCGTATTTTTAAAGACAAAGGATATTTCGCCGCCTCCATGCAGGACATTGCGGAAGCCTGCGGTATGGCCAAGGGCAGCATTTATAAAGTGTTTCCTTCGAAAGAGGACCTGTTTACCGGCGTTTTCACCTTCGTGCACCGGACGATGTTCGAGCAAGCCCGGGAGCTGGATCGCTCGCTGCGGCTGGCGGGGGACCCGCCGAAGGAAATTTTGCGGCGCAAGATCGAGTTTCAGCTTCAATACATGCTGGAAAACCACTTTTTTACGAGCGAGTTCAAAGAGCTGCCGATCACCGCTAACGAAAACTTCCAGGTGGAATGGAAAAAAAAGCGCGCCGCGTTTCTGACGTGGCACCGCGACTGCTTCTACGAAGCATACGGCGATTCCATCTCCCCTTATCTTGGGGATATCGTGGCGATCTACCGCGGCATGTCGCGGGAATATTTGTCCCATGCCGTCCAAACGGCCATCGCCTGCCCGATGGGGGAACTGGCCCGGTTTTGCGTAGACCGGATGGATGCGGTCATCCGCGACATGATCGATAAGGAGCCCGTCCCGATTCTCAAGGTGTCGAGCGCCTATTTTAACGACATCAATCCGGTGGACCTTCCGACCCGGCGGGCGAACCTGGGTGAGTTTCTGCAGTATTTTGCCCAAAAGGTCCAAGAGCTGCCGCAGCCGGAGCGGATTCAGAAAGAGCTGCTGGAAGTGATCGACCTGCTTCGGCGGGAGCTGGAACAGGATAAACCGAACGCGACTTTGGTCCGGGTATATACCAACTTTCTGGATTCCGTCGACGAGCTGAGACCTTACGTGAGGCAGCTGGGCCTCATGCTGAATCATGCGGCAGAACCGCAAAAAGACAGTCCGGATCAGGCATAAAGGCCTGACGGACTGTCTTTTTTGGTTTTATTGATGACAGGGTCATACTCCTGCAGGCCTGACTCCAATGCCTTCCGCTTCCAGGCGCGCCCGAAGCTCCCTGGCAAAGGCTGTGGCATGCTCGCCGTCGCCATGAAGGCAGACCGTGTCGGCCTGAATGGTCACCTCCGCTCCGTCCGCGGAAGTTACCCTGCCTTCCTTCACCATGCGGATCACCTGCCGAACCGCCTGATCGGTGTCCGTGATGAGCGCGTGGGGAAGCCTGCGGGGCGTCAGCGTGCCGTCCGGCTGATACGTACGGTCGGCGAATACTTCGCTGGCCGTTGTGAGCCCGTACCTGGCTCCCCCAGCCAGCAGCTCGCTTCCTGCCAGGCCGTAGAGAATCAGGGACTCGTCCGTGCGGCAGACAGCTTCGGCGATTGCATCCGCCAGGGGAGCGGAGACCGCAGCCATGTTGTACAGGGCGCCGTGCGGTTTGACATGATGAAGGCGCCCGCCTTCCTGTTTGGCAATCGCCTGCAGCGCGCCGATTTGGTACGTCACCAAATCCATGGCCTCCTCCGGCGAAATATCCATGTTTCTTCTCCCGAAGCCGGCAAGATCCGGCAAACCGGGATGCGCGCCGATGGCGACCCCGCGGCTTAAAGCCAGCTTCACCGTCTTCCGCATGACGGAGGGATCGCCGGCGTGGTATCCGCAGGCGATGTTGGCGGACGTAATTTCCGCCATCAGCTCTTCGTCGGCCCCGATCCGGTATACGCCGAATCCTTCCCCCATATCGCAGTTCAAGTCAATCCAACCCATCAAGCCATCCGTCCTCCTTTAATTTAAGGGCAATCATCCGGGCAAGCCGCCTTAACCGTATGCCCTGATCCATCCATAATTGTTCCGCTTCCGTCTGACTGATCTCCCTAAAGCGGAGGGTTGAACCGGGCGGTGTCTGCGCAACCACTGGCAGGTCCGCATCGGCAACCTGGGCGATCTTCGGATAGCCGCCGAGCGTCTGCCGGTCGGCCATCAGAATGATCGGCTGCCCATCGGACGGTACCTGCACGGTCCCCATCGTCACACCTTCCGATATGTATTCCTGCGGTCGGTGAAGCTGCAGCCGCGGACCTTCCAGCCGGTACCCCATCCGGTCCGATTGGGGCGTAACCCGGAAATCATGATCAAACAGCGCGCGCCGGCTCACATCGTCGAAATCGCCGAATTGCGGTCCGCGGACGATCCGGACGTAAGGGTGCTCGCTGTAAGCGGTCCTTTCCGAGGCCGGAACCGCCCACCTCACCGCATCAAAAGGCTGCGTTCCCTTTGTGGATGGATGCCGTAACCGGCCATTGCCGGTCCCTACTGGAATGATGTCCCCTGCCTTCAGCGCCCTTCCCTTCATGCCGCCGATCCCGGCGCGGATATACGTGCTGCGGCTGCCAAGAACCTTGGGCACATCGATTCCTCCTGCAACAGCCAGATACGTCCGGCAGCCTGCCCTCGGCCCGGTGAATGTGAGTGTACTGCCCTTTCGGACAAAAACGGGCCTCCACATCGGAACCGGCACACCGTCAAGCTGCGGTGAAAAATCCCCTCCGGTCAGGGCTACCCACATCTCCCGCTCCATGCGGACGGACATCCCCGACCAGGTCACCTCGATGAGGGCGTCGCCCTCATCGTTGCCCACCAGCCAATTGGCCGTCCGGTGCGCAAAGCGGTCCATGGGGCCGGAGACGATGATCCCGTACTTGCCGTAGCCGGATCTTCCCAAGTCCTGGATCGTCGCCATCAGACCGGGTTTTATGACCGTTATGCTCATGACTGCGCCCCCTTGATCCGCTCATATTCCGCCGCGTCAATCTGACGGAACCGGATATATTCCCCTCCCCGCAGCAGCGCGGGCGGATCCTGATCCGGCCTGAACAGAGGAAGCGGTGTCTGGCCGATGATCTGCCAGCCGCCCGGGGTTTCCACCGGGTAGATTCCCGTCTGCGTCCCCGCGATCCCGACCGACCCGGCTGGAATGGCAAGCCGTGGCGACTGTTTACGCGGCGCGGCGATCCGTTCGTCGAGCCCGCCCAAATAAGGAAACCCGGGAGCAAACCCCACCGCATAGACCAAATAGGTCTGAGCTGTATGGATGCGGACCACATCCTCAATCGTCAGGTTGTTAATGGAGGCGACTTCTGCTAAGTCCGGGCCAAACCCGCCTCCGTAGCATACCGGGATGTCAATCACCACAGACTCCGCTTCATGCGTTCCCTGGGTGTCCGCCATATAAGTTTCCAGGAGGTACTGCACATAATCCATCCGGCCGGTCTCGTGCAGCGGTAAATCAAGCTCAAACGGATCATAAAATACGGTCACACTCGTAAACGCCGGAACACATTCGACAAACCCTGGAAAGGGATTTGCCTCAATGCGGCGGGTCAGCGCCTGAACCTCACGGTGCAAATTTTCACTGACCGTGTCGCCAAGGTGCACCACAACCGCCGATTCCCCTAAGGGTACGACCCTGCGCGCTTCTTTTCGGCTCATGGAATCCCCTCCTTCTGTATGTATAAATCCTCGTCATCTATATGATAGCAGAGTCCATGCGGTATGCATTCGGTTTTTTCTACACGATGGCACTTCTAACTGAAGACTGAAGACCGACCCTTCAATGCAAAAAAGGCGCCTCAGGATCCCTGAGGCGACCTCGTTGTATCTGAATGCAGTACTGCATCTTGCAATGACCACCTTGACCGGGCTACTCAGCTACGACTTCGCCCAGCTTATCAAGCATAATCCTGGTCCCGTGCTCGCGCATCGAGGCTGTATCCAGTCCGTCGAGAAACGCACCGTGTTCGCTATAAATCAATCTTGTTCCCTGCCCCGACGCCTGGAACTGCACCGACACGACCGAGATGGACATGCGGCTGTCGCCCTGATCCAACGTATAAGTATAGACGATCCGCTCGTTCTCAGCGATCTCCTGGTAGACGGCATCAAAGGTAAACACCGGCCCATCCGGAGGCCCGCCGGCATTGACTTCGCGCCCCCCTACCTTAAACTCGAAGCTGTCGGCTTTCGGAAACCAGGCTGACTTCAGTTCGGGATCGGACCAGGCCGAAAATACCTTCGCCGGCGCTGCTTGATAATTGCGTTCAATAACAAATGTTTCGTGAATGACAGATCGTTCGCTATTCATGGTCATGGCCTCCCTGGATTGTTCCTATTCATTGGATCCGGCTGGTTTTCCCCAAGCGCCTCCCCGAGCCGGTCAAGGCTGCGCTCCATGCTTGTCCGTTTTTCCAAAAAGAACTTTTCCTTGCTCTTCTTCATCACCTCAAGCAGCGCGGTAAACTCGTTGACCGTCAACGTTTGGTCATGCTGCAGAAGAGCCGATACGTTTTCCAGCTCCTGCAGGAGCCGCTGCTGCAGCCGGATGGTGCTCTTCAGGCGCTCCATCTGGATCCAGACAATGTCGAGCGGGCTAAATTCGTTCCCGTCCACGATTTCCTTGACCTCATCCAGCGACAATCCCAGCTCTTTCAGAGACAATATTTGCTGCAATTTGGCCAAATCATGCCCGTTATAGATCCGGTGACCGGAATCGGTATGCCCGGACGGAGAAAACAAACCGATTTGATCGTAGTACCTTAACGTTCGGATCGTCAGTCCCGTCATGGCTGCCAGCTCCCCGACCTTCCACTCCGTGTTCATAATCATCCCCTTGCTTCGCGAAGACTTGTACCGGTAGCTCTAATATAAAACATTACGCAGCGTAAGGTTCAAGGGATTACAAAAAAAAAATCGAACGGCATCATGTCGTTCGACTTCAATATTCAGCAAACATGGAAAAGGATGAGTGGTATGACTAGGAATGCTAATATGGCTGGAAATATCATTTGCCGAAAGAGCCCGCAAAGTTCCGCAAATCCCCTTAGTATTGCTTATATCCCGCAGATTGTTGTTCCTTATCTGTCTTTCTCTATTGTTCATGTACCATTCATTCATTTCAATTTCACAGTCGTATAGCTAACGTCCTGTCGCTATTAGGTGCTATTGTCTAGCTATTATTGTTACTTTTTATTATTCGGTGGACCTGGGTCGTACTTTTGGTCTTGCTCCTGGTCATGCTTTTGCTTTTATCCATGCGATTACTGGGCCGGTTCTTCCTCTACCCTTGTGCTCATTTCTAAAGCTGGCTCTTGCTGATGAATTACTCGTGTATTGCTCGGTGAATTGCTCGTGTATTACTCACGAATTGCTGGTGTATTGCTGTTAAAATTGCTAGTGAATTGATTGTCGCGCTATAGGATACGTGATCTCGCTTTTGTCTGCTATGTCCTGCGGTCGCAGATTGCACAATACCATGCCCACCCTGCCTTGCAAAACTCGAGCTTTTCATACGGCTCCGGCTATACTATTCGCTTTCGTCCGTTTCTGTCTTTATTTCTAACACGTTCTAACCTTTTTCTTTCCTTGCCAGTTCATGACCATCCGCTTGCCGCAGTGCGGCCCAAGGGTTTGTCCCAATGATAACAATTCTCCCGACTATTCGGGCTGCTCAAAATACTCCACCTTGACGGCATGAGCGATCAGCTTGCGGAAATAAGCCTCATCCGGCTGAGCGCACTGGACTCCGGTCCCCTCAAGGTACTCGAGCGTCTGTGGGCATGCGTAGCGGTAATTGGAGTTTTTCGCGCCGTCCCCCTCCAGCTGCGCCATGGCCAGCTCCAGGCCCGCCTGATCCTTGGCCTGCTTCGGATCGAGAAGCCACTGCTCGTATTCCTTCCAATCGGTCAGGTCGATCGTATAACCGTATGCCTGGAAGAACCGCACCATGTCTCGATAAGATACCGTGACCGGGTTGCAGATATGAAACATCCGTCCGACGGTCGCGTCCTGAAGCGCCAAGGCGGTAATGGCTTCTCCCGCGTAATTGATCGGCGTCATATCGACTTCCCAGCGCACATCCGGCGCCTTTTTAAGCAGCAGCATCGCCTTAAGCATGCGGTAAAACGCATTGTTGTCGATGTTATTCTGGAATAAGCCGTTATCCGACCGGCAGGACAGATTGCCTACGCGATACACGGAAGCAGCGAGGCCTTCCCGGCCGGCTTGCACGACGAGCTTCTCGGCAGCAAGCTTGCTGTTGGTATAGACGTTGTCGATGTAAGCTTCGTCATAACCGGAACCGGCCGTGATCGAAGCCCATTGGCCGTTCAGCGCCAAATCTTCCGGAATGCCGAGCGTCGAAATAAAATGAAACCGAACGCCAGGTTTGGACTTGGCTAATGCCAGCAGCCGATTGGTGCTGTCCACGTTGACCCTGGCAAAATAGTCCGCTTCCCCGAAATGCTTCACTTCCGCACCGCAATGGAGGATGGAATCCAGATGATCGGCCAGCATGTTCCGAACTTCCCCGCTCAATCCTAGATGCTCCTGTTCCAGATCACCCTGCACGGCGATGACCCGATTGTCCATCAGACGTTTGACTTCATTCCCGAAGTATCCGACCATCGTCTGTTCCAGCCGGGCGTAAGGCTCCTGCACCCCGGATGGCCGAACGAGACAATAAATCGAAGCTTTCGATTGGCGAAGCAGCTCGTACAGCAGGTGAGTACCAAGGTAGCCGGTCGCGCCGGTCAGCAAAATGTTCTCCTGCGTGTATACCCGCCCTTCGGAAGGATCCTGAGGGTAAAAGCTCAGCGGAAACTCCGCCAAATCCTGCAGCGGAACGTCCTCACCGAATGCCTCCTCCGATGTGGACGCTTCATCAGCCAGCTCTTCGATCCGGCCGGCCAATGCGGCAATCGTCGGGTAGATGAAGAAATCGTTGATCTTCAGCTGCGGATAATTCGGCTTGAGCAGCACCAGGATCTCCAATATTTTCAAAGAGTAGCCGCCGATTTCAAAGAAATCGTCGTGGATGCCGATTCTCGTCTGGCCAAGCGCTTTCTCCCAGGCAGCGGCCACTTCCTTTTGAATGGCCGTGACCGGTGCTTCATACGGCGAATCGTCCTCTTCCGGCACGATCTCGAAGGCCGCCAGCTTTTTGCGGTCTATTTTTCCTGTTGGTGACAGCGGCATTTGATCCACGAAGCACATATATTTGGGAACCATGTAACCGGGCACCTTTTGGCCTAAAAATTGGGCGAGGTCCTTGGAAGCAACCGGCTGCCCGTCATTTGACGTATAAAAGGCAGCGAGCACTTTGGTTCCGTCCGCTTCGGTTCTTGGAATGACAGCGATATCCTTGACGGACTCATGCTTTGCCAGATTGTCCTCGATCTCTCCGATCTCGATCCGGAAGCCCCGGATTTTTACCTGGGCATCCTTTCTCCCCCGATACTCCACCAGTCCGCTCGGAAGAAGGCGGACCATATCGCCCGAACGGTAAAATTTTTTGCCCGACTCCGGCGTAATCGGATCGGTGATGAAGGCTTCCTTCGTTTTTTCGGGCTGGTTCAAATACCCCTTGCCCACGCCGACGGAGCTGATCAAGAGCTCGCCGGTAACACCGATCGGGCACAGCTCGTCGTGCTCGCTGACAATGTACAATTCATAATTGCTCAGCGGCGTTCCGATACATACGGTCGTCAGATCGTCCGGAACCGGATAATCGACGATATGGGAGGTTGCCACCGCCGTAATCTCGGTAGGACCGTAAAGATTGACGATCGGAACCTGCAGCTTTTTCTGCAGCATGCGTACGGCCTCTCCCGACAGCGCCTCGCCACCGACGATGATGCTCTTGATGTTCCCGTATTTGGGCGCATCCTCTTCAGGCAAATGGGCGGCAAGCTGGTTGAAGAAAACGGTCGGCAGAATGGCGACGCGTGTCGCCTGCTGCTCCACCACTGCCGAGGTGAAGGCGTCGATGGAGAAACGCTCCTCATCGGTGAGCAGATGCAGCCGGCTGCCGCAGGCCAGCGATCCGAAAATGTCATAGACCGACGCGTCAAAGCTGAACGTGGAGTACTGAAGAATGACGTCCTCCTCGGTCAGATCCATCTCCCTGCGCGTGGACTCCGCCAAATTGACGACGCCTTGATGTGCGATCAGGGCTCCTTTCGGCTTGCCTGTGGAACCGGACGTATAAATGATATAGGCCAGATCATCCGGCTCAATGGCAACCGGGGATGCTTCTTCCGGATAGGAATCCGCCTGTTCTCCCAATGGGAGAATTTCCGGCTTCCTGTCAAAACCGGCAAGCAGCGTTTCCAGACGGTCCACATATTCAGCATGTGTCAGGATCATCCCGGTTTGCGTGTCAGCAATAATATAGGCGTTTCTTTCATCCGGATGGGAAGGATCCAGCGGAATGTAAGCCCCGCCTGCCTTAATAACGCCAAGCATGCAAACAATCGTTTCGAGGCTCCGTTTCATGAAAATAGGCACGAACTGCCCTTTTTGCAGCCCTTTGGACAGCAGCATGTTCGCAATCCGGTTGGACTGCCGGTCAAGCTGCTTGTAAGTCAACTGCTTCCCATCTTGAGTGACGGCGATCCGGTCCGGATACTTCGCAACAGTGGAAGCCATCATCCGGACGATCGTCGGCTGTTCCGGAAGGTCCATCATCGTATCATTCAAAGCAGTATAAGCGGCCCGATCCTCCTCCAGCAGAAAAGGCAGGCGGCTGATTTCCAGATCCGCGTTCCGCAGCGCACCGCGAACGATTTGAGCGTAATGCCTGCTGAACTTACGAACGGTCTGTTCCCGGAACAGCTGGCGTGCATAGGCGATGCTCAGCGTCCAGCGCCCGGATTCCGCCTGAACATTCCAGCCCAGCCAAGCAGGACGGCTTCCATGAATTTCGCCGTACACCGCTTGATAGCCGAGGGGCTGGCCTATCATTTCTTCAAGCTCCTGCAGACTCAAATCTGCAGCGTCCAGCTCTCCCAGCTTGGCTTCGATCCGGGCATAGACCTGCCGGAACGTATCCTGTCCGCTGATCGCTGCGCGAAGCGGCAGAAGTTCTCCTTGCCGGCTCACCACGCCAAGCAGCAAATCCTGATCGGCGCTCATCCTGTACAGGAACACCGCGTAACCAGCCAGCCACCAGGCACGAGGGTTGCCCAGCCGGCTCAGTTCAGCAGCCTCTTCCGGTCCCAAGTCCAGCGTTTCCGTGATCCGCAGCATATCGGGCTGAATTTCCCGCACCGGCTCATCCGTGTAGAGATTGAGTCCGGGCAGAGGAAGCTCGAGTTCCTGGGACCAGTATGCCTTGCTGCGCTCGCTTATCGATGTTGTGTTCAAAATGTTCAGCTCCTTCATGATTACACCCGCAATTTGTCGACTAAGGTTTCCAATTGGTCAGCCACCTGGTTCATCTGATTGGCGGAATCATAAATTCTGTCAAAGGAAGCCTGCTGCTCCTGGGCACTCGTCTTGATCTCGCTGGATACGGCCGAGTTTTTCTCCGCCAGCTCCGCAAGCTGTTTGATGGAAGCCGTTATTTGCTCGGTTTCGGCAACCATCTGCTGCGTCGCTGCAGAAACCTCCTGAATTTGGCTCGTAACCGAATCAGTCGCGATCATCATGCCTTTAAACAGGGAGCCGGTTTCCTTAACGACCTCAATCCCTTTGGCGACGTTCTGCTCGCCTTCGCTGATGGCCTCGACGGCCAGTGCGGTCTCATCCTGAATGAAGCGGATCAGCTCGATAATTTGCGTGGCGGATCTTCTGGACTCTTCAGACAATTTTTTGACCTCATCGGCGACCACGGCAAATCCCCGGCCTTCCTCGCCGGCCCGCGCCGCTTCGATGCTTGCGTTCAGGGACAGCAGATTGGTCTGGGAAGCAATCTCCGTAATGACCTGGACAATTTGGCCGATTTCCTGGGAACGGACCTGCAGCTTCTCAATAATGTCCACGGAATTTTTAACCGAGTGGTTGATCGAATTCATCTGCTCGATAACCTGCTCAACGTTCTCGTTCCCTTTTTCCGACTGATCCTTCATCTGCATCGAAATGTCCGACAGCTCGGACGTATTGCCGGCAATCGTGTTGACGCCTGACGAAATTTCCTCCAGCGAAACGACGCTCTCCGTGATGGATGTGCTCTGCAGTGCAACCCGCTCGGACATTTGTTCAATATTTTTCGTAATGGCAAACGAGTTTTTGTTATTGTTCTCCACAGCCGAGAACAGGAACTTCGATTGCTCCGCCGACTGCTCCGATACTTTTTTAATCGTCCCTACCAGCTCGTTGATTTGGTTCACCATCGTGTTGAATTTGGCGTTAACCTGCCCAAGCTCATCGTCGCCAGCCTTCAGCTGTACGGTAAAATCGCCTTTGCTGAGCTTGTCCAGCGCTGTCATTAACGATTTGATCGGGGCAAACGTCCGTCTGTTCGTGTAATATTGCAGTGCCAGTACGATCACCAGCGTAATCAGCAGGGCGAGCAGCGTGTTGCGGAGCAGATCATTCTGTCCAGAAGCGACCAGGCTGGCATCCACGTCGATACCCATATAAGCGAAGATGTTGCCGCCTGCATCCTGGAACGGATACAGGACCGTGATCCATGTACCGTAGTTATCAGTATATGCTTTGGTAAACACCAGTTTTTTCGTTTTCAGCATTTCGCGGACGGCATCGGCATGAATTTTAGGCTGCTCGTACAGGTCGCCCAGATGCAAATTATCTTTGGCGAACATTTCCAGCACAGCCGACGGCATCGAAATAATCGAGGTTTGATTGCCTCCTTCGAGCTCCGGCCCGAAGATATACCCTTGGGCAATATTCGGATGCGTACGGGACAGCTCGTCAAAGATACCCGTTAGCTTTTGCTGGACAGCGGCGTTGGGATCCTTTACATCCTTGGCCTGCTCGACGTCTTGTACCGATACGCTCTTCACCAGGGCATCCATCGTTTTACCGGAATCCGACTGCAGCTGCTCGGTCAGGACGGTGCCCTGAATATAAAAGCTTGCGCCAATGACGACAGCCCCGGTGATGAAAATATAAAGACTGGTCAGCAGCATACTTCTGCTTACAATACTTAAATTTTTAAACCGCCACTTCTTGAAAAATTGCTGAACCTTGCTCATTCTCGTTTCTCTCCTTTGTTCTATCTCTATTATGTAATCTTGCTGGCACCTATCCATCTGGCCATATTAGAAACGATCTTGGTTTTGTTCGAATCACACCTCCCCGTGGCGAAAACAGCATGTTCAGGGCAAAAAAATAGCAACCTATGGGAATGCAAACCACAGCTCACCAATTCATTTGCAACTGGCTGACATATCCCGTTTCGGAAGTAGTCCCTATAGCTTTGCGTCACTGCTTTTCAGCAGTTTTGCCTATGGATTTTACATGTACATTTTTATAGAAACTAATGAATAATTAGTAACTATAAATTGTTCATTTCGCAAACCTAGTCTACCATAATTTTCATGGATATTTCCATTCATTTCAGAAATTAACCTGCAAACATTTCCATATCCATGAGTTGGTCCATTTTCGGCGTATAAATTTCGATCGGCCCCTTTGCTTTCGTACAGACCGCGAGCTTATATGGTCCTTCCATAGGGATCAGCATAAACTGATAATTGCGTGCTTCAATGTCGGGACCGCTGTAATCAATTTTTCCGTCCGAACGAACCGTGATCGTAAATGAGTCCAGCGGCTGACTTAATCCTCTGCCGATGCATTTGATATAGCTTTCTTTGAGCGTCCAGATGTCATAAAACCGGTTCAGCCGCTCTTCTTCGGTCAAGTGTTGAAGCAGTCCGAGTTCAGCGGGTGAAAAACATGATTCAGCTATTCCCGGGTTCACAGGGAGCACCTGCTCGACATCCACTCCGAGTTCAGATGGGCCGAGAGCGGCTACCACCCAATCTCCGGAATGGGAAAGATTAAAGTGAATGTCCGGTTCATCTGCAAAGGCCGGTTTGCCAAATTCGCTGCGTGTCCATGGCTTGGAATTGGCGGCAGCGGGCTTTATTTGGCTCACCGCCCAGCGCACCATGACTTCACCGAACAGGCTTCTTACAGCATCCCTCCTGTTTCTGATTCGTCGTACTTGTTTGGTTCGTTCGGGAGAGACCCGTTTCATAAAATGATCAAAATGCGCCGCAGAAACGTTCTTGATCCCAAGCATATACAGTCTGATCATCAAGCCCTCCTGAGCACGCGGCTCCATTCGCAATCACCAGGTCCGCTTACAGCAGCTTTTGCTACTAAAATAAAAGGTGAGAAATCTAGTACATTTTCCCCAATTCATCGATTTGTTTAGGATGAACCTCCTACTAAAAACTAACGTTCATATTACTATTCGGCCAATTTTTCCTATTTTTTAATAGCTTCTAGCATTTGTACACAAATTGATCAACAAATTAGGTACAACCTTCTTCCCGCTGCGTTTCTCGAAAATTGGCTGGCATCCCCATACGGCCAAAAAAGGCCGAATTCTCGGAAACCAAGAATCTGGCCTTTCCCCGTACATCACCGCTGATCCTGGGCATCTGCGAGGGAATAGCTCTCCTACGAATCAAGCTTTCAACCGAAAAAACCGCCCGGCAGCAGCCGGACGGTTGTACTTGATTGTAGCGTATGGATCTTGGCAGGGCTGAACTTATCCTTCGGCCGTGACGAGCTGGTCGTCGAAATATACCGTTTTGCCGGTACGGGCCGATTCGTAGATGGCCTCCAGAACTTCCGTTACGACCAGCGCCTGTTCCGGTTTAACCATCGGCTCGGTATCGTTCAGAATGCTCTCGATCCAGAGACGGCATTCTCTGCCGGCTTGGCTCTCGGAATTGCCTGCAAAATAGGCGACTCCGCCCGTCTTCAGCTCAGGCTTCTTCGTGTACAGCGCGCCAAGGTCCTCGCCGTTGATGCGCAGACCGTCCTTCATGTCCGCGCCGCCTTCCGTACCGGACAGGGATGCCTGAGCCTCACCCACGTCGAGCGTGTTGAGCGCCCAGCTCGCTTCCAGAATGACCGTTGCGCCGTTCTCCATCGTAATAAAGCCGAACGCAGAGTCTTCCACCTTAAATTCTTCCGCCTTCCACGGACCAAAAGCGTTGGCAGGGCTTTCCTTGTCGCCAAGCTTGTAGTACACGTTGCCTTTGACGCTCTTTACCTTGTAGTTGTCCAAAAGCCAGAGCGTCAGGTCCAGCGCGTGCGTACCGATATCGATCAACGGACCGCCTCCCTGCTCTTCTTCGTTCAGGAATACGCCCCATGTCGGCACGGCGCGTCTGCGGATGGCATGCGCTTTCGCAAAATAAATGTCGCCGAGGTCGCCTCTTTCGCAAATTTGCTTGAGGGTCAGGGAATCCGGACGATAACGGTTGTCATAGCCGATCGTGAGCTTCTTGCCGGTCCGCTTGGCGGTTTCGACCATCGCTCTTGCCTCTTTGGCTGTCTTGGCCATCGGTTTCTCACACATCACATGTTTGCCTGCTTCGAGAGCGTCGATCGTAATAAAGGAGTGCGATTTGTTCGGTGTGCACACATGCACGACGTCAATGCTCTCATCCTTCAGCAGTTCTTTGTAGTCGGTGTAAATTTTGATCGTATCCTCTTTGCCGATTTTGCGGGCGGACTCGATGGCACGCTCTTCGATGATGTCGCAAAAAGCCACCAGCTCTACGTTTTTCTGGTTAACCAGGTTCGGGATGTGCTTGCCGTTGGCGATGCCTCCACAACCAACGATTGCTACCTTCAATACTCTATCGGTATTTTGCGCCATGACTCATTCTCCTTTTCATATATAAAATGGGATTGTACCAGAATTACAAAATTTCCCGTAAATACTTCAGGCTCTGGCCGATGCTGTCCAGCTGCGGAATTTCATATTCCTCCTGCTCGACCGTAAACCAGTTGACGCCGTACTGCTTGCCTGCCGCTGTAATGGCACCGAAATCCATGATGCCGGAACCGATTTCCGTATTCCGCTTGTCCTCCAGGCTCTTCATATCCTTAATGTGCAGAATGGCGCAGCGCTCTTTGTATTTGTTGATAAAGTCCACCGAGCGCAGTCCGGCGTGCTCCGCCCAATATGTATCCAGCTCGATGAACAGATGATCAGGGTCCGTATTGTTCACCAGCAGGTCCAGCCCGTATTCGCCATCGAATTTCTCAAATTCAATGCCGTGATTGTGGTAACCGAAGCGGATACCGCTCTGCTTGCAGCGTTCGCCGATGCGGTTGAACAGCTCCGCAGTACGCTTGTAGCTGTCAGCGCTGTTTCTCATTTCCTCCGGAAGACCGGGACAGATGATGTAAGCGCTATTAATTTCCTGCGAATACTCGATCGTCCGATCCAGGTGATCCGTCAGCTCGGATACGCCGATATGGCTCCCGGCCGCCTGCAGGCCATACTCGTCCAGCGCTTGCTTCAGATCCGAGGCGGAAGTATTGAAATAACCAGCGAATTCGACGCCATCGTAGCCGATCTCCGCAACCTTCCGGAGCGTCCCGAGAAAATCAGTTCCTGTCAGTTCCTTGATTGAATATAACTGCAATGCCACCTTTTCCATCCTTTGCACCCCTTCCGTTGATACAAAGTAACGATACCAAAATCCCTCGATAAGTTATACAATGAACCTATTCTAATATATTAAATATTTGTCATTGTATAACGGGAGCGTGCGAAAATGACCGAGCCATATTTTGAGTCGAACCGCCCATCCATCGGGACGATCCACTATCCGTACGAATGCATGATCCATCAAAGCGCCGGCAGCCGCTGGATCGTTCACGCCCATTGGCACATGTATATCGAGATTCTTTATTTTCTCACAGGACAAGCCAAGGTGTTCCTGGGGGGAGAGTCGCATACCCTGAGCAAGGGCGATCTGATCGTGATCCACTCGCATGAAACACACTCCATCTATGCACTGGATGGGGAGCCGGTCTCTTATATTGTCATTAAATTCGATCCTGAAATTTTGTACTCGACGTCCCGAACCATATTCGAATCGAAGTACGTGCTGCCGTTTACGATGGCGGAATCGAACAATCAGCGGATGTTCGCCGAGTCCGAAATCAAGGATACGGTCGTCCCGGGTCTGGTGCGCGAAATTTACGACGAATTCACAAACCGGTCTTACGGCTTCGAGCTCGCGGTCCGAACGCTGATCTGCAGGCTCTTCCTGTGGTTTTTGCGCGAATCGAAAAACCTCGGCCTCCATTGGGATGTCGCTCACTCCCTAAAGGAGATGGACATCCAGATGCTGCAGAAAGTGTTCGAGTACATTGACGACAACTATCGCTTCGACATCAACGCCCAGGCCGCCGCGCGGATCTGCAACCTGAGCTACAGCTACTTTTCACGCCGCTTCAAAGCGATCATGGGCAAAACGTTTACCAATTATTTGAACTATATTCGGATTACAGAGGCGGAGAAGCTGCTCCTGACCACCGAGATGACCATGACGGAAATCGCCCAGGAGACGGGATTTTCGAGCTCAAGCTACTTTATCCAGCAGTTCAAGCAGTACAAGAACATTTCGCCGAGCCAGTTCCGTAAAAAGGTCAGCAGCGAAAATATTGAAATCCAAAACTCCCTCATCCGCAAAGATATGATATAATAGTCCGGCGCAGCACCCTGCGCTCAATTGAAGAAAATCCGCGCGTCCCGCGCGGGAGAGGTTCGCGAACTCCCTCTATAAAAAACTAAGACTGCCCTCTTTGGCCATAAAGACCGGGCTTGTTTTTTTACGGATGCCAGTTCAAGAACCCTCTCTCTTCTGCCGGAGATCAGGTGCTTTCCAGCCCTGCCCTTCCGGACCAAATCATGAAGGAGAGGTTTTTTTATGCTCAAAAACGAAAAAGCGGTCGTCGTGTTCAGCGGCGGCCAAGACAGTACGACGTGCCTGTTCTGGGCACTCCGGCAGTTCAAGGAAGTCGAAACGGTTACGTTCGACTACGGTCAGCGCCACCGGCTCGAAATCGAATGTGCGCAGTCGATCGCCGCGGAGCTCGGCGTGAAGAACACCGTGCTGGACATGAGCCTGCTGAATCAGCTCGCCCCGAACGCGCTGACGCGAAGCGACATTGAAATTACGCAGGAGGAAGGCGAGCTTCCCAGCACGTTCGTGGACGGCCGGAACCATCTGTTCCTCAGCTTCGCCGCCGTGCTGGGCAAGCAATCCGGCGCCAGACATCTGGTCACCGGCGTATGCGAAACGGACTTCAGCGGTTACCCCGACTGCCGGGATGCGTTCGTCAAGTCCCTGAACGTGACGCTGAACCTCGCCATGGACTACGACTTTGTCATCCATACGCCGCTGATGTGGCTCGACAAAGCGGAGACCTGGAAGCTTGCCGACGATCTGGGCGCCTTCCCGTTTGTACGCGAGCGCACGCTGACCTGCTATAACGGCATCATCGGCGACGGTTGCGGCGAATGCCCTGCCTGCCGGCTGCGCAAGGCCGGTCTTGACAAGTACCTTCAATCCAAAGCGGAGGCGCTGCAGCCATGACCAAGACTCCCGGCGAATTCCGCATCGTGGACCGGCTACAAAAGCTGGGGGAAGACATCCAGCCATCCGACCTGCGCTACCATCATAAGAGGGTGCTCGTCAGCAAAGAGTTTACCTTCGACGCCGCGCATCACCTGCATGCCTATGAGGGCAAATGCAAAAACTTGCACGGCCATACGTATAAAGCCGTCTTTGGCATCAGCGCCTTTCCGGACGAGGTCGGCATTACCGCCGATTTCGGCCTGATCAAGCAAATCTGGAAGGAGCGGATCGAACCTTCCTTGGACCACCGCTATTTGAACGAAACGCTGCCTCCGATGAATACGACAGCCGAGAACATCGTCGTGTGGCTGTTTGAACGGATGGAGGACGCGCTTGCCAGTGGGGATTACCGAACCGAAGGCGGCCGGACCGAATTCGTCCGCTTGTACGAAACGCCGACGAGCTATGCCGAGGCGAGACGGGAGTGGATGTACGAATGAACATTCCCGTGCTTGAAATTTTCGGCCCGACGGTTCAGGGCGAAGGCATGGTCATCGGCCAGAAGACGATGTTCGTGCGTACCGCGGGCTGCGATTACCGCTGCTCCTGGTGCGACTCCGCTTTTACATGGGACGGCAGCGCCAAGGCGGACATCCGCCAAATGAGCGCCGGCGACATCTGGGAGGAGCTTCAGCGGATCGGTGGCGAGCGCTTCTCCCACGTTACCCTGTCCGGCGGCAATCCCGCCCTGCTGCCCCAGCTCGGCTCGCTTGTGAGTCTGCTGGAAAGCCAAGGGATCCGGATAGCCGTCGAAACCCAGGGCTCCCGCTGGCAGGACTGGCTCGACGACATTCACGAAGTCACACTGTCGCCGAAGCCGCCGAGCTCCGGAATGGAGACCGACTGGGAGATGCTGGACAGCATCGTGACCCGGCTTGCGGCCAGACCGGCCGCTTACGCGTACAGCTTGAAAGTCGTCGTCTTTGACGATGCCGATCTGGCCTATGCCGCCAAAGTCCATGCCCGGTACCCGCAGGCGCCGATGTATCTTCAGGTCGGCAACCCCGACCTGAAGCGGATGGATATCGCGGGCCATGCCGCCGACCTGCTCGCCCGTTATGAGCGGCTCATCGACGCCGTGGTCGCTTCCCCCGAGCTGAACGCGGTCCGCGTGCTGCCCCAGCTTCACGCGCTGGTGTGGGGAAATAAGCGCGGCGTTTGACCAAATCTGCAGCAGCCTTAAGCTCGCAGATTCGGGCGGATGCCAGTTGAAAACATTTTCCTATTGAACAAATTAGAAACGATCCAGGAGGAATTACGATATGTCTGGAAGACAGCCGCACGAAATGAAGGATTTGACGCTTCTCGGCAACCAGGGGACAAAGTATGTGTTCCAATATGACCCTGAGCTGCTCGAGAGCTTTGATAACAAGCATGCCTACCGCGATTATTTCGTTAAATTTAATTTTCCCGAGTTTACCAGCCTGTGCCCAATCACGGGACAGCCCGATTTCGCCACGCTTCATATCAGCTACATTCCCGACCAGAAAATGGTCGAGAGCAAGTCGCTGAAGCTGTACCTGTTCAGCTTCCGGAATCATGGAGACTTCCATGAAGACTGCATGAATATAATTATGAACGACCTGATCAAGCTGATGGATCCGCGTTATATTGAGGTATGGGGGAAATTCACGCCGCGGGGCGGCATTTCCATCGATCCGTACTGCAATTACGGACGCCCGGGCACCAAGTATGAGCAGTGGGCGGAGCAGCGCATGATCAACCACGATCTGTATCCGGAGAAAATCGACAACCGTTAAGGCGATAAGCCGACAACCGTTAAAGCGATAAGCCGATATACGCAGCAGCCGCGGGATCCCCCGCGGCTGCTTTGCGTACCTGCGGCCGTCTTCTTAACGCTTCCTTTTTGCGCCTCTTCTTTACGTTTCTTCGTTACGGCTCTTCCTTCGGCCAGGCCGATTTGTCAATTTCGCAGTGTCACTTGGGCCATTGTTACATACGCTAAGTTAACGACGGATTTGCAAAAAAAAAGTCCCAGCGGCTTCTCTCGAGCCTTACTTGATAAAGGAAAAAACAAATTCAGAATACGGACCTGCCGCAAACTTTCCGGAAAGGAGCCCGCCATGCTCGTCTTCATTCTGCCTTCCCTCCACCTGCGCCACGCACAATCAACCGCCTGTTCCGTACGTCAGGAGCTTCCTGATTCGAATGTCGTCGTGCTGGAACATGGCAGCCTCGGTTCCCGGATGAACCAGGAACTTGCCTCGTACCAGGAGCCCTACTTTCTGACGCTGCACGCTGGGGAGCGACTGCTTCCGGGCATGGATGCCTTCCTGCACACAGAGCTTTGCCATCTTCCCGAAGCGTCGGCCGGCTGCCTCTTCAGCCCCACAACCCCAGAAGAGGGCGGACGCGAACGGTTCCAGCCGCCCAGAGGCCCGCTGATCTGGCGAACGGACACTGTCATGGCACCGCCTTCACCAGGTTTCACGGAAACAGCGCTGCTGCCTTTCGAATCCTACATCCTGTTAGACAAACAATACCAGCTGAGCGCCGCTTTTACCTGGACTTCTACCCGCAATTCTCCGGTGGTTCCGGCTGTCTCCTCCCCGTTACCCTGGCAAAAAAAGCGTGAGGAATGGGAGCTGCTGTGTCCGCTGCTCGCTGCACCGATCCAGGTTGAGCCGAGGACGGACGCGTCACATAAAGTGCCGCTGGTAACCGTCCTGTTATGTACTTATAATGATGCCGATTATATTCCTTGGGCTGTCCGTTCGGTCATGGCGCAAACGCTGCCCGATTGGGAACTCTTAATCATCGATGACGGGTCGACCGATCATACGGAGCAAATCTTGGATTCGCTGTATCCGGACCACCGCCTCCGAACCTGCCGGCTGGAGCGCAATTCTGGCAAGGCCCATGCTCTGAATTCGGGATTGTCCATGGCGAAAGGAAGCTGGCTGCTCGAGCTCGATGCCGACGACTGGCTGTCCCCCGACTGCCTGGAACAGTTATACAGCAAGGCTAGCCTGCACAGGCAGGCAGGCGTTATATATGCCGATCACGTTCAGTGGGAGGAACGGAAAAACAAGCAGCTGATCTATCAGGGCGTTCGTACCGCTATTCATCCTTTCTCTACTGCCCGTGTAATCAAAGCCGGCATTCCCATTGCCCCGCGGATGTTCAATACGGCCAAGCTTAGATCGTTGTCCGGCTGGAACATGGATTCCCCGTTCGGCGGCCGTCTGTACGAAGATATCGAAATCCTTGCCAGAATGTCGGGGTCCGCCGAATTTTTGTATGTCGATAGGGCGCTGTACCACCGGCGTATCCGGCTGCACAGCATTACGCACCGCCATGCAGATTATTACTCGAAATGGCTGAGCTGGATGAACGCCGAAGACAATGGGGCGGCACCGAAAATATGAATGATTACAGAGGCAGGATGCGGACCAGCGCCACGCTGTTCGTGGATATATTTACGCGCTGCGCGGTCGGGATGTAATTGGTACTGACTGTATCCACGGCCAGGATCCCCCCAGAAGAAGATGCCAGGGTGCCCTGGATAAACTGGTTGGTCTGCTGCACTTCGACATGTCTGCCAACAAAAACGGCAAGTGCTTCCTCAAAATTCATATGCTTTCCCTCCTGAAGTCACTAAGGTTATGAAACGGCCAACAAGCTGCGGAACGGTATCAATACGTTGCTTCCATCCGGTTCAAGAACCTGGACATAGTCTTCACCAATCAGAAGCAAGGTGCCGAATATGGTTCCTACCGGCGTTTCCAGTGTGACTCGCGTATTGATCCGCGGTGTGAGCAAGGCCACGATGCCTGTAGGTCCAGTACCCGGCGCTGGTTCTGGTCCTGGGGCTGGACCTGGTGCCGGTCCGGGGCCTGGTGCTGGGCCTGGTGTCGGGCCTGGTGCCGGTCCTGGACCGATGCCCAATCGGCTGTTCAGCGTGGCGACCTGCTGTTCCAGCTTGCTCACCCGGGCCGAAAGCTCCGCCGTAGTACCTGCCACGCTCTCAAACTGCTGCTTCAGTTTTAACAGCCGGTGCTTGATATCATGGATCACTTTCAGAAGAGTACCCGTTTTTTTCTTATGGTGATACCGCTTCTTTTTGTGATGGACATGTTTTTCGTAATCCTTCGTGCGTTTATTCATGAATACCAATTTCACTTGACCTACCTCCTTTATAGTCATTGGTACAATATGTAGGTAGATAACGATGGGGACCAGGCCAAGTGGAAGTTGATCAAAATGCCCAGCGGTAAGCCTTTACCCGGGCAATTTCCCTAAAAATGATCCCCTAGTATGGTGTTATACCCAAACGTAAATCTGACCCGGTACATATTTTGTACATAGACAAATGTTTAGGGAGGAGTATAGCGCTTGAATAAACCGAGGAATCGATCCAGAAAGACACCCCGTCAATTGTCTGCTTCCATGGTCCATAGATCAAAAAGCATTCATTCCGCAAAGCCAAACCGTGCCCTCGACCTCAAATTAACCGCACTTGCTTCACCGCGCAATTCTCTGCCGATGGAGCCTTTTCCAGGGCAGCGCCTCGGGGAATATTCGCCCCCTCGCTTCCCAAACACGGCTCCTCCTGCAATGGAGCCCATGCAGGATCTTCGAACAGCAAAACCCGGCCCGGATTCGGCGGTACCCTATGACATCATCCGGTTTCCCGTTATTGACTGGGACTTCCGCTGGCAGCGCCCGCAGCAGTTGTCCCGGCAGTTCGCCGCACGAGGTCACCGCGTTTTTTATATAACGACGGACGTCGTCTGCATCTCAAAGGAGCATGCCGCCAGGGATGAAGTCTGCCGCTATGTCAAATTCAAAAAGGTAGACCGGAACGTATGGCTGGTGACCCTCTGTGCCCATAGACGTCTAAACTTGTATCAGGACCAAATGGACGATTTGGATATCCAATATTTGAAATGGTCACTGGAGCATGTCCTTGCCAAATTTGCGGTCACCTCGTATGTATCTATCGTCGACCTTCCGTTTTGGACTCCGCTTGTCACGGCGATGAACCGGAACAACATCATTTATGACTGCATGGACGATCATGCCGGGTTTTCGACCAATCATGCCGACGTTATTCATCAGGAAGACCTGCTGATCCAAAAAGCAAATGTGGTGATCACTTCCTCGCAAGTGCTTCATCAGCGCGTCCGTGAGCTGAATCCCTCATCGATTCTGGTGCGCAACGCTGCCGATGTCAGCCATTTCGCCGGCTGGGCGGGCAGCGCGCCCGCAGAACTCAGCAGTATTACCGGCCCGGTGATCGGCTATTACGGGGCGATCTCGGATTGGTTTGATATCGGTTTGATTGAAACGATGGCCCGGAACAGGCCGGAATGGACCTTTGCCTTAATCGGCCATACGTTCGGCTGCGACACCTCCGGGGTGGAACAGCTGCCGAACGTCCTGCTGCTCGGGGAAAAGCCTTATGAGGAGCTACCCGGCTATCTTCACCAGTTTGACTGCGCGATCATTCCGTTCGTCCAGAACAACTTGACCCAGGCGACAAACCCCGTCAAGCTTTATGAATATTTGGCGGCGGGCAAGCCGGTCGTTTCCACCCCTTTGCCCGAGCTGACCGAAATCGCCTCGGATATGGTGGAGATCGCGGATTCCGCCGCAGCGTTCGAGACGGCGGTGGAGCGGACGCTCAGCATCGGGGCGGCGCAGCCGGAAGCCGCGAGACTCCGGCGTAAATTTGCCATGTGCAATACGTGGGGGCATCGATACGAAATGCTGCATCGGGCCATTGTGCAGTTTATTTTTCCGAAGGTCAGCATCGTCATCGTGACCCACAACAACTGGTCGTTCACAAGGCAGTGTCTGAACAGCCTGCTTCGGAAAGACGCCTATCCGAACATGGAGATCATTGTAGTCGATAACGGCTCCACTGATCAGACCCGTGTTCAGCTTGGGGCTTTGGCACAGAAACCGGTACAGACCGTCTTTTCCCCCATCAATCTGGGGTTTGCCGAGGGGAACTCATTGGGAGCAAGCTGTGCCACCGGCGAATATCTGATTCTCCTTAATAACGATACGATCGTCCCCGACTCGACCTGGGTTCCCAAGCTGATCCGGCCGATGCAGGAACACAGCGATATCGCCATGACCGGACCGATGTCCAACCACGTAGGGAATGATCAGGCGCTCGACTTTTTTATCGGTGACCCCGTACAAGGCGCGGATCCCGGTTGGCTGAAGGAATTTTATGGTAATTACCGCGGACGCACCCGCGAAACCGGACTGCTCGGATTTTTCTGTGTGGCCATCCGGCGCAGCGCATTTGAAAAGATCGGGCCTCTGGACCGTCATTACGGCATCGGTATGTTTGAAGACGACGATTACTGTGAACGGGTCAAGCAAGCGGGCTACCGGATGGTAATCGTTGAAGACGCCTTTGTGTACCATCACGGCAGCGCAACGATCAAGAAGCTGAAAAGCCAGGAATATCAATCGCTGTGGGAACGAAACAAGCATTATTATGAAGCAAAGTGGACCAAGGCGTGGCAGCTGCCCAAGGGTCCGTTGAACCCTTTTAACCTGTCCGTAACCCCTGAAGAAGTCCGTGAACAGGCCGATGCTCTCCATTCTGGAGAAAAGTGGGTGCTGGTGCTTGGTGAATTGTCCTGGAGTGACGAACCTGCAAGATGGCAGCAGCTGGTGAAGGAGTTCGCCCAAAGGGACGACTGCACCGTGATTGTCTACACGCTGACATATCTTCATCATCCCGTCGTCGGTATCCGCAAGGCAGGCCCCCGGCTGTATTTGACCAACCGGATCGATTTGTTCAGCCAGGTCAGCTTCGATTTAGCCGTTTATTGCGGATCACAGCAGGTGTTCGAAGAGATTCAAGCCGATCGTTATGCGGTGGATGAAAAATGCTATCAGGCGGGTCAATTCGAACCGCTGGCCGCCAAATCACCGGAAGTTCAGCTGTACGATGAGCCTGAAGCGTCCCGGATCGTTCAACAGTCGCTTGCATGATAGGCCTTTACGTCGATGGCTGAATCATTCGTTTTGAGGCAAATGGGATGTCACGATAAAGCCCTCACCCGGATCCCGGATTATTCCCGGTTCGGCAGTGAGGGCTTTAGTTCTTTTCATGCTTCAAAGGTTTGGAGTGCTCTAACCATTGCCATTCAGCTGTTCCAAATAGCGCTGAATGACGGCCGGATGCTCTCCTTGAAAAGGGACCGTGGCAATTTGGTATTCTTTATGGCTGTAATTCCAATCCGGTTCCCCTACATTGTTCAGCAGATTGACATCTCCTCTGCGGTTATCGTTATATTTGATCCGCTTGCCAATCGCATAGTGGTAATGATATACGTTAACGTCGGCCCGCCCGCGTGGAAGGCTCCAAATGCTGGCTCCGCCGGCCGCTTCCAAAGTGCAGTGATGCTTCTCGTCCCGGTAACGGATGCCTTTGCCGGCCCGCCACATCCGGGTGATGTCATTGGACCAGCGCTCATCCCCTGGACTGTTGACCCGAATCGTGTTCGGATCCCTCCAAAAGTTCACAAACGGAAATTGATAGACATCAACGGCGGTGTTCGCCATCAGCTCAGGCAGCACGTCCCGGAACCCGTCGTCCATGATTTCATCGATATCGAGGTTCATAATCCAATCCCCGGTGGCCTGACCGATCAAAAAGTTCCGCACTTCCGATTCGTTCCAGTCCTCGGTATAGGGAAGACCTGTCTGCGGCATCGTAAACAGCCGGATCGGATACTTCGTTTCGAGCCGGGCAATATGCTCCAGGCTTCCGTCCGTGCTTCCCCCATCCACGATAATGATTTCATCGGCAAAGGCTGCCACGCTCTCCAAATACAAAGGGACAAAGGTCTCTTCGTTCAGGATCGGGACAATGACCGATAATGTCATAGATTCTGCTCCTTCCTTTCCTGTTCATCCCATGCTGGCCGTATTGCGGCGGGACGTCTTGCAATCAGGGCTTACCCGCCTGCTTTTCCCGAATCAGATCGTTCATCGACTCCTTGTCTCCCCGGGCAGCTCTGTATCGTTCAAAAAGCCTGTAATTATGCTCATAATGGGGGTTGCCCTGCGGACCAACGAAAGGATGCCAGAAATGGTACATCAGTCCGTCGAGACGGATATGCTCGCCCACCAGAGTATCCATCGTATAAGCAAAAGCCTCGTCCTCCCCGCCCCAGCCGATGAAACGCTCATCGTAACCGCCAATCCGTTCAAATGCGCCCCGGCCGACAATATTTAAACCCCCGACGAAAAAGGCGGCATGTTCTTCCCTGGTATCCGGTTCGGTATCCAGGGGCCAGATGGCTTCGCCCTCTATGACCAACCGGGAGACGCGCTGCGTCAGCCGGTTGATCCGGCTGAACGGAATGACCCACCGCCCCTGCTCGATCCAGCGGACCGAATCGGCCACCAGCTGCGGGTTGTAGACGATATCACCGTCGGCAATAATGAAGATGCTGCCGCTTGCCCGGGACGCCGCCCGGTTAATCGCCCTGGATCTGCTGAAAGGTTCGTCCGCGCCGATCTCCCCGATGCAAATGTCCGCCGAGGGCAGAATATGCTTGTAAAACCGAAGGACAAAGGACAGCGCCTCATCCCTCGGCCCGCCGTCGGGCTGGTATGGGATCAGAATGGACAATTCGTCATGCATCCACATCTCACCTCCGCTTCCGATAGATTAGCAGGCTGCCGGTCTATGCTTTTCGAAAAACACCGAGCTCCCGGTATTTCCCCGTGCCGAACGTATCCGCCAGCTTTTCATAATGCTTAAAACCGGTATTATCCATCAGCATCTTCTTCTCCGATTCCATGGCATCCCCGGATTCCCAGAAGAGCAGACCGCAGACGCTCCGGTCCAGCTGGGCAAGAAACCGCCTGCAGGCTTCCGGATCTTTCATGATGTGATAAAAAACGGTCAGGAGCAGTCCGATGTCGTATTGCTGCACGGCTTCGGATTCTTCAAAACGCTCCGTCATGACGGAAAATGCCGTCCGTTCCATCGCGTTCAGCTTGTGAAGGAGGGCATAGTGGACCGGATCAGGTTCAACCCCGGTTACGTCCGCTCCTTCCCTGACGAAATGCCTGGCATAGTAACCAATGTTGCAGCCGATGTCCAGGACGCTCTTCCCTTTCAGCTTCCCTGGCCCCAAAAACCGGGCAATGTGATCAAGCCTTGTTGGATACGTCTCGTCCCGCTCGCTGTGCATACCATAAAACCGCGGATGTAAGATCGGCGTGTAAATCAGTGTTCGCTGCTGGTCCTTCATCGTTTGCTCGACATCAGCCGCTGCCGCAGAATGAAGCCAGATCGGGTAATCCTGCAGCGGGACCCGGACGGGAATTCTCCGGAAGCCGAGGCAGTGCAGAAAACTAGCGCGGTGATGCCCATCCAGAATATTAAAGTAACCGCCCGGATTCCATCTCGCTTTGACCGGATGATCGAAAAAAAAGTCCGGTCCGTTGTGGAGCTCGGACCGCATATTGTCGTATTCCAGCCGTCGTTGGTTCAGCAGTTCTGTTCCGGACATCAACGGCTTTATTCCCCGTGTCGCGTGAATCTGTTCATACCAAACCTGGTAAGCATCCGGTGCAGCGCCCGGCTCCCCGACAAAGTAGCGGTACAGCTCCCGGTGCGGAACGAACCGCATAATTGAAATGTCGGCATACTGAAGATGGTGTTCGTACCATCGGTCCGTAAACGATTCGATCAGATGGTCGGTACGGGCCGACCGGACATCCAATTCGGTGAACAGCAGCTCAACAGGGATTTCAGTAACTACGTAATCTCTGCTGGCACCAAGCCCCGACATATGGCGCTTCCCCCATTCGGTGTTGATATTGACCAAAGCCCCTAACTTTTATCCGTGCGGCTGTGCGCCCTGGAACAAATAGGTGGCAAAGTCACGCTGGATATAATCCTTGAACATGTGCTTAGAGGCGGTTGGATAACGGTCCAGCTCCTCTTCCGTCCAAACGCTGCGATGGGTTTCGTATTCGTTGCCGTATTCGGCGCCCTGCGGCCAAACGGGACCCATCGGAACGTTCAAGAGCAGGCAGCGGCATTGCTTCAGACAGGCTTCTAGCAGCGCGGTCCCGCGCTCCTTCTCGAAATGCTCAAGGACATCGCCCATAATGATCAAATCATAGGCTCCGAGCTGCTGTTTCATCATCAGTTCATAGGCATCCGCAATATATATATGGTTGTAAAAGTATGGATGATAGTCGTCCACAATTTTCGGAAAAACCTCGACCCCCTCGATCCTTGTCTGCCACTGCTCTCGAAAGACGCGCCCCTGCCAGACGTCGAGAAATTCCCTGCAGAGCATGCCCCACCGGCCGAACCCGACCCCGATGTCAAGAATGCTGGACGGAGCCGCCTGCCGGATGAGTTCCACGCAATAAGACAGGTTCTGCCAGTTTGATGTGCCCATGTGAGTCGTCACCTCCTAGATTCCGAACAAGACGTCCAGCCAGCGTTTCACGCCCGCTTCGATGGTCCAGTGCGCTTCGATTTCCGTTCTGCACAGACGCCCGATTTCCCTCAAACGCGATCTTTCCTGCAGGCAGCCGTCAATGGCCTGGATAAATGCCCCGGGATCGTCACGGTCCAAAATTAAATGATGCCCGCTGGGATGGGCCGCTTCCTTTACGTATCCGACGTTGGTGGACAGCACCGGTTTGCCGCTGGCAAAAGCCTCAAGCGCTGTCGCTCCGCCCCCTTCATTCGCCGATGTGATCAGAAGCAGGTCAATATCCCGATAGAAGCGTGGCATTTCTTCGTGCGCATACGCTCCGGCCGTTTCAACGAAGCGCACCTCCGGCCGGTCGGCAAAATGACTTTTAATCGGCTCGTACAGAGCCGCATAACGTTTGGATGCCTTTCCCGGATCTCCCGCCCACCCGATGACGAGCGGCCGGCCTTCCTGCTTCAGGGGCTCCCCGTCCGCAGGAACGGGATGGAACAGCGCATGGTCGACAAAGTGTCCGATATGACGGACGGAAGCTGCCGGTGCCATCGCTGCGAGGCATTCGGTCAGCTTCAGATTCATCGCCCCAATCGAACCGATGCGGGGAATCACCAGACGCAAAAAATCGGGATCCGGTTCCGGCTTATCAGCCCACTCACGGAACGTGTCGTAATTTTTACTGAAGTAATAATAGGAGACCGCAGCGGATGAATCGATCCGGATATGCTTAAAGATGGCGAATGCCGCCAGGCCCAGGCACATAGCGGAGATTCGGGAATATTCCCGGTTCAGCGCCTCGCTGCCCCTGCTCCCGATACTCTCCTCACATTGTTTTGCGGACATGATATCCAGGCAGGGATGATGCTGTTGAATGATCTTGGCCGTCTTACCCAGGATCCACCAGTCGACATCGTAAATAAGCAGATGCTTTTCGACCGTCCTCGCCTCCTGTCAGGCTACTGGCTGGAATCCAGCCCGCCAGCCGCCGCAATTGAATTACGTCCTATACGATCATATTCCAGCGCAGAGCCGCGAGTTACGGGAGGGGGCAAAATATTGGACCGACTCAGCAAAAAAAGGCAGAAACCGCATGGGTCTCTGCCTTTTGCTCTTTATTGAAGCAGCTGTTTCATTCTTTGTATGGTCTCATCATTGTAAGGCAGGTTCACTGTGGCACGAAGATCATAAGAATCCTCCACCTGGAACGTAATATGGCTGAATTCAAGCAGCCCCACGCGTGGATGGTAGATTTTTTTCCGGCCTTCCTTGACGTTCAGCACATCATGCTGGGGCCACCATGCCCTGAATTCCTCGCTTTCCTTGTTTAAATCTTCAATCATCCCGCTCCACCATGGATCCTCGACATTGAGTCCGTATCCCGCACGAAACTGGGCGAGCCGAAGCCGGGCGTTTTTCTCCCAGCCCTCGCCCAGAAGCTCCTTCGTATAGGGAGAAACGAACATTCTCCAAACCGAGTTCCGCTCCCTGACCGTCATCTGCTCATAATCGCCGAACACGAGCCGTGCCGCCCTGTTCCAGCCGACGATATCCCAGCGGGAATTGGCCACAAACGCCGGATGTTCCCCCTGTTCGTCGAGGAACGTCTGCAGGAGCGGACTGATCGCCATTTCCGGCTGCTGATAATGAAACGGCAAAAGTCTCGAAGCCAGCAGAAACAGATGCTTCGTTTCATTCTCATCCAGCTGCAGCGCCCTGGCGATGCTCTCGAGCACCTGAGTGGACACAGAGATGTCCCTTCCCTGTTCAAGCCAGGTGTACCAATCGACACTCACGCCAGCAAGCAGGGCCACCTCCACCCGCCGAAGGCCGGGCGTTCTTCGTCTCCCTCCGCCGGGGAGACCCGCCTGTTCCGGAGTCAGACGGGCTCGCCGGGTCTGCAAAAAATCGGCAAGCTGGCTCGTACGCTGATGCGTTGTCTCCATGTAAAGCCCCTCCATTTTCTATCCGAAGTGGGCAAGATGACCGATACCTAGGAGTACCACTCCTAGGATAAACCGCTCTCTTCATCCCCGTTTCTTCTGAATATACACTATACAACACATCGATGGGTTTGAAAAAGATCATTGGAGGGGTTTATGGAATGAATGGAACATCCATCACGGCCGGGACCAAGCCGGCCAACCAAAGAAATCGGTCTTCCTGGCTGCTTGCAGGGCTGTCCCTCGGCTACTTCATCGTGCTGCTGGACACGACGGTCGTCACCGTCGCGCTCCCTGCCATCCGGGATACGCTGGGCGGCGGGCTCAGCGGAATGAGCTGGGTAACGGGCGCGTATACGATGGTATTTGCCAGCATGCTGCTGGGCATGGGTGCGCTGGCCGATCGATTGGGGGCAGCCCGAGTATTCTTGGGCGGGATTGTCCTGTTTATGCTGGCTTCGGTCCTCTGCGCCGTTTCGCCTGCTATCGGCTGGCTGATCGGCTTCCGGGCGCTGCTCGGCGTCGGCGGAGCGGCATTACTGCCGTCTTCCCTGACGATCATTGCGGAGACCTTTACGGACCCCGCCCGCCGGGCCAAAGCGCTCGGCATTTGGGCAGCCGTTTCGGGCCTGGCGCTTGCCGCCGGTCCGATCATCGGCGGCATTCTGGTCGACACCCTGGGGTGGCAGAGCATTTTTCTGCTGAATATCCCCGTGGGCATCCTCAGCTGGCTGTGGACGCGGGCGAACGTGGACTTTTCGGCCCGGAGACCAGCACCGTCCGGCATGGATCCGGCTGGTCAGCTTGCCGGCCTGCTGGGTGTGGCGGCACTGACGAGCGCTTTTATGGAAAGCGAAGACCTCGGGTGGGGATCACCCGTCATTCTTCTTCTGTTTGCCGCCGCCCTGCTGATCGGCCTGTTCGTCTGGATCGAAAAGCGAAGCCATTCGCCGATGCTGCCCCTGTCCTTGTTCAAAAGCCGGGTGCTCGTGACCGGATTAGCGGCCGGATTGCTTATTAATTTCGGCCTTTCCGGCGTACTGTTTGTCATGACGCTGTATTTCCAGCAGCTCCATCGTTATTCAGCTTTGGGGACGGGCCTTGCATTTCTTGCGCTGACGCTCCCCATGGCGGTGAATCCCATGCTGATGAGCAGGCTGATCAGCAGGTATGGAGCAGCACGCACCATCGGTACAGGATTTCTCCTGGCATGCACCGGAATGCTGATCCAGGCTCTCCTTCCTGCAGATACAGGGTATATTCCCACCGGGATTTCGCTGCTGCTGATCGGCTGCGGCATCTCATTCATCCTGCCGCCGCTCGTCTCCGTGGTGATGAGTGCAGCGCCGCACGGCAAGACGGGAACGGCTTCCGGCGCGCTAAATACCTTCCGTCAGCTCGGTGCTACGCTGGGAGTGGCGCTGCCCGGCGTCCTCATGTCCGCAGCCCCCGATTTGTCCCATGGCGTCATGAGTTCCTTGCTGCTGACAGGCATTTTGTGCCTGGCTGGAAGCGTGCTCGTTTTCCGCTATATCGGGGGCACATCAACCAGTTCGTCTCGAAACCGCTAATCGTCAAAAAGCGTGCCAGGAATTTTATTCCGCTGGCATGCTTTTTTTGCTGGTGCAGCAATCGACGTCCTATATTTGTGGAAGGGTCGACCTGGAGACCTACAGTAGCGAACTCGTCCGTATCATTCATCGGGCCGCCCGGGCGTAGCAGGCAGCTTATTCCTCCCATACGTCTTCCAGGGGGAGCCCTTTCTCCGCTCTGGCCGCATCGACGACCGATTGAATAAATGCAGTTTTGGCCCGGGTGTAAGCATTCATCGATTCAGCGCTTCGGGCCGCCTGCATTTTAATGACTCCGTACTCCTCTACGAGCTCCGGATGGCGGCGCAAGTAATCGCGGAGCAGTATTTCATTGCAGGTATGGAACTGTTCGTCATAAGGCATCAGATGAACATTGTGCGTCCAGATTCCTTCTGTCGATTTGGCAAATAAATGCCTTCCGCGCATCCCGGTCTCAACGTAAGAATAGCTGGCCGGATCCAGCAGGTCTTTGTAATAAGCAGCCGGACGGAACGGATTCACGCCCACGAACATATCGACCACTGGCTTGGCCTGCTGGCCGGGAATGGCCGTGCTGCCGACATGCTCGAACACGACCGCATCCAAGCCCGCTATTCCGGACAGCCGTACTTGCTCCATAGCGAACCCTTCCGCCCATTCCGGCAAATAATCCACAATTTCGATTACGCAGTCCATCACACACACCTCTTTCGTATGTTTTGACATCCAACGGCCGGAACTAAGCCGCGGCCGCTTCCGAGCCTTTCCATCATACACACCCCAGCCGGCAGTTCCAACCCTGTTTTTCCCAGGCTATATAGAATGAACTAAAGAAATGAATGATACTGCCCCAATTGGCCGTCACTTTAGGAAGTTCAATGCAAAACTTTAGTTCAATCTATGTAACAGCACAAAAAAAAGCCGCGCATGCGCGCGGCTCGGGCTTATTTGCCCGTTGTTAGGTTCACCGTATTGGAGGCTCCGTCCCACACGACTGAGTAACCGGATATTTCCGACATGTTGCGAAGCGGAAGCATCAGCGAATTCCCCTGGAACCGGGAGGCGGTGATGTTTACCGTTTTGCCGTTCACGACAGCCTTGCCGGAGAGCGCCTTATGGGTAATCTTGCGATTTCCCGTGTAGACCGTCACCGTTTGGGTACTGGCGTTCCATTCAACCGTCCCGTCCAGCAGCTCGAAGCAGGCACGGAGCGGAATGTAGATGCGGGAATCGACCATGATCAAATCCTGATTCAGCTGAGCTTCCCTTCCATTCACTACCAGCTTACCGTCAAACGACTGCACGCCCACTGCGTAGCCGTGATTTTGGGCGATCGTTTCAAAACTTTGGCTGGAGGTTGTTATAATAGCCATCGTATGCAGGGGCACCTGCTCGAACAGCCAGTGGATCTCGTCATTGTACATGCGGATGCATCCCGCGCTGACGTACTTTCCGATCGAGTTTTTGTTGCTGTTGCCGTGGATGGCGTACGTCGTCCCCATCGTCCCATTGACATTGAGGCCGATCCAACGGTCACCGAGCGGATTGCGGGGATCGCCTCCCGGGATCTTTTCCTTGTAATAGGGACGGTTTTTAATCTTGTTGACGATTTCAAACGTTCCTTCCGGCGTCAGCTCTGGCGACTTGCCCGTCGCCACCCTGAACTCCTTAACCAACTTTCCGCTGCTAAAATATGCCAGTTTATTCGTCTTTTTATTGACGATAATGAGGTCTTGCGAGGCAATACTTGCCTCGGCCCCGGCCGGAAACATCCAGCAAAAGGACAAAATTAGAATGAGTGCTGCCGCGGCATAACGGCGATATAGGCTGCAGACTGACAGTGGCGGACTCCCTCCCTTCAACTGATAAACCCATATTCAATATATGGCGCGGGGGCGATGTCCTACGACCGTCTTATTTCAAGCAAGCGGTTCCAAAATGAGATGTAAGCGTTTATAATGTTCGTAGAACGGACACATTTTAAGGATTTAAAGGAGTGATGATGCTGCTGCAGTACCATAAAGCCGCGATGGGAGGCCGAAAACGATGGCAAAATACCGAATCTTATTAACGTGTTTATTGCTTGTTGCTTTCATGGTTAGCGGATGTTCAAGCGGGTCTTCATCAAACAGCAAAGTGAAAACGCTTACTCTTTGGTACTGGAACCGGAGTCTGGACGATAAGCTGATCAACGAGGTCCAGAAGCAGTTTCCGGGAATTCGCATCAACGCGCAAAAAATCGGCGGCGACTTCAAATCCAAGCTGAAAACGACGCTGGCTGCCGGCAGCGGCGGCCCGGATATCGTCGCCTTTAACGACTGGGTCACCGAGCTGTTCCCCAGCGCCGACCGTTTCTACAATTTATACGATCTCGGAGCGAAGGACATTGAGGGGGATTACCTGGATTGGAAATGGCAGCTAGGGGTCACGCCGAAGGGCGAAATGATCGCCATGCCGATCGACACGGGCCCAACTGCATTATTTTACCGCGCAGACCTGTTCGAACAAGCAGGCCTGCCTACCGACCCGGAAGAGGTCCATCAGATGATGGGCACCTGGGAGGATTATTTCGCCGCAGGAGAGAAGCTGCAGAAGGCGCTCGGCGGCAAGGTCAAGCTGCTCGACAACATCGGCCAGGTTTACACCCAAGTCAACGCGCAGTCGGACAAAATTTATTTTGATAAAAATGAAAATTTCATCGGCGAGGATCCTTCCTCTTCCATGAAGAAGGCGTGGGATTTGGCGGTGAAAGCCTCACAAATGGGCCTGCTCGCTAATGCCAGCACGTTCTCTTCCGAGTGGAACGCCGCCATGAATAACGGCAAGATCGCTTCCTTCGTGGGTGCCGTATGGGCGAAGCAAATCCTGATGGATGCGGCTCCGGACACGGCGGGCAAGTGGCGCGTTGCGAGAGCTCCGGGCGGAGACGGCAACAACGGCGGCTCCTTCCTCGCCATCATGAAAACGAGCAAATACCCGAAAGAATCCTTCGAGGTGATGAAATGGCTCCTGAACCCCGAAAACCAGGTGACCAGCTTCAAGGAGCTTAACCTGTTCCCTTCCGCTTCCAAGGCGCTCGATTCGGACGTCATGAAGCAGAAAGAGGACTTTTTCGGCGGCCAGGCGACAGGTGAAATTTTTTCCGAGTCCGCGCGCAACGTGAAGCCTGCCTACTTCGGGACGAAATACGCCAACCTGAACGGCATCGTCAGCCGCGAGCTGTCATCGGTCGCCCTTGAGGGCAAAAACCCGGATAAGGCATGGACGGCTGCGCTGTCCAGAGTGAAAAAGGAGCTGCTGCGTTAAACGGTCATACCATCCCGACAATGGAGGTAGAGTCTTATGGGTCAACCATTACAGAAGCGAACTCAATTCGATCCCGGCAGCTCCATGCAGGTTCCGGAGCGGAAGCGGGGACTGGGGTCTGAAATATGGAAGCACCGGAAAGAATACCTGGCCATCTCCCCTTTCTATATTTTGTTTGCCGTCTTCGGCTTGTTCCCGATCCTGTTCTCGATGTATCTTTCTTTCCAAAAGTGGGACGGCATCGGCGTCATGACCTTTAACGGTCTGAACAATTATCAGTTCATGGTTACCGATCCGGAATTTTGGAAGGCAGTCGGCAACACGCTCCTGATCTGGATCTATTCGACCATTCCGATGCTGTTCTTCGCGCTCATCATTGCGTTTCTGCTGAATGCGTCGTTCGTGAGGTTCCGTACCTTCTTCCGGATCGGTTACTTTCTGCCGAACGTCACTTCACTCGTTGCGGTAGCCATCGTATTCAGTACCGTCTTCTCCAACAACTACGGGCTGCTGAATTATATTCTGTCCCTGTTCGGCATCTCCCCCGTGGAATGGCTGAACAAAACCTGGGGCATCCAGCTGGCCGTGTCCATCATGGTCATCTGGCGCTGGGTTGGATACAATGCGATCATTTATTTGGCGGGACTCCAGAGCATTCCGACCGTCCTTTATGAGGCGGCCAAAATCGACGGAGCTACCGGGATTCAGTCCTTCTTCCGCATTACGATCCCGAATTTGCGGCCGATTATTCTGTTTACCGTCATTACTTCTACCATCGGAGGCATGCAGATCTTCACCGAATCGCAGGTGCTTGTCGGCAACGACGGCGGCGTGAGCGGCGGGGGTCTGACGATCGTTCTCTACCTGTACCGCGAGGCTTTCGTGAACAATTACTTCGGCTACGGCTCCGCCGTCGGCTGGGGCATGTTCATATTGATTGCCCTCTTCTCGATCTTCAACTGGCGGGTAGTTCAGGGCGGCGGTGCCAAAGATGAATAAACGGGGTGATACGCATGGTTAAAAGGAAGTCTTCTCTCCTGCTGTACATCGGACTGATCGTTGGACTCATCATTTCCATCTTTCCTTTTTACTGGCTGGCCGTCATGGCCACGCGTACGACAGCGGAAATTTACAGCTTCCCGCCCAAGTTCTGGTTCGGTACGCAGTTTATCAGCAATATTACGCGGGTGTTCGAGAACATCGATTTCTTCGGTGCGTTTCTCAATACGCTGTTTGTGGCCTGCTGCAGTACTTTGCTGGTCCTCTTCTTCGATTCCCTGGCAGGCTTTACGTTCGCCAAATTTAAGTTTCCCGGCAAAAAGTGGCTGTTTGTCCTGCTGCTCGCCACGATGATGGCGCCGTCCCAGCTCTCCCTCGTTCCTTCCTTCGTCATCATGGCGAAGTTCGGGTGGGTAGGCTCGTTCAAGGCGCTGATCATTCCGGGCATGGCCAACGCCTTCGGCATTTTCTGGATCCGCCAGTACGCGGAGGAATCCGTTCCATCCGAACTGCTGGATGCCGGCCGGATCGACGGCTGCGGCTTCTTCCGGCTCTATTGGAACGTCGCGATCCCGATCCTTCGCCCGGCGCTGTCCTTCCTGGGTGCGTTCACCTTCATCGGTGCCTGGAACGACTACCTCTGGCCGCTGATCATCCTGAACGACGAACGCAAATTTACGCTGCAGGTGGCTCTCTCTTCCCTGAACGGGATCTACGTGACCGACTATTCCATGGTCATCGCAGGCACGCTGCTGGCTGTCATACCGCTGATCATCTTGTTCCTGTTCGTCAGCAAGCAGTTTATTTCCGACATCGCAGCCGGGGCGATCAAAAGCTGACAGGCTTGCATGTACTTATCGAAAAGGAAGTCTTATGCCGGCCCCGATAAACTGTGGGTTCTGTCAAAAGATGCCTTGGCAAATGGAAAAAGGAAAACCCGCCCATCCGGGCGGGTTTTCACGCTTTTTATAAGCAGGCATATGATGGGGCCATTATCGCTTGAACACGACGTCGACTGCGATCGGCCGGTGATCCGAAGCCTCCGTATCAATCACTCGCGGATTCGAGTGCAGAATTTCAGGCGACGTTACGATGTAATCGATCGTTTCGGACGGATGGTCAGCCGGGAACGTGTAGGCATCTTCGACACCTTGAAAGCTGTTGACGAATAAACCGCTGTCTAACAGAGCCTGAACCTCCGGACTGTCAGGTTCCGCATTAAAATCGCCCATGAGAAGCTTAGGTCCCTTAGCCGTGGAAGCCAGGTTAACGATTTCCTGCACCTGCGCCTTCCGGCTTGAGGCATCGAGTCCCAGATGCGTATTATACACATCCACATGAACACCCCGTAAATTGACCACCGCATGCAGAACGCCCCGCTGCTCATCGCCGAAGCTGCTGAGCAGCACATTGTCAGAGCGGAGGATCGGATACTTGCTCAGGATGGCGGTCCCATATTGGCGGTTGTCCGCCTGGCCATCCGCCGGTTCCCAATCCAGATTGGCACCATACGCGTAGTGATAGCCGAGCAAGCCTGCTAATTCCTTGGCTTGGTCCTGAAAGTCGCTCCGCTCCCCGAAAAACCGGTCCACTTCCTGAAGGCCAACGATTTCCGCGCCGGAATCCCGGATCACATCCGCAATTCGTTTCAGGCTAAGCTGTTCATCCAAACCGACGCCATGATGTATGTTGTACGACATCACGGTTGTGCGAATTTCCTTGCCATTCCCGTGACCGGCCGCCATGGCGCTCGTTGAAAACAAGGATACGATCAGCAGGCTGACGATCGATGTGATGAAGTGTTTTTTCATGATTAACTCTCCCTTCAAAGGTTAGATAACGACTTCTATTCATGAAGAAGCGATTCCGCATCGCGAAGCAGGTACTCCGCAGCGTCGGCGGATACATGTTTTCCCTTTAGAGCGTTGACTTCATGGATAAAGCTGCTTACATTTTGATTCTGCAGCTTTTTCAGCAAGCTATTCGCAATCCCTTTGTTGTCAATCCAGCCGGCTTCTGCGAAACGCTGAACCAACTCCTCAAGAGCCGCGCTGCTTGCTTTCACATCAAAGTCAACGGACTTTGCGCTGGTATTCCCCGCCAAATCGCTGGCTTTAACGGTGAACGTATGCGCTCCCAGAGCCAGCTCGTACATTGGCGTGTCTTTTACATCTGTCAGAACTTTTCCATCCAGCAGGACTTCCGTTTTCGCGTTATCGACACCTGTCCAGGCATCCGATATTTCAAATCGCGGTTGGAACGTACCAGACGTGAATTCAGATGTAGTCACAGGGCCCAGCCTGATCTCGGGGGCTGTCCAATCGACGGTTATTTGGCTCGCAGCCTGAAAATTCCCATCTTCCGTCGTTGCCGTAATAACAGCCTTCCCCTCCCTTACTGCCTTCACCCGCCCTTCAGCGTCTACCTCAACCACCTGATCATCATCGGTACTCCATTTGACTTTTTTATTGGTCGCGTTGCTGGGACTAACGGCAGCCTGCAGTGCTGCACTGCGATCGGAAGACGCATTAAAAACGATCTCCGGTCGGTCGATCGAAATACCGGTGACGGGTACCTGTTCAGGGGCATGCTCAACGATAAGTTCATTCAGTGCGATATTGCCCCATACCCGGTTCGCATCATTCACTTTCAGCCGTAGTTTATAAGCATGAACGGTCGGAAAGGTGACGGTTTGGCTTTCTTTGGTGCTGTCGTTAAGCTTCCATTCGACCGATGCACCAGGTAATGCGGTTAGCCAGCCGCTGCCGTCGTAATACTCCACGTCAAACTTGGTAATCCCTTGACCTATGCCGAAAAAGGTAACCAACGTGACCTTGTTGACAGGTACCGGATCATGTCCGTAATCAAGCGTGATATAGCCCGGAAAAGATACGTTAACGTCGCTTCCCCATGCCGAGTTCAAATTATTGTCGATAATGTTTGTGATCGTGCCCGCTCCAGTAGGAAAGGACGTAGTGACCATGTCTTTGGATAAATCCGGATTGTTATATAGTTCTAGTTCGTTCAGCGTGATCCTGCCGGACAGCGCATTTCCTCCATGCACCTTCAATCGGAATTTGGAAAAACGGGTGAGCGGAAACTCTATGGATTTGATCTCATTGGCGCCGTTATTCAAATCCCATGACAGATGAATATTCGTCCGGATAGGCACCCATCCTGAACCGTTGTCGTATTCCAGATCGAAGTCCGTCATCCCCGATTCCTGCCCGAATCTCGTATTGATCTTCAATTGATTGGCAGAAATGGTTTGACCGCCAAAGTCAAGCATGATATATCCCGGAAAAGAAGGCGGTGCCTCGGTAGACCATGCGGTATCATAAAACTTATCGTTGATATTTTCAATCGGCTGTGAAGACGACGAACGAAATGTCGTGCTTGCGGCAGCCTGTGGAGCCAAGTCATCGACAGGCGTGCTGACCGGCCGGATCTGAACGACGTCGATGGGATCAGGCATAGAACCGGCTGGAGGTACGCTGCCTTCGTATTCGTGTGCGCCGATATCCGGAGCCTCATTGTATAACGGATTGCCGAAGTAGTCCCTGCCTCCGTTTTCATTAATGCGAATGCCTGCACCGATCAAAGGAGAATCGGCCAGCAGCTTATAACCGTCGACGGTATTCATCCCTTCCGCTCCGCTGCCGGGGTTCGCAAATTTCGGATCGCCGGTTACCCCATGGGCATCGGCCTGAACGGGCGTGTTCCCGCCGTAATACGCGTTATAATCGAACGTTTGCCCCCTCAAATCCCAGCCTTTATCCCCTAAGCTGTAATAGACATTGTTATAATTTTTGATGTTGCGCGGAGCGCCGGAAGCCTTGGTGAAATAATCGCTCATGACCGGGTTGCCGGATGATTTGCCGACGTAAACCGTATTATTGTAGTTATACACGTTATCGATCGATCCGCTGTACCGGAAAATGCTTTTTCGGTCATTCTGGCTGATGTTATACCTTACGACCGTATTGATCGTGTCATACGTATCGTTTACAAACAGCATAAATCCGCCTGCGTTATCATGGCTGTAGTTATACTGGACGAGCGAACCGATGTTTCCTGCGTCCACGTCGAAGCCGTGACCGTCTTCAGCGCCGTTGACGCTGGCAAAGGATTCGTTGAATTGGACAAGATTGTTGTCCGAATAAGCCCACCAAATGGAAGCATTGGTTGCCAGATATGTAGCCTGCCCTACCGTATTGCGCTCGACAACCGCTCCATCGGTTACGTTCCAGGCAATTCCTCCCGTTGCGGCTCTGAGGACGGTGTTGTTGGATATGTTCACACGAGTCGAAGGCGTCCAAGGCCCGTAAGGCTTCGGCACCCACGGCCATAAATCGCCCATTCCGTTACGCAGGATGCAGTTGGAACCGATGTAAATGCCATAGGCATCCACATCCGCCAGCATATTACCGTCAATCAGGACGTCGTCAAAAGCGCTGGGCGTCGTTGACCCGACCGAGTCGAAAATAATTCCGCCGGATCGTGTCGTATAAGAACCGTCTACATCATGAATGTTTAAATTTTTGATATGAATATGATGGAGCAGTCCCGCTTCTTCATTTAAGATGTAAACGCCTCGCCGTTGTCCGCGCGGGTTTTGCCAGTCCCTGTCAAAAGGCAAAGGGGAACTGTTCGTCACTTCCAGGTTGCTGATCTCCCAGTACTGCTGATTTTTCAAAAAGACCGCTTCCAGCTCTGACGTTACGCCGGCGATTAACGGCTTGCTGCCTTCCCCATACCTATCAATGATGATGGGATTTCCCTGTTCGCCCGAGCCTTTGGGCCACAGCCTGCCATTCCAGCTTTCCCCGGCTTTAAACAAAATCTTGTCCCCCGGTGAAAAGGTGGTGGCATTGACTTTATCCAATGTCTTCCAGGCGGAATCTTGGCTTGTTCCGTTGTTCCGGTCATCTCCTCCCGTACGGTCTACGTAATAAGTCGTGCCGGATGCCATCGCGGCCTGCGGCAAAGCGGTGAAGAAAGAACATACCATGGAGACAATCAAAGTCATGCAGAACACTTTACCTCCCCATTTCCTCAAAAAGCATCATCCTTTCGTTTTATCATGTATGTAATGCCCATTAGGCGTTACATCGTTACATTTGAAACGAATCGTATGGTCCCTGGTTCACAACGACCTTTGCTTTGGAGATGCGTTCGCGGACATAGCCCTCGTATTTATAGTCGATGTAGTCTTTGACTACTTGGTCTTTCACAGCGTCAAATGCCTGATCTTTCGTTTCCGCGCTTTTTCGAGACTCGTAAAACAGCTTCAGCTGCTGCTCATCGGGCTTCCAATCCTGCTCCATCAGATGGTTTTTGACGGATACGATTGCGTTTGTCATGACGTATTCAAAATAAGCATCCTCACTGTAGGAGGCGGGTCCGAAAACAACCTGATGATCGCGGATCGCCTTTTGCCTTCTCTTGTTTTCACGCTCGAGGGATTGTACAAAACTGTCCTCATCGATATCCCGCAGCACTCCCTGCTCCTGCGCAATGATTTGCTGAATCTTGATGTTCACACTCCTTTCCAGCGCTCTTTTTTTGATCATCTCCAGCGGAATTTGCCCTCCGTAAGACGTAGTCCAAAACACAGGCGACGGCTCAGCGCCATATTTTTCGTAAAAAAAGCTGATGACTCCAGCTTTATTTGCAGTGATGGCTCTGCGGAATTCGTTGATATGAACGGGTACACCGTTAACCGTCGCGATCACCTCAGCGTGATGCTTCGTCTTGGAAAACCCGGACCCTGCAGTGAATATAACGATCACAGAACCTAAGACGAACACCCCGGCTGTAAACAGCCATTTGGGACTGCCAAAATGATGAATGACTTTAACCATATGCATCCCTCGCCAGCCTATTTTTTTATCATGCTGTAATCAACATCGCCTTTAATCTTTGACGTGTTATATCATTATAAAGCCCGAAAGAAAGCGCATCCATTTATCGATCTTTACAAACCTTTCACTTTCTTTACCTCATGGATCCGGTGGGTGGATGTATCTCGAGATCTCTTAAGCTTTGGATTCAACACATAAGGCCGGCTCAACGAAAAAAAACTCTAAGCCTGATCAATGATCAAGCTTAGAGTTACAAGGAGCCCGGTTTAAGTTTCGCAAAACGGCTATCCTAAATCCGGCCGCTCACCAAAATCAATTTCCGGCAGCTCCGTACCGTACAATTCGAAAACAACGATCTCGTTGGCACCCTCCCGCAGAAGCGGCCCCGGCACATACAGCGTTTTTTGCGGCCCGATGTTCCAATACCGGCCCAAGTTGAAGCCGTTGATAAATACGACGCCTTTGGTCCAGCCGTTCAAGCTCAGAAAGGTGTCTGCCCGTTCGTGAACCTGCAGCTCTCCACGGTAAAAGGCAGGGCCTTGCTGCGGCTGCAGCGCGTGAAAATCGAGACCGGACAAGTCGTTTAACGGCAACGGGTACGTCGTCCAGCCCGATAAAAACTGCCTTCCGTGCCGCACGCCCTCGGTGATCCCCTTCCTGTCTTTCATGTACGGGCCATAATTGATCCGGCCCAGATTCTCCACGAGCAGCGTAAGCTGGACGCCGCCCGGCGGAACCGCGAACTCGATTTTCGTATCGGGCTCGCTGCGGTCCAATGTCCCGGCAAGTTCCCCGTTCAGATAGACCAGAGCGCGGTCGCGCAGGTCCTGAACGAACAGCTCCTCCTTAGGCCTCGGGCCGGGGATCAACGTACTGTACTGAATAAAACCGTAGTTCTGGCCGAGCTTCTCCATCGGTTCGGGATAGGGAGAGCGCACCGCCGTTGAAATCCGGTCCAGATTGCCGACCAAGGGAGCAAGCTCCGTCATCGCCACTTTACCGTATGCTTTCTTGGCGATGGGGTCCGGCAGCCCGTCCGCTGCAAGCGGCTTATACTTTGCGATGATGTCACGAACGGCAAAATATTTGTCCGTCGGCTCACCGTTTTCGTTTAACAGCGCATCATAATCGTAGCTGGTGACCGTTGGCTCATAGCTGTCTTCCGTATGGCCGTTGGCTCCGCTCCAGAAGCCGAAATTCGTGCCCCCATGGAACATATAAAAGTTAACGGACGCGCCAAGGCTCAGCATTTCATCCAGAACAAAAGCGGCATCCGCCGCCGGACGGGTATGGTGCTCTTCACGCCAGTGGTCAAACCAGCCGTCCCAGAATTCCATGCACATGACCGGCGCATCCGGCTGATACTCCCGCAGCTTCTCGAAGGATTCCCTGGCGCGGGAGCCGAAATTGACCGTTGCCAGTATGTCTTCCACCATCCCGCCCTGGAGCATAGCGTCTTCCGGACCATCCGAAGTAAACAGAAGCACGTCCATCCCCCGGCTGATCATCGCGTTTTTCAAATAGTTCAAGTACTGCTTGTCGTTGCCGTAACTCCCGTATTCGTTTTCGATTTGCAGCGCAATCACCGGGCCTCCCTGGGTACAGAGCAGAGGCTTCAGCTTAGGAAGGAGCACATCATAATAATCATCGACATGGTCGAGGAACGGCTGATGGTAACAGCGCAGGCGCATATCCGCATCCGCCAGCAGCCAGGAAGGCAGTCCCCCGAATTCCCATTCCGCGCAGATGTACGGTGATGGCCGAACGATAACATAGAGACCGAGGCTGCCGGCCAGTTCGATAAACTTCACCAAATCCGCGATGCCTTCAAACTGGAACTCCCCTTTCTGCGGTTCATGCAAATTCCACGGCACATACGTTTCCACTGTGTTCAAACCGCAGGCTTTCAGTTTGATGAGCCGGTCCTCCCAATACTCCGGTACGACACGGAAGTAGTGAATCGCTCCCGACAAAATTTGAACCGGCTCATCATTCATATAAAAAGCAGATCCCGAATATCGAAACGTAGACATAAGTTCCTCCTGTGGTTGGGTTGAAGGTATCGTATTAAATCGATGGCTCGCGGACGACGTAACGCTGTTCGAACTCCTTCAAACGAATGACCTCGCCTGCAATTCTGGACTCTTCAGCGGCGAACGCCATCAGATGGCTCTGGACGGAATGGCCCGCAGATGTAAGGCCTTGAGCCTTGGCGTCCGCCCGTACCAGCTTGAGGAAATCGCTCATCAGCTTCATATCGCCGCCGCCATGGCCCACATGACCGCCCATGTCCCCAAACGTAATCCGTTCGACTTTGCCGCTGCCGAAGTGAATGATTTCGATTTCGTTTTTCTCCATCGCTCCGCGGATTTCCCCGGTCGTGCCCATCAGCTTGATCGTGCGGCTGACATCTCTTGTAAATGCGCTCATCGTAAACGCAGCCGTGATCCCGCCCTCAAACTCCAGATTCACCACCTGATGGTCGACGACGTCGTTATCGCAGTGATATACGCATCTGCCGTAGGGCCCTTCCTGCAGCGCTTTGTAACGGGCTTCGTAGCTCATGTCGTCGCTGATGGCCGACGTCGGCCAGTTCGTATCATCGGTTAAATATTGATCGGGCGCATAATAGAGGCATTCATCCGCGACCGGACAGCCGTCCAGGCATCGGAGCGGAGCTCCTTCAGGCGCTTCGGATGCCGTAAAATGGCTGAGCGCACCGAAGGAAGATACTTTGACGCAGTTCGCACCGGCAAGCCACAGCAGAATATCCAGGTCATGGCAGGACTTGGCCAGAATCATCGGACTGGAGTCCTCCTTCCGGCGCCAATTCCCTCTGACAAAGCTGTGCGCTTGATGCCAGTACCCCACATTCTCATTATGCTGGATCGACATCAGCCGCCCGATCGAACCACCAGCCAGCAAGCTTTTCAGCGTCTGGAAAAACGGCGTATACCGGAGGACATGACAGATGGAAAACACAAGTCCGACTTGCGCAGCCATCTCCCCCATCCGGATGCATTCCCCGGGATCGGGTGACATCGGTTTTTCCAGCAGCACGTGATAGCCCGCCTGCAGCGCCTGCATGGTCGGCTCGAAATGCTGTTGGTCCTGGGTACAGATCAGCACGGCGTCGGCCAGCTTAGGAGCTTGGAACAGATCGTCCCAATGCTCAAAGCACATCGCATCCTCAAGCCCGTGCCTCGCCTGAAAGCTTTCCCTCCGTTCCTTGACCGGCTCCGCCACGGCGACTACCTCAAGCTCATGCGGATGCGACAGCGCATATTCCAGGTAATTGATGCCGCGCAGGCCCGCTCCGATCAAGGCAACTTTCACTTTTTTCACGTCTTCTTTCCCCTTTCGTTATTCCTTGACGCTTCCGACCGTCATCCCTTTGACGAAGTATTTTTGCAGGAACGGATATACGACCATGATCGGCAGCGCCCCCATAAAAATCTGCGCCGTCTGCAGCGTTTTCTCGCTCAAATTTTCCATCGCTTTGATTTGTTCAATGGAAACGGACGTCATTTGGGAATTAATCGACATAATGAGCGTGGACAAATAGGTCTGCAGCGGATATTTCTCCGGCGAATTCAAGTATAAGATGCCGTCGAACCAGGAGTTCCAGTGGCCGACGATCGTAAACAGGCCGATGGTCGCGATCGAAGGTAAAGAGACCGGCAAATAGATCCGCCATAAAATTCTCCAGTGTCCCGCGCCGTCGATCGTCGCCGCCTCGTCCAGCTCCCGCGGAATGGTGCGGAAGAAATTCAGCATCAGCACCATGTTCCATACGTTCAGCGCGCCCGGCAAAATCAGCGCCCAGATGGAATCGATCAAACCCGTATTTTTCACGATGATATATGTAGGAATGAGACCTCCGCCGAAAAACATCGTTATCGCAAAGAACCAGACATAGACCGTCCGATACTTAAACTGGTCGACCGACTTGGATAGCGGATATGCCGAAATAAAGCACAGGAACAAGTTGACCGCTGTGCCGAGCGCTACCCGCTCGATCGAAACCCCAAGCGAACGGAAAAACTCTACCTTTTGCCCCAGGTACCGGTATGCATCAAAGTTGAAGCCGACCGGCCACAGTTTGACCTCGCCGGCCATCGCCGCCGTATTCGAACTGAGGGAAACGGACAGAAGGTGGATAAACGGAATAATGCCAAGAAGCGTAATCGCCGTCAGCAGCGCCGAATTGAAAATGACGAACATTTTTCTGCTCAAAGTTGGTTTGTGCATCTCTCTGCCTCCAGCTTAAAAAATGCGATAATTGTTGTATTTGTAAGCCGCGTAATAAGTTAGCGACACCAAAACCAAGGATATCGCGGATTTAAACAGTCCGACGGCGGCAGCAGGTCCGAATTGCTGGCTGAACATACCAAGCCGGTATACGAACGTATCGATGATATCCGCTCCCTCATATACGGTCGGGTTATACATGATCAGAATTTGCTCAAATCCGGCGTTCAAAATCCCGCCAAGGCTGAGCACTCCGAGTAATATCAGTATCGGTGCCATGCCCGGCAGCGTAATGTGAATCATCTGCTTCCATCTTCCCGCACCGTCCACCTCGGCGGCTTCATACAGCGTGGCATTGATTCCGGTGATGGCGGCGAGCATGACGATCATGTTATAGCCCATCCCTTTCCAGACATCCGAGCCGATTACAATTCCACGGAACCACTCATTATCCAGCATGAACATGATCGGCTTCAGTCCCATGGCCGTCATCAGTCCGTTAACGGGTCCACTCAGGGAAAACAGCTCGATAATGACGCCCCCTAGAACGGTCCAGGACAGAAAAAAAGGCAGAAATACGGCCGATTGGATAAAGCGGGAAAACCACCGCTTGGTGACTTCATTCAGCAGCAATGCCATGATTAACGGAACTAACAGAAACAACACCATTTTAATAACCGCGATCACAATCGTATTCCACAGCACCTGCTTGAAATCAGGCATGGCAAATACATATTTGAAATTGTCAAAACCAACGAACTTCGAATGAAAAAAGCCGGACAGCGGCTCAAACTGCTGGAAAGCCATGACGAGACCGGCCATGGGGCCGTAAGCATAAATCAGCGTCACGATAACGCCGGGCAGCAGCATGAGATGAAGGATATATTCCTTTTTCAGCGTTCTCACAGATGGACCTCCCTGTTCAATCATAAACAGGAGGAATCGCCAGGACTAAAGCAGGCTCCTCCTCCCGTTTCACTTCATTTCAGGATTGCTAGCGGCAATCGCGAATCAAATTATTTCGCAGCCTGCTGACTGTACCAGTCGTTAACCTCTTTGGTAATTTGATCGCCGCCAAGGGATTTCCAGCTCTGAACGAACTTGTCGAAATCGTCCAGGGATCCGCCCAAAATGATCTTCGTAAACGATTCCTGCATCAGTTTATCGAGCTGGGCGCCCTTTTCAACCTGCGTTTCCGTCGGCAGACCGAAGAACTCGTTGTTCACGAAAGCTCCGCTTTCCTTGATCTTCCGCGTCATCCCCCACCCGCCGTCTTTCGCCGCGCGGCTGAAGTATTGGCCCCAGTTTACGCCTTTGGTGGCGTTCGCCGTGTTCCCTGCAAGGTAATCTTGGGTGGCTTTGAACACATCGGCCACATTTTTGTAGTTCTCATCGTCAAGCGTAATTTCGGTCTGCTTCGCATCGAGTGCTTTGTTGACTTCCGTGTAGATCGTATCGATCTGGGCCGGGTTGTAGATTCGCGGATTAAACCAGTTATAGACATATCCGTTTTCCGCTTTGTTTTGTTCGATGTATTTCTTTTTGCCTTTTTCGATGTAGAAGTTGATCATTTTGATGGCAGCTTCCGGGTTTTTCATTTTTTTGTTGACGGCATATACTTTTCCGCTCCGGATCTTAGGCACCAGCGATTTGCCCGGACCGTCCAGACCCGGAATTTGAATGGCGATCCATTCCGCCTTCGGGTCCTTGTCCACGTTCAGGTTCAGCGGATAGTTCGGATACCACCATTCCCCGAAGACGATGCCGACTTTGCCTGCCGTAATGTCTTCGACAGCCTTGTTTTCGTCCTTCAAAGCGAACTCTTTGTCCAAAATGCCGTCCTTATACCAGGATTGCAGCTTGCCAAGCGCATTCTTCACTTCCGGTTGAATCAAGCCGGGAATCAGCTTGCCGCTGCTGTCCTTGATCCAGGCGGATTGATTGTCGCCAATCGAAGGATACGCACCGAAACCGTTAAAGAAGCCTCTCAAATCATAAGCCCAGAAGAACAGATTTTTTTGCAGCGATACGCCGTACGTATCGTTTTGTCCGTTTTGGTCCGGGTCGTTCTCTACAAATGCCTTCGCGACCTTATCCAGGTCATCCATCGTCGCAGGCGGCTGCAGTTTCAGGTTGTCGAGCCAGTCTTTACGAAGCCATAGCAGCTGCGTTGACAGGAACGGGTCTTCGAATGCAGGGATACCGAGCACCTTACCGTCTTCGGAGAACGTCTTCATCGCAAAGCCGCCGTCGGACTCCATGTATTTCTTCAATTCCGGCGATGCGTAATCGTTGTAAGCTGCGGTCAAATCAGCGAGCATGCCCTGCTTCTTCAGCTTTTCGAAGTTTTTCTGGTCCAGTTCCATAATGTCCGGCAGGTCGGCCGAAGCCATCGCGAGCGAGAACTTTTGCTCGAATTGGCTGGATGGAACGGTCCATTTGTACTTGACTTCGATGTTTAACATGTCTTTCAGATCTTTGAGATAAGCATTTTGGTCAGGCGTAATGCCTTTCGGCGTCCGCGGATCCTCTGGCGGGTTATAACCCAGCACCTCCGTTACGGTTACCGTTTCAGGGTATTTGCCAAGCGGCTCGGGCGGTGCGTCTGTGCTCTTGGTTTCTTCCTTGGCTGCCGGGTCTGCGGCTGAGGTTGCCGCCGAATCGTTCCCCTGGCTCGAGCATGCCGTGAATAACGAAAGTGAAATCGTGGCGAGCAAAAGCAATTTCCATGGCTTGTGTAATTTCATATTGATGGCCTTCCCCCTTTGTTTTGCTGTCATCTTGTTATCGCTTCATGTCATCATTATAGATTCCGAAGGAAAGCGCTATCAATTTTGAGTTTTTTACTTTGCTTTCACTTTTTTTACTTATTTGGAGTTCCGGTATTCCTGGGGAGAAACCCCCATCTTTTTCTTGAAAAAGGTCGTAAAATAGGAATGCGAATCGAAGCCGACCCGGGCGGCGATTTCGATTAACTTAAGATTGGTGTGCTGCATCAGGTGAAGCGCGCATTCCAGTTTTTTGGACTGGATGTAATCCTGCAAATTTTGTCCGGTCATCTGTTTGTAGTAGCGCGACAAGTAAGACGGATTGAAATGGACATGCTCCGCAATGGCGGTCAGGGACACATCACCGGACAGATGGTGCTGGATAAAGCTCTGAATCTGGTTGATCACCCAGGATTTCATGTCTTCCTGCTTCATTTGCCCGGAGTCCGGCGAAAAATCTTGATGAGCCTGCTCAATATCAATCACGACCATCTTGTGGCCAAACGAGACTCGGGACTCCAATGCACCGAGCAGCGCGCTGTATTGGTCGCGGATCGTCTCCCAGCCCTTGCTCAAATCGCCGGAAACACCGAATGACACGGATGTGCCAAGCAGGCCTTCGCATTCATTTTGCACCAGTTCCAGGATCCCCTTCATATACGCCATCAATCCTTTCCAAGCCGGTGCCTCCGGATCAGGGTGAAGGAAACGGCCGAGCAGTTCTGCCTGCGGCTGAAGCAGCCACACAACGATATGTTCATCCGATATGGAGGACTCACTCGTGATCGAGTCAGGCAGGTTATTATGAAATGCCCTTTGCACGGATTCCAGCGCTTCCTGCGGTTTCAAATTCTCCGGGTTGTCAATCCTGCCGATGACTAAAAATGCCGGTTCATCCGCGTTCAGCCGGAAATCCAGCTCTTCGTACCGGGGATCGGCCAGAAGCGAAGCTGCAGGTTCCCCCTTCAGGATTCTTCTGATGCGTTCATTTTTCAAGACGGGAGCGGCGATTTGAAAATGCATGCTGGCCTTTTCTTCCCGGATTCTGCGGCTGTTCTCCTCGTCAAGCTTATGGCATGCTTCCCCAACAGCCCGAAATATTGGGTCGATACCCTCGGTTTTTAATATGTAATTGTCCGCACTCTTCCGCAGTGCAGCCTGCACGTAATCGAATTCGCTGTAACCGGTCAGAAAAATGATTCTGCAGTGCGGCCAATAATAAGCAATTTCGTCGACCAGCTGCAGTCCGGTTTTTTGGGGCATCCGGATATCGCTCACCAAAATGTCGAGCTTCATCTTTTTGGCGATGCTCAGCGCCTGCGCGGCTGAATAGGCTTTACATACATCAAGTTCGAATTCCGTATTTTCCTGAAAAAGCTGAATCAGCCCGTTTACGATAACCGGCTCGTCATCCACGATCAACAATCGGTACATGATGCTGCCTCCTTTTATGTCTCTGGTATTATGGTCAGGGTGATTTTCAAGCCGCCATGCATGCTTCTTGACGCCGTTAAGCCGCTCTCCGGCCCGTACTTGAGCTTGAGGCGATTATTGACGTTGATCAAACCCGTGTTCTCGATCGATTTCGAATCCCTGGCGAGCTTGGTGTTCAACTGTTCGATCATGACGTCGGTAGCCAAATTCCCGTTATCTTCGACCGTCACGCACAGTTTCCCTTCCCGGTATTCCGTACGGATGTAGACCTTTCCTTCCATCATGCCGTCTTCAAAGGCGTGCTCAAACACATTTTCCACGATCGGCTGAATGATCAGCCGCGGCACCATGATTGTAGCGGGGACTTCCGTCTGCTCCTCGTATTCGAAATGTACCCGATTGGAAAAACGGATGCACTGAATATCGCAATAATCGAGCGCATGACGGTATTCTTTATCGAAGGGAACCTCGTCCGCACCGCTTCTCGTTATGTACTGGTAATAGCTGCCGAGACGCTGGGAGAGCTCAGCAGCGCTGTCCGAATCCCCTACTTTGCACATCATGTAAATATTAAAAAAGCTGTTGTACAGAAAATGCGGATTGATCTGGGATTGAAGCTGCTTCAGCTGAGAACGCTGCAATGCTATTTTTTGCTCATAGTTATCCTCGATCGAATTTTTGAGCTTGCGTGCCATATTGTTAAAGCTGTTGAAGACGTAATGGAACTCATCCTTCGTTTTGGATTCAATCATAATGTTCAAATTGTCGGTCTCGATCATATGAAACGCCTTGACCAGTTTGGTTAAGGGCCTGTGGATCATGAGATTGACGGAAAAAGAGTACAGAATCATCACGATGATCGCGATGATAAACAGGGTGTAGAACCATGTAATAAATTGGCTCAACGGGCGCGTGATCTCATTTTGATTCACATACATGATCAGCGATAAATGCAGCGAACTGACGTCATGGGGTGTAATAAAATAGTTCACGCCGTGCATCTTCCGCATCTCGGGAGTATTTGAATTAAGCAGGCTTTCATCATCAAAAAGCCCCAAAACCGCAGCGGACTCCCCCTGCTCCTGCGCCGTCGTCAGCACGGTTCCCGCCTCTTTATCCCCGAGCAGCACTTCGGATTGCGGATACAAATTGGCGATTTCCCTCAAAGCCTCCAGCAGCTTGGGTCTGGAAATCTCGATATAAGACCAGACGGCACCGTTATTTTCCGTTTCGATGAAAAAGATCCGGCTTCCGTTCCTATAGAACGATGGTTTGGGCGTAACGGCCATGAGCGACGAGATCAGCTTCAGTTCCTCATTGGGCGTATTGGTCACACCTGAGTCCGTGGAAATGGTTTTGCCGATGGCTTCGACGTACACGCCCGCATTCACTACATATTCGCTAGAAACGGTTAGTGTCGCAAGCCGGTCCCGGACCTGATCGATCAGCTCCACCTCTTCATAATTTTCCAGCATGCTGCCCCGGAAGCTGAGCTTCTGCAGATCTTTGTCATTTAACAGCTGGAGCTGCAGGTTTCGGATAAAGTACATTTCTTTATCGAGCTGCTTGCTGTAGAAGGACGCACCTGCCAAAGATGAGTTCAAAATCGCATCCTTGGTGATGGACATCCCCTTATAGTTAAGCCAGATGTTCATCGAAATGAGCGGAAGCAAAAATAAAATAAAAACGATGACGATTTTCTGATACACGAACCATCGCGATGCTTTTCCCGCAGATTGCAGCTTCATGCTCTACCCCCGTTAGTCCAATGTCGCCGATAAGCATGCCCTCAGCATACTCATAAAACTTACTTCTTTCGATAAAATTCTTCTTTTTTCTCCTGGAACAATAATTCAGCAAAAACAGTCCACATCCTCCTCTGGTTCCACTTTTGAATGATAAATGTCCTCCGTCCGGCCAAACCCACGGACCTTTACCCCGTTTTGTCCTGTTTTATGATATAATAGATTGCTTGCAACTTAGGTTGATATGCAGGAATTGCTTCATCTCACATTTTAAATACGCTTGGAGGATAGATCGCCATGTCACCCGCTAGTCCAACTATTCATCGTCAGAATCACAGAAAAACGATTTGGCTCGTGGTTCTGTTTATTCTCATCGCCGCCATCGGCTTGTCTTATGTCAAATGGTGGCCGTACTATCAAAAAGCATTCAAAGCCGCAGCCGAGCACAGCATCGGATCGTCCATTCTTGGAGAGGGCGGATCGGCGCCTTCCTGGCACTCGGCAGTTTCCTATGCGGAGACGTACTTCAAGTCGGTGTGGAAAGCGGCCGTTCTCGGCATTCTGCTTGGCTCGCTGGTCCAGGTGCTGCTGCCCGTCCAGTGGCTGTATAAGCTGCTTGGCAAAACGACGTTTAAGAGCACCCTGATCGGCGGGGTCGCCTCCCTGCCCGGCATGATGTGCACCTGCTGTGCCGCCCCGATTGCGAGCGGCCTGCGCAAACGCAACGTGTCCGTCGGGGCTGCGCTCGCTTTCTGGCTCGGCAACCCGCTGCTGAATCCGGCAACGCTCATTTTTATGGCTTTTGTGCTGTCCTGGAAATTCACACTGCTGCGCATTGTACTGGGACTGGCCCTGACGTTCGGCGTCAGCTATTTCGCGAACCGCTTTGCCGGTTCCTCCGAAGTGCCAGAACCGCTGGAGGAAGCAACGGCCATCAAGGAAACGGACCGCGGTCCTTTCCTGGTCCGCTGGGCCAAGAGTCTCGGCATGATGATTCTGAGCGTCGTTCCGGCATACCTGATTGCCGTCCTGCTGCTGGGTGCTTTCCAGTCCACCCTGTTCCCGGTATGGGTTGGGGGCGGGATCGCTGCCATAATCCTGTTCGCCGTCGTCGGCACGCTGTTTGTCATTCCGACGGCTGCTGAAATTCCGATCATCCAGTCCTTTCTGTCCCTGGGCGTCGGTTCGGGCCCGGCCGCTGCGCTCCTCGTGACGCTCCCGGCAGTCAGCCTGCCGTCCATGCTGATCGTGGCCAAGTCGTTCCCGCGGAAAGTGCTGCTGTTCGTGTTCGGCGCGGTCATCGTGACCGGACTAATCAGCGGCCTGCTGGGCGCGTGGCTGCTGTAATTGCGGTGAAACGCATATAAAATCAAAGCAATCCATCCACAGGAATTTCGTGGGTGGATTGTTTTTTCTATGGGCTGGAAAAATGGATGGGAGGCTATGAAAAATTCAGATTTTTTAGTTGACTACTCAACTTAATTGCGTTATCATTTCCGTATACTAAGTTTACAAGTCAACTAAATAATAATCAAAATACACACTCGATGCCAACAGCAGCGGTGTGAGCCGAAGGGTGAGATACGTATGGTTAGCGGAGCATTTCCTTATGAAAAAAAGCGTCAACGCGTTTATGATTTAGAGATGGCTTATATAGAGGTCGGCAGTGGTGATCCGATCGTTTTCCTGCATGGCAACCCTTCCTCCTCTTATCTATGGCGCAACATTATTCCTTACGCACAAAACGCCGGGCGCTGCATTGCCCCCGATTTAGTCGGGATGGGAAATTCCGATAAACTGCCGGTTAGCGGTCCGGACGCCTACACCTTCGCTCAGCACCGGGAATACCTCGACGAGCTTCTTAACAAACTTGGGATTCATGAGAAGATCACCTTCGTCGTACACGACTGGGGCTCTGCTTTGGGATTTGATTGGGCGCGGCGGCATCCTGGCGCTGTGGACGGTATCGTGTATATGGAAGCGATCATCAAATCCAGCAGCTGGAGCGAGATGCCGGAACAAGGGCGTAACATTTTTCAAGCACTGCGGTCTGAAGAAGGTGAACAGATGGTCCTGGAACAAAACTCCTTCCTGAATGTCAATCTTCCCGTTAATGTCATCCGTCAGTTAACGAAGGAAGAGCTGGAGCAGTATCACCGCCCCTTTGTCGAACCAGGGGAAGGTCGTCGTCCGATGCTATCCTGGGCCAGGCAGCTTCCTTTTGACGACGAGTCAACGGCGGAGGTGAATGAAATTGTCGCGGCTTATGGCCACTGGCTGGCACACAGCCCCGTCCCCAAATTATTCATCCATGCAGAACCGGGAAGGACTTCGCAATCCCAACTGGATTTTTGCCGCCGTTGGCCCGAGCAGACCGAAGTGACGGTGCCAGGGCTTCATTACCCGATGGAAGATGCCCCCGATAAGGTTGGGGAGGCCCTTGCCTCTTGGTTGAAAAGGCTGAAATAGAGCTTGAACCAAATCTGCTTGTGGAGAGGAGAACATGATCAGATGACCATTTCTCGCAGGGAAGTCTTATCCGAAGAATTGCTGTCATGGACAGGAGTAACGGTTAACCCCCACCGATTCGGCGGAATTGAGTTTCTTTATGGGGGAATAGAAATAGGTCATTTACATGGGGACCATCTGGTTGATCTGCTCTTGCCCAAATCGAAACGGGATGACGTGGTAGCCACCGGTCTTGCCAACCCGCATCATATGTTCCCTCAATCGGGTTGGGTATCTATTCATTTGAAGTCTGAAAGGGACATGACCAACGCAGTTGAACTTTTGCGCTTCAAGTATGAATATCTGGTGAAAAAGATGGATGGTATCCGTTTGGAAAAAGAAACAAGCGGCTAAAATCCAGCCGCTTGTTTCTTTAGGTTCTGGGGTTGTTTGTGGCAACCATGGTGCCGAACGGAAAACGATGACCGCGGGTCACTTATAAATGCGAACCTCCGGTCGCATCGAGCATTTGCCCCGTCACCCAGCGGCCGTCCGGCGAAGCCAGGAAAGCGACGGCATCCGCGACGTCCGCGGCCTCTCCGATGCGTCCAAGAGCGGACATTTCGGCCGCTCCCTGACGGGCTTCCGGCGTGTTCAGCCAAGAGGCATTCACATCGGTGTCGATAATGCCGGGGAGCACGGCGTTGACGGTAATGCTGCGCGGACCCAGCAGCTTCGCAAGGTGCAGCGTAAAGGTGTTCACCGCCCCCTTGGTCAAGTTGTAGGTCATGATATGCGGAAATGCGATTCGGGTCACACCTGAAGAAATATTGATAATCCGCCCTCCGTCTCGCAGCCGATCCATCGACTGCTGCACGAGAAAGAACGGCGCTTTCACATTCACGGCAAACACCTCGTCGAAGTCTGCTTCCGTTGTTTCTTCCATCGTTTTGGATGTTCCGATGCCGGCATTGTTCACCAGAATGTCATACTGGCGGCTGCCTGTCCGCCGGGTCAGTTCGGCATCCAGTGATTCAAGCAGACGATGGACGCCTTGGATGTCGTGAAGATCGGCACCGATGGCAAACGCCTGGCCTCCCTGTTCCTCAATCATCCGTACGACCTCGTCCGCTGCATCCCTGCGGCTGCCGTAGTGGACCGCAACAAGCGCACCTTCAGAGGCAAGACGCAGTGCAATGCCCCTTCCTATCCCCCGGCTGCCTCCGGTCACGAGAGCTGTTTTCCCTTCCAATCTTTTCATACCTGCTCACTCCTTCATCTGTGGTTTATAAACCCACTGTACACCCTCCCCTTAAGGGGAGAGTCAACACCTGGAGTGAGCCTTCGTCCAAAAATTACGAATCAAGAGCTCAGAGTACCGCGCAGCGGTAGGAATACTTCGGACCTGCGGAATTTTCCGTACATGTCTTGTTCGGCGGCAATATAGACTTCACGGACCGGCTCACCGGGTAACGGTTCATATCCCTGCGAAGCCGCCCATGCCATGACGTGCGCTACTGCAGGACAGTGGACGGCATAGGGGTTGCAGTCATGAATCAGAGATGCGGCGGTTTCATAGCCGGGCAGCTCTACTATGCGGACGCGCCCGCGCTCTGGCGTCGGTTCCTCAAGAGGAAATGCCACCTCGATGTCAATGACTTCCCTTTCGCCGTCCCCGCCCGCGTCATGCCAGAGAAGAATCAGCGGTCCATCCGCTGTTCCGCAGCCGCCAGCCATGACATAGTCCCTGACCTCATTAACCAGCAGGCAGAGGTCCTGCCGCGGGATCGTATCCCTGACCGAGGCGACCCATTGCGGCTGCAGCTCGCGGAGCGTTACGGCTTCGGTCCCTTCCACCGCGGCCGACCCGACTTGTTCCAGCCGCTGCATTCTCCGGTCGATTTCTTTTAACTGACGCTGTGCTTCCTCGATGGCGGTCTCCAGATCGGCCCGCTTCATAGCGAGCGTATCCGCAGCCGTACCGGGCGTTCCCTCCTCCTGAAGCAGCGGAGCGATCTGCTCCAGTGTCAGCCCAAGCTCTTTAAAAGCTCGGATGCGTTCCACCGTCAGCAGATGATCGGCGGAATAATACCGATAGCCGGAACTCTCATCCACAGCGGACGGTTTCAGAATCCCCAGCTCATCGTAATAACGCAGCGTTTTGATCGATATCCCGCTCATTTTGGCAAAAGCGCTGATTTTAAACATGCTCTTCCGTTCCCTTCTTAGGTAAGATCTCAGCTTCATTGTATGGAGGTACTGCAGCTGCGTCAATTGGGGAATAGCAAACACCTCACCATTAAAAAGGCTACAGTCCAGAGCATCCATGATGCCTCCAGATTGCAGCCGCGATGAGCTTAGCTCAATTTTTTACTTAGTGAACCGGAGAATATTCCTTCACTTCGCCGCCTGCGGGAGCAACCTCCGCCGTATGATCCAGCTTCTTGCTGCCCATAAACAGCGCCGCAAGCAGGGCCAGAACCGCAGGTACGCAGGCCCATGCGAACGTCTGAACGATCGAAGAGGCGAGCATCTCGGAAATGTTATGCAGCACTTCAGGCGGAATGAGCGAGCGTGTCTCCGGCGCCAGCAGCGCATGCGGGTCCTTGATGTCGAGTCCCGCCGGCATTGCCGCGGCTCCTCCCGCGTTTGCTGCGCCAGCCCCCGCAGAGCCGAACCCTTTCGTCATTTCATGCGTAAACGAATGGCTCTGAATCAATCCGAAGGTCGTGATCCCGATCGTCATACCGAGCGAGCGCAGAAAGTTCAGCGTCGAGCTGGCCGTTCCCCTTTGCCGGTAGTCTAGGCCATGAATGGCAGCGTTTCCGAGCACCGAAAACGACGCGCCGATTCCAAGCCCGATCAGAATCATATAGATCGTCACGATCAGCCGAGTCGAGTTCACCGATAAGGTGGCGACCAAGGCCGTGCCGACCAGGAATAACAGCAGCGTCGGAATCAAAATGTTCCGGTACGGCATTTTGTTCATCAGACTGCCGCCCATGGTCGCCGTGACGACCGAGCCGACCATCATCGGCAGCAGCACCAGCCCTGAATTAGTGGCCGAACCGCCCAGCACTCCCTGTATGAAGATCGGGATGTACACCGAAGCCGCGATAAACGCCGCGCCGCTGAACAGGCCGACCAGGACGCTGGTGGCGTACAGCCGGTTTTTAAACAATCCGAACGAAATAACCGGTTCTTTCGCTTTGGTCTCGGCATACAGGAAGGCGATCAGCAGCACTGCAAATCCTCCGAACAAGGAGAGAATCTCCCAGGAATCCCAGGCGATTTCCTTGCCGCCCAGCTCCAGGGCGAACATGAGGCAGATCACCGCTCCCAGCAGCGTAAAGGCGCCGAACCAGTCGATCGGCTGCTTGGAATGCTCATGCGACTCCTTGTAGAAGAACGCCACCATGATGAAGGCGATGACGCCGAGCGGCAGGTTGATGTAGAAAATCCACTCCCAGGCGATATGATCCGTTATGTACGCCCCGAGAAGCGGTCCGAAAATGCTGGACATGCCGAACACGGCGCCAAACAAACCGCCGAGGCTGCCGCGCTTCTCCAGCGGGACCGCATCGAACATGATCGTAAACGCGATCGGAACCAGCGCTCCTCCGCCAATGCCCTGAACCGCCCGGTACAAGGCCAGTTCCGTGATCGTGGTCGCCGTGCCGCACAGCGCGGACCCCAGCATGAACAGAATAATCCCGAAGACAAAAAACTTTTTGCGGCCGTACATATCCGACAACTTTCCGAAGATCGGCATCCCGGCCATTTCCGCCACCATGTAGGCCGAGGTGACCCATACAAACTTATCCATGCCGCCGAGCTCGCCCACGATATTTCCCATGGCCGTGGCGACGATGGTGTTATCCATCGAGGCCATCAGGATGCCCAGCAGCAGGCCGGCGATGACGACCGGAAGACTGCTTTTTTGTGCAGGTTTCACGTTCTCAAACACTCCTTTAAATTTCTGATTTCTCTGTAACCGACTCTGAGTGTAAACTAAAAAGTATGACAACTGTATGTCATACTTCTGTGTATTTCCGAATCATTTTTTTTAGTTTGGCGTGGACGGCCTCCCGAAGCTCCGGGGGTTCCTTCACCTCGGCCCCGTCGCCGAAGCTGAGCAGCATCGGGATGAGCCACTGCGTTCGCTCCATATGCTCCAGGGTAATGCTAAGCAGGAACGAACCGTCGTCCAGATACGTTTTCTCCGCTCCATAGAAATAATCCATCGCTCTCGCCAGGCAGTCGGCAGAAAAATGAATTACCGCATGCACCGGGTTTCCTTGGTTGTGCAGCTGCTTAAACGTCACTTCTTCGGGAGCCGCATGCTTATGCTTCGTAAAATGCTCACCCATCGCCTGCAGATCGGCCATCCGGGACAGCCGGAATTTGCGGTAATCCTTGCGGTCCCGGCAGTAGGCGAACAGGTACCAGACGTCGTACTCGTAAATCAGCCGCACCGGCTCCACGACGCGCTCGGTCTTCTCGTTTCTGGCGTTGATATATTTGAAGCGCACGACACAACATTCCGTGATCGCCGCCCGCAGCAGCCGCAGAGAGTCATTATACAGCTGCCGGCTCGCTAGATTCATCGACAACACCGGCGAATCCTTTTCGTGCTGGATGGTCTTCAGCTTTTGAATCGTTTCGGCCGCCTTTTCGTCCTCGAACACAGTCGACATGCTGGAGAGCAGCGTCACGAGCGACCCGACGTCATACGAACCGAGCAGGCTTTTTTCCATTTTATAATCCTTGATGATACCGAAACCGCCTTTGACCCCTTGGTAGGACACCACTGGAATGCCAGCCGCGCAGATGACATCGATATCCCGGTATATGGTCCGCTGTGAAACGTTATACTTCTCGGCCAGCGCCGACGCGGTAATAATTTCGTGATTCAGCAGCATGTAAATCATCGATATGATGCGTTCGAGCTTCAATGGTGGTTCCTCCCGCCCATGTTCGCCGCCGCCCTCCAGACGGTCAGCAGATCTCTACGCTTTATTATAATTTACGGCACTTCTTCAGCGCAAAACTATTTAGCAGGATGAGCGCGATTTTGGCATGGGCAGCCTTCTTTACGCCTCCGCGGTCTGCGTCTCGACGGTACCTCTTGCCGTTTGCCGGTTTTGCCGAACTTTCAGAGCCGAGCCAAGCAGAACAACCAGACTAACCGCGGCAATTCCGGTTAATACGGCTGTCGAATGATTCCAATCCAGGCCCCGGCCGAAGAAGAACATTTCACGCAGCCCTTCCACCATAAACCGCATCGGCAGCCAAGGGAACACGTAGTCGCGGTAGAACGATCCCACCATCTCGGCAGGAAGGCTCAGCAGGGGAGCCCCGAAGAAGAGCAGCAGGACAAACAGCACCATCGACTTGAGCCCTGCCCAGGACAGCACGGCGGAGATCATCAGGAAAAAGGCAAAGTAGCAGAGTGACAAAAACATCGCAGTAGCCGTTCCGTCCGGAATATGGAGTCCCCAGCTCCCGGCAAACCAGGTCAGGCCGAACCCGGCAATGAGTGCCAGAACAGCTCCCGCAACGGTCTGCACTACACGGGCAGCGAGCAGAGACCGGCGGTAGGCGAGGTTCAGCTTGCTGATGACGAGATAGAACATGACCCCGCCCAAGATGCTGCCCATCCAGATCGGCTGGAATAACGACACCGGCGCGTTGCCGTTCGCCGTATGGGTGCCTGTCTCATGGACATTTTTTACGTCGTTCGCAATAGGCGCCGCCAGCACGGATGCCTGCTGCACCGTAACCTTCCCGCTCTGCTTACCGGCGGCAGCCAGCAGGTCAGCGCGGATCTTCGCATTCATCGTGTCTACGATTTGGTTGAGCACCTGACCGGCCATGGTGGAAGCCGAAGCGCTCATGCCTTGGTTCACGTAAATGCGCAGCTGAGGCTGCACCGGTTGTTCCGTGAGCAGCGTCGCTTGATTCTGGCTGAAATCGGCCGGAATCACCAGCGCGGCATAATATTTCTGTTCATCCAAACCGGACATCGCTTCCTTTTCCGTGTTTACATGAACCCATTCAATCGCCGGTCCATCTGCTGAAGCCGTGGATGAAGTCTGCTGTTTGATCATACCGGTCAGCGTTTCTCCCATATTCGTCGCGGTTCCGTTTGGCATCGTTACGCCTTGATCCTCGCTGACCAATGCGATCGGCAGCCGGACCGGAGTCGGACTAATGGTCGGAATCATCGCCAAACTAAACACAAATATAACGGCGGCTACGATCAGCGGCAGCACCCACACCAGCTTTTGCTTCATCAAAGTCATTTCACGAATCACTCCTATGCCTTTATAGTTTGTTCAAGATAATGAACATCGCGTTGATTATCTCGGGCAAACTCATTATAATAAGAGCGCATAGACGGTTCAATGAACAATAATCCGGAATGTGCGCATTACTCGACACATTCTTTTAAAGTGTCTACCTCGGATTCAAGGAGTGATCACATGGACGGGAACACAGACCGGCGGATCGTGCGGACGCGGCTGGTCATCCGCGATGCGCTGACGGAGCTGATTGAAGAGAAGGGCTTTGAAGCCGTATCTGTCAAAGATATTACGACTCGGGCGAATATTAACCGGGGAACGTTTTATTTGCATTACCGTGACAAATTCGACCTGCTCGAACAGAGCGAAGCCGAAGTGATTGAGGGGATCATCGCGATCATTACGAAGGCGACGTCAGAGGATCTGGAAACGTACCGGGAAACCGGCATTTCGGTCTCCCTGATCGTTACCGTGTTCGAATATATCGAGGAGCATGCGGCTTTTCTCAAAGCCATATTGGGGCCAAAGGGCGACGTGTCTTTCCAATCGCAGCTGAAAGCGATGTTCCGGAAAAATCTGCTGGAGAAAAATTTATCGCCGCTGATCCGCAAAGAGAACCTGCAGGTCCCCGCCGAATACTTCCTGTCCTATGTGTCTTCCGCCCATCTCGGCATTATCCAGCAGTGGCTGATGAGCGGAAGACAGGAAAGGCCGGCAGAGATGGCACGCATTCTGTCGCTGCTCACGTTCCGGGGGCCTTTCTTTGCCGCAGGCATAGCCGTATCGGATCCTAAGGCTTGATCCCCTCGACGGTGAGCATGTACATCGTAATGGATTCAGCCTCCGACTGAACCCATTGGCGGTACTCCCGCTCCGCCCGTTCATATTCCCCGCTTGTTATGAATCCATCGCGCTCCATCTGCGGGCCCCGGCTGGAAGCCGTATCCGCCCACAGGCCTGACCGCTGCACGTAATCGGGATCATCCCGCCGCACCGCTTCATGACTGGGCGTGGCTTTGATCTGTGCAAGTCCTGCCTGCTGCAATAAGTCCGGGAGATCGTCCGCAATCCGGTTGTTCAGGCCGGCATCCTCCCGCCAGCGCAAATATGCGGAATAGAACACGCGCATGCTGGCAGGCGGCTGCGGCGACCAGGCGATTTTTTCGTGGTTATAGTCGGCAATGACGATCCTCCCGCCAGGCTTTATCGCCTTTACCATAGCCTTGAGCGCCGTCAATGGATCGGGGAGCCATACCATAAGCCTTGAGCAGGTGACGATATCAAACCTAGGACATCCCTCCATAGCATCCTCAAGCGAATAGATATCCCCTTCTGTAAACGACAACCCGGCAACCTTTCCATGCGTTTGCTGCGCCTGCTTAATCAAACGGGGGTTTTGATCCACCCCGACTACGCTGCATTCTGGACCTACGGCTTCCGCGATGCCGCGGGTAATGGCTCCCGTGCCGCATCCAACATCCAGGACCGACATGCCCTTCGTTAACATTCCTTGCAGGATGGGATGCGATAATGCCAGCGTTCTGGCCTGAAGAACATCCGTCAGTTTGCCGGATAATTCGGTACGCCGGGTCATCGGCTCATTATTCATTTGCTGCCGCCTCCTTTTAACCGGATGATTAGGTTCTGATTAAGCTTACACAAAGGAGTGTTATAGTTCTAATATATAAATCGTATAGATATAATAGTTTTTAACTATAAAAACTGTGATCCACTGCATCCGATCAGGAAAGCTGGAGGCTTCCCTTCCCCATTATTCATGCGTCGCAACAGAAAAAGAGCCTCGTTATCATCAACGTGGGCTCCTTCCCAACCATTCCCTAAACTTTATAAGTGCTGACTGTTTCGTTCCAAGCAGGATCCGGACTTCCTTAGAACGCAATGGCTGCCGCTGGCTGAACCTTCGCAAAATCGCGGAACATCCCGTTGTATTCCTCGATAATCTCCCGGGCGGTCCTGCCGCCTTGGTCATACGTCGTGTGGGCGTCTTCAACTACAATCACTTCGTAGCCTAACTGTCCTGCGCGCTTGCTTGTAGCTTCAACGCACATGTCGGTTTGAATTCCGGACACGATCAGCCTCTGCACGCCAAGCGAATTCAGCTTCTCCTGCAGGTCCGTCTCGTGAAATCCGTCGGGTGTAAATTTCTGCACAACGATCTCCCCTTCGGCAGGAGCGATTCGGGACTGGATCTGCCATGCAAAGCTGTTCGGCTCCAGCTGCTCGCCCGGTTCTTCGTTATGCTGAATGTACACGACAGGTACACCGCTTGAGCGCGCCTCCGTGATAAGACCTTGGATCTTGTCCAACAAAGCTTCGCCGTCGAAAACGGGATACTCCGGTACAAACATGCCTTCCTGCACGTCAATGACCAATAATGCGGTACCGCTGCTCATTTTTGCTTTCTCCTTCCAGAATGGAATTCATGGCTCTGTGTTCATTCCGCATGCTGTCTTGAAATCATCATATCGGAACATACGTTCCTGGTCAATCCGAAATTATGCTATGCCGTGAACCACTCCGGGTAATGCTTCCGCAAATACTGCAGCTTAACCTCGGTCTGGCCCGCCCCGCCGCCTTCATGTCCGTTGAAAGGATAGATGACGATGTCCTTGTCGCTTTGGATCCGGTTATAGGTCGCGAAATACATCTGGGGCGGACAGGTTTCGTCCTTGAGTCCAACGCTGGCTAATACCCGGCACGTGATACGATCGGCCATATTCATCGTGTCAAAATAGCTCAGGTTGTCCATTACAAGATCCGTCTGCTCCGGATGGCGGTTTAAGTACTCGGCTACGGCAGCAAAAGCCCCGTGGTTGCCTTCGATCCGGCAGACGAGATTGCTGTTGCTTGGCACGTCAACCATCGCCAGCACAGGACGGTCGTCCAGGGCGGATACCGCCGTCCCGAGCGCACCGCCTTGGCTGCCGCCCTCAATCACGATTTTTGAAGCGTCGATATCCGCTTGAGCGCAGGCAAAATCGATCGCCTTCAGCGCATCCATGTATGCATAACGGTAATAATATTCCCATTTGTTATGTACGCCTTTGCTGGCCACGTTCGCCACATACCCGTGCGAGTATGAAGCGCTGTTGCCGGTCCGTCCGCCTTGGTCACGGCAGTCTACCGACAATACGGCCATCCCCATCATCACCCAGTGCATCAGCTCGGAAGGCTTGCCCCTGCTGCCGGTAAAACCATGGTAATGAATCAGGCAGGGATATTTCTCTTTGTTCTCAAAAGCGGGAACGATCAGCCAGCCGTAAATTCTCGTCTCATCCATTCCGCAATACGAAACGTCGTATACCTTCACATGCCGCGCCGGATATTCGATCAGCGTACGCTCCGGGTCCAGCGGAACCTCCTTGGCCTGCCTGATGGTCGTCTCCCAAAACTCGTCGAAATCGTCTTTCTTGGTGAGCGGGGGAAGGTAGCTGTACAGTTCCTTCGACACCTCGTCTGTGTAGCCCATCGGTTTCATCCTCCTTCATACCAAGCAGTATACCGGATATGCCCCGTATTTGCACCGATATTTGCCTCGGTCCTTCGATAAGAATATTGGCAGCTCCGGGCTATCCCAAAAGACAGAATCAGCTTCTGCTCCACATCCCCTGGAGACGTTGTTTAGGCACGTCAAATTCCCCGCAACACGAAAAAACCGTGAATTCTACCGTCATACGCGGATAGAAACACGGTTTGCCCGCACGCTCTCCAGCTTGCTTGTCACGTCTCTGGCTCACCCATCAGCCAGCGGTTAGACTCATTCGCTTCCGTAAACTCCTTAATGTCGTAGGAGCCATAGTAACGCTCCTTAATAAAAGGATCCTGTTTAACCCAGTCCTCAACCTCTTCGGCGCTGCGTCCGCTGAAGACCATCACCGCACCGGCCCCGTCTGTAAAAGGTCCGCATAACCGCAGACAGCCTAACCGGCTCATCGCCTCAAGGTGCTGAACATGCTGCTCTAATAAATCAGTGCAGTGACTCCCGGTTTGTTTATTCTCTAATAACACCAAAAAGCTTTTCATTATGTTCCCTCCATCCGAATATACGTTCTCATTCTATTATAACGGATGGGGACGAGGGATCCATAGTTTGTAGAAAGCGGCAGTTATGCTTGACGATTCATTAAGCCCCGGCCGATCAAATTGGCGGAGACGGGCTTGATCCCGAGTTCCCTGGACCAGACGGACAGCTGCCCGACATGGTGAATCTCGTGAGCGATCATATGCCGGACCACTTCGCCCCATCGGTCCTCAACAGGGTGGCCGTCCGGATGGACATCGCGGAATACGTTGTATTCCCAAGCATCATTCCAGGAGTAAACAAACTCCTCTACTTCGGGCTTGAACAATTCCTGCAGTTTCAGCACCTTGTCCAGACTGCGGTACCCTTCAAAGCTCTCCTGAAAATCAGGCTTCCCCTGCAGGCAGCGAACCCAGCTCCATTCCACATCGACGATATGAAACAGGGTGTGCAGAATTCCGCCCACTCCGCCTGTACGCGTGCGAAGCAGCTCCTCCTCCGGTACGTTCTGGCACCAGCGGAACCAGTCTTCACGAACCTGCCAATTATATTGGAATAACGTTTTAATAAGCAATCTCCTCCGCAGCTTTTCGTATCGGAATTTGTCTTGGACTTTCGTGCCTAAACGGCAATTTCATTTACTCATATAGCGCGCGGGAGCACAACGGAAAATAAAAATATACCCGTTTTATACCGCTGCCTTTCAAGTAGAATGAAAGATTATATCTTGGTTTTGAAGAGGTATGGAACCACGGGTCACTGCTTCCCGGGCTTGTCATGTACCTCGATGACGATGCTTCCACTTGCTTTCCCGTCGATGTAGGCGTCCAGCTTCCATAATCCTTTGGCCGGCAGATTCAGATAGCCAACAGACTCGACGTACTCCCGCGGCTCCTTCACAGGATCGTCATTCTGGATTTGCGTCTTCCCTTCAAAAGCCGTCACTTGCTCTCCCGTCTCCCGGCTGGTTCCGATGACTTTCACTTCTTTATCCAGCAGCCGCCCGGTTTCTTCCGGCGAGTCACCCCAAAAGTGGAGGAGCTGCTTGTTGCTCGAATTCGCCTGTACTAAGCCGTCTACGATGGCAAATCTGTCTTTGCTTCCCTTGAGCCCGTACGGCACCGGATTCCCATCAGGTCCGGATTTGGAAATCGTAAACGAGGGACTCTGCTGCCAATCTTCCGATCCCTCTGCTGCCTTTTTCTTGGCTTCGCTGCAGCCGGCCAGCAGGAAGACAAACAGGAACGCCGCCAATATAAATCGCAAAATGCACTCCTCCTTGTTTTTGAGTCAGGGGCTGGGTAAAAGGTTTTTTCGTAAACCTTCTGCCGACCGTCTCCTTTAACCGGATATTTTTTTCTCCAGCGATCGGACATGGTCTTTCAGTTCCCGAATCTCCCGGTATAAGTCCTTGTAAGCGGAATAAACGAAGGATCCGATCACCATCAGCAGTAAGCCTGCGGTGGGAAGGAGGAGTTTCAGGCAGTACCATACAATACAATACAATACATATCTGGCGTATCTGATCTCGTCGTTCTGGGGATCCAGAGTGCCAGTCCCGAGAGAAGGAGCATCAGCCCCGCGGTCATGGAACAGGCATAGAGGATCCGGTATTTACTAGTTTCCATTCCACTGCTCCTTTCACAGCTCCATCCCTTACTATATACCATATTTTTCAAATAAAGTCTGCCTTTTACCCATGATCCCAAAAGCACATAGTCCGCCCCAACCATCTATAGGCTTGGCCATAAATAAAACCCAAAAGCTTATCCATTCTGGACTCCCCTGCTGTCCACCGTGCCGCTGCTGTAATCCAATGGTGGATGAACCATTCATCCAACACCCCGGCTATCCATGAAAAAGGAGCAGGCATCTCGCCTGCTCCTTCTTACCGTTTGCTCCGTCCGGAAGGGATAAACAGCACCGACCGGGACGCAGAATTTGCCTTCTTCAAGCGCCGCGTCTTGCTTGAGAACCGGCTCCCTGAAGCAGTCGCCGTGGGTATGACCGCAGCGGGTGCGACCTGCAGCAGTCCGGCGCCTACCGCCTGCCTGCCTCCCGGAATCTGAAGCGCGCTGGCTTCAAAACGGCGCTTAATTTCGGCCGGCCTCATCCTTGGGAACAGCGCCCTTAACAACGCGGCTCCCCCCGTCACATGAGGAGCTGCCATCGAAGTTCCCGACATCTTGCCGTACGTGCCTCCGGGCAGGGTCGACAAAATATCGACGCCCGGCGCCGCGACGGAAATGCCGTTCCCCCGGCTCGAAAAATCGGCGACCCGGTTCGCTCGATCCGTCGCTGTAACGGCGATGGTCTCGGGATAGCGGGCCGGGGCGTCGATCAGCGGGCTGAACATCGTCCCCTCGTTTCCCGCGGACGCCGAAATGACGGCACCCTGCTTGGCTGCCCGTTTAATGGCGTCCTGCAGCGCCTTGTTATTGCCTGATCCGGTCAGCCCGAAGCTCATGTTCATCACTTTGATTCCCCGTTTGAGGCACCAGTCGATCCCTTCCACAATGTCGGAAACAAAGCCGTTTCCGTTTTGGTCCAGCACCTTGACGGCGAACAGCTTGACCTTGGGCGCATTGCCGAAAATTTTTTGCCGCCCGGTGGCTGCCGCGATTCCGGCCACATGCGTGCCGTGGCCGTTGTCATCCTGAAACGATCCGCCGGTAATCGTATTTACACCGCCCGCGATACACAGATCCGGATGCTTGGCGATGCCCGTGTCGATGATGGCCACCTTTACTCCCCGGCCCATCGTTCGGTTCCACAGCTGGGGTGACTTCACCCTGCTGACATTCCAGGGAATTTTGGCCGTGTCCACCAATGCGCTTTTCTTGGTGGCCTTGTTCGCACCGCCGCGTTTGGCGGCGGCAGCAGGCTTGATCGCATGCGCCTTCACTTTCGCGTCCCGCTGGACATAGGCGACACGGGGATGCTGTTTTATTTTTTCCATATCCGTGGAGCGATGAAAATGGCAGCAGATCAGCCGGTGGCTGTCCACGGCCTTCACCGGTTTGATTCCATTTGCGTTGAGTATATCAAGGCACTGCCGGTAATCCTGCTGCGTTTTGAACACGACGATCTGACGACTTGTTGTTTTGCTCGGACGGCTTACGGCCGTTTTTTTCAATAACTTCTCCAGCTGCTTCACTGTATGCACCTCATTTGGAGGATGTATTCCTGATAGAATATGTGACATCGCCCGCATTGGTGTGCTTTTGCCATGCTGCCTCAGCGTTAGCCCAGGAATAACCCAAACCACAGGGAGAGTCATTAAACCAAATGGTGCGGTTATGCTGATATCTCCGTTCCGGTTCGCGGAGTGCACTCTGTGCCTTGAGCAATCGTTGAGCATAAAGAAAAGCCCCCGTCCTTCCTACGCAGCTTTGGCGTAAGATAGACTGAGGGCATCACCGTTCTCAGATGCTTTGTTCTATCATTTTAATATAAAAATCTATCTCTTTGCTGACCTGTTTATTCGTTACCTCTTGCTGCGATTTTACTGCTGATCCTTCGTCACCAGCTTCAGCGGCGCCGGGATCGACTTGTCGACCGTTTTGCCCTGCAGCACGTCCTTCGCCGCCTGTACGGCCATCTGGCCGATCAGCTCAGGCTGCTGCGCCACGGTGGCGGTCAGCTTGCCGGCTTTGATCGAGTTCAGCGCGTCTTCGTTGCCGTCGAACCCGATGACCGGGATATTTTTGCCGGAGCTTTGGATCGCTTCGATCGCGCCGAGCGCCATCTCGTCGTTGTGGGCAAAGACGGCTTGCACGTCCGGGTTGCCCTGCAGCAGGTTTTCCATGACGTTCAGACCTTTGGTCCGGTCAAAATCGGCCGCCTGCTTGGCGATGACGTTCAATTCGGTGTCGGCCACTTCATGGAAGCCTTTGCCGCGTTCGCGGGTTGCGGATGCCCCCGGCACGCCTTCCAGCTCGATGACTTTGGCGCCTTTGCCGAGCATCTTCACGATGTATTCGGCCGCCATTTTGCCGCCCTTGACGTTATCCGATGCAACCAGCGCTTTGACGTCCCCTTTGTCTGAAGAACGGTCCAGCGTAATGACCGGAATCCCCAAATCGTTGGCGTTCTGCACGACAGTAGAAATTGCGGCGGAATCTGTCGGGTTGATCAGGAGCACGTTGACCCCTTTTTGGATCAGGTCGTCCACGTCATTGCTCTGCTTGGCCGAGTCGTTCTGGGCGTCGACGACGATCGTTTCCATACCCTGCTTCTTGGCTTCGGCCACCACGCCGTCCTTCAGCGAGACGAAAAACGGGTTGTTCAACGTGGAGACGGACAAACCGATTTTCATTTCCTTAATATCGCCGCCCGTTTTGGGCTTAGCCCATTCCGGCGGTTCCAGCGAACAGCCTGTGGTCAGAATCAACAAGAGTGCAGCTGCAATTAGCGTTAATTTTTTCATGATGATCTACTCCTTCTTATGCGGATTTCTTCCGGTCGATCAGGACGGCGATCAGAATGACGATCCCTTTGACGACCATTTGGTAAAAGGAAGAAACGCCGAGCAAATTCAGACCGTTGTTCAGTGTACCGATGATAAGCGCGCCGATCAGTGTGCCGACGATGCGTCCGCGTCCGCCGGACAAGCTCGTGCCGCCGAGGACGACTGCCGCGATGGCGTCAAGCTCGTAGGATGTGCCCGCCGTAGGCTGAGCTGAGTTCAGGCGGGAGGTCAGGATGGCGCCGGCCAGAGCCGACAGCAGTCCTGCCAGGGAATAGATCATGATTTTGACGCGCGGTACCTTGATACCGGATACGATCGATGCTTTTTCGTTACCGCCGATGGCATAGGTTTTACGGCCAAATGGCGTTTTATTAAGAATGACCCACAGAATGACAAACGTAATGATCATGGTGATAGCAGGTACCGGGATGCCGAGCTCGTATCCGCGCCCGAACAGCTGGAACAGGCGGCTGTCGCCAAGTCCTGTAATCGGGTTACCGTCCGTGTAGACCATCGTCAAGCCTCTGAATACCGTCATCGTCGCCAGTGTCGCGATAAACGGCGCCATTTTGCCTGTTGTAATGAGCAGGCCGTTCACCATGCCCATCACGCCGCCGAGAAGACAGCCGATGATGATCGCCAGGATCGGATCAAAGCCCGACACCAGCATATTGGCGACAAACGCACTGGACAATGCAAGAATCGAACCGACGGACAAATCGATGCCGCCTGTCAAGATAACGAAGGTCATGCCAAACGCGATAAGCGCGTTGATCGACACCTGACGGAGCAGGTTCAGAATGTTAAGCGGTTCCAAAAAGCTCGGATTCAGCACCGACACGATGATGATCAGGATGATCAGCCCCAGCAGCGGGCCCAGCTTTTGCGTCACTTGTGATAGTTGGAAGCCTTTTGGCTTTTTAGCGTCTTGAATGGTTGTCATGTTACTGTCCCCCTGTTGCTAACGTCATTATTTTTTCCTGCGTGGCTTCTTCGCTGCTCAGTTCCCCGCTGATTTCGCCTTCATGGACAACCAGAATCCGGTCGCTCATACCCAGCACCTCGGGCAGCTCAGAGGAAACCATAATAATCGCAACGCCGCGTTCGGTTAATTCGTTCATCAGTTGATAAATTTCGCGCTTCGCCCCGACGTCGACCCCGCGCGTCGGTTCATCCAGGATGAGCACTTTCGGACCGATGCCGACCCATTTGGCGATGACGACCTTTTGCTGGTTACCGCCAGACAGGTCGCCTGCCGCTGTTTCCATGGACTGCGTTTTGATCTGCAGCCGTTTGACCAGCAGGTCGACGAAGTCTTTTTCCCGTTTCCCGTTTATAAAGCCTTTGGTCGTAAAACCGGACAAGCTTGGCAGCACCATATTTTCCCGGATCGAAAAATCGAGCAGCAGCCCTTCATCCTTCCGGTCCTCGGTAATAAAGCCGATGCCGCGTTTCACCGCATCATCCGGCTTGCGGATATGGGCTTTCTTGCCCTTGACCCAAATTTCCCCGCTGTCGAGATGATCGAGCCCAAACAGGGCGCGCATGATCTCGGTCCGCCCCGAACCCATCAGGCCGGAGAAGCCGACAATCTCACCGGAACGCACCTGAAAGCTGACGTTCTCGAACAGCCCTTTGCGGGTGGCGTTCTTCACTTCGAGCACCACATCGCCGGGCGAAGGGTTCCGCTTCGGGTAGCGCTCAGTCAGCTCGCGGCCGACCATTTTTTTCACGACCTCGTCAAAGTTCGTGTGCGGTATGTCCTTCGTATCCACCGTTTTCCCGTCGCGCATGACTGTGATCCGGTCGCAGATTTCAAATATTTCTTCCATCCGGTGCGAAATATAGACGATGGAAACGCCTTCCTTTTTCAAGGCGGCAATGACGTCGAACAGCTTGCGAATCTCCCGCTCGGTCAGCGCGGCCGTCGGCTCGTCCATGACGATGACTTTGGCATCGGTCATGAGCGCTTTGGCGATCTCGATCATCTGCTGCTGGCCTACCGAACATTCCCCGGCTTCGCGCTGGAACGGGATGTCCACCGACAGCTTGTCGAATTGGGCCTTTGCCAGCGTTTTCATTTGTTTGGTGCTGAGCAGTCCCCACTTCGTGGTCATTTCCTTGCCGATAAACAGGTTTTCAATGACGGTCATGTCAGGCCAAATGTTCAATTCCTGGTGGATAAAAGCGATGCCCGCTTTTTCCGCTTCCTTCGGGTTTGGAAAATACGTCTCCTTGCCGTCGATCCGGATGATGCCCTCATCCCGCTGATGCAGACCGATGAGAATGTTCATCAGGGTGGACTTGCCGGCGCCGTTCTCCCCCATCAAGGCGTGAACTTCGCCTTCCCGAAGCTCAAAATCCACACCGCTCAGCACGTGGTTGGTGCCAAAGGATTTATAAATGCCTTGCATTTGTATGTGCATAAGGGTTCCTCCTCTTTATCCAAAATGGACGCCGGATTGCAGAATGCAGTTGGCGAACGGCTTGGCTTCTCCGGTCCGGATGACCGCCTTGGCTGTGCGGGTCAAAGCTTTAAACTGTTCGTGAGGCACGTCCTCAATCAGGCAATCCGCAAATGTATGATCAATGTAAGCTTGCGCTTCTGGGTTATCCGTTTTCATTTCCGCGGCGACGATGACCTTTTCGATTTCCATGTCCTCCGCGATGGAACTCACGACCTCGTCAAAGCTCGGATTCCCAAGCTTCAGGGCGAGGTCGATTTTGGTGACCCCTTCGGGGATGGGAAGGCCCACATCGGCCACAACGATCGTGTCGGTATGGCCGAGGTCGGCGAGGACTTTGGCAATGTGACTGTTCAGCATCCCATGTTTTTTCATTACAGGTTCTCCTCCACTTCTTGACGCGTCGGCATGCCGCCCTGCGCGCCGAATTTCATGACCGACAGCGATGCGGCACGGTTGGCGAACCGGACGCTGTCCGCAATCGGCTTGCCTTCGGCCAGCGCCACGGCAAATGCCGCGTTAAAGGTGTCTCCGGCGCCGGTCGTATCGACAGCTTCGACTTCATAGGAAGGAATCACAACCTCTTCCTGTCCGTCAAAATAACGCACACCGCTGCTGCCTTCGGTAATGAACAGCTTGTTTGGATACCGGCGCAGCGCTTCGGATACCCGGCCTTCGCCGAACATGATCGCAGCTTCGTGCTGATTCGGCGTGATGTACGCCGCGTTCTCGATCACTTCATCCTTGACCGGGCGCGCCGGGGCCGGATTGAGCAGCAGCGGGACGCCGTGCCCGGCACAGATCCGGCTCACGTGCTCCACCGTTTCTTCGGGAATTTCCTGCTGGATCAGCACCATATCGGCCGCGGTGATCGCTTGAACAGCCTGGTCGATATAGGCCGGCGTGACTTCGTCATTGGCTGCTTTGACGACAACGATGCTATTGTCTCCTTCGGCGAGCACAATGTGGGCCGTTCCGCTTTCCATATGTGTAACCGGTTCCACATAGTTTACGGAAACTTGATTGGCACGGAAATTGTTCAAAATGGATTCGCCCAAGTGGTCATCTCCCACCCTGCCGATCATGGTGACGTCAGCTCCGAGCCGGGCGGCGGCCACGGCCTGGTTCGCTCCTTTACCACCAGGCACGGTTTTAAAGCTCTCCCCGAGAACGGTCTCTCCCGCTCCCGGACGCTTGGACGATGTCACCACCAGGTCCATCGAGCAGCTTCCGATTACGCAAATGTTAGCCATCTTAATCCACCTTTCTGGTCGTATCCCGCTCTACAAAAGATACGGGCATTTGTATATTTCGATTGTCCACTTTTCCCTGCTCGATCAGGCGGATCAGCAGCAGCGCCGCTTCCTTGCCCATGTCGTATGCCGGCTGCCGGATCGTTGACAGCGACGGGGAGAGCAGGCTGCTGAGCGGGATATCGTCAAAACCGATCACCTGCACATCCTCCGGCACCCGCTTGCCGAGGCGCTGAGCCTCATGCAAAACGGCGGTCGCCACGATATCGTTGCTGGCGATGACCCCGTCGGTGTCGAGATGCTTGGCGAACAGCTCTTTGGCCCAGCTTTCCGCTTCTGCAAAGGAAAAGGACGAAGTCTGAATGATGTTGTAGTCGATCCCCGCTTCCTCAAGTACCTCCACGGCGCCTTGGAACCGGTCCTGGGCGGGACGGATATGTACGGGTCCGCGCAGGACCGTGATCCGCTTGCTGCCGCGGGCGATCATTTCCTGGGCGGCCAGCCGTCCGCCCTTGCGTCCGTCCGAGTACACCGACGGGCTGTCGCTGGACGTCCGGTCCAGAAACACGACCGGGATGTTCAGCTTAGCGTATATTTCCGAATCCGGACGGTTGGTTGAAGAGATGACGCCGACCACGTTATTTTGAATGAAGGTTTGAATGTACTCCTGTTCCTTCTGCTCGTTCTCATCACTATTGCCGAAAATGATGCGGAATTCGTTAGCCTGCATGCCGTCTTCCACGCCCCGCGCCAACTGCGGGAAATAGGGGTTCGTAATGTCAGGCAGCAAAAGTCCGATCAGCTTCGACTTGCGTTTGTATAATGATCTTGCAACTTCGTTTGGCGCATAATTCAACGCTCGAACCGCGTCTTCCACTCTCTTGCGGGTATCGGCGTGTACGTATCCTGTTTCATTAATGCACCGGGATACCGTCGCAACCGAAACCCCTGCATGGCGTGCTACATCTTTAATCGTTACCATCTGAAATTATCACCTCGAAATGTGGAACCGGTTACACAAATAAAATAACACATCACTTTGCGTTTGACAATAGCGCTTTCAAGAGTTTTTGATTGGATAATTTTTGCAGATATCATAAAATGCCGACGCGGTGCGGAAAAATAAGCACAGTGTGCTTGGTGTCCTCAGTGCCGTATAGGGCGTAAAAGTAACAGCTATTTTGTGATCACTACTTCCGCCCAGCCAGCTATTGTTGCGAACAACTGAAAAAGTGCAGTGATTTCCGATTCATTGGCTTGCGGCCGTTTCACCGGAAATGAACTGCACTTCTGCATCTTATTCGCTTGTAACGCTCTGTTTTGCCAAACAAGAGTAAATTTCAGGTACTTCGAGGCACCATGCCACTTAACAGTTTCTACATACCTGCCTCATTCCTGCTGTATTCTGCTGTATTCCTGCCTCATTCCTGCTTTATTCCTGCTTCATTCCGGACCGCTCCACCCATACGATTTCCGCCTGTGGATCGGCTTTGCGAACTACCGCCTTGAAGCGCGGCACATCCAGCAGATGCACGCTGTACATCATTCGCGTCTGAGCGGAAACTCGCGCGTAGTCGCTGTCACGATCAATCTCACGATCACGGTCATGGCCGATCGCATCATTCCACGCGAGTCCTTCAAGCCGCAGGCGGCTTTTCATTTCGGCTTCCACCTGCCGGGGATTCGCCGTCGTAACGCCGGCTAATCGGCGAAACCCGAATATGACGATCCCGGCGGTTTCATACGCCGCCAGGCAGGCGAACGCGGAGTACAGCGTCCGCTCCCACCCCAAAGCCGCGCCGGCGGTGACCAGCACCAGGGCGTGGCAGAGCAATAGCAGCCGCTCCACGGAGATGGCCGGGCGGGTGCCCGCCTGAATCCCGGCCGACCGGATGCGGTCGTTTTTTTCAAGGCCGAGCGCGTCCAGCAGGCCGCCCGATTTGACGGCCAGCCCTCCGCCGAAGCCAAGGCACAGGCCGCCTGCCAGCGCGGCAATGACCGGCTCACCGCTGACGGCTGGCAGTGGCGCCAGCAGGAACGCCGACCCGGCAAATGCAAGCAGCCCCGGGAGCACCTGGAGCCAAATTTTTTTTCGGCCCAGAAGTGAATAAAAGATCAGCAGCGGCAAATTGAAGAGCACCAGCAGCATCCCGAAATGATTATCGGTGTGAAACGACACCAGGCCGGAAATCCCGGTGACGCCGCCGGCGATCAGCTCGTGCGGATGCAGAAACAGCTCGACGCCGACCGAGGCGGCGATGCCGCCGATCACCGATTTGAAGATGGCATGCTTGCCGTTTCTGCCGGAAGTTCCCAATGTTTTTCTCATGACCGTACGGCCAGCTTGATCGGATCATGCATAACCTTCCCTCCTAAACTGAAATGGAAGTCCATTGGATGGGATCGCATTTACCCAAACATTCGTTAGTCTTATCCAGCCACTTCACCATCGCGACCATTGGAACTAGCCTTGCAGCATTCTTACGGCTTTTTACAGCGCCTCTTCCTTCTGAATCCCCGGTTTTCGGTCCTTAAATTTGATCCAGCGGTTCAAGAAGGTAAAAATCGATTTCGACTGCTTGGTCAGCAGCGGACCCAGGATGGCCAGGATCAGCACGTAGATCGCCGAGAACGGCTGGAGGATTTCCATCAGACCGCCGTCTTTGCCCAGGTTTGCCATAATGATCGAAAATTCGCCTCGCGAAACGATCGTCAGCCCGATGTTGGCCGATGCTTTGGGAGACAGCGAAGCCGTCCGCCCGGCCAGCATGCCCGCACTAAAGTTCCCGATCAGCGTCACAATGACCGCTGCAAGCGCAAGCCATATTGCACTTCCGCCCAAGGACATCGGGTCAATGGACAGGCCGAAGCTGAAGAAAAAAATCGCTCCGAAAAAATCCCGGAACGGCATGATCAAATGCTCGATCCGCTTGGCGTGTTCCGTTTCGGCCAGCACCAGCCCGACCAGCAGCGCGCCGATCGCCTCGGCCACGTGGATCGTTTCGGAAAAGCCGGCGACCAGAAACAGCGCGCCGAAAATGACCAGGGCAAACAGCTCGTTGGAACGGATCCGCAGCCATTTGTTCAGATAAGGCACCGCTTTGCGCCCGAGGATGATGACGGCGAGCATAAACCCGAGCGACACGAGTGCCGACAGCAGCACGCCGCCGATCGAGCTGGAGTCGCTGAGCACAAACCCGGACAGAATCGAGATGTACACGGCGAGGAAGACGTCCTCGAACATGATGATGCCGAGAATCATTTCGGTTTCTGCATTGGCGGTCCGTTTTAGGTCCACCAGCACCTTCGCTACGATCGCGCTGGACGAAATCGTCGTAATTCCCGCAATGATCAGCGTTTCGGCGAGCGGAAACCCGCTGAAAAATCCGAGCATCAGCCCAAGCGTAAAATTAATGCCGATATATATTGAACCGCCTACGGCGATCGACCGTCCCGACTTGATCAGCCGGCCGACGGAGAATTCGAGCCCGAGGTAGAACAGCAGGAACAAAACGCCGATCCGTCCCATAAAATCGATAAACGGCGCGCTGTCGATAAACCGGAAATCGAAATGCCACAGCTCCATCGCATGCGGACCTACCGCCATGCCGATCAGGATATAGAACGGGATCACCGAAAACCGCAGCTTTGCCGAGATCAGTCCCCCCAGTGCAATGAGGGCTAGCGCTAAACCAATTTCAAATACCAAATGCTCCATCCTTTCACCCGCTTCCGTTCATTAGAATTTGTTTGAACCGCTTTTGCTGTTCCCGTTCTCCGATGGCGACAACCGTCGCCTCCGCGTTCAGAACAGCTTCCGGGCCGGGATTCACTTGTTTGCCGTTACGTTTATCCAGCAGCGCGATCACCGAAACCCCGGCATTTTGCCGGATGTTCAGTTCACCGATCGTTTTTCCCGTGCATTCATAATGGGGCTCGATCCGGTACCACTCGATCGTCAGCTCGTCAAACGCCATTTCCACCCGTTCGAGCTGCTTCGGTTTGTACGTCATACCGCCGACAAGAGCGGCCAGCTGCCGCGCCTCCGGATCATCCAAGGTCACCATCGAAATGCTTTGGTCCAAATCCTCATACGAAAAATGGTACAGCTCACGCCGGCCGTCATCATGAATGACCACGACCATCCGGTCGCCGCTGGCGGTATCCATTACATATTTCATCCCGATTCCGGGCAATACAGACTCACGAATATCCATGAGAATAGCCTCCTGTAATTACATGTTTTATTTGAGAAACATTTCACATATAGAGTGGTTGATGCAAAATGGCAGGAATACAACTTTTTCCGAAAAAGCGCAAGTCTTCTGCGATAAAAACAACTCAAACGAATACCGCCGTAACAAAGGTATACCATTTGCCATCAAAGCCATCGCAATCCGCAGCCAATCCAGCACTGCATCAAAGCCTAAAAAGCCTGGCCGATCCACCATAAATAACAACGAAATATGCCTAACCGATTTACTTTCATACTAACTCCAGCCGTTGCAGAAAAAGTAAACGATTCAACGATAAATCGTAAACTTCAGCCAACACAACGGCATTGCCACACGCAGCGAACAGAAGCTATCACAGAGCCAAGCCATCCTGCGGTCATTCATCCATTTTTGGGTACACGAAACGAACCGTCCCGCTATCGGCATTTTTACAGTCCAGGTGCGAGAATGCCCCGGCGCATGCCAATAAGGAACCGTCTATTCAGGAAGGAGATTAAGCCACATAACTCGAGGTAAATTTTATCGGAAGCAGCAGTAAATATTTTTTACGGAGAAAAACACACGGAACAAAGGGTAGCCGCGGTTTCGGAATACGCAGCACAAGCAGCAGCGGCAGCACAAAACAGAGAGGAAGGGCTGACGCCAGCATGATCAGTTTTTGCATGAGGGTTGGCGTTTTCCGTACCAGCGGTTTGCTTGGAGGATCGATCCGGCTGTACACCGTCTCGGTTTCCATCGAACTTGCAGGGGAAGTAAACACTTCTTCTTCCAGGGAAACGGGAAAGGTTGCCATCTGAATGACACCCAGAACGACAATGAACATCATCCGAAGTCTATTCATCCATGCTGCCATCCTATCCCCCCTCTTGTGAAAAATTCATATATGATGATTCTAACACAAATTAGAGGATGTCTTCAAACCGATGGACAAGCCGGGACAAGCTGAGATCATCCCGATAAAAATTTTTGATCGATTTTGAAGGGCTGAAGCAAGCGGTTGCCTCGATACCAGAACTCCAGAGGTGATGACCGAGACATCAATAGGACCAAAAAACCGGCGGAACCAAGGAGCTCCACCGGTTTTCTTCACAATATCACCAGAAAAACTTGCAGATAAGCTTATTCCGCCCAATTCACCGCGATCTCAATCCCTTCCGGTACGCCGGGGTACCGAATCAAGACCGTTTTTGAACCGGGATCATAGGCACAGGCTGCCGGCTGCCCGCCTGCCGTCACTGCCGACGGTTCAGCCGGAACGCGAATACGCGTGCTGACCGTCATTTCGGAAGGGGACTCCGAGACGAATATCAGCTTGCCTTCGAGGTACTGCTCCTCGCGAATCCGGGATGCGCTGACAAGAATGACCGGCTGGTCCTGCAGCTGTGCCGCCGGATGGTCCAGATCATACAGAAGGCGGTCATCACCGGGCTGAAGTTCCACGCGGCTCAGCACGGGCAGCTCCGGATCAAAGAGATCGACGAACGCCCCTTCGAGCTGTGCCGCCGGCTCCGCGGCATCGCGCTCGTCGAGCGCATGCGCGATCACATACGGACCGCGCTGGATGTGAAGCAGGCCGCTCTCAAGGTACGCGTCCTGCTCCCCGCGGAACTGAAGCGCCTGACGCACGCTGCTCCGCACCTGCTCGGCGCCTGCATCCGAGCGGGACAGCTCTGCAGGATGCTGCCGGTAGTACAGCACGGCCCCATCGCCGACCCGGTGCTCTCCTTCGCCCGGGTTGCGCCCCAGCCCCATCGACTCGAACAGATGCTCTTCCGGCCGGTCATAGGCGCGGCTGGCGTCACGGTTCCACCATTCCTGCACGTTGTGGAATGGATCGCTCCCGTCGCCGTAATAGATCAACACGCCTCCCTCGCGGACCCACTGCCCGAGAACCTGGTGAATGCCGGGATGCTCCGGCTTCATCAGCTCGTAGCTCAGCAGCAGCACGCGGTAATCCGCCAAATATCCCGGAAAGGTCAGGATATTGTCCAGCTGGACCGGCCGCAGCGGAATACCTGCTTTGACAAGTGGCAGCGCCATCCCGTAAAAGGCGGACCAATCCAGCAGCTCCTGCTGCGCTTCGCTCAGCTTTTCCGTGCCGGAAGTGCCGTCGTACTTAAATTCCTGCTTGCCCCCGTCTTCATCCGGATCGACGTCCCCCCGCTGATACATCGCGGAGTTCGCCAGCAGAACGCCGACGCCGGTCGTCGCCTCGCCTTCCTGCACATCCCCGTCATACCGGTGAATGTCCCGCAGCACGTTCATGACGGTAAGCAGGGACGTTTTATAGCCTGCCGGGATGACTTCCTTGCCGCTGCCGCCCTCTTTCGGATACCCCAGTTCGAACACCCGCCAAGGCCAAGGACATACCTCGTATTGGGAAACGCCCGGATGCAGCAGCGATGCCACGACCGTTGAGCGGTAATTGTACGCGTAATCCTTCCACGTATAGCGCGGATTGTCCTCGATCGGATCGTGGAGGAACCACATTTCGCGGCCTGTGCCGCGGGTCAGCTCCTGCATGACGCCATACTCCAGGAATGCCGTTTCAAAAGTACGTTCCTTACGGACACCCTTATAGACGTTTGCGGTCCGTGCAGTTCCCGTCCAGATCTGGGCGATGAAGCCGTCGCAGGCCGGCATGTTCACGAGCAGCGCTTCCGGGCTGATGATCCGCCACTGCGTGTAGTTGATCAGGCTGTGCGTCGGGACATAGAAGCGGACCGCACGCCCGTAGTGGACAAGCGCATACTCTTTCATCTGGCTGCAGATCCGGTCCAGCGTTCGGTAGTACACGTACGCTTTCAGCTTGGATGCGCGGTATTGGGCATCAGGCGACGAATGCGGAGGAACCCAGTCCTCGCCGTAATAGTTACGCCATTCCCGCTTGAAGGCTTCAGAATAACCCGAAGCCGCCCAGAATTCCGGCTCTTCCATATGGATGGCCTCGACGCCGCTGTCGATCGCCTTCTTGATGTGAGTCGCCAAATACTCGGCGAACGAAACGGTCGGCACCATGTACGGGACGTCCTTGCCGTGGCTTACCTGATCCCCCGCCCGGTTGACCTGGGCTTCATCCCAGTGATTGCGCCCGTCGAAGCGGCCGTACAAATAATCCTGGTACTCCCCCCAAGATACGCCGGTCATCAGATGAATCGTGTATCCTGCCTGCTTCCAGCCCTGAATGCGCTCCGGCAAATCATCCGATATGCCGTAGACCATGACGAAATCCGTGCGGAGATCATACTTCGGCCCGTAAGGACGGGATTCCTGAAATCCCGTCCACTCCGGCCCCTTGCTTCCCAATCGGCTGCTCAAGGATGAACCCTCCTTTAGTTAGGCATCGACAATTTGACGACTTCTTTCCCTTTCAATTCTTCGTTTACATACTTCATGGCGTCATCGTAACCGGTGTTCTTGATTTGATCGCGCAGGTCGTTGATAACTTTCAGGGCCGCATCGTCCGACTTGGCGAAGATCGCCTGCTTCCATACGTCGTTGATTTGGTCCATCGACGGCTTCAGCGTTTCCCATTGCGGCGATTTGGTGATGACATCTCCCGGATTGAAGGCGGAAATGACGCTGATACCGTTCGGACGCAAAATTTTACGCGCGTTGTCCATCGCTTTCAGGCGATCCTGGTCTGCCCAAATGTCTCCGCCGCCGACCGAATTAATGCGATCCATGCCGGTCATATTTTCCAGCCCGATGCTGATGCCTTCGTTCTTCTTCGCCTTGCCCGTCGTGTCCGCCGTAAACTTGTCGAACCATTCCTGTTTGGCGGCCGGTTTGCCATTAACCACATCCCAATGCGTTCCCTGAATACCGTAATGCACCAGCATAAAGCCTTCGTCGGAAGCGAGGAAATCGAGCAGCTTCAGCGCGGCGTCGACATTTTTGGCTTTTTTCGTGATGACGGTAACGTTATTTCCTTGAATGTTCAGGTCGACCGGACGGTTCGGTTCTGCTCCGGCCCGCTCAAGAGGTCCGACAGGGACGTAATCGCTGCCCGGATGCGCTTTCACATATTCCTTGGAAGCGTCCAGAATGGCTGGGTAGTGCGCCGACAGTACCGCGATGCGCCCTTGCTTGATTTTCTCGTTCGCGATTGGGTCAGTCTGCGTAAAAGCATCCGGATCCAGCAGTCCTTCGGAAATCAGCTTGCGGTAATAGAGTGTGTAATCCTCGTAAGCCTTCGTGAAGAACACATGCTCCAGCGTGCCATCGCCTTTATCCTGGTAATCGGCCCCGTAGAACATTGTATTCCCGATGCCTACCGCCCATCCGTCATGAAAGCCGCCGAGCGGAATGACCGGTGCGCCGTTTTCGCTCAGATTGGCGTCCTTGATCTTTTTCAGGAAATTGTAGAAATCGTCCTTGGTCTTCACGGACTGCGGATCGACTCCGATCTTATCGGCAATGTCCTTCCGCACGTAAAATCCGTACAGCCAGTCGTTGACGTCCTTGTCGGTGGCCGGCTGGTTCTGGTACAGCATGTACTTCTTGCCGTCAATCCCGCCGATCGCTTTTTCGTACAGAGCCGGCGGTACGTTTTCCTTGGCGACCGCTTTCGCCAGGTTCGGATATTGGTCGATTTTGTCCGTCAAATCCACAAGCTGGCCTTCTTTCGCAGCCTTGATGATGCCGTCCAGCTCGCCGCCCCAGGCAGGGCCGGTATAAATGTCCGGCAGGTCCTGCGTCGCAAAAATCGTGTTGACCTTCTCGGCCTCACTGCCTTTCGTGTAGTCGATTTTTACCTTGATGCCCGTTTTCTCCTCGATCGCTTTGAGTACAGGGTTCGATTCCGAATCGGAGCCTGAGGAACCGTTCCAGTTATTCAGCACCGTGAGCGTAACCGTCTTGGAGTCCGCGCCTTTGTCTCCCCCATCTGCACTGTCGTCGCTGCCGCTGCTGCTGCAGCCGTACAGCATGCCGGATATCAGGGTAAACGCCATCAGAGAAGCTGCCAATTTAAACCGCTTTTTTCTCATATGAACCCTCCCAATTTGAATGAATGTATATGATATAGTCCCGCATGCAGGACGTCTATCCTTACCCTTTGACGGATCCGATCATCGTTCCCTTGACAAAATAGCGCTGCAGGAACGGATAGATACACAGGATCGGAAACACAGTAATGACGAGCAGTGCCATCCGGAGCGATTCCGGCGTAGCCCCCGCCGCGCTGACATTGACGGTTTGTCCACCCTGCTGCGCAGCCCGCTGCATCGAGGACGACAGCGCCTCCGCTTCGGTCAGCATTTGCTGAAGCAGGGTCTGCACCGGGATGAGGCTTTTGTTGGACACGTAATAGGTGCCGGTGAACCAGTCGTTCCAGTGCATCACGCCGACGAACAGCGAAATGGTCGCCAGTACAGGACCGGACAGCGGCAGTATGATGCGCATGAAGATTTGGAAATCACCTAAGCCGTCAATCCGGGCGGCTTCTTCGAGCTCTTCTGGGATGCCTTGTATAAACGTCCGAATGATGACGATATGCATAAAATTGAACAGGAACGGAATGACATACACCCAGAAGTTGTTGATCAGGTGAAGCTTCTGCAGCGTAATGAAATACGGGATAAAGCCTGCGCTGAAAATCGTGGGCAGAAAAATGTAAAAGGTGAAAAACGTGCGCCCGGGCAGCGTTTTTTTGGCCAAGGCATAGGCCATCAGCGTACTGAGCAGCACGCTAAGCACCGTGCCGAGCAGCGTCCGTAAAATCGTGATTTTGTAAGCCTGCCAAATCTGCGGATTATCGAACACCTGGGCGTAATTGTCCAGCGTGAATTTCCGCGGAAAGAAATACAGAGCCCCCATCATGGAATCTTTACCGTCATTAAGCGAGTACACAAGCACGTAAATGAACGGATAAATCATGGAAAAGGCGAACAGCGTAAGCAGGAAATAATTCAATACGGTAAACCAGGAAAACGATCGTTTCTCCACGTAGGTTCCCTCCTTAGAACAGTGATACTTCGCTGACCCTCCGCGCAATCCTGTTGACAGTGACGATCAGGACCAGCGCAATCAGGCTCTGGAACAAGCCGACAGCCGCCGCATAGCTTAGCCGGCCCTGCTGGATGCCCTGAGTGATGACATGGACGTCGAGCACGCTGCCAATGGCTGCGGTGGAAGGACCGTTCAGAAGCAGAAGCTGTTCGAAGCCCGCGCTCATCAGGCTTCCCGTCGCCAGAATAAACAGAATGACCGCAACGTTGCGGATGCCCGGCAGGGTAACGTGCCAAATCAGGCGGAAACGGCCGGCGCCGTCGATTTTTGCGGCTTCATACAGCTGCTGGTCAATGCCCGCAATGGCCGCCATGTAGATGATCGAGTTCCAGCCGATGTTCTTCCAAACATCCGAGCCGATAATGACTTCATAGAACCAGGAAGTGTTGTACAAAAATTGGATCGGCTCTACGCCCATCGACGACAGCAGGTCGTTGACCGGCCCGCCATAAGTAGCGAAGAGGCGCTGCATCAAGGTGACGACGACGATCCAGGAAATGAAATAAGGCAAATAAGATAAAGTTTGAACGGTTTTCTTGAATTTCAGATTTCGGATTTCATTGAGGAGGATCGCAAGGATGATGGGCATCGGAAATCCGATGATCAGTTTCATCAGGCTGATGATAATGGTGTTGCGGATAATGTCTGTCGATTGGTAATAATCGAAAAACTGCTTGAAGTATTTCAGTCCCGCCCATGGGCTGCCGGTAAAACCGCCCACGAACGTATAGTCGCGGAAGGCGACCTGAATCCCGTAAAGCGGAACGTAGGAGAACAGAAAAAACCAGATGATCCCCGGAAGCATGAACAAGTAAAACAACTTATGCTTCCAGATCCGCTTCCACAGTGCTGACGAACTCATAAGCTCCACCTCTGTTTTCGGATAGTTTGGACGTTCCAGGTTTCGGCAAAGCGCTTGTTACTCATTCTTCCTCCCCTCAACTAAATGTAAGCGATTACACAACATATTCAGCTGTTCTTTTCTCTACTTGACCTCCCTTGAAGCGCTGTCGATTCATGGAAGCTCTTGGATTAACCATAATATAATATAAATATTTAACATATTCAATATGTTAATAAAAATAAAAAAGACCTTTTCATAGTGAAAAGGTCTTTTTTATATACTGCATCGCTTCTTCCGATGGAAAATTAACGCGATTTTACGGGGCCGGTTGTCTGTCCGACGACCAGCTCGGGAACGAGCAGCGTCTTCGTGTAGCCTCCGCTCCGGTCCGTCCCCTTCCCAATGATGTCCGCCAGCGTTTCCGCCGCGCGCAAGCCCATTTCATACTCAAACTGCTTGATATGCGTAAAAACGCTGAGCTCTTCCACGACGGAGGTCGGGTCGTCGAAGCTGACGATCGAGAGGTCGTCCGGGATGGACAGCCCGTTTCTCTTCGCCATCTGCTGGATCTGAACGCCAAGTTTGCCGTTCAGCGTGATATAAGCGGTCGCCAGACCGCTGCGGATATACCGGTACAGCGGATGCTTCTCCGGCTCATCCGAAGCATGAATCCGAAAGCCCGTAATGATATGGGCCGGGTTGATCAGCGCGCCCTTGTCCTTCAAGGCGTCCATGTAGCCTTCGATGCGCTCCTGGACGGTGACGGTCTGCAACGGAGAATCGGAGCAAATGGCGATTTCACGGTGGCCCAGCTCCCACAAATGCTCTACGGCAAGCCGCGTCCCCAGCCGCCCGTCGGCCGCGATGTAATTGGTTTCGACACCCGGCAGAAACCGGTCGATCAAAACGAAAGGAAAGCCGGAGAACTTCAGGTTCAAAATTTCGTCGTTGTAATGCTCCTCGTCCACCGGGAACACCAGAATTCCTTCCGCACCGATCTGTTTCAAGGTTTTGATCGCTTCCTTTTCGTGCTCCAAATCCCCCTCGGACAGCAGAATCATGGTCCGGTATCCTTTGCTGCTGAGGCCTCTGCGGACACCGTCGATCAGCCGGACGGCAAAATAATCGTAAATCGAAGGCATCACGAGCCCGATGAGCCCCGTTTTCGGCTTCACCTCTTCCGGAGCCCGGCCAAAGACCGGAAGCGGTACCTCAGCTTCTTCCGCGGCCGCCGGCTCGCTGACAAAGCTGCCTTTTCCGGGAACCCGGCTGATGACGTTTTCGTTCGCGAGGCCGGTCAGCGCTTTCACAACCGTAATTTTGCTTACATCAAAGCGGTCCATGAGTTCCTTCTCCGTCGGGATGCGATCACCGGACTTCAGGCCTTCCGACTCGATCAGTTCCCGGATGTACTGCTGTATTTTTTGATACAGCGGGGTCCGTGCGGTAACATTCAACAGGATCACCATACTTTAATTTGAGATTTTGTTATTTATATTATCGGCTGGAACATGGGTTCGCAACATTCATCCTGACTAAAAAAATGGTCTATTCGTCTGATTCCTTAATTTGATATATTATATATGTTATATTGAATAACGGATTTTGTATAGCGGGGTTTTGTAAAAATGTCGCAATAACGCAAAAAAAGACGACCGCAATGCGGCAGCCTTTTTTGTCGTCCATGCCTTTTCGGAATCGGCGCGAGTTTACACATTCAGCTCCAGCTTGGCATGATATTGACGGTACTGCGGGTCCTCCCCCGCCACCATCATGCCCATACCCCAATCGATATGAGTCTCCATGCTAGGCGGATCGGCAGGATCACGGTACTGGAACAGGACGTTTCTGCGCGGCCGGCTGCTCTTGTTGCGGTCGGACCCGTGAATCGTCAGGTAGTTGAAGAACAGCACATCCCCCGCGCTCGCCGGGCAGGGCGTGCCCATGCTTACCGGGTAATCGCGGTGATCGAGGTAGTACCTGCCTACATGGGGAAGCGGTCCCTGCTTATGGGATCCGGGTACGACGCACAGGCAGCCGTTTTCCATATCCGCATCATCGAGATGAACGCTGGCGGCAAGCATCGTATGGCGATCATGAGGGAAATACGGATAGTCCTGGTGCATCGGAAAAGCGGCGCCCTGCTCCGGCGGCTTGACCAGCATTTTGGTATGATGGAGCTGGACGTTGGGACCGATCAGCTGCGTCAAAACGCTCGTCATACGCGGATGGGCTACGGCACGGGTGAAGCATGCGTCGTGAAACTGCAGATCGTGAAAGCCTTTGAGCACCAGCTTCTTCAATTCGTCCTGGGGAATGTAATCCCCCTGCCAAGTATGGTTGGCGTCCTGCTTGGCGGCAGCCGCCTTGGCAATCGTACGCTCCACCGCATACTGCATATCCTTGACTTCCTCTGTGCTGAACACGCCGCGGACGAGCAAATAACCGTTTTCGTTATAAAATTCGACGTCTTCTCTGCTAATCATCTTCCCGTTCCCTCCCGTAACATTCAGGTGACAAATGATGAATACGCCTTCATTATAGGGATAACAGACACCTGACGTCTTTGCCGGATTGGAACCTGTTTTTGTCGGATTCGGACACGAATGGATGAGGAGGACTTGAAATGGATCATCTCGTCTGGGGAGCCGCCCTGTCTAAACTGCATGCAACCGTCGGAGAGCTGACCGAAGAGGATTTATGCATACGCATACATTATTGGGGAGCCCTTGCGGAGCACCGGAGCAACCTGGAGCATAAGCATTCTTTTTTTGAAATGTGTTATGTCGCGGGCGGTGAAGGAACGTATGTGGATGAAGGCCGGATCCATCCGTTAGCAAAAGGAACACTGTTCATTTCCAATCCCTACCGCATGCACCGTATTGAAAGCACAGGGATGCAGCTCATATGGCTCGCCTTCGATGTGGATGCCGGGCGCACCTCCGCGCCCTGGAACGGTCAGTTTGCACGGCTGGCGCAGTCGGACTGCTATATTCTTCACGGTGCTGAGGACAGTCCGGCCGTCCTGCTCTGGAAAGCGATTATGCAAGCGTCCGCCGAGCTGGATACCGCCCGGTTTCCGCTGGACCGGCTGGTACTTGCGCTTGTGGCTGCGCTGCCGCAAACCTTTACGCCGGACCGCCAGCAGCAAAAGCCGACGCTGCCTCCGCCCCGCTCCGCTTCACTGAGGCAGGCGCTCCAATTCATCCGGGATAACCTGGAGTCGCCGCTGAAGCTGGAAGATGTGTCGCGGTATTTTCATATATCGGGAAGACATCTGGCCCGTTTGTTCCAGAAGGAGCTCAAAATGACCTTCACGGCATACGTCCGCCAGGAAAGGATCCGGCTTGCGGCGTTCCTTCTGCGCGAGACGGACCACTCCGTCAAGGAAATCGCCGACCTAACGGGATTCGGCTCCGTTCACTATTTTACCAGGATGTTCTCGGCTGCGGCCGGCATCCCCCCGGCTACCTACCGGATCACACCACAGCAAAAAGGCATGCCCTTCGAAGAGGAGCATGCCTGATTTCAAAATCTGTTCATAGGCGTAAGATTGGTACGATTTCAATGCGGGCTTTAAGCTCTCCCGGTAATGGGCGGACCTTCATTGGGACCAAAGGATACATTGATCCGGTGATCCAGCACGACGGCGTCTTCCGTTTCAAACCGGATGTCCGTCGTAATATGAAACGGCGTCTCAATGAAGCGGATGCTCAGCTCCAGCGTCTCCGGGGACTTCCATGTAAAACTTGACACAGTTGCGCTCTGCCGGGGCATGATCAGATCGGACGTGCCTTCCAGCCATTTCCCGCGACCCAAGGGCAATGCAAAGTGCTTCCCGCCGGTCTCATGCAGGTCAACCACCGCCTGATCGGCCTCGAAACGGACCGAAATCCGGCTCCAGTTCATGTCGTTGTCGTCCAGCACATAGTTTTTGCCGCTGACGGCGGATTCCAATTCCGGTTGAATGCTGTACGCCAACGGAGCAAGCTGCAGGCTGCGGATCCGTTCCTGCAATCGGTCCTGCGTTTCTTCGTCCAGCGGGAGCTCCTCTCCGGCCATCGCTGGCAGCAGACGCTCCCAGACGGCGTTCATCACTTCCTGCATCTGGTTCGTTCCGCTCGTGACTGCAAGCACCGCCTCCTGCTCCGGCATGACGATACAGAACTGGCCGAATGCTCCGTCTCCGCGGTAGGCGCCGTGCCGGCATCTCCAGAATTGGTAGCCGTATCCCTGCGCCCAGTCGCTTTCCCCGCCGTCTCCGTTGGAGATCTGTTTCGAGGTCGCCTCCTCTACCCACGCTTCCGGAATCAGCTGGCTGCCGTTCCATGCCCCTCGCTGCAAAAACAGCTGGCCGAACTTGGCGATGTCTTCCGTCGTGATGCTCAGTCCGAAACCTCCAGTGTTGATTCCCCGCGGACAGGACTCCCAGGTGGGGTTGTGAATGCCCAGCGGCTCAAACAGCCGCTTCTGCAAAAATTGAAGCAGCGTCTGCCCGGTCACGGATTGCAGAATGGCCGACAGCATATAGGTTGCACCCGTGTTGTACACAAAATGGGTGCCGGGCGTATGCTCCACCGGAGCCGCCAGAAAGGCTTTGGCCCAATTCCCGTCCGTGCAGCGGTCAATGGCCCCCATCGTATCCTGGTCATTCCCCGTGCCCATCATCAGCAGATGCCGGATGTTCATGGAGGCCAAATTCGGGCTGACTTCCTCCGGCAGGTCGTCCGGGAAGAACGTAACGACCTTGTCTTCCAAAGACAGCAGACCCTCGTACACCGCGAGACCGATGGCTGTGGAAGTAAAGCTCTTGCTCAGCGAAAACAGCATGTGCGGCAGCTCCGGGGCATAAGGCCCCCACCAGCCTTCCGCAGCCACCTGTCCGCGGCGAAGCAGCATAAAGCTGTGCAGCTCAATGCCCTTGGCCTGTACCTCGTCCAGAAAATCAAGGATGGCCGCCCCGGGAATGCCCAGTGATTCCGGTCTGCTTCTTGGTAGTTGCAGGCTTGTATTTTCCATGGTTTCACACCCCTTTCGTTACAAACGTACCGCAGCCACATAGCAATTTCAAGCATTTTGTTTCCGCTTACAACTGGATTCCTTTATAGCCTTGCGTTGACCCTGTCCCGCCGTGCTGTTATAATCCCTGATACCAAACCAAGATGGGAGGCTGACATGTCATGAAGTACCGCAGATTGGGCGGCACAGGCTTGGACGTATCTAATCTTTGCCTGGGCACGATGGCTTTTGGAAGATGGATCGATGAGGATGCGTCGGTGCGGATCCTGGATCACGCGATCGACCAGGGAATTAATTTTATCGACACCGCCAACTATTACGGTAAGGGGCAGGATGCCGACGTTCCGCACGGAACAGGCGAAAGCGAGGACATTATCGGCCGTGCCCTGAAGGGCAGACGGGATCAGGTCGTTCTGGCGACGAAAGTGGGCATCCGGTCGGGGTTCGGGAAAAATGACAGCGGCCTGTCGCGGACCCATATTCTGCGCGAAGTCGATAAGTCGCTGCGCCGCCTTCAGACGGATTATATCGACCTGTACCAGGTACATATTTTCGATCCGCACACGCCGCTGGAAGAAACGCTGCGGGCTCTGGACGACCTTGTTCGCCAGGGAAAAGTAAGGTACATCGGCTGCTCCAACTATGCCGCCTGGCAGATTGCCAAAGCGCATGCGATCAGCGAGCGGATGAACCTCGAAAAGTTCATTTCCGTGCAGCCGCAGTACAACCTGCTCTCCCGGGAAATCGAGCAGGAGCTTCTGCCGTTCTGCGCCTCGGAGGACGTCGGCGTCATGGTATACAGTCCAATGGCCCGCGGGATGCTCTCAGGCAAATACAAAGCGCCAGGCGATGCCCCGCCGGAGAGCCGCGCCGCCAGCGGGGAGAAGCCGCTGCAGCAGTATTTTACGGAGCGGAATTATGAGCTTGTCAAAAAATACGCGGTGCTTGCCGGTCAATACGAGGTCAGCCTTTCCCAATACGCACTGTCGTGGGTGCTTAATCAGCCCGCGGTCACAGCCGCCATCATCGGTGCCAGCAAAGTGCATCACGTGACGGATGCCGCGCAGATCAGCGACTGGTCCTGGACACCGGAAATGCAGCGGGAAGCAAGTGATGTCCGCAGTTCTTTGGATGAATCACAGTCTCATTAAAAAACAGTCCCGGCCGATATCTTGGCCGGGACTGTTTTTTGTCATGCTCACTCGCGCGCCTGTCAACAGATGGCGATTATACCTAGGCACGTTCGGGCTCCCATTCGGCATTCAGCACATATGTTGCCCGTATTTCGGTACCATGGTCCAGATCCGGGGCTGCCCGGAATCAAGTTCCCCATCCCTGCTATACTTCCGGCGTTGGCGTCGGCGCCGCGTATTTCCCGTTGGAATACGTCTGGTCGATGATGCCGCGGATCTCTTTTACACTTTTACCCTCTTTAACCAGCGAAGCTGCCGTAAGCGCCGTCTCGACGCATACGCCGCAGCGGGTGCCGTGATCGTCCCATACCACGCTTCCGTCCGGGTTGATTTCTTTAATAAAGCAGTTCAAATTGCTTTTGTGGCCGGCACTTTCCCCGCATCCGCAGTAACATGGAATTTGACTGAGCACTTCCTTTACCCCGGCTGCCGCCATATAGGCCGTTCTGACGGTATCGTTCGCCGGCTGCAGAAACGAAGGAAGCTGCTCCTTCCCGCCGGTCGTCTCCTGCAGATCGCCGTTTGCGGCCATCTGCTGGTGCGCACCGTGATCGTGCTGCATCGTCTGCTCCGCCGAATCCGGGCCGCCCTTATCCGAGCAGCCGGATACCAGCAGCCCGCCCAGGACGATCCCGAGCACAGACAGCCTCGCTTTACTGCCCATCATCATGTATCTCCCCTTTGATTGTTGTCCATTTTACATAGTATACCATGCCGCTTGCCGGATATTTAATTTCAGACGAACTTCGCAGACGGTCACGCGCCTGATCATGGCTGACCCTTGCTGCGGGGGCATGGACATTTTCTTAACAGTAATTATTCCGTTTAAGGTGCCGTTTTGATATAATACAGGTATCTAACCTTTATTCCGGATTTTCACAGAAAGGTGATTGCCATGGAACAGTCCATCCATCCGTCCCAGGAATGCGACGCAACCTGCACGGGCTCAGACAATGAATTGGGCAAAATCAAAGAAGCGCTGATCGATGATCAAGCTGCCTCGCAGGTCGCCGATTGGTTTAAAGCCTTTAGTGATCCCACGCGGGTCAAGCTGATCGACGCGCTGCTGCAAAGAGAACTGTGCGTGCATGACCTGACCACCCTGCTCGGCATGGGCCAATCCGCGGTGTCCCACCAGCTGAGGTATTTGCGCAATTTGCGGATCGTCAAACGCCGCAAGGAAGGCAAAACGGCCTATTACTCGCTTGACGATACCCACATCGAACAGATTTTCCTGCAGACGCTGCAGCATACCCAGCATGGATAAACATTCTAACCCAGGATCCTCTGCCTCAGGCAGAAGGATCTTTTCTTTTTTTGCTTTCGCGGCCAACCGAACCATCCACCTCCCCTCTTTTTTTCCTGAGAAGAAACCAAGGGTTGCCGGCTCCAATAAAGGTCAATGCTGATAACAAGTAATCCATTGATCAGGAGGCAGCTCCATATGAACAGAATGAACAGAAGCCTGCTATCCGTTTCCCTTTTTCTCTTGGTAACTCTTTTTGCCGGATGGAGCTTTGTATGGCCTGCAGAAGTGGCTGATGCAGAACGTGCCGATACGTTCATCGGCCATGATTCTATTCAACAACCTATCGTTGTAAACGGACGCGACGGCCAAACCGGGCGACGCTCCTCCCTGGATCCGTCCCTTTTATCGGCAATGCTGCTGGCAAAGGATCCCGTACAAGCCGCGGTGCAGTTTTCCAGAACCCAATGGCCGGACGGAAGCATAAATCACAGCCCGGACGTCGTCATTCTGGCCGATCCCCAGGATAAACCAGGCGCATTTGCGGCAAGCCGTCTTCTGCTTTTTTCAAAGAACGGAACCATGCTGTTTACAGGCAGATATGTAACACCGGAGGCCACCCTAATCGAGCTTGTCCGGCTTCGTCCTTCCGGACTTGCTTCGCAAGGCGGAGTGCAGGTCATTGCAGCGGGCGATATCCATCAGCGGGTTGTCGATCAGGTCCGCAGGCTGGGCCTCCGCACCGAGCGAATTCAGGCTGCGGCGCCCGAAGCTCTGGCGAGAGCGGTGGATGCTTATACGGCACAGCTGTCCGGCAAACATAACCGAGCCGTGATCCTGCTCCCCTTGGATCAAAAGCCATTCTCCTCCTCTATGCTCCGCCTTTTGCACGAAAAAGAGGGCTCCCTCCTTTTCGTCAAGCGGTTTTTCATTCCAAGGGAAACCCTTCAGGCATTAGAACGGCGAGACGGCGGTTCGCAAATCTATATTCCAGGTTCGCTGGAAGCGGTCTCCAAACAGGTAGAGCGTAGGCTGCAGCGTTATGGAGAAGTGACAAGAATATCAGCTGACTAGCAGGAGCCTCCCCAAACGGCAGCGGGCGGCACCGCACTTCAGCGGACCGCCCGTTATTTCGAATACCACGAAACTGGATTCGTTCAGCTATTTCAGCTTCAGCACCCGCATCGCATTTAAGACGGCCAGCAGGGTGACGCCGACATCGGAGAAGACGGCTTCCCACATCGTTGCGATGCCGAAGGCTCCAAGCAGCAGGAAGATCCCTTTGACCGCCAGCGCAAAAACGATGTTCTGCCATACGATTTGGCGCGTACGCCCCGCAATGCCGAGCGCGGTGACGATCTTGGACGGCTCATCGGTCATAATGACGATATCCGCCGCTTCAATGGCAGCGTCTGATCCCAGGCCGCCCATCGCGATCCCCACGTCGGCTCTCGCCAGCACCGGCGTATCGTTCATGCCGTCCCCGACAAAAGCGATTTTTTCCTTGGGCTGCTTCAGCCGGCTCAGCCGTTCCATATGCTCTACCTTATCCTGTGGAAGAAGCTCGGCATGCACCTCGTTGACGCCAAGCAGCTTCCCGACCTTCTCCGCCACCGGGCGTGCATCGCCTGTCAGCATAACCGTCTGTTTGCCCCGCTGCTGAAGCGCGCCGACCGCCTGGGCAGCATCTTCCTTCACCTCGTCCGAGATGAGCAGATAACCGGCGTATTCTCCGTTCACCGCCACATACACGACGGTGCCCGAAGCATCCGGCTGCTGAGCTGCAATGCCTTCTTCCTTGAGCAGCTTTGCGTTGCCGGCCAATACTTCCACGCCGTTCAATTTCACGTGAACGCCGTGTCCCGCAGCTTCATTGTAGTCCTGTATGCGTGATGCATCTATTTCTTTCCCGTAGGCTTCCCTGATCGATTCGGCAATGGGATGGCTCGAATGAAGTTCGGCGAAGGCTGCATATTCCAGCAGCTGTTCAGGGCTGATTCCGTCGTGGGCCGGGCGGGTTTCGGTCACCCGGAACGTCCCCTTGGTCAGCGTGCCGGTCTTGTCGAACACGACGTATTTCACAGCATTCAAGGCTTCCAGGTAATTGCTCCCTTTGACCAGGATGCCTGCTTTGGAAGCGGCGCCGATCCCTCCGAAAAATCCGAGCGGAATCGATACGACCAGCGCGCAGGGACACGAAATGACGAGAAAGATCAGCGCCCGGTAGATCCAGTCGGAGAACGTCGCGCCGCTCACCACGAGCGGGGGTACGAGCGCAAGAAGCAGGGCGACGATGACGACGACCGGCGTATACAAACGGGCGAATTTCGTGATGAAGTTCTCGGTAGGGGCCTTGTTGCTGCTGGCATTTTGGACGAGGTCCAAAATTTTGGCCGCAGTGGACTCCCCATAAATCTTGGTCACCTCAATCGTAAGGACGCCGTTTTTATTGATAAATCCGCTCAGCACCTCATCGCCCGCTTCCAGCTCACGCGGTACGGACTCGCCGGTCAGCGCCGAAGTGTCCGCCATCGACCGGCCCTCGGCAACTTTGCCGTCGAGCGGGATCTTCTCTCCCGGTTTGACGACGATCAAATCGCCGACCCGGACTTCCTCCGGCGTTACCTGTTTCGTTCCGCCCCCTGTCTTCAGGTTCGCATAATCCGGCCGGAGATCCATCATGGCGCTGATGGATTTGCGCGAACGGTTGACCGCAATGCCTTGAAACATTTCGCCGATCTGGTAGAAGAGCATGACGGCAACCCCTTCGGGATACTGTCCTACGCAGAACGCCCCAATCGTCGCAACCGACATCAGAAAGTACTCGTCAAACACCTGGCCCCTAAGGATGTTGCGAAGTGCCTGCAGAACGATGTCTCCTCCGGTAATGAGATAGGCCACCAGAAACATGGCGAGCTCGGCCCACCCCGTGACCGGCAGCAGCATCGCGGCCGCCGTGATCACCGCCCCTGCAGCCAGGCGGATCGACATGACCCGGATGCCGGAACTGCCGTGATCATGCGAATGACCATGATCATGGCCGTGGGCATCATCATGTGAATGACCGCCCGCTCCGTGGTCATGACCTTCATGGGAATGACCGTGATCATGCGCGTGCCCATCACCCTGATGGCCGCGGGATCTTTGCGGATGATTTCCTGCCGCTTTCGAAACCAACTCGCGCACGCTGACATGCGGCTCTAATTTTTTGATTTTCTTCGTAATCTCCGATATCAATTGGTCCTGATCTTTTGAGGATTCAAAAGTCAGCGTCTGCTTGACGAAATTGACTGAGCAGGAAGAAATCCCATCCATCTTCCGTACTCCATCCTCGATCTTCATGGCACAGTTTGCACAATCCAAGCCTTCGAGCAGCAGCTCGCGCTTCACCTTAGAGACGGCTTCAGTCATCTAAATGCCTCCGATCCAGTCACGAATATAATATGAGCATATATTCATATATAAACTTGTTAAGCACATTATATTCAGGGATGGAGAAGAATGTCAACCAGCTTTTCCGGGCTTTTCCACCAATGATGGAAAAACGAAAAAAAAGGCAGAGGCTGTTCCCCTGCCTTCTCTTGCAGCTCAACCGGTCTCATCTGAGACGCACGACGTCATCAGCTCCCGGTATTTCCCCGGCGTGACGCCCTCGATCTTTTTAAAAGCCCGGATAAAGACAACGTCGCTCGTATACCCGACCAGTTGCGCGATTTGGGCGTTTGTGAATTCCTTGTCAGCCATATGCCGTTTGGCAAGCTCAATCCGTTTCTTGGCGATATGGTCGCTGAGATTGGTCCCGCTCTGTTTTTTATAAAAGGTCGAGACGTACTGCGGCGTCATGTCGAAGTGATCCGCCACCATGCCAAGCCCCATGTTCGAATCGGTGAAATGCTCATCCACGAACTGATCCATGTCCTGCAGAAGCTGGGCGCTGTGGCCGCTCTTGTCCGCAATCATGCTCTCCGCCAAAATTTCATATAGCCGCTTCATCCGTTTGTGCATTCCTTCGGCCGTTTCATATGAGAAGATGTCCTTCACCAGATCGATATCGGGTCCGAGAATGTCATTCTGGTCCATGCCCGTGGCGTTCATAATTTTTAAATATGTACTGGTGATGTTAAAGAACAGGCATTTCCCGTATTCCGGCGTAATGCTGCCCGACTCGAAATTCATCGCATAGATCGTGTCCAGCAGCTGGAGGGCATGATCGGCGTCGCCGCTCCTTACAAAATTAATCAGCTGTACCTCAATATCGACCGGGTAGTAGTAATGGGAGTGCACATCCGTAATGTCCTGAAAATAAATGATCGTCCCGCCGCCCTTAACGATCCGGAATTCTAAGGCAGACGCCGCTTCCGCATAGCTCTCGCTGATGCTCTTTGCACCGCTGTGGGGAAGGCCCACCGCCACGGTAACATCGATCTTGAAGCGTTCCTCGATCATGCTTTTGAGCGCTGTGGCCAGCTCACGGGTTACCGTCTCGCCGCCCTCGGCCTGTTCCGCGGCAAAGTTGCAGACGATCGCCACCCGGTCCCGGTCCAGCTCAACGGCAAACGCCTTGTGCGGGTACTCGATCAGATCCGTGCCGATATTGGATACGATAAAACGGGCAAGCGCCCACTGCTCCTCGCTCGGCTCCGCGTTGAACCTGGCGATGCTGTCCAATTGGACGACCATGACCGAGAAGTCGTCACTCACGAACGTAATATCCATAAACCGCAGCGACTGGCCGCCTTCCCGGGACGCGTCGACATCCATCTGCCCCCGGAGCAGGCGCAACAGGAAGTTGGAGCGGATGACGGGCGTCTGCTGGGCGAGCAGGCTGCGTAAATTTTTTTCGGTATGCAGGGAGCCTTCAATGGACTGCAAAATCAGCTCGTATTCGTTGACCTGCGGCCTACCGCTCCATTCATTGCCCCTGAGAATGGCATTGACCGTTTTACGCAGTGGACTGTAATTTCGGTAAGCGAAGATGAAGGCTGCGGTCAGTCCCACGGCCAGACAAAGGGCGAACAGGATCAGCGCCCACTGCTTGATTAGAATGATCTGCTGCATAAAGACGCTTTTGGGCGTAACGAGAACGTATTTCCATCCTTCTTTTTCCGATGAGGTATACGATACCATTTTCTGATCGCCATGAATCGTTTGGTTGAACAACCCACCGGTTCCGGTGATCCGGGACAACAATTCGCCCGGCAGCGGCTGGCGGTCCGTCGCCATGATCGTGCGGCCGTCCGAATTCACGATGTAGATCGAGCTGTCGCTCGCGGATTCAATCTGGGCAAACATTTCCTTAATCTGACTCTCGTCGATCAGAATGACGAAGGTCCCCGTAATATCGCGCCGGTCCCGCCCCGGAAGCGACTGGGCGAAGGTGATGACGTTCAGCGGCGTTTTCTCGATGCTCTGCATCGGATCATACTCGGCAGTCCGCAGCAGTGTGGCCGATGGAAGGTAATCCATCGTATGGAAGCTTGTGAGCATGCTTTCCCGCCAGCGGTCGTAGCTCATGCCCTGATAGCTGTAATACATATCGTAAAATTTGTGCGAATCGGTGAGAAGCCCGGGCCTCAGCACCAGATCGCTGTTGCGGAAATAGACATAGTAATCGAGGATAAAGTTCGTCAGGCTCCCCTGTCTTGACATGGTGTTCCGCATAAATTCGATGAACTGGTACCGGTCGGGACCGCCTGCATCCTGGTCCAGTTTGAGCAGATACTCCAGCTTCGGATCGAAAATGATCTGCTGGGCCAGCTTTTCCACTTCGCTTAACTTGCTGTCCAGGGACAGCTTGAGCTGCTCCAGCATCGCTTGATTGGAACGGTTGGCACCGCTTTCCAAACTTGCTTCGACTTTGGTGTACAAGAAGGCTCCCATCGAGACCGGGATGAGCAGCAAAACCAGATTGGAAATCAGCATCGTCATCCACACGCTTCGCAGATGACCGATTCCAAGCGGACGAAGCAGCCGTTTCACCAAGCATTCCCCCTACCTTGTTCATGTATCGACCGACATGCGCATCAATGAAACTTGTATGTTCATTATAATGCAAGGGACAGGGCTCCGGGCAGTTTTTTATTCCTTGATGGCGCCGATCAGCACCCCTTTGACAAAATACTTTTGCAGGAATGGATACAGGCAGATAATCGGCAGGGTCGAGACGATGATGGTGGCGTATTTGATCGTTTCGCCGATCGCATACTTGTCGTCTGCAGCCACGCCGGTGGACATGGAATCGGTGGAATTGGCGATGAGGATTTCGCGCAAAACCAGCTGCAGCGGGTACATAGTCCGGTCACGCAAATACACCAAGGCCGGAAAATACGAGTTCCAATGCCCAACCGCATACCAAAGAATCATGACCGCGATAACCGGCATTGACAGCGGAATGACGATTCGGAACAGAATGGTCATCTCGCCGGCTCCGTCGATTTTGGCTGATTCTTCGAGCGACACGGGTACGCCCTGGAACGCCGTCCGCATAATGATCAGGTTAAATGTGGAGATCGCTCCCGGGATCAGCAGCGCCCAGGGCGTATTCATCATGCCGAGCTTGCCAACGAGGATATACGTCGGGATCAGTCCGCCGCTGAACACCATTGTCAGGACGATCGCAAACATCATCAGGTTTTTAAAATACAGGTTCCGGCGCGACAGCACATAAGCCCCCAGAGCCGTCATAAACAGGTTAATGGCCGTTCCTGCGGCTACGTAAAACAGCGTATTCCGGTACCCGCTTGTGATCATCGGGTTCTTGAAGACGGCTTTGTAAGCCTCGAAGTTAAATCCGAGCGGGCGCAGGAGGATGCCCCGGTGCTGGATAAAGCTCGCCGCGTCGCTCAATGAAGCAAATAATACATACAGGAACGGGTACAGTGTCACGAAGCAGAGCAGCAGCATCAGCAGCGTATTGATCACGCCGAATACCTTTTCGCCGTTCGTTTGTGCAATCATCGGATGATTCCTCCTACCACAGTTTGTTTTCGGACACGCGCTTGCTGATGGCATTTGCCGACACGATCAGAATCAGGCTGATGACGGAATTGAACAGGCCGACCGCCGCGGTAAAGCTGTAGCTCGCCTCCAAAATCCCTTTTCGGTATACATAAGTGGAAATGACATCGGCCGTTTCGTAAGTCAGCGGATTGTACAGCAGAAGCACTTTCTCGCTGCCTACCGACAGCATGTGCCCCATATTCAGAATGAGCATGATGACAATCGTGGGCATAATGCCCGGAATGGTGATATGGAACGTTTGTCTCCAGCGGCTTGCACCGTCAATTTTGGCCGCCTCATACAGCGTTGGGTCGATATTGGCGATCGACGCCAAATAGATGATGGAGCCCCAGCCGATGCCCTGCCAGATGCCGGAGGATACGAAAATAAAACGGAACCAGCCGGCCTCCTTAAGGAAGTCAATCGGATCGACGCCGATGAACCCCAGCAGCTGATTGATCAGTCCGTCACGGCTTAGGAAGTCAAACATCATCCCAGCGACCACGACAATCGAAATGAAATGCGGTAAATAGGAGATCGTCTGCACGAATCGCTTGAACGCCATTTTGCGGATCTCGTTCAGCAGCAGCGCCAGCAGGATCGCCGCCGGAAAACCAAACAGCAGATCATAGACATTGATGAGGACCGTATTGCGGATGAGCCTCCAGAAATAAATGCCGTTAAAAAAGCTGTCAAAATGCTTAAAGCCGACCCATGGGCTTCCCCAGATCCCTTGTGCCGGCGAGTAGTCCTTAAAGGCGATCAGGAGACCGTACATCGGTCCGTAATGAAAGATCAAGTAATACGCAATGACGGGGAGCGCCATGAGATAAATGATCCAGTTGCGGCGGAGATCCTTACGGATGGTTTGCCCCGTGGTTAGATCGGTCCGGCTGCGCAGCGGGCGCTTCTTCATCAGTTTCTTATCGGTTACCTGCCACATGTAACCCCCTGCCTTTCCTGCGGAATGTGGTGTTGGAACAAGGGACGAGCCGGGAAGCGGACATCCCCTGCCCGGCATCTTCGCCGCCTTATGCTTTTTGATTAACGCTTATTGAAACGGTCGAGGGCCGACTGCTGGATTTTGATCGCGTCGTTAATGCCCATCGCCTCGATTTTCTTCACGTACTTATCGAAGTTGTCGATCGGCTCCGCGCCCATAATAAATTTAAGGAACATCTCGTCCTTATAAGTGTTGATGTCCGTCATGATCGAAGCGAATTGAGAGCTCTCGTCCTTGGTCGGCGTCACGAGCGGCATCTTGCGTTCTCCGGTCGGCTGGGACCATACGGTCAAGGCATCCTTCTGGTTCGGGAGAGCCAAATACTGCATCTGGAATTCATCGCTCAGCACGAACGGAGCGCTCCACGTCGAACGGTTATGCTTTGCAAAGGATTGCTGGAGACTGACGCCGCTCGGCGGGTTCAACACCTCTGGCAGGAAGACCGGCTTGCCGTCCTTCATCGTGTACGCTTCACCCTCTTTGCCGTAGTTGAACAGGAGATTGCCTTGTTCTCCGTAGGCATAGTCCAGCCACTTGACCGTTTCGGTCGGGTTCGTATTGCTGGTCGAGATGGCGGCGCCGATGCCGTTCGTGGCGAAATCCTTTTGCCCCCAAATCGGCTTATCGCCTTTGTTCAGTACCGGATACGGAGCGGCCACCAGGTTGAATTTCGGATCCTTATCCTTCATCAGGTTCGCATACTTGCCGATGCCGCCGCCGTTATACGTTGGAGCGGCGCCCAGCTGGTTGCCGGTCATTTTGGCATCGAACAGCTTGTCGTTCGGAGCGGCGAAATCTTTGTCGAGCAGCCCTTCCTTATACCATTGGTTCATCGTGGCCAGGAATTCCTTATACTCCGGCTGGATCGGCCCGTATTTGACGCTGTTGTCGATCTGGTAGAAACCGTAGTTGATGCCCCATGCACCAAGGAAAGGCGCGTCCGTGCCGATATCGTCCTTCGTAAAATACAGCGGAATTTCATCGGCTTTCCCGTTGCCGTTCGGATCCTTCTCCTTAAACGCCTTGAGCACATCATGCCATTCGTCGATCGTCGTCGGCATCTGAAGGCCGAGCTTATCGAGCCAATCCTTGCGGATCGACGGGCCGTAGAAGACACGGACCTTATCGCCGCCGCGGAAGAACGGGAACATATAAAGGCTTCCGTCGTCGGTGGTCACCTGCTTTTTCCAGTCGGGATGCTCATCCAGCAGCTTCTTCAGATTCGGCGCATTTTGATCGATCAAATCGTTCAGCTTAATAATTTTGTTATCCTGGATCGCCTTCTCCGGCCCCCCTGGATACCCTATCCATGACGTTTCGATCACGTCCGGCAGTTTCTCGGAGACCATCATGAGGTTAAACTGCTCCGCTGCCTGGGCGGAGTCGGTCGGCGGATGCTGGAAGTCCACTTTAACGCCAGTAATCCGTTCCAGTTCCTTATACATGCCCATTTCCGCGTACGTTTTCATTTGGGCGGCTGCAGCGGGGTGCATGCTGACCCAATAGGTCAGGTGGGTTAATTTTTCCGGTTCGGCTGTTTTTCCGCTAGTGGACGCCTCCCCTTTCGCCTGATCGTTCCCCGAGGTGCCGCCGCAGGCCGCGAGCGACAGAACCAGGGCGGCTGCAAGCACCGCCGTGCCCATTTTTTTAGCTGCTTTTTTTCTCATGTAAGCGCCTCCTTTTTGAAATAAATCCAGTTGCCCGGACTCTGATTTAATGTGAAGCTGCCGGTACCCAAAGTATAGGGAACCTGCCTGTTCCCGCGATACTGCCGCTTTGAAAGGAGCGCAGTATTTTCGTAAGATGACGGACTGATCTTTTTAATGCTGCCTTAACTTTTCTTCATCCGGGCGGCTAATCCTGGACCCGCACAAGCCTTACGGCACGCAGCTTTACCGCGTCGGCATGCCAGATTTCCGTGAATTTGGGAGACGGGTCCTTCAGTTTGGAAGAACGGAGCGTCAGCCTATGGATTCCCGGTTCCAGCCACGTCACTTGTCCCAATCGGGACCGTATCGGGATGTAGGGATGCTGGCATGATGGAGAATCCGGATCTTCCCCGTCTTCCGCCGGATCGGTAACCAGGCAGCTTCCATCCGTCTCCAAGACGACTGGTTCCGGATACAGCCCGGGCCAATCCTGATCGTGCCGCTTGAAGCTGATCAGCATCAGTTCATAGGTGCCCGGTTCAACGAGCTTGAAGGTCCACTCCGCCTGCCGCAGCGCCGGAATCCCCGCTGCCTCGTCTTCCTCCCTGACAAGGGTTACGCTGGCTTGGGGGACATCCAGCTGCAGCCGGCCGCCGTCAAGCTGCGTTAACGTCCGGTCGAAATCCGGCTCTCCGGCCATTTCCAGGGCAATAACCGTTACATGGTCGTCAGCCGGTTCGGTTGGAAGCTCCACCCTGAGCTTGTGCAGATCGAGTGACTCGTTAACCGATTGCCGGAACGCCAGTTCTTTTTTCTCCGGGTCGGCCAGGCAGTATATACGTGATACCTCGCCGCGGATGCCGTGCATCACCAAGCCGTCCGCAGGCCATTTGTCGTTATGAACGTGCACATACACCCGTCCCGGGCGGGTGGTCACGGCTCCAAATTCCAGCTCGGCCGGAAAAGGACTGCCTTCGGTGCCGTAAATGGCGTCGCTATTCCGCTGGGTCCATTCTCCGAGCTCCCGCAGTCGGTCTGCGGACAGCTCCGGAATCGTTCCTTCCGGCGTTGGACCGACATTCAAAAGCAGGTTGCCGCCCTTGCCGATGACGTTTACCAGCTTCTTGATTACGGCCTCTGCCGTCTTCCAAACCTGGTCCCGGTTCGTATAGCCCCATGACTGGTTCAGGGTCATTGGCGTTTCCCACGGTCGCTGATCTTCACCGCTCATCCCGATCTCGTTATCGCCCTTGGAGACGTAATCGCCCATACCGATAAAGTGCGACACCCTGGAATTAATGAGGCAGTCCGGCTGCAGACCTTTCACAAAGGCCACGATATCGCGGCTGTCCGCTTCCGATAACCCGCCCGCCGTATCAAACCAGAGCAGGCCGACCGGCCCGTAGGAAGTGAGCAGCTCCTTCAGCTGCGGCTTCGCCTTGCCTTCCCAGTATTCGGGGAAGTGCTTCTCCGCCAGCTTGTAATCCCACGTGTTGTTATGCTCTTTGTGCAGCGAATGGGGATGGTGCCAGTCAATCACATGCGAATAATAAAAGCAGAGTACGATTCCCGCCTCGCGGCAAGCCTCGGCAAGCTCCTTCATCGGATCGCGCCCAAACGGCGTCGCGTCCACGATGTTGAAGGGATCGGCCTTGGAATGGAACATCGCAAACCCGTCATGATGCTTGGCCGTGATGACGATATATTTCATCCCTGCGTCTTTGGCCAGCTGTACCCAGGCCGCGGCATCAAATTGCTGCGGATTAAAATCTCCGGCCAGCTTCTCGTACTCGCGGACGGGGATCTTGTCGGCGTACATGACCCACTCGCCCTTGGCCAGCGCTGCGTACAGTCCCCAATGGATGAACATGCCAAACCTCGCATCCGTCCACCATGCTGTCGCCGGATCGCTTCTCTTGTGCACTTCTTGCTCTCCCATACGTGTTGCCCCCTTCTACCAATATGGCTTCCAGTCCCGGGTTACGCGAACCAGTGCCTCGTACATGTAATAGTCGCCCCAAATGCAGCATTCGTCGACGCCATTTCCGCCCGGCTTGCTGTATACCGCATGCAGCAGAATGCCGTTCGACTCCGTCACATTCCCGGTCATATAATGATCGATCAGGGATTTCAAAATCCGCAGCGCGGCATTTTCGTACAGCCGTTTCAGCGGATCGGTCAGCGGCAGATGCGCCGCGTATTCGATCAGGCCGCAGACCGCAATCGCCGCAGCGGAGCTGTCCCGCTCCTCATCCCCTTCCGTAAATACAAGATCCCAGTAGCATACCTCGTCCTGCGGAAGCCGGTTCAGGAAGTAATTCGCCAGCCTGGACGTCAACTGCAGGTACCTGTCATCGCCGGTGTAACGGTAGGAGAGCGGGAAGCCGTAAATCCCCCATGCCTGTCCGCGCGACCAGCATGAATCGTCCGCATGCCCCTGCGCGGTGGAGCCGTACTTCGGTTGTCCCGATGCGATATCCATATAAAAGGTGTGATAACTGGACGCATCCTCCCGAATGAGGTGCTCCGCCGATTTCCGGGCGTGCGACTCGGCCGCAGCCTTATAATTGGGGTTACCGGTGACGTCAGATGCCCAGTACAGCAGCGGCAAATTCATGAGGCAGTCAATGATGATCCTTCCCTGCTGCCTGGGATCCTGGAGATTTCCCCAAGCCTGAATGATCCCCGCCTTATCCCAGTAACGCTCCATCAGCAGATCGGCCGCTTGGACGGCGAGTGTCTTGGCCTCTTCGCTGCCGGTCAGCTTGTAGGCGGCCACGCAGGACAGCGTATACAGGAATCCTAAATCATGCGTGTCCGTATAGCGCCGTTCCTCCACCCTCCAGCGGTAGCTGTCCAGCTGGCCTTCCGCGGCGGCGCGGTACTTGGCATCGCCGGTCGTTTCGTAAGCGAGCCACAGCATCCCGGTCCAGAATGCCGGCGTCCACTCCGTGTTTCCGGTCTGCCGGTATACCAGATTCGTGCTGGCCTCCGACGGAAACGTGTCCTGAAATGTCTGGAGATTCCGGTCCACCTGGCGCCGAATAAATTCCATAGCCTCCAGGCACCTTTCCTGCGTAAGCCCGGAGTCCTCTTTATACCTCCCTGAATTCTTGATGTCCTCGTCCTTCACCTGCTTCATCGCTGCCACCCTCCATGATTGTTAATATTGGTGTTCGTCATGAACTGAATTGTAACCAGGCCATGCTCCCTTCACAATCGCCGTTATTCATGGTCACACTGCTGTTTTTTCTTGTTGCAGCAGGATCTGAAAATTCGTCGGTCTCCGAAAAAAACGTCAGGAAGGTCTAAAAGCCGGGATCGAGACCGGTGTCTACAGGGTCTATTAGCCTGCAGCGGCATCGAGTCGAGCACGAAAAAAACGACCCGGCTGCGGCCGCTCGTGAAAGCGCCGCAATACACGGATCGTTTGAAGTTCATGATCAGGGGATCTCGATATGAAAAGTCTCCCGCAGACCGCGGGACCCTTCATCGGTAATGTGCAGCGCCCGTGTTCCTTCCATCCGCCGCAGCCATCGAAGCTCGAGCAGCCGCTCAAGCAAAGCGCTGCCCAACGAGCCGGCCAAATGCGGCGTGCGCTCGCTCCAATCGAGGCATTTGCTGCAGAAGCTGCGCCGCTTTTTCCGGACCGCTTCCACATCGATGCCCATATGTTCGAAGAAGGCGCCCCCTTCCCCGGTAACAGCAAAGGCATCCGCTTCCTCACGGATGACGCCGGCATCGATCATCGCGTCCCTCAGTCGGATGCCCAGGTCTCCGGCGATATGATCGTAACAGGTTCTCACCCGCCGCAGGTGGCGGTTTTCCTCGGATTGTCTCAGCGACTTGATCTCAACCGGCGGCGCAAGCAATAGCAGCGTCTCCACCACGGCAGCCACATCATGGCTCTTCAAGCCGTAATACCGGTGCCTTCCCTGCTTGTGCATGGCGATCATCCCCGCTTCTTCCAGCTTGGCCAGATGGTAACTGGCCGTCTGCGGCGTGATTCCCGCCATATAGGCCAGCTCGCTCGCCGGATGGAACCGTCCGTCCATCATGGCGGTCAGCATCGCCGCACGCGATGGATCGCTGATCATGGCCGCGGGATGAGCCGCCATCGGTCCTGCCTTCATCCTGTCCCCTCCTTTGCATTCCACATTTCGATGAACATTGTAATATGAACCGGTTACAATGTTCAAGTACATATCAACAAGGAGGCGTTTTGCCATATGACTGCAGCAGACCCGCACACTCGTGCTATCACCCCGAAGATTTTATATTACGGCATGCCTGTCATCCTGATCACCACGCGTAACGAAGACGATACCGCCAATATCAGCCCGATCTCTTCTTCCTTTGCGCTGGGGGACAACATCATCTTGGGCATTTCAACGAGCAGCAAAGCGTTTGACAACTTGACCCTTCACCCGGAATGCGTCATCAATCTTCCTTCCGCTCCGCTGTGGGAGAATGTGGAGCGAATCGCCCCCTATACCGGGAGGACCGTTGTCCCTGAGTTCAAGGAAGCCATGGGGTTTACGCACGAAAAGGATAAGTTCGCCGCAGGCGGCTTCACCCCCGCCGATTCCGAAGTCGTGCAGCCATCGCGCATATCCGAATGCCCGATCCAGATTGAAGCACAGGTTCAGCGAATGACGGTGCCGGAATACGATCCGTTCTTCGCGATCGTGGAAACCCGTGCCGTCCGGGTCCATGCCCATAGCGACATCCTTATTGGAGATCATCATATCGACCCCCGGCGCTGGAATCCGCTCATTTACAATTTCCGTCACTACTTCGGTCTGGGAGATCCGTTGGGAGCGACCTTCCGGTCGGAAACGTGAGCCCTTTTTGCCACCATGTTTATTCAACCGGATATCTCTAAACAAAAAAGGCCCACAAAGACGCACTGTCTTTGAGGGCTTGCCGGCCGAAATTCTAACGTATGCCTGCTTTTATTGCTTATTTCCTATCAGTGGCAGCAATCGGAGCAGCATACCGCCGTCCCCGTCTGGCCCTGGCGGTTTTTCCGTCCCGGCTCATCCTTGATGATATACAGCTGACGGAAGCCGACTCGTTTCAAGAATCGGGCCGCCTGTTTGCTCTGCCGACTGCTGCCTCCCAAAATCACAACCGGCTCGGAGGTGGACAACTCCTTTTTCCAAAGATACGGCAGCCGGCCGAGCGAAATATTGACCGTGCCATTCTCATGCTCCCGCAAATAATCCACTGGATCTCTCACGTCCAGCATTTTGATGTCTTCCTGATCCCTGGCGATGACCTTCAAATCGTCGGGATGGATGGGCGTAAGTCCATGGACAGGCAGGATATTCCGGAGCAGCCATACTCCAATGACGATAACGGCTGCCAGCAACAACCAAATCATCCGCTTTCCTCCCTGGTTATATTGTAGCGAGGGATCATGTCCTTGGCCGCTTCACAGCAACATAGTGCTGCCATACAGCAAAAGGGCGCGAATCGGACATGCATCCATTAACATTTTCTATAAGTCATTAACAAATTTGATTATAACTCCGGGGAGGAAATTGTCAATGCAGGATCATGTCTATTTTCCCTTTCTATAATATAAAGGCGCATGTCCCGTAACCGATTTGAACACCCTGCCAAAATGCGTAACGCTCCCGAAACCCACCTTCCTGGCAATAAGATTTACCTTCAAAGTCGTCTGCTCGAGCAGATGTTTGGCCTCCTTGATTCTGACGCTGTTCACATACTCTACAAAGGTAAAACCTGTAGCAACCTTAAAAAACCTGCTCAAATAATATGGGCTGGTGTAAAACCTTTCCGCTAACCCATGAAGCGACAGATCCTGCATATAATGCCGGTTGATATAATGGACGACTTCCGAAATCCGTTCATGCATGGGGCTTGGAGCTTCCGGTCTCTCCGGAAGAGCTTGGCCCGCATGCCTGCAGCAAAGGATGAGCAGCTGCAGCACCAAAGCCTGTGCGTACATGTCGAAGCCCGGTCGCTGGTCCTGCACTTCCTGGATAATGCCCCGTGAAATCGCCTCAACGGAGGAACGGCTATACGGAGAGCATTTGACAATAACGTATTCCTGATCGAACAGCGGCTGCAATATGTCCTTATAGGCGCCGTTCAGTGCCATAAAGCATTCATGAATGTTGACGACGAGACGTTCATGCCTGGGCATCGCCGCATTGGTCGTCCGATGCAGAATGTTGGGAGGAACGATGACGACATCTCCTTCGCTGACCACCATCGTCCGGTCCTTAATGAAAAATTCGCGGCTGCCTGACATCAAATAATAAACTTCGTATGTACTGTGAAAATGGCTGGACGGCATATGATGGCTTAACGCCTTCCGGTAGGACACCGAGAAGGTCCCCTCTGTGTTTTCATAGTTAACCTCACCCATTTTTAACCAACCTCCCCACCGGTTTGCCTATATTATACGCTCCTTCCGAATTGGTGCAAGATATGAGAAGAATTTGCGTATTCCAGCAAAAACCGTACATTTTCCTGTGCTAATCTAGGCATAAGCACAAAGAGGAGGAATGAGACCTTGAACACGTCAGAACTTCAATCCAAACAGCAGCTGAAGGAGGAAAGAACGCCCATTCAATGGGCCGAACAAGCCTGCGAAGCATTAATGGCCAAGTTCGAACCCGAACAGCTTCCGCCGGACCGTTTCCACTACCATCAGGGGGTCTTTTTGTCGGGCATGGAGAAATGCTGGAGGCAAACCGGTAAAGATCAGTATTTCGACTACATTAAACGTTGGGTGGACAGTCAGATTCTCGCGGACGGCAGCATCAAAAAGTACAACCCCGATGAGCTCGATGATATTCAGCCTGGCGTTCTTCTTTTCAACTTATTTGAACAAACAGGGGACGAACGCTACAAACAAGCACTGCACACGCTTGTACCGCTGCTGAAATCGTGGAGAACTAACCCGTCGGGCGGGTTCTGGCACAAGGGGCACTGCCCGAATCAAATGTGGCTGGACGGCTTATACATGGCTGGACCGATCGCCGTTCAGTTCGGCAGGACGTTCGGCGATAGCGAATACTTTGACATGATGGCTTATCAGGCGATCTTGATGTCGAAGCATACCAAGGACCCTGGCACCGGACTCATGTACCACGGTTGGGATGAAACCAAAGAAGCGTCCTGGGCCGATCCGGAAACGGGGCTCGCTCCGGAGTTCTGGGGACGTGCCATTGGCTGGTATCCCGTTGCTCTGCTGGAAATGTTCGAACATCTGCCAGAGAATCATCAAGACAAAGCTGCGCTAACCGTCATCCTGCAGGATCTGCTCGCGGCTTTGCCGAAATACCAGGATCCCGCCTCAGGCTTATGGTACCAGGTTGTCGACAAGGGCGACCGCCCGGACAACTGGCTGGAAAGTTCCTGTACCGCCCTGTATGTACACGCCATTGCCAAAGCGGTGCGGTTCGGTTATTTGGACGAAAGTTATCTAAAGTACGCCTGGAAAGGATACCAGGGCGTCATCGACTCGCTGAAATTTGACGAGAACGGCCGCGTGATCATCGGCCAAATCTGCATCGGCACAGGCATTGGGGACTACGCCCACTACATTGCCCGTCCTACGAGCGAGAACGACCTCCACGGCGCCGGCGCTTTTATTCTGATGTGCACGGAAATGAACTTGGCAAAGCAAGCAGGCTGAAGGCTGACCTAGAACAAGCCGATCCTGCATCCAAATCTCGTTTGAGTCCGTTTACTTGGACGGACCTCAGTTCAGCCATGATTCTCGGGATGTTGTGTTCAAGAACAAAACCGCCTCCACACCGGATGTACCGGAACGGAGACGGTTTTCTTAATGTTACACCATCACACGCTTGAGCTTGTGAACGTAACGCGAGCGTACGATCAGGAAGTACACCATCTGGACGATAACAAAAGCGATCGAAGCGATCAGAACGGACGAATTCACTTCCCCGACCCCGAAGTCCTTACGGACCGCATTCAGCACGACGAGCGTCTGTATGACCGACACCACGATCGGAACGAAGAACAGGGCGGCGATCTGCAGCGTTGCGGCGCGGCTCATTTCCTGGATTTTCAGGCCGATTTTGGACATCGACTGGTACATCCGCTGATCCTGCGTCAGCTCATGGTGCAGCTTGAAATACAGGAAGCTCGCAGAGGAAATGGACAGAACCGCCGTAATGAAAATACCGGCAAAACTCATCATCGCAAAGGACTGTCTCAGCGAGTAGTAATCCCCGCCCCGGGCACTGATGATGTTATCGGATTGACCGCTCAATTCCCTGTCGATCCCCTCCTGCTTCAGCTTCATGCCCATGCTGATTTCTGGATCTCCCTCCGCAGGAACGGTGCCTGTCGACCACTCGGGAATCAAATAGACGACGCTGCCCTGGATCCGGTATGACTCCGGTTCAGAGGACAGAAGCTTCTTGTGCGCCTGAAATTCCTCATCCGATATGATCAGCATATCCGAGACGGTGGGCGACACGTTCATTTCAGGCTTGATTGTGCCGGTGATGTCCAGCTCGGCTTTCGTATCCCGCAGCGTAATTTTCCTGAGGTCGTACCAGTCCGGACGCTCTCGTGTAACCTCTGTGGCAGGGATGACGTGCACCGCCTGATGCAAGTGCAGTACGCCGGCCTTCGGTGCGCCGACGGCTTCTGCCAGTTGATTGTACATGGACTGCGGCATCACCGAGACTGAAGAGGTTCTATCTTCCACCACGCTAAAATATTGCTCCGTACGAATCGTCTGATAGGCAATGCCTTGACGGCTTAGCGATTGCTCGATCAGCGCCAAATCACCCTTTTCGCTTTTGTCGTCATACACCGAAAGCCGGATGGCATACGGATTCGCCCTGTAATTATCTTTATTCGTCTCGTTGATGGACATCACGAACGCGACACTCATACAGGAAATAGCTGTGACGACCGTCACCATGAACAGCACTCTCGCATTGTCTTTCATTTTATAGGCCATTTCCGAAATCCAGATCAGGTTCGTCCCCTTCCACACCCACCTGCGGCTGCGCTTCAAGAGACGCATGACGAGCACGGTAATTTGCGTGAAAAAGAAATACGTTCCCGCAATCCCGGTCACAGCCGCGAGAACGAGATTCACCCGGAGTGACATATAGCCGGCGGCCAGAAGGGCGATCCCGAATAAGGAAATCAGGATGGACGCCTTCGGCTCGGTTTTCGGCCGATTCGACCCCTGAAGCAGATGCAGGACGTGATTGCGGCGGATCAGGATCAGCGTAAACGCCGAAATCGCGATGAACAGCAGGGCGAACGCGGCTACCGTCAGCAGCACCGCTTTGACCGGAAGGTACAGCCCCAGCTTCTCCATGCCCACTACCTTTGCGCTCAGCAGCAGAAACAGCTTGGACAGAATGAGGCCGCTGCCGATCCCGGTCACGATAGACGATGCGCCGATGATCATATTTTCGATGAAGACTAAGCGGCTGATCTGGCCCTGCTCCGCCCCCAGAATCGTCAGGATGCCGAATTCCTTGTTTCTTGCCTTCAGAAAAGCCCCGATCGAGTAGAGCACAAACAGAAATGAAAAAATGTAAATGATGTACTCCATAATCAGCATGACCAGCATCGTCGTGTGTCCAAGCTCGGTCTTGTTGATGTCCGGATGGAAAATAAACAAGGCATACGTAAAAAACACCATCACCATAAAGCTGCTGCTGAGGTAGTAAGCGAAATAAGCCCTGGCGTTGCGCTTGACGTTGTTAAACGCGAATTGAGGAAAGCTCATGTGCGTTACCTCCCAGGAAAGACAGCATCTCGATGATCTTTTGGAAAAAGGCCTGCCGGCTCTCTCCCCGGTGAATTTCTCCCGACAGCTCGCCGTCCTTGATGAAAACCACCCGGTGGCAGTAGCTTGCGGCCTGGGGATCATGCGTCACCAGCATCATCGTCACGCGGTCGGCGACGTTCAGCTTCTCCATCGTCTCCATCACGTTGCGGGAGGATGCGGAATCCAGCGCCCCGGTCGGCTCATCGGCGAGCAGCAGGGACGGCGAAGGGATGATCGCCCGCGCGATGGCGGCACGCTGCCGCTGTCCACCGGAAATCTCATAGGTGCGTTTGTTTAAAATATCGGTAATGCCAAGCTTGTCTGCAATCTGCGTTAGCCGCGCTTCAATATCCGGCAGCTTCACCCGGTCCAGCGTCAGCGGAAGCACGATGTTTTCGGCCACGGTAAGGGTATCCAGCAGGTTGAAGTCCTGAAAAACAAAGCCGAGCTGGCGCCGGCGGAATCCCGCCAGTTCCTTCTTTTTCAGCTTGTGGGGATTCTGCCCGTTGATCAGCACCTCCCCGGAGCTTGGCGCATCGATCGTGGAGACCATGTTCAGCAGCGTCGTTTTGCCGCTTCCCGAGGGCCCCATAATGCCGACAAATTCGCCTTGCTTGATCGTCAGCTGAATATTCGTTAATGCGCGGGTAGTTACTTTGCCGGGATAGACTTTGCTCAAGCCGGTCACTTTCAAAATATCCGTCACAGGAATGCTCCTTTCTTGTCTGTCTTCTGTGATACCTCTACTGTAAAGCATCACCCGCAGCCGAAACTATGGATTCGTCTTACGCCAATCTTAAACCTTCGTAAGGATATGTTCGGGGCCCCTCACCGCAAAAAAGGACGCCATGACATTTCATCAAAGCGCCCTCTCTCCCTCTGCGATTGTTAGACAGATGGCCGTATCGGCCGCGCATCAAAAACGAGCCTTACCGTCGTCCCCTGTTCGGGAGCCGAATCGATTTCTACGCGGTGACCGAGCCGGCTGCACACCTCGCGGACCAGGTACAGACCCATTCCCGTCGATTCGTGGTAGTTCCGGCCAGTACTTCCCGTGTAATAAGGCTCAAATACCCGCCCCAAATCCTCGGGCCGGATGCCCACACCTTGATCCGTGATTTCCAGAATCGTTCCGGTTTCGCGGCGGCTGGCCGCAAACACTACGCGCTCACCGCGGCCGGCCGAATACGTGACAGCATTCGTGATCACTTGACCCAGCATGAAATGAAGCCACTTGGCGTCCGAGTAGACGGCCAGCTCCTCATCGATCCGGATGTCCGGAACAAGACGATTGCGGATAAACCAGCGCCGGTTGTCGGCCACAGCCTCCTGGACGGCGGACCGGAGCGGAATGGCATCGACCCGAAAGTCATGCTCAAACCGGTCGAGCCGGGATGTATACAGTGCCATCTCCAATCCCTTGCGCAGCTTGTCCAGCTCCTCCTGAAGGCTGCCCTCCACCTCGTCATCCAAATCCATATCCTGCAGCGTCAGCTGGATGACCGAGAGCGGCGTCTTCATTTGGTGCACCCACCGGTTGATAAAAGCGGTGTGAAGCGCAAGCCGCTGCCTCGTATCATAGAGCTCATTCTGATACAGCTGAAATTGATTCTCCAGCAGCTCATGCAGCGCATCGGCGAGCGGGGTCTCCCCGATTTCGTTCTGGGACTGGTCCAGCGTCCCGGCCGGCTCCGACAACCGCTGGTATAAGCGGCGGTGGCTCAAATACCTGTAGGTTAAATAAACGAATAATAGAACCGTAATCAGGACGGCGCTGTACAGGGAGATGGAGACGGAATGCGTATCCGATCCCAGCCAAAACAGCGTTCCGACCAGGATGATCTGCACGAGGTATACGATCAGAAGCGGGATGTGCTCTTTCAGAAAAAGCCTCACGGTGTCTCCTCTCCCGTAGTACGGAGCACATAGCCGGCTCCGCGCACCGTTTCGATCCGCTCCTCCATGTCTAGCTCCTTCAGCTTCTTGCGCAGCCGGGTCATATATACGTTCAGCGTGTTGTCATCAACAAAGTGATGATCTTCCCACAGCAGGTCCAGCAGGCGGTTGCGGCTGACGACGCGGCCGGCCCGGTTCATCAGCGCTTCAATCAGCATCGATTCCTTCTGCGTCAGCTCTACACTGGCGCCGGCCGATGACAGAATAAACCGTTCCGGATACAGCGTCAGTCCGCCCGGCTCCTCTACTTTGCGCTCCTCCTGCCTGCCGGAGTAAGAGCCGTAGGCACGGCGAAGGCTGCTGCGGATTTTGGCCATCACCACTTCATAAGCAAAAGGCTTCGTTATATAATCGTCCGCCCCGTTCTCCAGCGCCATCACCTGGTCCATTTCACTGTCGCGCGCCGAAATGAACAGCACCGGGCATGTGGACACATGCCGGATCTGCCGGCACCAATAAAAGCCGTCAAACTTCGGAAGATTGACGTCCAGCAGAACGAGATGCGGCTGGAAAGATTCAAACCGTTCCATCACCCGGTCGAAATCCTCCAGCACCGCCCCTTCATACCCGTATTTCTCCACATGCGCCTTCAGCATGGAGGAGATTTTGGCGTCATCTTCGATAATGAATATACGAAACAAAATAATACCTCATTTCCTTTCCGCCGACGGCGGAAGATTCAGGGCGGGCTTTGATGCCGGCGCAGGCAGTTCCCCTGCCTGCGCGTCTTCGCCGATGCGCAGCTGCTGCATGGCAAACTCGCGGTACATGACATGCGATTCGAACAGCTCCTGGTGCGACCCGCTTCCTGTAATGCGGCCCTTCTCGATGAACAGGATCTGATCCGCATCAACGACGGTCGACAGCCGGTGGGCGATAACCAGCGTCGTCCGGCCCTTCATCAAGTTGTCGAGCGCCTTTTGGACGAACACCTCCGATTTGCTGTCGAGACTCGAAGTCGCCTCGTCCATCATCAAAATTTGCGGGTCCCGCAGCAGCGCCCGGGCGATCGAAATCCGCTGGCGCTGGCCGCCGGACAGCTTCACTCCGCGTTCACCGACTTCCGTGTCATATCCTTCCGGCAGCTCATGAATAAAAATATCGGCATACGCCATATGCGCCGCACGTTCCACCTCCTCGTCCGTCACTTTCCGGTCCAGCCCGTAACAAATATTGTCGCGGATCGTGCCGGAAATGATAGGGCTCTCCTGCGGTACATATCCGATCCGGCTGCGCCAGGAATGCAGCGAGAAGGATTCAATGTCTTCACCGCCGATACGGATGGTGCCTCCGGTAGGCTTGTAGAAGCGTTCGATCAGGGAGAACAGCGTCGTTTTCCCGCCCCCGCTCGGTCCGACCACGGCCGTCACCTTGCCGGGCTCCAGCGTGAAGTTAAGTCCGTGCAGCACGCCCTCGCCATCGCCGCTGTAGGCAAACGTCAAGTTTTCCGCTTCGATGGCTTGAGCCGCGTCGGTCAACGTGCGGCCCTGCAGCACATCCTCCTGCTCATCCTCCAAAATGGAGACGATGCGTTCAGTCGCCCCCACGGATTTTTGCAGCTGCGTGAAAAAAGCCGTAATCTGGTTCACCGGCATGACAATCTGGAACAAGTACAGGATAAATGCCACGAGCTCCCCGGCGGTCAACGCCCCGCTGGATACACGCATGCCGCCGTATCCGATAATGACGACCAGCAGGCCCATCATGACCAGCGAGATGACCGGCCCGATGAACGCCTGCACTTTGCCCTCGCGGATGCCGAGCGACAGCAGGCTCTCAATGGAACTCCGCCCGACCCGCTCTTCGCGGTCTTCGGCGTTCGAGGCTTTGACCAGCCTGATCTCGGACAGCACCTGGTTCAGCACCGCTGTGAACGAGGCGGTTTCATCCTGCATTTTCCGTGAAATGTTCAGCATTGTCCGGCCGAGCGGCACGAGCACCGCCGAAGCCACCGGGATGGCCGCAAGCATGATCAGCGTCATCTGCCAGTCCATCAGCAGCAGGATGATGATCGAACCGATCATGGAGATGATGCCGTTAAAAAAACCGGTCACATGCTCGGATACGAGCGATTTCAGCACCGCGGTATCATTGGTCATCCGGCTCACGGTATCTCCGGTCCGGTTATTGTCATAGTAGGGGATGGTGAGCGTCAGCAGCTTCTTCCACAGCCTGTCGCGGAGCTTGGCCACCACCTCCTGCCCCAGCCGGTTCAGCAGGTAGATCGAGACGCCGCCGGCAATCGCCTGCAGGACGAACGTCACGACCAGCAGCACGATCTGCTCCGGACGGATCGACTCCACGGAGAAGCTGTCCACCAGATTTTTCGTAAAATACGGGACGATCAGGCTGACCAGCGTGGAAATGACGCTCAGCACCGAAGCCACGGCGAGCAGCCATTTCGACGGCCTCGTATGCATGACGAGGCGGATGAACGCCTTCCAGTCTCCCTTGGCGGCGGCCGCTTCTTTCGAAGCCCCGCCGATTGCAGATTGATGTTCCGTCATCGTAACACCGCTTCCTTTACATGATATGGTCCTTGCCCATTTTCTATAGTTATACCGCACGGATCGTTCTTGTCAATTATTCAGGCGCGTCCACCCGTGTATACGTTACTCTCCCCTTGCGGGTTTCGCTCCTCCAGCCCGCGCATCATCAGCAAGCCAGCTTCGGGCGCAATCGATCATTTTGCGCGTCGCCGGAGAGACGTTCCTCGTGGCGTTCAAGGCGATCCCAAGCGACCGGCAGCTTCCGTCTTCGAGTTCCAGCGCTACCACCTCGTTCCGCCTACCCCGCAGGATCATTTCCGGTAAAATACTGATGCCAAGTCCATTCTCCACCATAGCCACGATCGCATAATCGTCGGCCGCCCGGAACTTGACCGGCGGTTTTACCCTTCCTTTGCGCAGTACCCGCCGGACGTCGTAATCGCTGCCTTCCTTCGGCATAATGAAGGGCTCGTTAGCAATGTCGTCATACCGTATGCAGGGCTCTTTTTCCAGGCGATGGCCCGGGGGAAGGATGCACAGCATCCGGTCCAGCTTTAACGGGATGACCTCGAACGAATCGAGCGTGGGCATCGACACAAACCCGAAGTCAATTTCGCCGCTGAGCAGCCATTCCTCGATCTCATGGTAGTCCCCTTCGTACAAGTTCACTTCGATCCGGGGATGGCTGGCCAGGAAATCGCGGATAATCCCCGGGAGCCACTGCACCGAAATGCTGGTAAAGGTTCCGATCCGGATCGTACCGGTTTCCAGCCCGTTAATGGCCGCCACTTCCTGCTTCAGCCGCTCCTGCACCTGCAGCATTTCCCGTACGAATGCAAGCACCCGTTCCCCGTTATCGGTCAGACGGACGCCGGAACGGTTTCGCGTCAGGATCGAGAAGCCGAACTCCGTTTCCAGACTATGAACGGCATGGCTGACGCCGGACTGGGTCAAACCCAGCGCCTCGGAAGCTCTTGTCAGGCTGCCAAGCTCTACTACTTTATGAAACACTTCATACTTAAACAGGCTCACCTTCGCCACCCTTTTTCCATTAATTTCATTCATACTTCGCATTCAAAACATTCAATTTTCTTATTTAAAAATACCACGTATACTGGATCAGGCGAAAGCTGTTGTTCAAGTTTGATCGTGTAAAGGCAGGGTCTCCCATTCCATGAAACCTTTTAAAGCAAATGTCATGATTATGATCGTCACCCTTTTTTGGGGCTCTTCCTATCTGTTTATGAAAATGGGTTTGGATTCGGTTCAGCCCTTCAACCTGATCGCCCTCCGGTTCGGGCTGGCGTTCATCGCCGCCGGCGGCCTCTTCGCAGGCCGGCTTCGCCGCAATACGGACGCCTCTGTATTGAAACATGCCGCGCTTTTAGGCTTCATCCTGTTCGGCGTGTTTGCCTCCATTATGCTTGGGCTTCAAGGAACGTCCACATCCAATGCGGGCTTTTTGATGAGCCTGACGGTCATCTTCGTGCCGGCTCTCTCGGCCGTATTCGGCAAAAGCATGCCAAGCAAGCGGCTCGTCCTGGGCGTCCTGCTGGCGATGACCGGGATCGGTCTGCTCACGCTGCGGCCCCAGTCCGGCATCGGCTTCGGAGACCTGTGGTGCATCCTTGGGGCCCTGCTGTTCGCCGTCCACATGATGCTGACGGGCCACGCAGCCAAAAAATCGCCGGATCCGCTCTGCATCGGCATTTGGCAGCTCGGCTTTGCCGGCGCGTTCGGGCTCGTCTTCACGGTGCTGTGGGAGACTCCGCGCCTGCCCGGCAGCATCTCCGGCTGGGTGGCTGTGCTGGCGCTCAGTCTCGTGTGCAGCGCGCTTGGCTTTATCCTGCAGACCATGGCCCAGCAGTATACGACCGCAACCCAAGCAGGCCTCATTTTTGCGCTGGAGCCGGTCGTGGCCGCCGTCATCGGCCTGCTGTTCATGAACGAAACGATGTCCGTCCAAGGATATGCAGGCGCCGGTCTCGTTCTGCTCGGCGTAGCCCTGTCCGAGCTCAACGTCAGCAGGCTGCTGGGCCGGAAAAAGCAGCCGCGCCGCGAGGCTGCCGGATGAAAGGATCGACGTACCTTCAAAGTAGACAGACCGCGTTTAAAGGTTATTTTTCTTGCAATATCAGGAAGCCATGGCTCTGGTGTTTATACTTTCTGATATTATAAAAAAGGCGCTCCTCTCTATCAGAGGCGGCGCCCTTTGTTCATTTACATTTGTACCCCGGTCCCAATCCACACCGGCAGCTTATACCTCAGTTTTACGCACGCATCAGCGCAAGCGTAGGCGTTCCGCTCGAAACATCAACGAACAGCACGTAGTTGTTACCGTCCGTGCCCTTGAGCACAAGCCCAGGCTGGCCCGGCAAGATCGCCGGATAGAAATGGACCTGCTGCGAGGTAAAACCTCCTGCCGGCACGGTCGATTGGGACTGCGTGACCATACGAAACAATGCGCTAACCGTACTGCCGGCACCGATATTGCCGGATACCGTTTGGCTGCCGTTCACCTGCAGGGAGCCAGCTATCGTTTCGTTCCCCAGCACGTTAAAATTTTGCATGACCGTTTCATTGCCGTTCACCTGCATATCCGTTCCGATGGTGGCATTGCCGTTAACCTGCATGTCCTGCTCAATCGTTGCGTTCCCCGTCACTTGCATGTTATCAAATGTTGGCATATCTCTCATTCCTTTCCCTGAAGATAGAATAATATATGCCAAGCTTGTCATTGAAGCCCCACGCTATTGACTCAACAATGCTTCCACCCGTGACACAGCTGATCAAGCCTCTTCTTTTCCTAGCATGCGGTGATTAATTCTATTTCAAGCCGTATTTGCCCAGAAGGCTGCGGGCGTCCTTATTGATCCGGTCCACGTCCGGCCCATTTGCCGGTTCGTCGGTAAGTCCATAAGCCCTCTTCAGCTTAAGAACGGTGTATACCCGGTCATTGAGCACCTCTTCGGATATCGTCCCGTCTTTTACAGCGTCAGTCAGTGCCTGGATGGCCTCCTCCTCCTTGGCGTAATCATGCCCGATGAGAATGATGTTTCCGCCCGCAAGGATGGCCCCGACCGATGCCTTGCCGATGCTGTAATTTTTATCGATCGCCCCCATCGTCATGTCGTCCGAGATGACGACCCCTTTGAACCCAAGCTCATTGCGGAGAAGGTCCGTAATGACGGCTTTGGAGAAGGAGGCCGGGTGGTCCGGATCCAGCTTCGGCATCAGCAGATGCGCGATCATGACGACATCCGCCTGGTCTTTCACCGCAGCCTGGAACGGCACGAGCTCGAGCTTCCGCAATCTCGCCAGGTCATGGTTCACGACAGGCAGACCGATGTGGGAGTCCACCGACGTATCGCCATGCCCCGGGAAATGCTTCACGACCGGCACCACATGCTCCTCACGGATTCCCTCCATCGTAGCTTTACCGAGCGTGGCAACCCGTTCGGCGTCATCGCCGAAGGAACGGTCCCCGATCACGGGATTGTCCGGATTGCTGTTGACGTCCAGCACTGGCGCAAAATCCATGTTCAGCCCGAATCCGGCCAGCTCCCGCCCGAGGATCTGCCCGATGCCATGGGATAACTCCGTGCTGTTCTTCCTTCCAATGGCGAGGTTTGTCGGCATGTCGACGAATTCATCCGGCATCCGGGACACCCGTCCGCCTTCCTCGTCCACGCTCATCCACAGCGGCACGGGATTGTCATGGTTGTCTTTTTTGAGGCCGTTGAACAGGCTCAGCGCCTGCTTCGTGCTGTCGATATTATTTTTGTAGAAAATAAATCCGCCGACATAATACTTCTGCACGAGCTCGCGGGTGTCTGCACTTGTGGCGGTCCCGTCCATACCCACCAGCACGAGCTGGCCGATCTTCTCTTCGGTCGTCAGCTGGTTCAGCTGCTTAAGGACAGGATCGTCCACTGTTGTATTTGTGCCACCCGGATTCGATCCGTCTGGGCCCGTATCCTGGCCGCTGCCTCCGTCCCCATCTGACGTGCCATCTGGGGGATTGGACGAATCTCCGCCTTGATTCGCAGAAGAATTAGGCCCACCGTTCCCTCCGGCGGTACCCTCTTGCCCCGTTGCGTCATGTTGTCCATTTGCACCCGTTTGTCCAGATGCGTTATTTCCTCCGTGATTTAAGGAACAGCCGGATACGAGCATGATCGACATCACGCATGCCAAGCTGATTCGAAGCAGTCTATGCAAAGCCTTCACACCCTTCTTTTTCTCGGTATGCTCTTCCTGTTTGTTCATCTTTGACCTCGGGCACAGAAATATACATGTTTAGGATTCACCTTATATGCCTGCTGTAATAATGCCCCACCAAATTTTTACGGCGGTGGCTGCGATCAGGACGGCAAGGGCGATTCTCAACGATTTGACGTTGAGGTGGCGGCTGACCATCGTCCCCACCGGTGCGCCAAGGATGCTCCCGAGCACGGTAAACAAGGTGGGCCACAGCGGGATATGCCCGCCGGCTATTTTCCCAGATACACCACCGATGGCCGAGATAAACACGATCGCCAGTGAGGAAGCCACCGTCACCCGCACCGGAATCCGCAGCATGGTCAGCATGATCGGAATCAGAATAAAGGAACCTCCGGCACCGACAATCCCGGAGACAACGCCCACCATCAAGGCGGCAACCGCGGAGATCCAAGGGTTATACTGCACCGATGCCAGCTGCACTTCCTCCTGGGTGCCACGGCCCGGGATCATCATCAAGACGGCTGCAACCACGGCCAGCACTCCGTAAATAATATTGATGCTTGCGCTGGGCAGATAAGCTGAGCTCAGGCTGCCTGCCAAGCTGCCGATCAGAATACTCGTTCCCATATTCATGATCAGCCCTTTGTGCATCAGCGGCTTTTCTTTTTTACTCTGTCTGAGAAAAGCCAGCATGCCCGCCAGGGAAGAGAAAAATACCTGGATCATGCTGATCGAGGAAACCTGCCCCGGGCTGAAGGTCTCCACGCCAAAGAGTCCCGGCACATAGAGCAGCAGCGGATAATTGATAATGGCTCCGCCGATGCCCAGCAGTCCTGAAAAAAAGGAGCCTGCCAGCCCGATGATAAACATAACGATATGTCCTGCTAAATCCATCTACTACACACCTCTGGATGACTGAATAGTTCGCAGCAAAAAACTCAAAATTAACACTATACGAATGAAACATTAGCGTTTATAATAAACCCAAGTAAATCAATGGGAATAGGATGGTGAATAAGCTTGTTTGCGAAATTAAAAAGCTTGTTTGTAGACCGCTGCCCTTCATGCTCAGAGCCTTTGGTTTCGAGCAAGGATCACCTGCGCGTCATCAAGAGCTGTCCGAATGACCATTATACAGAAGAGATTTACACCCATCTCCATGTGAGAATCGTTTACCATAAATGAGGATTGCCTACATTTCAGGCTCTACTGATGACGGCTGGATATCTCCCCCTGCGGGGCGATCCGGCCGTTTTTGTATTTTGCGGCGGCTTGTCCGCAGCGCGTTTATCATAACACACTTGACCTTGCCGAAGAAACCGATTGGAGAGACAACCCCCCGCCCCGCTGGTATAATAGAACAATATTCCATTCAAGATATTATCATTGAATTAAGGCGGTGTTTTTATTTGAGCGTACTAGTGAACAAAGCTTGGGTGCTTGCCCGGATGTACGAGCCCGACGTGACGATCGTCGACTGCCGGTTCATGTTGGGACAGCCCGATTTCGGAAGAATTTCCTATGAGGAGAACCATATCCCGGGAGCGGTATTCCTTGACCTGGAAAAGGATTTGTCTTCCTCTGTCAGTGAGCATGGCGGTCGGCATCCCTTGCCCGATACCGGCCAGCTTGCCACAAAGCTGGGGAAAGTCGGCATCAACCGGGAAACCCGGGTCATCGCTTATGACGATCAAGGCGGGCTCTACGCTTCGCGTTTGTGGTGGCTGCTGAGCTACATGGGGCATGAGACGGTGTTCGTCATGAACGAAGGCTTCAGCGCATGGAAGGATGCAGGCTACCCCGTCAGCAAGGACCAGCCGGTTCGGGTCCCCACAACCTTCACGGCTGATGTGCATCCTGAAATGCTTGTAAATCTGGAAGACGTCCGCCAGGCGATGAAGGATCCATCGATCGTCATCCTGGATTCGCGTGAATCCTCCCGCTACCTGGGTCTGAACGAGACGATCGACCATACCGCCGGCCATATTCCCGGCGCCAAGAACAAGTTTTGGAAGGGCGTCCTGCAGGACAACGGGGAATGGAAATCCCTAGATGAGCTCAAAGAGTACTATAAGGACGTGCCGAAGGACCATGAAATTATCGTCTACTGCGGTTCAGGTGTGTCGGCCTGCCCGAATGTCCTTGCCTTGACCGAGCTCGGATACCCGGATGTCCGGCTGTACGCCGGCAGCTGGAGCGACTGGATTTCGTACAGCGAAAATCCGATTGCTACGGGAGAAGAGTAAGAGCCGGGAGATCGCGTCGCGTGGGTTTAGGGGCTGTGACAAGTTGCTGGTGAGTGACTTGTTACAGCCCTCTTTCGCATTCTCCGGCAGCAGGCTGCAAACTAATAAGCCGGGCAATATTTTTAAAATCTCACGACTACCCCGTATCTTTTTATGGATTTTTGTCGTTATTAGATTGAAAATCAGGTTAAAGGAGAGTGGCTCATCTATGGAAAAAATCATCGCTTATGTATCCGGCATTTTTATTCCGGTGACCGACATTGCACGTTCAGAGGAATGGTACGTTCGAATGTTCGATCTGGAGACGATTGAAAAGACCGATGATCGGGTCGGGCTCGCCTTCCCTAACGGCCAAACCTTGGTTTTATTATGGAAAGTGGAGAAACCGCAGCCTGTCCAATTTGATACCGGTAAAGATATGATGCCTTACTTCAATTTCACATCGTACGATATTGACCATTCGTATAGCCAGCTTAAGGCGAAGGGAGCGGAATTAAGCGAAATCCACGAAGAGGATGGGTACAGGTTTTTCAAAGCATTCGATCTGGACGGAAATCCCGTGGATATTGTGGAAGAGACGGGGCAAACGCCGTATTTTACTCACAAGAATAATATGAGGAAGCAGCAATAGTGCCGCAGGGAGATCACTTAACAGACTCAGGATTTGGGATGTTTACGGAGATGACGCTTCCGCTGCAAAGCGATCTGAAACGATATTGTCTGTCTAAGGCCGGCTCTGCCTGGGATGCGGACGATTTGCTGCAGGAGTCGCTCATTAAAGCTTATCGTTGGCATACCCGGTTCCCGGACAGGGAATTGACGAAGCCGTTTTTGTTTCGGATCGCCGCTAACGCGTGGGTGGATATATGCCGCAGCCGCAAATGGGAGCCGCAGGTCGGACAGCTCGAAGAGCACTTAATCGGTTCCTATGATGAATGGAGTAAGTGGGATGTGCGTGAGGCGCTCGAACTGCTGTCCGATCGGCTTGAACCCAAGCAGGTCGTTCTGATTTTGCTGATCGACGTATTCCACTTTACCGCCAAGGAAACGGGGAGGCTGTTCGGACAATCCGAGGGTTCGGTGAAGGCGGCTCTGAAGCGGGCGAGGACGAGGCTGAAAAAGGCCGTTGAAAGCCATCCCGAATATTGGGATGATTCCGTACTTACAGCTCCGCGTGGAGGACTCAGCATCGAGGTGTTCGAAGCACTGGTCGAAGGTTTTCGCCGTGCGGACCCCTATGCGATATTCCGCTCGTACCAGACATTGATAGACGATGGCGCGGTGGTGGACCGGATCGAGCTGCGCGGCAGTACACTCTATTTTACGATCATCGACCCCGACGGCAACGTATTGACGATCACAGAGAAGCTGAGATGGCAAGATGATAAGAATCATTCGAAATCCGAGGGGTGATTGCGTTGCTCGAAATGCTGCAGCAACAATACGATTGGATCCGATCCGTTAGACAAAACATGTTTGCGTTTTTGGAAGAGCTGCCTCCTCAAATGTTGCATCAACCCGTTCCCGAATTTGGGCGTGGAACGATCATTCGAACCCATCTTCATGTCGTTGACTGCTATCGGTGGTGGTTGGGATCTTTCGCGTTTATGAAGAGAAACGAGCATAAGGATATTTCCATAAACGAAATTGAACGAGCCGATGTGAAGTACGTCCGTGAACGATTTACGGAAGCGGATGAACTCGTGCAGCGGTTCTTCCATGAATATCGCGATCGCTGGCATGAACCGATCAAGCAGGACGAGAGCTGGCAGGGTTACCCAAAGGCTCCTACTCCTTTGCTGCTGTTAACTCATACGGAGACTCATGAATTTCACCACAAAGGTCAAATCGTATCTATGGCAAGACAACTGGGCTGCCCGCCTCCAGCCGATGACCGTTTAGGCGGACTTTTCACCTGATTCGACAAATCGGATACGAATCTGCGACCGTTTTTCGGTATTCACCGGGGAACGGTCGTTTAGTTTCTTCTTTTAGTTTTGTTTGCGATCCAGATCATCAACCATTTCAGGCGGTTTGAAACTGTTTTGTATACACCATTCTTTGCTGAAATTTGGTAAAATGACAGGAAGAGGTGAAATGCAATGAAAAGCAGAAGATTTATGCAGGCCCTGACTTCCCCGATTCACTTCCATACCGCTATGATTGAGCAAACGCCTGTTGCCGTATTTTTGGGCCAGGAGATGATCGGCAGCGGGAAGATCGTTCAAATCACCGATTACATCGTGAAAATCGGTAACGAGTTTTATGTGCGCGATGCCTGCACGTTTAAATATGCGGTCTAAACCAAGCGATGAACCTTAAGGGCTATCATTAAATAAAACGTTCCTCACGTAACGTTGTCCAAGCATTGCCAATAAACCGTGAGCAATCATAGAATGACTTGTTGAAAGGATGTATTGATTTGATCAAACTTAAAAATCTTTCCGTATCTCTTATCCTGAGCGCTACACTGTCGGCTGCGGCGATCTGGCCCCTCTCTCCTTCGGTACAAGCAGCGCCGGCCAAAGAATGGCTGCAAATTTCGGATACAATCACCTATTACGGCGAAGTCAGCGGTGGCAAGCCTAACGGCCGGGGAACCATGAAGTGGGGCGACAGCAAACAATATTCCGGGGAGTTCGTGAACGGCCAGCGCGAAGGCAAAGGGAAGTACATCAACGAGTACGCCGCCGACGGGGAAAGCCACAAAGTCGTATATAACGGAGAGTGGAAGCTGGACCGGATGAACGGTACCGGCACACTGACCCACAAGGTTATCCAGGAAGATGGTGCGGTCCGCTCGAATGAAATCCAAACGGGGGCTTTCGGCAGCGGCGTGCAGACGAGCGGATATGATGTCATTCATGCCCTGGCCGATCCGGACTTCTACTTCGCTTACAAATCGCCGCAGGAGCAGCTGATCATTATGGGAAGCGCTGACCATCTCAAAGCGTCGTTGAAAAGCGGCAGCCTGTTCAGCGCGGAGTACCGCAGCGGCAAGATTCATAAGAGCTACTCAGTCTTCCCTGCGGATACGGCGGCAGAGCAGCGCATAAATGAGGCTAGCCTCAAATATTTGCAAAGTATTCAGCCAAAGCTGAACCCGCATCTGGAGCAATTCGAACGGTTGGCCGGGCAGGTTCCGCTGAAATAAGGATGGCCGAACAAGCGTCATGCCGCCATGGATCTGCCATTGCCGGCCAGGGATACGATAAGGAGGGACTAATGAAATATTTCAAAGATTGCCCGGAACCCGGCATGGGGACTTGGTATTTTGAGACGGACCGGCAAGGAGTCGCATACCGCCAGCTCGTGATCAAGGACGACGGCAATTGGATCGCATCGAACCGGAAAGACGAGCACTATCATTTTATGCTGGCCGAGAAGCCGATTGAAACATCCGAACCGGAATTGATTCCCATTACCAAAGAGGAGTTCGAGGAAGCTTGGTCAGCCTCCCTGCATACTACGAACGCGCAGTGGCAGAGCCAGAAGTCGCTGCACCCCGCCGGGCAAAAAATTGAAGGCTCCATCGAGGCTGTTTTTCTGCATGGAACGCTCGTTACGCTTACGGACACCGGGGCGGTCGGATTAGCCGACACCCGGGAGCTGGAATTGTCGGGGCAGCCGGCATGGATGTATCCGGGGCATGTCGTTCAAGCCTTCGTAAAGGGGTATGACGAAGTGAACCAATGGATTGTGCTTGATCAGGCCACCATTCTAGAACGGAGAACCGATCCAAATCCAAAAGAATCATCAAACTAAAAGGAGGCGGCACATTAATGTGCCGCTTCCCGTTCTCCATTATAGAAACCTTCAGCGCAATGCTGCAAAAGCAGGCAAAAGGAACGGTTATGCCCGATATAGAAAGAAGAAAGATCGTAGCGGTTTCGCGACGACTCAAACGTAACGAGCAGCCTGTGCCGCATCCGCTTCATTGCCATTTCTACAAAACGCTCTGCTCTTTTCGAAGCGATGATGGTGATATACGCATACAGAGAGTGGTCTTCAGGATCATCCAGAGGGCTGACACCGGCACAGGAAAATTCAGTTTGAATATGCATTCGTTTAAAAAGCGTTAGTGCGCCAAGCAGTTCTGCATCAACCTCTATATTCCCCAATAAGGCGGTTTGTTTGGCTCTCCTCTTGCACTTGGTGCGCTTCGCCCAATTGGACAATTCGACATCCCGCCGCTCCCACTGTGCTTTGGAATGAATACTGATCACCTTTTCCACATCGTCTTTGGTGCTTATGTAAGCCATATGGATCCCCCCACGTTTTCTTGCACAGCCCGGTACAAGAGTCGTACTTATACCTGCAGGCCTACACCCATAATCTCTACACCCATAATCCCTACATCCTTATATACCATTTACTTAAATCGACTGTACATATACTGTACATATGACGATCACGGAGCTGAATGAGAACCTTGCCGAAGCGTCCTCCCTGCTGAAACACAACCTTATTATCCGTATAGGTACGCTCCAAAAAGTCCTTAATCATCCGACCAATTTGTTCATCCACCGGAATCTGATGCAGCCGCAGCAAGACCATGACTTCATCGACAGCCGCATGGATCGATTATCCGGTCGTTTTCATTTCTCGCGTAATCAGAGAAGCATAGGTGTAGCCTTTGGGGTGCGGTCCAACAAACCTCATTCCATCCCCTCCAGGTCTCCTTCCAATTCCACGTATTTTTGACGCAACTGTTCGAGTTGGGTTTCGTTCGGTTGCCAGTATTCTCGCTGACTGCTCTCCAGGAGCGTCTCCAGCAATTCATGATTGGCCAACGGTTATTTTCGCGCATTTGCCGGCTTCTTTCTTCGTCCGAGACATAGGTCTAGTGCAATTGATCGAACACCCATGCTTCTACTTTTCCGGTAGTGGCGGCTAGACCCAGCACGTTTTCAAAACGCTTGGCGATTTCTTGTGCTCCATGGTAAGGATGCTTCAACAACGCGTCGACCCATTTAGGGTTGGTGAGGCGGGTTCATACGCCGCGGACGATCGCATGTTCCGCCGTCTCCGTGTTGATGTGCTCGCCGGTTGTATCCGTAATATGGATTTCCGCCGATTGTCCACGCGCCATCTCCACCGATTTGGAAAGCCCGCCGAAGTATTCATAATAATGGTCGGAATCCGTCACCTCCCATTCATGGCTGCTGCGAATTTGGGATACGACGTCGACCGCATGCAAATGGCTTTGAAACAGTTCCGGCTCGGCGCGCCCGCGCTCCCTCAAGCTGTACACATGCTGCTGGCTTTCCGCGTATGCCCGGCCGAGTCTCCTCCCTACACCTGATCTTCAATACGCAAGTGTACCGGTCGATATTCTTCAATGGAAGATTCAATGAGTTGCTGCGACAAAACCAAATCATCTACGATCGCTTTGCGTTTGGCTTTAAGCAAGATCTGCTCGATATCAGCGTAGCTGCATCCGGCAAGCATTCGGGTCGCACGTTCCTGTATGCCATCCTCTTTGATAAAGCTCCCGATGATCAAGTTAATGTATTCCAACCTGCTGGATTCGTCAGGAGCCTCGTAGACCAGCTTCGTGTCAAAGCGGCGCCAAATCGCATGGTCCAGCTCATTCTCCAGATTAGTAGCTGCCATCAGGATGCTGTCCCCTTGAAATTCATCGATACACTGCAAGAGCGTGTTGACTACGCGTGCCATTTCCTTAACTTCATCATTGGTATCGCGTGTCCGCGCAAGGGCGTCGAACTCATCGACAAATAGGATGCAAGTGGCCGATTTCGCAAATTCGAATATTTTCCGGACATTGCTCCCGGTTTCGCCCAAATGTGCATTGATAATCGTATCCAATCGGACGACAATCAGAGGAAGGCCAAGGCGGCCGGCCAAATAAAATGCCGTCAGCGTCTTTCCCGTTCCCGGCGGACCAAACATCATGAGCTTGTTGGGCATCGGAACATCGTGCTCCGCAAACTTGTCCTTCATATCTCTGATGCGGATAAATTCTTCAATCATGAGCCTATTATCCTTCGAGAATACGATTTGCTTCGCTTTACATTCGCACTCCGGGACAGTGTAGACCGAAGCCATATCCATCCCCTTGGAAGAAGGCATTCTCCCGCTGTTCTGTTTATTTTTACTCATAAAATCGTGAATCCCTCATTCGTCACTAAATTCGCTTTATGCCGGCCAAAAGATCCCCCCGGGATCCCTTTCCACTTGCTCCAGCTGATTTTAAAAATCCATGTTCGGCATTATGGAGTTCACCCCCAGCCAATTTCCCTGTTGACGATTTTTCGCGTATACCTTCCATCCTTCGGGTTCCAGCCTGAATTTGGCGATATCGGTCATTTCCCATGACTTGCCGTCCCATGACAGCCTCTTTTCACGCAAATATAGCTCGTGATCACTCATCTCATAGATCAATTGAATGGCTGTACGCATTCTCGCCGGAATCTTGAAATGAATGTATCCGTTTAGAATGGAATGAACCCTTTTCTCGGTAAATGGATCCATAGGATATGTACCTCCTTACCTCACTGGAATCATTTTTTTAAAATAGGCGTACCCCTACGCTGATCAGCAAAGCGCTAACCAACGAGGTTGCCAGCTGCTTGCCGGCTAACTTGGCTGCGAACGAAGCCCCCATTTCCCGGCGTAAGGTCCATAACGTGACAAGGCAAGCTGTTAATGTTGAAGCCAGGTACACGAGAATCAGCAGCTGGCCTGCGTTCAGATCGGCGGCGAATGCCCCTTCATTGTGGTTGAGTACCAAAAGGCCGTCTTTGCGAAGAACCGAAAACAGGACTCCTCCTGCAGCTTCCTCCGGCAAATCGAATATGCTTAACCATGGAGCCAGGATGCCTGTTAATGCATTTAGAATTCCGGTTAAGTTCAGAAAAGTGGCCGCCAGATAAATCCCGATAAAAACGGGCATCGCCTGCACTAAAAATTGCTTCGTTACGGACCGAACGCGCCACAGCACGGCTGTCAAAGATGGCGTCTGTAAAAAGGTTCGATTAGCATACAGCGGGACCGTATTCGATACAGAGCTCCGATTCCATAATCGTGTATGCAGAGCCCCGACGATAATCAGCAGCGCTAGATACGGAATAAAAAGCCACGGACGTCCGCCAGAGCCGAAAATAGACAGGGATGCGCCGATCTGATAACTGCAGGCTGAACCGAATGCGATCAGCGAAACACATGACTTCCGGGTACAGGAACTGCAGGTACGGCTTTGGTAAATGGCGACAACATTGCAGCCGAATCCGCTTAAAACCCGAATGAGGTCTCTCCCATTCAGACCAATTGTTCTCATCCAACCATCCAACGCATCCGTGATGCGGTCCTTTAACCCGCTTTCTTCGGTTATAGCTACGCTCAATCCAACCAGCAGCACAACAGGAAATGCCCAAACAAAAGAATACAGACCCAAACTAACAACGCCGTAATCGCCGATAACAATATCCTGAATGATGTCCGGAACATTCAGCAGCGATTCCCGTAGCGGATCGAGCAGCCATCTGTCCGCCAGCGGCTGGGTCCAGCCCGAAAATAAATAAGCGATATAAACCGGAGCCGCGAACATCAGGAGAAGAGCCGACAACGAGAATAATCGTCCCCATACGGTATGTTCAAATAAGGTTTGCCCCGGATCGATGGTTGGCAAATCGGAGATGCCCTTTATATTTGGGTTGCTTTTCATGGGGGCAGCCAGAGGAATTGCTTTGAGCAGCAACGTTCGGGATCCCGCATCCAAATCACGGGAGTTCACCGGAATGACGGATATCCCTAGGGTTTTGCGAAATAAATCCACTTGGTTCTGCAACCGCTGCGTGGCTTTATCTGCAAAGGTTAGAACCAGCAGAACCGTTTTCCTTTTTAATTCCAAAGTCTCTATTAGTAAAGGAAGCTCGAGGCCAGCATGTGTAGCGCGCACAACCAGGATTACGGTGTCGCCATCGGATAATTGGTCAAGGGCCGCCATTGTTGTCTGGCTGTCATCCTGTAACCGAATTCCAGGCGTATCCACCAATTCAACAGCCGAATCCGGAAGCTTGGCTCTGCGAGCCATCACTGTTGAACCTCTGAAATTAGCTTCTTCGCCAACATTTTGACCGGTCAGTCCCCGAAAAAGCGCCGACTTGCCGGCAGATTCAAAGCCCACAAGTACAGCGGTTTTTAGTTCGGGATTTGCTCCGGAAGAAGCAGATTCTGCTAACATGTGCAGTTCTCTCCGCAGCATGAGAGATCATCCAGATACATGCCGTCTTGTCGGTACGGATCAAGCGGCGTCAAATCCAGTCCGAGCCGGGTGCCGATCGCCTGGGCGACAACGGCAAAACGTTGTCTGAATTTATAAATAAAGCAGAACTTTAGATTTCCATGCAGAACACCGGGACCGATCACGAACAATCCGGGAGTCGCGGTGGATTCGTCGTAAGCCGACAGCAGCAGTTCTCCTTCCGAGCTGCGCTCGATCAAATCTTCGATGATGCATAAGCTGCCGCGGAAACCTGTTGCTATAATGGGCGGATGCCCGCTTTTGAGAAGATGAGAAATGCCTTGCTCATTCTCGCAATAAACCATAAACACCTCTTCTCCACTCGGTTCAATCCATTTCACGTCGAAGCCCGAGACAAATTCGATCAGGCCGGTTTCCACGGCATTCCGCAGCCTGTCTTTGGTGTATGGGCTGAGCTCCATGCTTGGATCGCTGCTGCCCTTATCGAGTCCGCGATCATGACGGTCGATAACCATGGCTTTTTTTCCAAGCTTGCTGAGCTGGATCGCGGCATCGACGCCGCTCTCATACCCTCCGACGATAATAAACTGTTCACCCTCGAGGTGAGACCAGCTTTTCACTTGGCTGCTATGGATTCCATATTCGGCCCCAGGGAATTGATCCAGCTTGGAGTATTGAAATTCGCCTGCCGCCCATATAACGAATTTGGAATAAACGGTCCCATGCGATGTTCCAAGGCGAAATCCGCCATCAACAGGAAGGACGCTTGTGACATCAACCCCGGTCTTTATGGGCAGCTTCTTATAATCGGCTACTGCTTGTAAATAAGCAGCGTACTCTTGTCCGGAAGGATGCTCTGTACCGAGCGTAAAGGCCGGGGAAGTATTGCGTGCCACGGCATTCAAATCCATCATGCCATAGGCATTACTCGTAAAGGACGGGGTAATGAACCTCATCTCCTCGGGCCAGGAGAGAAACGTGGAGCCCACACGATTTCGCTCAAGTACAGTAAGCCGGCTCACTTGCAGATCCTGAAGGACCGTGGCCATTCCAATCCCGGCTGCTCCTCCTCCAACAATCAGGCAATCATAACGCTCTTCCATGACGATCACCAGCTGGATTTGGTTACGCCTGGAATTTGTCCCTTATGGGCTAATTCCCGGAAAGCAATGCGGGACATCTTAAATTTGCGAAGGTACCCTCTTGACCGTCCTGTCAGTTCGCAGCGGCTTTTTAGCCGCGTAGGCGAGGCATCGCGCGGTAATTTTTGCAGTGACTCGTAGTCTCCTTTTTCTTTCCATTCCCGGCGCAAATCAGCGTACTTGGCCACCATGGCTTGTCGTTGTTGCTGCCGCACGATTTTGGATTTTTTAGCCATTTTTAATCACTCCTATATTATCTGAATTTGGGAAAAGGATCTTTCAGTTTACGCCAATTCCCCTGCATTTCTTCTGGCCTCAGCAATGTCTCATCAAGGCTGCGTTCGATGCGTTCGCGATCCATATCGATCCCGATAAATACAAGTTTGGTTACGCGATCGCCCCATTCGTCATCCCAATCCGGAGTTTTCGGAACTTCATTGCCAAAGTGATACGCCAGCTCTTCCTTGCTTAACGAGGCGACCCACAATCCAGCGGGGGACAACTGCTTGGAAGTCCCTGCATGACTGAAAGAAATTGCCGTTTGATTTCGCGTTGCCAGCCACATCAGTCCCTTGGAGCGGACAATGGATTCCGGATATTGAGCCATCCAGCGCATGAGCCTTTCCGGATGGAACGGAATTTTTCGCTTGTAGACAAAGGATTGAATGCCATATTCCTCGGTCTCCGGCGTATGTTCCTCCTTGAGCAGCTCTTTGATCCATCCGGCCGATTGGCTCGCTCTTTCAAAATCAAATCTTCCGGTATTTAAGATCTCAGCGGGATCTACCCGGCCATGCGTCGAATGAATGAGCTTGGCATCCGGCTGCATGGCCCGGAGTACTTTCTCGAGTCGCTCCAGCTCTTCATTTGAAACCGAATCGACCTTATTAATAATCAGCACGTCGCAAAATTCGATCTGATCTGTCAGCAGATGAACGACTCCGCGTACGTCTTCTTCCCCGACGGCCTGTCCCCGATCCATCAAGCTTTCATTGGAGTAATAGTCCTTCCAGAATTGAGCAGCATCAACGACCGTTACCATCGTATCCAGTCTCGTCAGCTTCGTCAGGTCAATTCCGTTCTCTTCGTCAACGTAGCTGAACGTTTGAGCCACCGGAACAGGCTCTCCGATGCCAGTCGACTCGATAAGGATATAGTCAAATTTCTTGTCTTGGGCCAGACGCTCTACCTCAACCAACAGATCTTCACGCAACGTACAGCAGATGCATCCGTTAGACATCTCGACCAGCTTTTCGTCCGTGCGGGATAACCCTCCTCCCTCACGGATCAAGTCGGCATCGATATTGACCTCGCTCAAATCATTGACGATCACAGCGACACGAAGTCCCTCACGGTTATTGAGCACATGGTTCATAATGGTGGTTTTACCCGCGCCAAGGTACCCGCTTAACACCGTAACAGGAATTTTATTCTTTTCCTTAGGTTTGAGCATGGTCACGATTCTCATCTCCTCCTCTATGGAAGATTATCTGGCTGACACTTAATCGTAATCATTACGATTAACATGTTTTAAACTATATTCCTGTCTGTATGCATTTGTCAAGACATAACCTTGGGTTCATCTGCCCATCAGCTTAAATAGAAAGTGAGGTTCCGGTGCTGCTCATGTAAATGATCCAACCGCCACCTTATGCTGACTTTGTTAAAAAAGAAAAACCACTGATTTAAATCAGTGGTTTCTGCCATCGATGTAATCCCCTTACAGACATATTAGTGGATCCGCTCCGGATGTCTCAGTTCCTCCGCTTGCTTTCCCGCCCGAAACCACTTTCGGCGATCATAGGCGGCAAGCGTCATCACCCCGGCCAGAAGTGCACAAAACATATACATCCATGAATAGGAAGTCAGATCAGCGACCGGCCCCATCACCGCACCGCCTAATGAGACACCGAGATCGGCCATGGCGATAAATAAACCGATCAGCACATTGCGATCCGGCAGCGGCAGGATGAAGGATAAAAACGTCGTTAGCGTCGGATATATAATGGCCTGGGCAGCGCCCATCAAAACCGCACCAGCGTAAAAGAAAACAGCCCCGCCATGGATCGAATAGCTTATGCTTCCAGCCGCTAAAGCCAGGATCAGCATCATTCCCATCATCAAGGAAGAGCGCCATTGAGCGTCTGACGGAATTTTTTTGCGCAATGTATATCGAGCAATCACGACGACACTTGCCTGGATGGCCAAATAGATGCCGGCATTCCCATGCGGCAGCGAAAGAGCGTAAACAGGAATAAATGCCGTCGTTGCTCCGAATACCATGGAGGCCGTCAGCATGAGAAGGCTGCACTGAAACAGGAACGGATTTCTGACCAATTGGGCATAAGATTTCAATAGACCTGCGCCCTGCTCAGCCGGTGGCGTTTGCGATCCCCCGTTTCTTTCCACTTTTACACTGTATCCGAATAGTCCCGTAATGATCGCTATGGCGATCATGGTTATGGTAAAGAAGTTCATTCCTCCGCTTTGCCACAATGCCAATGCCAAGAGCGGACCAAGAATACCGGGAATATAGGTAAACAAGGAATAAAAGGATATGCCTTGCGAACGCTCCTTCTCGGGGAGAACATCGATGATGCCAATCTGCAGCGACATGGAAAAAAATGCAGTGGATACGCCCTGCAGGATCCGCGCGATCAGATAACCGCTAAATCCCGTAATGGTATACAGGATCAAAGCAATGCCATTGATGATCAGGATGAGACGCAGCACTTTCACCGGTCCATGCTTTTGAATGATCCGGCCAGCCCACGGCCGAAAAAACATCGTCGTGAACATATAAGCTCCCATGATCAGTCCGATGGCCGTGCTGCTCGCTCCCCACGCTTTCCCCTGCAGCGGAATCATGACATTCAGTATCGCGTTGGCGCTAAAGTAAAGCAGTGCCAGCAGGTACAACCGGATAAAGGGCCAAGACATTGCCTGATTCAACCGCTTCTCCCTCCCTTCTTATACATCTGGACGATACATGTTCCCGTTTAAAACGAAATCAAGGATTTCAACAATCGCTGCGTATAGGCGGACTGCGCCTCTTTCAGGTTCTCCACTCTTATTGTTTCTTCAATCTTGCCATCCTTGACAACAAGAATACGGTCACAAATGTAGGACGCCGCCATAATGTCATGAGTAATAAAAATGTAGCTCATAGCGTACAGCTGCTTTAACTGTTTTAACAGCTTCAGGACCTGAATTTGAACCGAAACATCCAGAGAGCTGACCGCTTCGTCCAATATGATGCATCGGGGCTCGGTCGATATCGCCCTTGCGATACATACTCTTTGAGCTTCTCCACCCGATAACTCATGCGCATACTTGTTCTTGTAGGCAGGGTCCAATCCAACTTGAGTCAATAGCAGGTCGACCTTGCTTCGTTTCTCGCTCCGAGATAATGATTGCTGTGCATTCAGCGGCTCCAGAATGGCTTGCTCCACGGTAAACATGGGATGGATGGATGAGGTATAATCTTGAAATACGGCACTCAGCTTACCTTTTCTCACCGTTCGATGGATTACATTCTTCCCTTCGAATAAAACGATGCCGCGATCGGGCTTCTCCAATCCCAGCAGCAGGCGCCCAAGGGTTGATTTCCCGCTTCCGCTTTCACCGATGATCCCTAGACATTCGCCGCTGAAGCACTCGAAGCTCACCTTCTTCAGAATCTTCCGGGGTTTCCCCGTCAACATCCCGGCAGCCTTGTACGACTTGTCGACATTCACGACGTTCAGCATGGGGCATCGTCCTCCTCCATGATCTGCTTGAAATGGGTGGCGAGCTCCATCCGCGTCGAGACCAAAAATTGCGTATGCGGATGGCTGGGCTGTTCAAAAACGGTTTGAACACCCCCCCGTTCTACAATCTTTCCTTGGTTCATGACCAGCACGTCATCGGCGATTTTCTTTACGACCCCCAGATCATGCGAAATAAAGAGCATGGAACAATCCAATCGTTCGCGCAGCAGCATCAATTGCTCGACGACTTCAAATTGCGTAATCGTATCCAGTGCCGTGGTAGGTTCATCTGCGATGATCAAGTCCGGCTCCAGGACGAGAGTCAAGGCAATCATCATACGCTGCAGCATGCCCCCTGACAGTTGAAAAGGATACCGGTTCATGAGGTCCAGCGGATTTCTCAGCGCTACCTTTTCCATGGCTTGGGCCATGTTTCTTTCCATTTCGCTCTTGCTCCAGCTATAATGGGTTTTCAGCGTTTCTTTGAAATGAACGCCAACGACACAGGACGGATCAAACGCCCGCATGCCGTTTTGTACAATCATGCCAATCTGTTTCCCTCTCCGCTTCCGCATGTCTTGGTCGGACAGATCCGTCAGCTTTTCCCCCTGAAAAAAGATATCTCCGGAACTTGCAAGGGATGGAAAGTTCAAGCGAATCACCGACCTGCACGTCACGGACTTACCGCTCCCGCTCTCCCCTATGATGGCGAGGCATTTTCCCGACTCCACTTGAAAAGAACTGCCATGAATAATCGGATGATGGGTCCTTGAATCCCAAACCTTGAGATGGTTAACTTCCAACATATTCATAAACTGATTTCTCCACCTTTTCCGCTTGACGGCTGTCTTGCGAGCTCATCCGTTTGGGATCCAGCGCAATCTGGATTCCATCCGCCAGAAAGTTAAAAGACGTAACCGTAATCACCATGGCCGCACCGGGCGCCAGCATCAGCTCCGGATGTGAGAACATCACGGACTTGGCCTCATTCAGCATCATGCCCCACTCGGCATTAGGCGCCTGGATGCCCATACCAAGAAAAGAAAGGCCGGATATTTGCAATATCATGGAACTTATGGAATTGCTCGCGATTACGCCAATATCAGAAAGAGTCACAGGAACAAGGTGTTTTCGTATAATGTTGACATGGCTGATTCCGCATGCCCTTGAAAACTGTATATAACCCATCTCAGAATACTGCATGACGGATGTGCGGATGACTCTGGCGAACCATGCCCATTTCATAACCACAAAGGCAATCAAAATGTTCCACAGGCCGGGACCCAGAATGCCAACGACAGCCAGCGTCATGACATATCCGGGAAACGAAAGCATGACATCGCAAGTTCTCATGATCAGGTAATCCGTCTTCCCTTTGAAGTAACCCGCGATAAAGCCTACGACAGCCCCAATCCCTACCGAAATGACCAGCGTGATCAATACCCACAGAACGCTTGGACGAATGCCAAAGATTATCCGGGATAATACGCATCTTCCCAAATGATCGTTTCCCAGCCAATAATCCCAGGATGGGCCTGAATATCTTAGCTTCATGTTGACCTCATTCGGATCATGCGGGGCGAACACCGGAGCGCATATGCCTACAAGAAGGATCACAAACACAACCATCAGGGATGCCAGCGTCAGCTTATTTTGGCCTAGACTTCGTATGGTTCTCATCCGATCTCCTTTCTTAGTCTGGGATTAAGCGCGGCATTGATGATATCGGACAGAGCGTTGAAGAGAACGAAAGCCGCCGCCAACACCAGAACATACGCCTGTATGATCGGGAAATCTCTGCTCAGAATGGCCTGAACGCTGAGCCTGCCGATGCCCGGCCACGCAAACACATTCTCAACGACGACCGTGCTGCCCAGAATCGCAGGAACGGACAGGCAAAAGATGGAGACAGCCATTTGCAGCGAATTTCTCAAAATATGCAGAACAATTTTCTTTTCCGGTAATCCGCTTGCTCTTCCGTAGAGCACATAGTCTTCATTTAAATTGTTCAGCATGGAGCTCCTGATATTTCGAAAATAGATGCCGGCATAGCCAGCGGATAGCACGGCAACAGGCAGCATATAGCTGCGTATCGTCTCCATCCCGCTTGTCGGCAGCAGATTCAGCTTCACCGAGAAAAACCAGATCATCACTGTGCCTAGCAAATAGGACGGCAAGGAGATCAGGAAGAAAGAAACCGCGCGGACCGAATGATCCACCATGGTTCCTTCCTTGATGGCACAGAGAACGCCTAAAATGATCGACAGCGCTATAATGACGACAGATGAGACGAGAGTCAGCTGCAGCGTATGGAGAAACGCCGGACCGATCAATGACAGCACCGGTTGCCCGTTCACATAGGATTCTCCAAAATCCAGATGCACGCATGCTACCAGCCAGTTCGCATATTGCACGATAAACGGTTGATCCAATCCCAAATCTTCTCGCACCTGGGCCATCAGCTTGTCAGTGATTTCCGGGACTTCCTGCGCCCGCAGCACCGCTTCAGCAGGGTCCATAGGTGACAGATTCACGAGGATGAAGGTCAGAAATGAAATCAAGAGAAGAAGCGGGAGAGACATCAACAACCTTTTGACAATATAAATCCCCATAAGATCTCCTTTGGCTCAAACTGCGTAACCATTTATGACGTGAAGTGCATTTGTTCAAAAGGAAGCTCAAATTGCGTTTGTTTGAATGAAACTCCTTGTAAACTGTTGGGAGCAACCACAGTAACCCGGCCATGGGTTAACGGAATAAATACCGCTTCGTCATGAACTATGGTTAAAATGTCGGCGTATAGCTTTTTCCGATCTTTCTCTTCTGTTGACGCCATGACCGCTTCGATATCGCCGTACAGCTCTTCGGCTTCTTTAATCCCTTTTGTCGCATGCAGATAGGACGATGAGGATGTAAAGGCTGCAATGGTGCTTTGCGGATCATAGGCGAGTCCCCAGGTTTGATTGAACAGCAGATCATAGTCCCCCGAGGCTCTCCGATTGGCGATGGAAGAGGATTCTTCACCGATGATTTTCAGTTCCATGCCAATGTTTTTGACGGCATGCTGTATGTATTCAGCCTCCGTTTTTTGGGATGAAGAGTTGCTGTCGTAGTATAAGTTCATGGCAAGCCGTTTTCCTTCTTTGACTCTGGCACTCCCCGCATGCCCGGATACCCAGCCGGCTTCCTCCAGGATTTGTTCCGCCTTCTCCGCATCATAACCTCGCTCTTTCAACTCCACATTGGCGTAATTGACATTGGAGGAGAACAGTGTGCTTGCTGGTGTTTCCATTCCGTCGAAAATATCCTGACTTATAGTTTCACGATCTATTGCGTACCAGAGAGCTTCCCGGACCGGCGTCTCATGGACAGGACTGTCGGTTCTACTGGTGTTGGCTACGATCATCTTGGTATTCATCGCTTCGCTTCGAATGACTTGAAACTGCCCGGAATCCGCCAGCTGTTTCATAGATTCAGGATCAATGCTGTCCGCACCGCGGTCATCGGTGAACACAAAATTCACTTCTCCTTTTTGCAGCGCTAAAAAAGTGGTCTCCCCGGCGGGAAGGACTTTTGCGGTGATGCGTTTGATCGATGGCGGGCCGCCCCAATAGTTTTCGTTTGCAACAAAGACTGCATATTGATTCACTTTATGCTCAGCCAGCTTGTAAGGACCAGTACCATGGTAGCCGTTCAATCCATCTTTCGTTCCTCCGTTCTTGAAATCCTTGGGAGATACGAAAACATAGGGCCTGGTCATGGACAGTTCAACCAAAGTCGGATCATAAGGCCCGGTCAATGATAACTTCACGGTGTACTCATCGACCGCCTCGACGCTCTTTATCTTGCTGGATAATTTGATCCATGAATGTTTGTCGGCGTTGGCTTGAACGGCATCCATATTTCGCTTCACGGCTTCCGCATTAAAGGGCTCATCATCGTGGAACGTTACCCCTTTTCTTAAGTGGAAGAGATAAGTTTTGCCGTCCTCCGAAATTTCCCACGATTCAGCCAGCAACGGCTTGATCCCGTCCTTCGAGTTTTCGACCAGAGATTCATATACCATGCCTTGGGCTGGCATAGACCCCAAGTACAAGTGAGGATTCATGTCATTGATATCTTTAGATGAAGCATAAGTTATTTCCGTTTCCGGCTTGCTTTCCGCTTGGCCGATTCCCGATGCCACTTCTTCATGGGATGCACCGGTTGTGCCGCATCCACCAAGGAATGCAAATGCAAGCAGCAGACCCGCAGCAACTATTTTTTTCACAAGTTACCCTCCTGAACTTTACTATCACGATCGTATGGTCATTGATCTAAATTCGGATTTGATCGATTTCCCGGCAAATCATGCTGATATGTTCATGAAAATCCTGAACGGTGAATGCATTCGACAACAACTCGCCCTGATGTGCTTGTGCCACTTCTGTAATTTTGTGCTCATACGTTTTGACGAACTGGTCTATGGTGGGACATCGCAACTCCAGATAGCGGGCTATGCCCTGAATCACTTTGATGCGGTAGTAATCCTCCTTAGGCATCCTTGGGATATCCAGACGGCCTTCATTATTGAGAAACATCGATCGGATTGGCACTGCCGAAAAGTCAAAGTACTTCCCCTCCGCGTCCGGTTCTGAAAATGGATCAATTAACAACGACGAATATCGAATATACAGCAAGTACTCTTGATGGATGGCCACCAACTCATTGAAGCGGTCGATGTCGTGGCGGGACAAACTCTCCGTTCTTACCGGGTAATTATCATCCGTCATGAATTGGAGCAGGTTTAACTTCTGTATATTTAATCGGTCTGTAATGTCCATAATTTCTTTCCACTGGGACAGCATGTCACGGATCAGGTATTGTGTAATCGGACCTTCGGGATATAGTTTGTATACATATTTTTGGGTGTCCGGGTTATCGAAGATGGCCCCTAACGTGAACTCATTCATGAACAGCGGCGGATGAACGTATAACGAGATATTCCTGGTCTCCGCCTCAAACGGGGTGGCCATCACCTCCAAAACAATACCCAGTGTTTCAAACATGCCGCACAGCTTGTGGACAGCTGCCGAAGATTGCTGCGTTGAACCGATATAGACCTTCTTCTTGACCCCGGTGGTAATGACCTGATTGGGTGGACTGCCATGCAGCCAACGGGTATCCCCCAAATATGTAGAGAAGCTGATCACTTCCGCATCGACATTCATACGGCGCAAATAGTGACTGACCAGGCTGTTTGATCCGAATGTCGGGGAGATGAGCACCATGCACCTCACGTTGTGCAGAAGCGAGGCTTGGATTCGGTCCAAAACCTCGATATAGGCATCCGTAGTCACCGCAAAAATAATCGTGTCCCACTCGCCTTCTATTGTTTCATATCCTTGAAAAATCTGATCGATGATGCACTCACCTTTCATCCTTCGATGCTGCTCATTTTGAACATCCGCCTGGATCCGTCGTTCACTGCGCTCAAGCGATTCGAAAAAATCGGTGGAACGAACAGAATCTCTTCCTACGATCCCCACATGGCATTTCATATACTTTTTGAAGAGGATCGCCAGTTGAATGGTCGCTGGGCCTGTTCCCAGCAACAAAATACGCTGGAGATGATCCATGATTCGTCTCCTTTCCGGCTTGCCCTTTCATTTTTGATACAACACAATGTCAAACACATCGTCTGGTCGCAGCACGTACTCTGCAATCTTCCAGGTTCGCCCGTCCAATTGTTTCAAGGGATAATTGAATACCGATTTCAACCCGTCGCCGTACCGCATCGCGACAACTGCCTCATCGTTGATCAAGGGATAGAGCTGGTCCAAAATGTCATATTTTTGTTCAACCGTAGAGCTGAAAATGATATGCGTCAGCCCTTCCAAATATTCAAGCTGCTCCACGCGTTTGTTCTCCAGCCGGATGTTCAAACCGTGTCCCAATTGCTTGACGACACTAGATCCAAGCGCAATCGCTTCCTCATCGATATCAATACCCACAACCTCCGCTCCTGTGCGCTTGGCGATCAAGAGCGGTGTCATTGGAAACGAGCCGGATCCCACCATTAACACTTTGGAAGTTGAAGTGATTTGAAAGCTGCCGAATTCTTTTTCGATGCAAGCTTCAATATTTTTGAAGTAATCGGTGATTTCGGCATACCCTTGCTGCAGACGGCGGGCCCGGTATTTTTCCATGATGGCGACGCAGCGTGCGGATATGGCTCTCAATTGCCCGGCCGTGCAGGTCAGCGCATCGGATTGATCCAGCTCCAATTGTTCCCAGGCATTCCTGTTGTCTTCGTCAGTAACGAATCTGGAATAATCATCGATGACCAGCTGCAGCTCTTCGTAATGCAAGGCTGTCTGAATGTATCTGTGTACCAAGTCATCAAATTTGTCCAAGTATCCCTGCAGGCATTGATGAAAATCCACGGCAGTCAACATTCCGCTGTCCCTCTTTTCCTAGTGTGATGATGATATATCCACAAATGCTTTACCCCTGGCTACAATGCTGACGTTTCCGGAGATTTTAACGGTTTCCAGCTCCCTATTACTCCAGCAGGCTGCCACTTCAATCGTTCCCCCTGGCTGCCGGATGGAAGCTTTGATGGATTTTTTGTTTTTCCATGCCAAATAGGCTCCAAGAGAAGCTGTCCCTGAACCGCATCCCCGCTCCCAGATTAAACTGTCCAGATTCGGAACATGAATCAGCGCCTGAAGTTCCTGGGCTGCAGGTTGATACAGTAATATTCCGATCAGTTTGGAGCCCGCTGTGGCTCCGACCAGCCTGGCTATGGTTTGCGCGTTGATACGTGACGGCTCATCAAATTGCTCCACTTCCATGACGATATGTATGAAGTCCTCGTATCTGACAATCGCTAGATCCAGAGACACCTCTGCAAAGGGTATCGTTTTCCGTTCAATCTGCTTCGGAAGCGGCATATCTACCTGACAGACGTAAACATCCCTCTTGTTTTTTACCTCGCACGATACTAATTGATCGGTTCCTGAGACTTCAAGCAAAACACGAGTCGACGCATGGGGTTGTATATTTTCTTCTTCTGCAATGTGGGCTGCCAAGGCCATACAGGCGTTCCCGCAAAATTCACCTCCTGCCATTCTCAAAGCGGCGCGAGCCGCATCCTGATTCGGTTCTTCGATAAACCCCACTTGCTCGGCATATACGCTGTCATAAGACATGATCTTGGATGCTATAATGGCACGCTCTTGCGTCGGATGCCGGGTTGCCACCAAAATCGTCATGTTTTGGGTGGGGCTGCATTTAATAAAGTCGATTTCCCTTCTCACGGCAACGACCTCACTTAAGGGATGTTCAACTTTAATCGTAATAATTACGATTAAAGTTGAACAAAATATACCATATGATTTTAGACAAGGTCAACAAATATTTCCATCAAAGAAGTTAACAACCAGATTCAAGTCTTGGCAGGTGAAAAGGTTGCAGCAACCTAAAATAATCTTCATTTGTGTCCATACTTTAATGAGTCAATCGATTGAATGCTTTCTCAAATCCGCTGAAAGGCGTAAAAAGTTTGCCGGTTGGCCCAGTAGGCAAGCTTGGTTTTAACAATGGATATTCCCTTGAAATGGTGACGCATCTCATCCAGAACGGGCAATGACCGAAGGGTGGGCGCAGGGGTTGATCAATATGGCTACCGCTGTCGGCCAGGGCATCTACAACACCGAACCGCTCACCCCCGAGTCCGTCACTCCTACCAGTTTCCGGCAGTGGTGCGAAGAAGTGCTGAAGCCAGCCATTCTGGCCTGAGCACCACCTCGACGGATCATGCATGCAAGATCTAATGGGTGGAATAAAATCAAACCTTTGCACTGTCTGCCGTATTCTTGCGCCTCTGTGACAACATAACTCAACGATGGTTAACCATCTATGTTTTAGGCTTTTTCGGCAAACGATATATGTTCTAGCCTCCGGTATCGGCAGGAACATACATCGAAAAAACAAAAAGCCGCAAAATTGCGGCGGCTCTCCTTTTTCATGGCGTGGTACTTATAAATAAGGACCGAAGAAGTACTCCAGTTTCTCACGTGAATACCCGTCTTCCCCGCGCCAGCAGGCGACGGCATTGAAATCGGTACCCCGCCCCCGTTCTTTGCGGTAAAAATCTTTGGTTTCCAAAATGCCCGCGTAGCCCCAGATCTCCATGGCCTGGTCCCGCTCATGCGAATTGGAGGGGAACACGTCCTTCCACCTTTTCTCGAGCTGACGGGCGGCGTCCTTGTCACCGCAGGACTCGATCCCGCGGAGCATCCCTTTCAGAATATCCACGTCTTCTTTCTTCACCGTGAACGGATCTTCCTCACGGCTCAGGCATAACAGATCCAGCCAGCAATAAACGAGCCAATTGTGGCGGACGCCTCCCCATTTGATCCGTTCGAAATTTAGTACGTTCATGTCTTCGCCGACGTATTCCTCCTGGGACATCAGCATGCCGTCATCGCAGAAAAAGCACTCACTGTACCGGGGAATATCGGCGGCACGCATACGGAACGTATGAGGAGGTAAATGGCGGGTCAATGCCCAGCTTGATAAAGCGCTCCGAAGATGAACTTTCCGGGTGGAAAGGCTGTGCAAAAACGCAGCGGTCACCCGCTCCTTCGTCACGATATCCTCATGCAGATGAATAATCCGCCGGATCAGCTCATCATGCGACACGGTGAGCGGATCGAACATCAGCCCCTTGCTTTTGGCATACTCAAAATCCTCGACCGTCAACGTAAAACTGCCGTGTCTCCAGCCACCTGATTGCCAGTACGTATTCGTTAAAATTTTGGGGTATTCGGATTTTATGGTGGAGACAAGATCAAAACATTTCACTTAAAAATCGGAGAATATGGTGGTATTTTTCTAAAGACTTGATTTGTAGCGATATCTTAGTACAATGGTTTTATGACTACTCAAAAAATAATAAATGATGAGCTCAGAGTCAAAATATTTAAGGCGTTAGCTGATGAAACAAGATTGGACATCATACGAGCTCTATACACCAGCAAGAAGGAGATGAATTGTGGAGAAGTAGGACACATTCGCGCTACTACGAAATCGAATACTTCGTATCACTTGCGTACTTTAAAGGAGGCGAAATTGATCAAGGTACGAAAAGAAGCTCAAGCGAAGTATATGAGCATCGATTTGGAGACATTTCAAATTTACTTACCCGGATTTCTGGATACGTTGTAGAAAGAAATTCTTTTTTTTTTCATTAGTTCAATAATCATTGAACTATAGAACTAACTACAAAGGGTGAATAGAATGATCAAATTAACTGCTTTATTTTTCCTCATCATGTTTGTTATTGGCACGGATACGTTTTTGATTTCTCCGCTCATCCCCACTCTTCAGGACTTGTTTCATATCCCGACCGAATATTCCGGTTGGATGGTGGGGTCTTATGCTTTAGGTTATGCCATTTTTGCACTGATTGCTGGACCGCTTTCCGATGGATGGGATCGCAAAAAAGTAATGCTTTCCGGCATGATCTGCTTCTCGGTTTCAACCATGTTATGCGGCTTTGCCACAGGTTTTTGGTCGATGTTCTTCTTCCGTTTTTTAGCCGGAGTCAGCGCAGCATTTACGGCGCCTCAAGTCTGGGCCTCGATCCCTACTCTGTTTCCAACGTCAAAAATCGCCAAAGTATCAGGAATCGTCATGGCAGGCTTGGCTGCTTCCCAAGCGTTCGGCATCCCTATTGGAAGTCTGCTTGCCTCAACCCATTGGTATTATCCTTTTTTTACAATCGGTGCATCTGCATTATCGGTAGCAGTATTCATCTTCTATGCTTTGCCCGAAATGAAACCGAATCAAGGCCAAAAAACCAAGACTCCGATTTTCAGTAGATATATCCCACTATTGAATAGCCGAATGGCGAGAAAGGCTTTCCTCGCTCATTTCTTATTTCAATGTGGATTCTTTGCTGCCTTTTCTTTCATTGGAAAATGGGTGACGGATCGCTTTTCCCTTTCAATTGATCAAGCGGGGTACGTGATGTTTTTTCTTGGTCTCGGAAATTTAGTCGGGAGCTTCGGCGGTGCATATGTGATCAAAACGTTAAACCGTTTCAATACGCTGGTTGTGGGCTTTCTTGTCTCTATCGCATGTTTTATTGTTTTGCCTCACTTGACATCAGTTGCGGCTTTCGAAAGTGTTTACTTTTTCATATTCGTTAATATGGGGATCGCTTTTCCCCTAATATTGGGAATGCTGAATTCATTAAATCCAACCATCCGCGGCACGATCTCCAGCTTGGCCAATTCAATCATGTATGGTGCGACAACGCTCGGTTCTTGGGTCGCAGGCCTGATTTACGCGACTTTTAACGGTTTTTCCGCCGTAGGCATGTTTGCGGCTATATGCTTTGCCGGTTCGTTGTTATCTTTCATATTCAGCGGTATTTTGACCAGTCACGCGAAAACAAAGAAGGAGTTTGCATCATAAATGCATAGAAGAAATTCATATGGATATTCTAAATCTTTCAAAATTCAACATCCTAAGTATTAGTGAGAATGAATTTGATTTTCTAATACAAGTGGTGACGAACTCTCCACCTTTGGCTTGCCCTCATTGTGGATGTATAGCCAACCTTTACAAACACGATATCAGGGAACAGATCTGTATGGATTTGCCTATTCACGGCAAGCGTGTAGGCCTTCTTATAAAGCGTCAGAGGTATCGCTGTAGAGACTGCAATCGAACCTTTTGGGAACACTTAGACCACACCATAGACGAAAAGCGAAACTGTACCAAACGATTATTGTCTTATATAGAGAAGCAAAGCCTTAAACGCACGTTTGTCAGCATATCCGAGGATGTTGGATTGCATGAAAAAACGATACGTAACATCTTTCGTGATTACATCAATCGTCTTAAAGAAACGCATCGATTTGAAACTCCTAATTGGCTTGGGATTGACGAAATACACATTATTAAGCCAAGATGCGTTTTAACCAACATTGAGGAACGTACTTTGTTAGATGTTTTGCCCAATCGTAACAAGGAAACCGTTGTAGGCTACCTCTCACTCCTTCCAAATAGAGGACAAATACGATATGTCACAATGGATATGTGGCAACCGTATAAGGACGCCGTGAGGGCTATATTGCCAAAAGCTCTTATCGTCGTCGATAAGTTTCACGTTGTCCGTATGGCAAACCAAGCGTTAGAAACCATTCGTAAGCAGCTCCGAGAAGGATTATCGCCAAAAGAACGCCGCGGGCTGATGCACGATCGTTTTATCCTCCTAAAACGCCGTATAGCGCTTACAGAGATGGATAAAATTACGCTTGACCTTTGGACAAAGAATCATCCTTCACTCGGCACTGCTTATGACTTAAAGGAATCATATTTCGATATTTGGGAATGTGATAGCAGACAGACGGCATTCCTTAAATACAACGAATGGAAAGCTAAAATACCAACTGAACTGCAATCCGCTTTTGAACCACTTACAAAGGCTATGAAGAACTGGGAAGAAGAAATATTCGCTTATTTCGACCATCGCATTCCAGATGCTTATACGGAATCTCTAATTAGCCTTATTCGAGTCATTAATCGTTTAAGCAGGGGATACTCTTTTGAGGCCCTAAGAGCCAAGATACTCTATACAGAGGGACTTATAAAGCAACGAAAACCTAAGTACCAGAGGCGGTTTGATAGCTACGATCTACGGGAGGAAAACTTCCCGATGTTTAATATGCCACCTATTGGAATTGTTCGTGAGCCAGAAGAAATAATCTTTCTGGGAATCGATTTTTCCACCTTGATCGAGAAATTGGAGAAGGGTCAGCTATAAGCCCTTCTCCACCATAAAATCCGAATACCTATATTTTTTTGGCTTTCGCATCCATGCGGGCAGATATCCCTCCTGTTCAGAAACAAATTCAGCCCGAATCCCTTGCAGCCTGCCAGGCTTCCGTTACGAGCACAGGTGCCTTGCTGCTCGATTCGCCGCCACCTTCTTGCGTCCATAGCGGCGGGTAATACGCAAACACTTTGGTGTCCCCCAGCCGGTTCATCTCCTCTTGCCAGTCCTCCCAGCGGAACGACTGATAGAACAACCCCAAATCGCCTTCGGCCAGCCAGTTCAAAAAACCGGAATAGGCCAGCTCAGTGGATTCCCACTCCAGAGTGTCGGGCGCAAAATAATAAACATGTCCGGTTTGCCCGAAGCGCCCTGTGTCCAGTGCAAAAAAGCCTCCGGCTGCATCGTATGCGACGACGAGCATTCCTTCAAGAGCAGTCCGGTCGCTGCCGTCCTTCAGCCCGTTCCAATCCGTTAAGCTGCCGTAGATTCCGGCACCTCCCGAACCGAGCAGCCTGATCCAGCCGTGGTCAAACAGGATACCCCCCGTCCGATAGGCGACGGTGCCCAAATAAGAACGGGTGCTGACCTGTAAACGGTACAGCGTGTCATCCGCCGCTCCCGGATCGCGGGATACGATGCTGTATGCATTGCTGCCGTTTGCCAACAGCTGCTGAACTTCGTCCCAAGCGTCCCGTCCGGAACCGGCAAGCTCCTGAGCCGTTAGCTTGTGCATTATTCTCCTCCTCTTGTCTATCGGAGCCGGCACTCATGGATACCATGCCAGCAACCGCTCCAGCTTTTCTTTCATCGGAGAAGTCTCTTTTCTCGCGGACTGCGCCAGCTTGGCGTGTGTTCCGAAAATCCGGTACAGCACCGTTTCCCGCTCATAATCCTCTTTGGACTCCAGCTCACTCAGCAGAGCGTCCGCCAGATCCGGTGTATTGATAACGAAGGATTTCACCGGCTTGGCTGAATCGCTTCCTCCAAGCAGAATCGCCACAAGCACCGGCATCCGATCGGGGGTCAGCCCGTGGGCTTCGATAAAAGCTTCGGCGTACCCGTCCTGAGCGGATTGGTGCTCCGTATCAACCGTTTCCATATACAGACGAAGCAGCGGAAAATATTCCGTGCTCACGAGGCCTAATCCCAGAACGGCATAGGTTCCCGGCATGACCGACTTCTCCCCGGGGTCCACATCCTTATACCAAGCAAATTCCTCCATGGCTGCCTCGGCGTACCCGGCAATCAGCGGATGCAGGCCAAGATACCGGAACGCGCCGGCAAAAAAACGGTGCAGCTGCGATTTAGCCAACTTATTCAGCGGCAGATAGTGCTTGTCCTTTGATGGGCTCTTCAGGTTTAGTTTGTACTCTTTGGGAAATCCCTCCGAGAGCAGCCCCTTTATATACGTCAGCGCTTCCCGGTATGCGGCCTCTTCCTCCGCATGCAGACGGATGTCGATCGTTTCCGTAACGTCGTTGGCCGCTGCCTGGATCGCCGTGCCTTCGAACCTGTGCTGGAAGCGCCCGCTGCCGTTTTTTATATAGCCGGCCGCCTTCTCCGAGCCCAACTGAACGGCGAATTCCAGATAGCGCGCCCGGAGCTCGGGCTCCCGGCGGCCGACCTTCAGCGCGGCATAGACGAAAAAGTCCAGCTCTTCCTCAACCACAACAGCCCTGTCCGCCGCATCTTTGCGAATCCAGTCTTGACCGAAGCTCCCGCTCCGCTTAAAATAACGGACCAAATAACGCTCCTCCGCCCATTCCCGGAAGGCTGAAGTATATTGAGAGACCCACCCAAGCAGCCGGTCCGGATTCGAACGGTGCTTTTCCTCCAGCCGCCCAATCAGCGGTTCCATTTGTGCCTCACGCTGCTCAAACAGATCGGAATTGAGCAGATGACGGGCAAAGAAGAATTCGTCCAATTCCTTGGGACGTACCGGCAGATCCCGCAAAACTTTGGACTGGATAAAGGCATCGAGCTCCCGCCTCTGAACTGCCAGCTTGTCCTCATCGATCAAAACTTCGGTGAACGTGCTTAATCTCTCTGCCCGGACCATTTCGAGCACGATCTCGATCCGGTAATCGAAAAACCGAGGGCCGTAAGTCCCGGCGCTCATCGCTTCCGCAAGCCGTGTCCGCAGTGCGGGAAGCCACTCGCCGATGATCAGATCGTCGGTGATATCGCATATGTAAGGCCCGGCATTCAGCCGGTACGAGGAGTCGGTCCAATCAAACGGCCGGTCCAGGTCGATGCTGATTACGCCGTGTCCGTCGCCGGTCTTGCTGGTGCTCCAGGCTATGCCAAGATAATCCTTGATGCCCGCCTGGAGCCTGCTGACTTCCTTGATCTCACGGATGCGCTTGCTTTCTTTCGCATACATCCCGCTGATCAGGGACCACACCTCATCCAAAAACAGCTGTACGCTCGCGTTCAATCGGTTCCCCTCCCGAATTTCTTAAGCCATGCCATAAGAAAAACGTCTATCGACGTACTTTCAAAGAAGACAGACCGCGTCTAAAGGTAATTTTTCTTGCAATATTAGGAAGCAATCGCTCTGGAGTTTATACTTTCTAATATTATAAACAAGCCCCGCGCGGACGGAAGTCTGCTTAACCGATGACTTTGACTACATTGCCATCGCTGTCCTTGATCTGCGTCTTCACGATCTGGATAGTGGCCCCCTTCACAGAAGGCAGCGGAACTACGCTTTCCTTCGGTGCCAGCGAACGGCTCAGCTCAGAAGCGGCTTGATCGTTTAGGACAATCCGCACCTCGCTTCCTTCGGCTTGCAGCTCCGGCTTCTGCCCGGGCTCAAAGACGACGCGGGTGTCAGGTCCGACAAGCGTGAGCGAGCGGCCCTTTAAAATCCGGCCTAGCAGCAGCTTGGCAATAATTCCGGCCTGCTTGGCTCCCATTTTCACGACGGAAGGCGACTTGCTGAACCAACCGCTCTTCCCCGGTTCCCAGGCCAGCTGATCTACAAACAAAAATCCGGTGCTGGATCCTTCCGCTTCCGCGCCCTGCCGGATTTTCTCCGCCACGGGTGGAATGCGCAGCAGGGAGCTGCGGGTTAAATCCGTTATGTAATAGGGTATATGCTCCTCGGCAGCCGCGAGAACGCCGAGCGTATTCCAGGTCTGCATCGCTTCGAGCTCATCTCCCGTAATGCCGGTCATTTCAAGAAACTCGACCTGGCCATTCGGTGTCTGGATCGCGGGCAGCTCCGGATCTTCAGCAAAAGCCAAGGCCGTCAGCTGCGTGTCGGCTCCGAGGCAGATCGGCCCGTTGGCATCCAGATAATCGCCCGAACGGAACACGTTTCCGCTGCCAAACACGTACCTGCCCATATTTTGCAGCAGGTTCAAAGCCCACGCCGGCGGCTCCTCCTCATCGGCATCCCGCTGCAGCCGGAATGTCAGCTCAAAGCCGAATCCGCTGACCTCCTGGTCCTCCGACTCTTTTTCATACAATTCCGAGAAGCCGTACGTGACAAAATGCCAATGCGGGATCGGCGATTCCGCTTTGTAGGCACTGATTCCGTCGAGCGGATCCTGGCCGCCGAGCGCATACGAAATGAGCGTTCCGTAATGCTTTGGCTCCTGACTGCCATATAATCTTTCAAGCTCCTGGTCGATGGCGTCCCAACCCGGTGCGCCGATTTCTTCGTTCATCATCCTGTCCCCTTCCCATGTGTGCCGAAGCATTTCCTTATGTTATTTATTCGAATACTGCGTCATTGAAACGCTGGATTCCCTTACGATGAGACGCGGCTCAAACTGCACCCGCTCATAATCCGGCGGATTGTGCGACTGGATCCGCTTCAGCAGCAGCTCTGCCGCCAGCCGGCCGACTTCGCTGCCCATGATGGACACCGAGCTGATTTGCGGAGTGGTTACAGTCGCCCACAAGTTGTTGTCGATGCCGACCACCGCAACATCCTGCGGTACCCGGATACCAAGCTCCTTGAAGCGGTTGACGATCCCGATTGCCACCATGTCGTTGACGGCGTAGATCGCGTCCGGCATATTTTTCAGGCTGTAAAAATAATCGGCCGCCTGGCGTCCGGTCTCAAACGAAAAATCTTCCCCGAAATAAACCAGCGAAGCATCGACATGCCTAAGCGACTGTTCGTATGCCAGGTACCGTTCTTCAATTTTGTCCTTTGGCGCGCCTGCGTAAGCAATCCGTGCCCGTCCGATCTGAAGCAGATGCTCCATGACCAGCCTTCCTTCCTGGCGGGCGAGCCCCACGATATCCGCCTTTAGATCCGGGCTGAGCTTCTTGCCGTAATTGATGACGGATACCGGGATGCCGGCCTGGTTAATCAGGCTTTCCAGCTGCTTGGGATACGCCAGCGGCATCAGGACGAGGCCGTCCACATGAAGCTTCTTGATCTCCCGCAGCGTCTCCAGCTCCAGACGGGCGTTGCCAAGCGTATTAATCTGCACCACCCGGTATCCATGCTGCTTGGCGGCTTGCTCTACCGACCAGGCGATATCCGGAATGATCGCGTTGCGGATATCCGGCACGGCAAGCGCGATCTGGTGGGTTTGGCGGATTTTGAGGCTTTGGGCCGACGTGTTGGGGACAAAGCCCATTTCATCGATCACCTGCATGATCCTCGCCTTCGTCTTGTCGCTGATTCCCCCGCTGTTGTTGAGCGCCCTGGAGACGGTGGCGATGCCGACGCCTGCCTGCTTGGCAACGTCCTCAATGGTCACCTTTTTCTTGTTGGACATGCGAATTAATCCCTCTCACTTCGGAATCGTTTCCTATCCGGAAGACATTTTTTTCTTTTTCAGTATATATTATAGCATACCCCGCCACACCGATGCCTCAGCTTAGACGCCAGACGCTGCAATCAACGCATAACCTCAGCTTATTTCTATACATAGACATGTAAATCTTCCATTTGCACCAAGGTTAAAAACACCCGCTATAGCCCTAAAAAATGATTTGACACGCAGAATAGAATGTGACATCATATGGATCGGAAACGTTTCCTATTTTCGATATATCGCTCACCATATTATTTACTGCCTGATAGGGAGATGACGGATTCATGCAAGCATTGAGATGGCATGGCGTGAAAGATTTGCGCGTGGAAACGATTGAGGAGCCTTCGGCCCTCCAAGGTAAGGTCAAAATCAAGGTGGAATGGTGCGGCATCTGCGGAAGCGACCTGCATGAATACGCCGCCGGGCCGATATTCATTCCGGAGGGTGCGCCTCATCCATTAACCGGTGAGAAAGCCCCGGTCGTGATGGGACATGAATTTTCCGGCCAGGTTGTGGAAGTCGGCGAAGGCGTGACCCGCTTCAAAGCCGGCGACCGGGTCGTCGTGGAGCCTGTGTTCGCCTGCGGACACTGTGCCGCCTGCAAGCAGGGAAAATATAACCTTTGCGAAAAAATGGGCTTCCTGGGACTCGCCGGCGGCGGGGGCGGCTTCTCCGAATACGTTGCGGCCGATGAGCATATGGTTCATCATATTCCGGACAGCGTCTCTTACGAGCAGGGCGCTTTGGTCGAGCCGTCGGCAGTTGCGCTGTACGCCGTCCGTTCCAGCCGCTTCAAGGTGGGCGACCGCGCGGTCGTATTCGGGGCGGGGCCGATCGGCCTGCTTGTCATCGAAGCGCTGAAAGCGTCGGGTGCTGCGGAAATCTACGCCGTGGAACTATCGCCTGAGCGGCGGAGCAAAGCGCAAGAGCTGGGGGCCATCGCGCTCAACCCTGCAGACGTTGACGTCGTCCAAGAAATCCATCGCCTTACCGAAGGCGGCGCGGACGTTGCCTATGAAGTTACAGGCGTCCCGGCTGTCCTGAACCAAGCGATTCAATCGACGAAAATCAGCGGTCAAATGATGATTGTTAGCATTTTCGAACGGGAAGCCCCGATCCATCCGAACCAGATCGTCATGCAGGAACGCAATATCGCCGGCATCATCGGTTACCGGGACGTGTTCCCGGCTGTAATCAGCCTGATGCAGCAGGGCTATTTCGCGGCCGATAAGCTCGTTACGAAGCGCATTGCTTTAAGCGAGATCGTCGAACAGGGTTTTGAGGCGCTGTTGAAAGAGAAAAGCCAAGTCAAAATTTTGGTATCGCCACAACCGTCCAAATAACCGACTGCGAATATTACCGCACCTAGGTGCTTTTCATAACGAATCAAAAAAGATCCCTTTGCCGAACATACGGCAGGGGATCTTTGTTATGTTAGCCTTATTGCCGGAGCGTAGCCTGCGTCTCTTGGCTCTTCTCCCGCCGCTGATGCAGCATCATCAGAAGAACGGCGCCGGCGAACGCAGCCGCCACAAGCCAAACAGGAATCCGCGGATCGAGCTTGTACGCCCAACCGCCGATAATGCCTGCCGGAGATGTAAGCAGTAGGATCAGCACGGACAGCATGGAGAACACTTTCGCCCGTTTGTCGTCGTCGATCGCGTTCTGCACGGCAGCCTCCAAATAGGGCGAGCTGATCATCAGCCCTACGGCGGCCAAAATCGTGCTGAGCCCGATCCAGACCAGGTTGGACGTCGGCCACAGCACCAGCATGACGTTTGAAGCGACTGACAGGATAAAGCCGGCCATCATCGAGCGGTTCGCCGCGTGCTCCGGAATTTTCGGCATCAGCAGCCACAGCGTCAGCAGCATAATGACGGAGGACACCGCCGGGAACAGGGAAATCAGCCCGCTGCCCACATGCAGGTAATCCGCCATGTACAACGACAGATACGTCGTTTTCATCGTGGCCTGGAAGTTGAACAAAATGTATACGCTAAAGATCAGCATGAGCGACTTGCTCGTTACAATGTCGCGAATCGCCCCGCCATAATCGATCAGGCTATCCTTCAGCCCGAGATCGCGGGTCTCCCGCATCTTTCTCTGGCCGATTTCGGTTTCGCGCGTCGACAGATGCCGCCCCACGAACTGAAACGTCATCATCAGGAACGCAAGTACATACATGATGCGCGTGCCGGACACAAGGCCGTAATGATCCACCAGCAGTCCGCCGAGCGGAGCGAACAGCCCCCCGATCACGCTAATAATCTGCAGCAGTGTAAAGACGTAAGTCCGGTCGGCAGGCTTCGTATCCTCGACGATCAAGCAGTAAAACGCGGTATGCGGCACGCGCTGAAACCCGTTGACGAGCGCCGCCGTGAGGAAGAACCACACATTGTGCGAAACCGCCCACAGGATGGTGGCCAGACTCCAGCTGAACAGGTCAAAATACAGGATGGCCGATTTGCGGCCCATCCGGTCGGTCAAATAACCGCTGATAAACGATGAAAACACCTGAACGATCAGGCCGATCGTGGTAATCCAGCCGATGCTGGTCTCGGCGATGCCAAGCTCGTACATATACAGCGTCGCATAGGTGCTCACCATGCTGTACGGAATGAGAAAAAAAGGCTCAAAGGCGAGACAGCCCCTGCTGTTTCCTTTTAAGCGCGGGAATAAAGGTCGTGACATACCATCCTCCGGGTCCTGATGAAATGTAAATGAGTGCGGCCGTTCTTCGCCCACCCGGTAAAGTATACCATGATCATGGCTGCTCTGTATCCAGTTTTCGAGATTCGTTTCCGTAATCCCGATGTTGAGATGCTCGCCGTTCCGCCCCTCCATGATCAATGTTCGCATTTTTTAATCATTGTAAATCTTCTATTATGTATTCAAAGCTAAGGCTGAAAAAATATAATTTCAAGACCGATCAATTTCCTCCGATGTGGTACTGCTGCTTGAGAATTACATGACCAACACCACCTTCCATATCATTTCATCTTTCTATTAACAACAAATATAGCTCCTAAACTGCAATCCGCTAAAATAATCTAGATCCTGCTTAGACTCTGTACATAAAGCTCCTCAGCTTACATTGCCTGCCCCCCTGCTTCAGCTGCTTCACGCTTTGAGCCCGTTCGGCTCGACCGGTCTGCTGAGCCAGTGCTCATCCGTTTGGACGTGATTGTTCCGCACGAATTTGGCCAGGCTTTGCCTGAACTGCTCGTAAGGGAACGACGATGCCAGCCTCACCACATACCCTTCCTGATCCCCGCCGCAGCAGGACTTTTTCGTGTAGCACCGTTTGGCCGCTTCTTCATCCCAAATGCCCTTGTACAGCAGCGGCACCGTAGGTATTCCAAGCCGATCCGCCCAGACTTCCGTCTCATCCCAGGATAGGCACAGGTTCTGTTCATTCCACACCGAGAACAGCATAAAGTATCCAGGCAATGCATCGTAGGCGAGCGAATGCTTCGCGTACACATTTTCCCCGCAGAGACGATACCCATCCGGAATCAAGTACCTGATGCCAGCGTGCAGCGTCTTGACGTAATGCCGGGACGGATGATCCTTGCTGTCCAACGATCTCGCGTGAATGAAATCCGGGTACATCGTGGTGTTCTCGCCGTCCATTTTCTCGGTGATCACCACTTCTTTTCCCACGAAATGGTCCGTGCTGCGCAAAATTTTGTCATCATCGGTGTATCCTCGGGACCAGGGAAGATGCATCGTTTTCGGATATTTGATTTTCATGAAACCACCTCTTTATTTGCCGTTCGTGTCCGCTTCCGCAAAAAAATACAACCGGGCGAGCAGATCACCGCCAAGCAAATGATAAATGTTTGACGCTCCCGCATCTCCCCCGTGAAGAATTTCCATATGAAAGCTGACCATATGCACAACCTTCAACACAAATGCCTCATCATATCCGAGTTCCTTCAGTACATGACAGGCAATGGCCGCAGAGACATGCTCATGGCCGAAATAGGAATAATAGCCGCGGGTTTCCTTCCATACCTTACAGAACGGTTTGCCCGCATCGTGGAACAGCGCCGCATACTGCATCGCCAGCAGGTCATCCCCTTCGTACTGCGCATTGATATAGGCAAGCACGGCGTAGGTGTGCTCAGACAGGGTTTTGGAGTGATAGGGATTCTCCTGGTCGTACCCAAGCATGACGGAAAAATGCGGGGAGGCGCTTAAATAGGCAAAAAGCTCATCGTGACCTGGACGTTCTGCGAGCAGTTTTTCCAATTGGATTCTGTCCAGCTTCACATCCTCTGAGCTGTGCACGATATGCAGCGCTTGGAGCCCTTCGGCCATGACCGGAAACTCGAAGTTTTTGGCAAATTTCGTCAGCACTGCGTCGTCGATCCGGCGTTTGCGCGTCCCCGCCCGCTGCCTGGCCGTCGCATACGGCGTATCGAACACATGGCCTTCGACGGGCACATCTTTGAATTTCTTCAGAAACTTTACGCGGCGGTCGCGGCTCACGTTGGTTGCGTCAAATACGACACTGCGGCCCTCCCCAAGCAGACGGTCTATTTCGGCAAAAGCCTCGTCAAACACCAGATACGAATTTTTCTGCTTGGACTCGCTGCCGAACAGCCGCTCCCGGATGGAGTCGGTCGAAACAGTCACGGCCCGCTCACGCTTGCACAAATTTTCGGCATAGAAGCTTTTGCCGCTGCCTGGAATGCCGACCAGCATGTGAATTGTACTCATCGTTATCACCTCCCTTCCATAAATGATTGGTTTCCTACACCTTCCTCTTGATAGTCACCTTCCATTCAACGCCGGACACCCCATTGATCCCGTATGAAGCGTACTTGTTGACTTTTACCCGATGGACCGTGGACCATGAATGCAACAAAAAAAGCCCTTCCCCGAAAACCAGCCGGGTTCCTGATGAAGGAGGCGCTCTCTTCAATTATAGGGGATCCTGCTTGCTAAGCACACGGGACCTTGGACGCATCCGCAAAACAGGTCTTTCTGCCCGTCCATGGGTATTCGATCTCGCGGGGATGCCGGCTGAGATTTGATCGCTCAGGGCCAACAAGAGGCCGAAACGTAAAGCTTGTAATAAAAAAACATGACGTTTCCATTTATTTGATTTATAATAGGAACACAAGTTCTTATTTCAGGGTTCACCCATTATTATGTTTGAGGGGGATAACCATCCGTGGGAAATCATACGGCGGGATTGCAAGTACAGATCAGGCCCTGGTCGGAAGACCATTTGCATATGGAGCTGCTCTATCGTTTGAATATTCCAGAGATGCTGGAACATCTGGGCGGCCCGGAAAGTGACGAGCAGGTCGAGAAGCGCCATAAGCGATATGTTGAGGTTCAGTCCCTCGGGAGCGGCTGCATGTATAGTATATGGCTGGCAGATCATCCGGTGCCAATAGGAAATGCGGGATTTTGGGAGAGTGGTTGGCAGGGATCTACCATCTATGAAATCGGCTGGGGCGTCCTGCCTTCCTTTCAGCAGCGGGGCATTGCATCGGCCGCGACAGCAGCCGTGATCGAGCAGGCGAAACAGCAGAAGAAGCACCGATATATGCATGCTTTTCCGTCCGTGGATAACCCGGGTTCCAATGCGATTTGCCGGAAGCTCGGCTTCGGTTTCATGGGTGAATGTGATTTTGAATACCCGAAAGGCAGCTTTATGCACTGCAATGACTGGCGCTTGGATCTGGAATCGGGCGTCTGATACGGGGAGCAAGAAAGCGGCCATCACCCTTCCTTTGAAGGATGAATGCCGCCTTCCTGCTAACGTCCGTGGTATTAGTTATGCGCTGGTTCGATGCCTGTCAGCAGTTGGGCCAGTTCATTCTGGAGCGGCAGGGATATACGTGTCATCGGCAGCCTAAGGTGATCTGAAGCAATCACACCCTGATTAGCCAGCACCCATTTGATCGGAGCGGGATTCGGTTCCTGGAACAGTTTACGGATGAGCGGGACGACACGGTCAAAAGATCGTTTGCCTTCCATGACCCTCCCCTTTTGCACCAGGTCATGGACCTCAATAAAGATATCTGTGTACAAGTTGGCCGAAGCCAGAATCCCCCCGCACGCCCCTTGGCTGAGCTTGGCATGGTAGTGCAGGTCGTCACCGCATAACACCGCCCCCGCATCTTGACGAGTCAACTCGGTAACCAGTTCCAGGCCGTCGGAGCTGTCTTTCATACCGATCACACCTTCCATCTCCATAATGGTTTTGGCCGTACGCATCGTTAAGCGGACCCCGGTACGGGCAGGGATCTCATAAGCAATAACCGGTACCCCGACATCCGCCACCCGGCGAAAATGCTCAATGATCCCTTCCTGCGACGGTTTACTGTAATAGGGAACCACAACGAGGACGGCATCCGCCCCCAAGGCGGCGGCCTGCTCCGTCCGCTGCACGGTCGTCAACGTGTCGTTGGTTCCCGTTCCGATAATCACCGGGATGCTTCGCTGCTTCTCTTTCAAAATCTGCTGCGTGGCCCGGGTGAGCTGTACGACTTCGTCCCAGCGTACCGTCGGGGCCTCTCCAGTCGTCCCGTTTATGATCAAGCCGTTGATATGATGCTCAGCCAGCTTTTCCACGTAACGGGTGTATGATGCCAAATCAAGCTCTCCGCTTGGCAAAAATGGCGTGACCACGGGAACCAAAACGCCATGCAGTTCATCTCTTCCGATCATTTCGATGACCTCCTCTATAGGTTGTGCCTCTAATTTAGCATAGGAATTATCATCAGTGTTATCTATAATAGTTGATGAGCATCATCGATAATATTGATACCATGGAGATGAATAGCATGGACCTGACGTACTTTCATACCTTTCGCGAGGTCGCGCACCGCAAAAGCTTTACCCGGGCGGCCGAAGAGCTGGGATATGCGCAGTCGAGTGTAACGGCGCAAATACAGAAGCTGGAGAAAGCATACGATACGCAGCTGTTCGAACGTTTCGGCAAGGGGGTTCGGCTGACCTCCTCCGGGGAAGAGCTGCTTAAGCTTACGGTACAAATGCTTGATTTGTTCGATGAATCGAAGGAGAAGCTTCGGACCGAGGGAGGCGGCACGATCTCCGTCGGAACGATGGACTCCCTCGCCGCTTACTTTCTCCCCCCGCTGATCCAGCAGCTGCGCAAGCAGTACGAAGGATTGTCCATCCGATTATGGACGGACCGGGAGGATCTTCTCGTCCAGAGGGTCAAAGAGGGGGATTTGGACATCGGCCTGATTCTCGATAACGAACCGGAGGATCCGGCGCTTCACTGGCAGATGGTCCGCGAGGAACCGCTCGTTCTCATTACAGGGCCAGGACATCCACTAGCAGATCGAGAGATCATCCGTCTTCAAGATCTGTACGATGCCGAGTGGATTCTGCCGGAAGAAACCTGTAATTACCGGGTGATGCTGGAGAAGCTTCTGAAGCAGCATGGAATCCCATGCCGGCTCGGCTTGGAGCTGGGAAACCCTGAAGCGATCAAACGCTGCGTCATGGCGGGATCAGGGATCTCCCTCTTGCCCCGCATGGCGGCAGACGATGAAATCCGCAGAGGGCTGCTCATCCCACTTCCGTTCAGTCATCCCGATCTGCGGCTCAGCCTGCAGCTGATGACCCATCCGAAGAAATGGATCTCCCGAGCACTCGGCGATTTTATCGAGTTGGTCAGGAAGTCGCTGTGAGCCCATCTTGGCCGTTCACTATTCCCCAGACCCCAGCTGTAAGCCGTCCGTAGCAATTCGATCTCCATGTTCCCTGGCACCCAATATTCCATGACCACCTGGGCTCGGCGAATTCCTTTAACCCTCGGGGATACAGCAAAAAAACGCACTCAGGCAGCGTCTAATCGCTTCCTCTGTGCGTTTTTCAACATATCCAATCGAATTTATGCCCGAATCGTCTTTAGAGCCGTGGACCAGGCAATCACTTGATCCAGCATGCCGTTGACATTTTTATGATGCAGCTCGGCCGGCTTGAAGGTTCTAAAGCTTTCGAAATCGGTAAAGAGCGACAGCGTAGGGTGAATGCGGACGTCAGCCACGTTCAGCTCCCCAAGAATGCCGCGCAGATGCTCGGCCGCCCGGGCGCCTCCAGTGGACCCGTAGCTCACGATGCCTGCCGCTTTATTCCCCCACTCATCCCGAACCAGGTCGATCGCATTTTTCAGTACACCGGAAATGCTGTGATTATACTCCGCGGTGACGAACACGAATCCGTCCATGCGGCCGATGACCGCGGCCCAGTTTTGGATGGCGTCCTCTCCGCCAGGATGTCCGAGGAACGGCAGCGGATAATCCGCCAAATCGATCAGGTGGTACTCCGCATCTCCACGCCCGTCCGCCAGCTCCTTGAGCCATGTTCCGACCTGCGGGCTGACCCGCCCTTCCCTAGTGCTGCCAAGGATGATTCCAATATTCAAGTGCGATTGTTCCATCTCTAGATCTCTCCCCATATTCATAAATTTCCGCAGATCCTACAACCTGCCTGTAAACCCGGATCGGTACTTTTATCTTATAGCGGCTTGAAGACGAAAGATAATATCAATTCCGGCATGGCTATATATATTTCGGTCTATGGGTGGTTGATGCCAAAAAAAACAAACGCCTTAGCAGAGCACCGGTGGCTCTGCCTAAGCGTTTATCGGGCAGTGTAATCGGATCTATTTGCGGATCTCATAAAATTGGCATTCTTTACGCGAGTGGTAAGTAACATCACTCACACCGGACTGGGTAATCACCGTGGAGTCGGTGAACCGGATGATCCGCGTATCTGAATCGATCAAATGGTCATCTTTAAACACGCGTATGGGAAGCTTGCTGCGCTCGGCCTCCTGCAGATCCGCTTCCGTCAGAAGCTCTCGAATCGTTGCCATGAATTACGGGTTCTCCTTTGGATATGAATTAGATACGATCACGGGTGCTCGCTCTTCCTTTATTGTAGCCGTTCATGGCATAAATGGAAATGGCTGAAGCCGTTAGGAACGATGGAAGCAGGAACCTGCAGGCTCAGACAACGTAACCGGACCAGTTCTTCACGCTTACGCACAGGTTTTTTCCGGAACCGCTGCGGAATCAGCTGGAGCCGGGCTCTTTTTCAAATATGGAATCAGCGACAGCAGGCCAAGCACGGCCAGAACCGCGCCAACCCACAACGGTGATGCCAGGCCGTAGCCATGATCGATCGTCAGCCCGCCAACGGTGGAACCGACGACAATGCCGAAATTGACGACCGAGACGTGGAACGTATTGACGAGCGAGCCACCGTTCGAAGCTCTGGCCACTCGGGTCACCATGGGAGGATTCATGGAGACCCCGACCAGGCCGATTACAATGACGGCGATAACCGCAACGACCCGGTGTGCGGCAAATAGGCCGAACATGAGCAGCGCGCCAGTAAGCACGACTAGGCCGATGGTCAGAATCGGCATCATGTACCGGTCGGCCAGCCTGCCGGTGATGGTGTTGCCGATGACCGTCGCTACTCCATACACCCCGAGCAGGAGCGGCACCATGGATTCGCTAAAGCCCGCTACATCGGTAAGTATCGGTGAAAAGTAACTGAATGCCGCAAACGTCGCCCCGATGATCAGCATGCTGGTTGCGAAGGCCGCCCATAAATGCCGGTTCTTGAATGCAGCGAGTTCGCCGCGGAGACTGATCGATTCAGCCTCTTCCTTGGGTGATTTCGGGATCAGCAGGAGACCCATTATTCCCGAAATCAGCACAAGGAAGACGACGGCCCAGAAGCTCGCCCGCCAGCCGAGATACTGGTCGAACAGCATGGCGGCGGGCAGCCCGACGGCGGTTGCGACCATCAATCCGCCAAGGACAATGGAGGCGGCACGGCCGCTTGCTTCCGGGCGGACCAAGGTGAGTGCAATCGCGATGGCCACGCCGAAGCAGGCCGACGAGGCAACTCCGGTAATAATCCGGGCAGCCATCATAAGTTCATAGTTCGGCGCCAGCGCTCCCAGCGTCTGCCCGATCAGAAACACGGTGGACAATGCCAAAAAGGCTTTTTTGCGCGGCACTTTTAACAATCCGACTGTCAACAGAGGTCCGCCGATAATCATCCCCGCAGCATAAGCGGATATCAGATATCCGATGGCGGCGACAGATACGCCAAACTCCTCTGATAGCGACGGCATGATTCCCGCGACCATAAATTCGGAAGTCGTCATGGAAAAAATCATCAGTCCCAATACATAAATCGCAAGCGGCAATGTAAACAGCTCCTTTATTTATTATTTTGTAACATTCAGTACAAAATTAGACACAGGGATCTCTCTAGGCATGTCACCTAGGAATCATCCTCTGTATTTTCTTTATATTTTCTCTGCATCTCCTCTACAACTCCTCGGAATCTACTCGAAAGCTCCTCGGAATCTCATCTTTATCCTCACTATTTTTCCTCTGTGTGTTCTCTATATCTCCACCTTGCTCCCGTCTTTACTTATGCCTCACCTCCATTTTTCAATCAGTTATAACTTTGCGGCTCATTTTATGTCCCACTTTTGTAACAAATAGTACAAAATTATTCAAAAACACAGCCGCGTCCATCGCGTGAACATCGTCCAGCGCAAAGCGGCAGCTCGAATACGAACACAACAGCAAACAATGATTTAGATAGACTATATAGTAGATTAAATAAATTCCTGACTCCCACGGATTCAGCTAAAAAATGGCCGCAAGCGTGCCGTCAATAATCTGCCGGGCCAACGCACGGTTCATGGTCCCCGGATAAATCACACGCAGGCCATAACAGCAGCTGAGAAACAGAGCCGTCAGCTCCGATGTATCCCGTTCATGGGAAATTTCTCCAGCGGACTGCCCTTCGCGAATCGTTTTCTCGAGAGCCTGCTCCAGCAGCGCCACATGCTGTTTGAAGATCCGCTCAACGGTCGTGTCAGACTTTCCCCGCTCTACCGACGCGTTAATAAGCAAACATCCACGGTCCTTGGCTGCCGAGCCCTCCCGGATTTCCCATTCCAACAGCTCTTGTAGCCGCTCCTTTACCGGAGCGTCGTTGTTCAGGATTTCCAATTGGGCCTCGATCCCCATCTGATGATATCGGATTAACGCCTGTTCGTACAGCTCATGCTTGCTGCCAAAGGCATTGTAGAGGCTTCCCCGGCCGAGGCCGGTTTCTTTACATAAATCGTCTGTAGAGCAAGCCTCGTACCCCTGTGACCAAAACACCTCTATGGCGGCATCGATAACGGCTGTGTCATTGAATTCACGGGGTCTGCCGCTTTTACTCATGTGTAGACATCCCTTTCGTAGGTTTGATTGGATTGATTCTTAGCTTACTCAATTCTGTACTCATCTGTCAAATATTATTTTTCTAATAAAATCCATTTCGTCACAAAAACGACACCACACATGCGTTGCAAGCAAAGGCGTTTTCCTATAGCATAAATTTCCGAACGAAGTTCGGCCACCACGGTGCTGCCGCGTTTCTAACATTATCTCCAAACGGAGCGGAGTATGTTGCCATGTCAAAAAGCAAGACCTATTATGCCCTGATGCTTCTGGTCATCACCGCCTTTATTTTATACGTCGCCTATGTACAGATCATTCAGGATCCACTGGCTTCGGCTTTCCTCGGTTTCAAAACCGACCTGAACCATCCCCTGAACCCTAGGCTGTGGCTGATCGTCATGAGGATTCATGCCGGATTGGCCTGCTTGGCCATGATCTGCGGAGCCGTCAACTTCGCAGCACGGATCCGGATCAGACACGTAATATTCCACCGGTTCAACGGATATTTATATGTCATTTGCGTCATGCTGGTTGGCCTCACCTCAGGTTATATGGCACCGGTCGCCACGGGAGGAAGGTCGGTCAGCATTGCGTTTAACCTGTTAACGATGCTATGGCCGGCATTCACGGTGATCGCTGTAATTCAGATCCGGAAAAAGCAAATGGCCAGCCACCGGAAGTGGATGGTTCGCAGCTATGCATTCTGCTTTACAAACCTGGTTGTCCACGTCCTCACGTGGACGATCCGCACGCTTGCCGGAAGTCCTTACCCGGTCAGCTACCGGATCAGCGTGTTGATCACGATTCCTTTGCTGCTTCTTATCGCAGAGCTTGTTATTCGCACTGCGTGGCCTGGGTCAGCCGGTTCCCGGCGTTCTGCCGACAACAATAAACCGTAAGCGAAAAAAACCGCCAAATGGCGGTTTTTCTCTTCTTATTCCTGCGAATTTCCGTGCAAACAACGGTAATTTCAGCTTGAAGCTATTCGTTCTCGATCGAATTCAGCGCTGCAAACGCCAGTGGTCCAAAACCTTCAGAGACTTCCCTCTGCGGCTGTGTGACATGAAAAACAAATCCGCTGCCGTCAAGCTCCTTCACGATATATTCATGGGTTCCCGAAGAATCGAAAGTCGTCAAAAAAATAAGCGCGTCCTTCATCGGACCGGTAAGGTTTGCCGCCCCAAGCTTCTTGATTTCGCCATGCGGCTTAAGCTCTTCCTTCCCTTGCCGTTCCAGCTGGTCCAAGTTGAAGTCTGCAGGCAGCTTCTCAATTCTGACCGAGTACTCGTGGTCAATGTTCATATACAGCAGATGCTTGCCCGCATCAAAAGAGAACTGTTCGGGAATATACAGCGAGTACCCATCTGCCTGAACAAGCTTGGCGGGCCGCACTTCGTCGTTGCCTTCCAAGGTGACCTCCAGCTTGCCCTCGGCAGGGCGCTTACTGACACGGCCGCTGTTTGCGGATGATTTAGAGTCTCCTGAATCAGATTGGCCGCCGGCCGAAGCATTGGAAGATGAATCCTTGCCGGATGTGTCGCTCTCGGCGCCTTGGCCTGCTCCTTGCACGCTTTCCGATTTTTTAATTTCGGTCAGTACGAGCTGCTTTAGCGTATCCTCGCCTTCAATAGCCTTTTCCTCGTATTTGAATTGGACTTGGTCCTGCTCCTGCAAATCGGCTACCGCTTGATCCAGCCCGTCACCCAGCTGAAAAGCGGTAGGTTTGCCGTCAACCACAATCTCCACTGTATGCGGATCAGCCTGGCCGGTATACGTTCCGGTTCCTTCCTTCACGGACGGTACCTGTTCAGCATTCCCAGGCTGGGTTGACGGGTTGTTCTGCTCATCCATCTGGTCTGGCGTACCCGGCGCCGTTTCCTGTTTGTCACTGCATGCGGTTACCGCAACAGCTATAGCCAGCGCCAGCAGAATCGAACTGATTTTAATCGTATTCTTCATGCTGCACCTCCGTTACCATCTTAGACGGACGGAGGCAGCTTCAGGTTTCAATAAATTCGATAGTCTTGATAAAAATATCAAATGGGATGGGTCATACGAGGCAATCCAAACCGCTTCATAAGCGCATCATTCGCTTTCTTTCGCTTACTTGCTTCTTCCTGTCCTCGAGAACCGGATCATCGACCAGATAATCAGCACGATAAGTACGGCAATGCATACGCCGATACTAAGCCGGTTCTGCGCATCGAATAAAAACATGGCCGCGATTATTGCCAAGCAGGCCACGACGGCAGACGTAACATAAGGGTACCCCCAAACCTTAAAGGATGGCTCCACCGGATACGACTTCCGCAGCTTGATTTGTGCCAGGGAGATGCAAATCCAGACCAGCAGGACGCAAAATCCCGGAACAGCCATTAACACGCGGAACAGCTGATCCTGCGCAAACATGCCCAGCATGGATCCCAATATCAAGATCACAGCACACAATAACAGCGTATTTACCGGGATACCCCTCCGGTTCGTGCGGGCAAGAGCCGGTGATGCTTCGCCGGCTGCAGCCATGGAGTGGAGCATGCGTGAAGCTCCGTAAATTCCCGAGTTGGCTGCGGACAGCACTGCTGTAACCAGAATAAAATTCATGAGATCCGCCGCCCCGGACAAGCCGGTCGCAGTCAGTACCTGGACAAACGGACTCGACTCGGGGCCGAGCTGGTTCCAGGGAATCAGCCCGCATATCACGAGGATCGGCAGCGTGAAAAATAATATGATCCGCAAAATAAAATTGCGTACCACTTTGGGCAGCACCTTTTCGCTGTTTTCCGTTTCCGTCAATGTCAAACCGATCAGTTCCGAGCCCCCATAGGAAAACATGACCACAAGCAAAGCGGAAAAGATAGACGCCCATCCGTTGGGCAGAAATCCTCCGGCCGCCGAGTAATTATGCAGATACGGCGTGTTGCTGCTCGGAATGATCCCGAAGATCAAGCATGTCCCTAAAACGATAAAGACGATAATCATGGCGATTTTGATCCCCGCCAGCCAAAATTCGAACTCGCCGAAGCTTCCCACGCTCATCAGATTAATCAGAATAATGAAGGCCGCGCTGGCTAGACTAAGCAACCATAACGGTACCCCGGGAAACCAATACTGCAAAAAGCTGCCGGCCGCTATAATCTCAATGACGCACACGGAAAGCCACAGGAAGCAGTACATCCACCCCATAATAAAGGACACTCTCTCGCCAAAGGCCTCACGGACGAAGTCCTTCATATTTTTACCCGGGTAAACCGTAGCCATTTCCGCCATGGCTCCCATGACAACGAGCAGCAGCAGCCCGGCGAAGACGTAAGAGATAATGACGCCCGGTCCGGCAAGACCGATCGTTTCGGCACTACCTTTGAAGATACCGGTGCCGATGACTCCGCCCATGGCCATCAAGCTGATATGCCTTGGTTTTAATTTTTTCTGCAATGAAACCCCATCTGGTTGTGACATCAAATATCCTCCTGCCGAATCTTGTTGTATTAGAACAAAAACCATAAGTTCAAGTATAACATTTTGCTTAAGCAATCTGATAGAAATTTAGCCGAACTTCTGCATTTGCTTCACGATTCTTTATGATTTTTAAACAAAATTTAACCAGAAACCGATCATACTTGTGCTATGATGTACATTCAACCGATGGCAAGGCCGAAAGAAAACATAAAGAAATTAAGGCGGTGCAGTTTAGTCGTGTTTCATTCGTATGTATTTCCAATCTCCTATGCATTTCTATCTTTTCCCTTTGCGGCACTATTTTTTACCATTCCCTTCATGGTCGTCCAGTACCGCAGACACGGTTATATCCATAAAATCAGGGCGTTTGTACTGTACCTGTTCCTGCTGTACCTGCTCAACGCACTGTTTCTGGTCATCCTTCCGCTGCCGTCTTCACGGCACAATCCCGCCATGGCCGGAGGGGCGCTTCAGCTGGTGCCGCTGAATTTCATTCACGACATCCTGAAAGAAACATCCGTCGTGTCATCGCAGCCCTCGACGTACCTGCGGCTGCTTACGGAACGCGCCTTCCTTCAAGTGGTGTTCAACGTGTTTCTTACCGTTCCGTTCGGTATGATCCTCCGTTATTATTTCCGGACGGGATGGAAACTTTCCATTCTGCTGTCGTTTTTGCTGTCACTGCTGTTTGAGACGACCCAGCTCACCGGAATATTCGGGTTCTACGATCACCCGTACCGGGTATTCGACGTCGATGACCTGATCACCAACACGCTCGGCGGTTTGCTTGGATTCTTGGCAGCCGAATGGTTATCCGGCCTTCTTCCCCGCATTGAGCATTTGGATGCAAATATCGACCGGGCCGCCAAACGTGTGACCTATACGCGGCGGGGAATCGCCTTTATGGCGGACGGGATCGTCTGGGCGATCCTGCTTGGCATTCTGCATATCCTGCATGTACCGGCTTCCTTCTGGGTTGCGACCGGACTGTATTTCATGCTGGTACCTTGGCTGACGGGCGGACTGACTCCCGGCAAATGGCTTGTCCGCATCCGTCTGGCCGATGGAGGGGAGCGAATCTCCCTTAAATCGCTTGTGGTTCGATATGGGACCCTCTACTGGCTGTTTTTTGGAGCCAACCGGGTTCTGGCCGGCTCCCTTGACACCGTTCCGCCGATCCTGCGCATGATCCTCGGACTTATTGTGTTCGCCATAAATACCGTCTTTTTTATTCATGTCGTCATCTGCGTATTTAAGAAGGAGCCGCAGCTGTTCTATGAAAAATGGAGCAAAACCCGGCATGTTATCCTTTGGCAGCCGGCCGCAGCACCCGAACCGGAGAAAAAGGAGTAGTTCTCCTTATCAAAAAGTACTTCACTAGGACATATAAGCTTGTCCTTCAAGACTTGGGGAGTTTCGTTTCCGCAGTCCGAATGACGGAATCGATCTGCTTCTCCCATTGGTAAATTTGATTGAGGGAAGCGCTGATTTTACCAAGCTCCTTATACATCACGGTCAGCTCAGCCGTGGCTGTGATCGCATTCCCGAGCTTGACTGCCGCTTTATACCGCTTGTCCGACGCGCTCCGGGTGCTGTTCGCTGCCGTAATCTTCTTATTCTCGGCAGTCACCTGCTTCTTTAACGTTTGGACTTGCGCCAACGTATCCTTCACCGCCTTGGCTTTGGCCGAGGCTTCCTTCTTGGCGGCAGCGAGCGCATCCTTTCGGCTCTTGATTTCCGCACGGGCTGCGTTGGCCGAAGCCTTGATCTGGTTCCGCTTCAAATCATACTGAAGCGCGGCCTTCTGGTCCTTGCGTTTTCTCGCATCCGCCGCCTTTTTCCCAAGGTCTGTATACTCATTGAGCAGCGGCTGATATTTCTTCTGAGCCTGATCGGCTTCGGATTTCAGCTTGTCGATCTTGGCCTTGTCGATCCCCTGCACCTTCGCATTGACAGACTTTAATCGGTCATCATTCTGTTTCCGGAGCACTTGAATCTGCTGCTTCTTCAGCTTGTTAGCCTCATCCAGCGCCTTATAGCTGTCATGAAGGACGCCTATACTCTGCAGTGCGGCGTCCCAGGCGCTGTCCGATGCGGCATCTGCCTTCAACGGACCCAGCATGAACAATGCGACCGTACAGCATAAAACCGTCACCAAGCTGTTTTTCCAAAAAACTTTTACATACGACATCTTCAACTCTCCCCCAAATCATCAAAATTCATAATGAATGGACAAAAAAAACACCCCGCAAGTAAGGCATGACGCCTTTCCTGCAGGGTGCTTCTCCCGCTTCCATTAACTATGTTGAACTCAATATATCGTTATTTCTCTCGGTTGTCAATAAATTCCCAGAACGTTCGTTCCTCTTTTTTTGGACGAATCCAGTTAGCGTGATTACTGACCGACCATCCCGCCGTCTACCGTGTACAGGGATCCTGTCACGAATGAAGCTTCGTCGGAGAGGAGGAAGTTCATCACCGCTGCTACTTCTTCCGGCTCACCGTAACGGCCCATTGGCGTAGCCGATTCATTGGCGGCTTTGTACGCTTCCGCATTGCCGGAGTTCGCTTCGATCTGCCGCATCATCCGGGTGTTGATCGTTCCGGGCAGAACCGCGTTAACCCGGATGCCCAGCGAAGCCAGCTCGTTGGCAGCAACACGCGTCAAGCCGATCACGGCATGCTTGGACATAATGTATGGGGCCACTCCTGGCGCACCCATCAGGCCTGCCAGCGAAGACGTGTTCAAAATTGCGCCGGAGTTCTGCTTTTTCATAACTGGAATAACGTAATGCAGTCCAAGGAACACCCCGCGGACGTTGACGTTATACACCAGATCAAGCGCTTCCACGGATTGCTCTTCGATCAGCCCGGTAGGGCCCTCAATCCCTGCATTGTTTGCAAAGTAATCAATAGTGCCGAATTTTTCAACAGCACGGTTCACATAGTTCTGCACGTCCTGCTCTTTGGATACGTCGGCAGCGATCGCCAGTGAATTGGTATCGTTCAGGCCAAGCTCCTCGACGACGCTCTTGACCGCATCTTCCTTCAAATCGACCAGAACGAGGTTCAGCTTGCGCTCGGCCAAACGCCGTGCCAGCTCTTTCCCGATTCCGCCGGCCGCGCCGGTGATGACTGCAGTTTTAGCTTGTGTTTGACTCATGACTGAATCGCTTCCTTTTCAACAAAGTTTATAAAATGATTTATGGGCTTTATAGCTCATGTCTGCTACATGTATAGGTTACACCCTCATTAATTGTTCACACAATAATCATATTTTGAAATAATGTCATCTATCCAACAGGTTGACGCCGTATGTCACCGTACCATGACAATCTTGAACATTTACCTTCTTTTTGTTGATGATTATCTTCGTTTTGGCGGCAGCCCAACTTGCGTTATAATAGGAGAAACGACAAGCTGGAGGCAGATTGCATTTGACAGACGAACAAATTCTTGACCGCAGAGCCAGAAGAACCCGGCAGGCGCTCAAATCCGCTCTCGTTTCCTTAATTCTCGATAAAGGCTTCGATTCGGTGACCATAATGGACATCGCGGCCCGCGCAGACTATAACCGGGGCACCTTTTACAAGCATTTCGTCAGCAAGGAAGACCTGCTCAAGGAAATCCACGACGAGTTTCTGCATGGCATCGCCGAACTGCTCATCGAGCCGTATGAGGGCCTGGAGCGAATTGAAGCCTCGATGACCTACCCCTCGGGGCTGCGCTTGTTTGAACATATCGAACAGCATAAAGATGTGTTCCTGGCCTTATCGCGAGTCGAACGCGGAAAGCTGGCGATGGACATGTACGACAGGCTCAGGGAGTCGATGCGGAAGGACATGCATATCGAAATGGAACCGACCGAGCCGCCGATCGACTACGAAATCATGCTGAGCTACCGGATGTCGGCCACGGTGGGGGTCATTATGCACTGGGCAGAGGTTGATTTTAAATACACGGCGTCTTATATGGCGCAGCAGCTGATGGTGCTGGTTGAGACAAAAATGGATTACATCGAGTTTAAAAGAAACGACAGCACATAAGCATCATTCTCAAAACTCCCCATTGTGCCCATAAGCGCAATAAGGTATCATTCTACATAGATGGACTGTGTGCGACTGGCGGAAACATGGGATGAACCATGAGGGAGCACATGGATATAAACAGCCGTACGCCTGGGCAGAGGTAAGGGGAATTTCCCCTTGCCTCTTTATGTTTTTCTGGACCTTACCATGATTTTAAAGGAGATGCAGACCATGACAGAACAAACGCTGATTTTGGACGGAGCGTGCGTGGCGCAGGACATTAAGGACGGCTTGGTTAGCAGGGTGAAACGGCTGTCCGAGCAAGGGATTACCCCCTGCCTGGCGACCATTTTGGTAGGCAACGACCCGGCATCGGCCACATACGTGCGCATGAAAGGCAATGCCTGCAGACGGCTCGGGATGGAATCGTTAAAAATCACACTCGATGCGGGGACGACGACCGAGGAGCTTATCCGGGAAATCCAAAAGCTTAACGCCGACCCGAATGTTCACGGAATTCTGCTGCAGCATCCGGTTCCCCATCAGATTGATGAAAGAGCCGCATTCGACGCGATCGCCATTGAAAAAGACGTCGACGGCGTCACCACGCTAGGATTTGCGCAGAACGCTTTCGGCTTTGCCGCATATCCTTCCTGTACCCCGGCGGCCATCATCGCCATCCTGGATTACTACCGGATTCCTGTAGAAGGCAAGCACGCTGTTGTTGTCGGCCGCAGCCCGATTCTCGGCAAGCCCGTCTCGCTGATGCTGCTGAACCGCAATGCCACGGTCACGATCTGCCATTCGAGAACGAAAGGCCTTGGTGATATCTTGTCCCAGGCAGAGATCGTCGTTGCCGCAGTAGGCAAACCGAAATTCATTCAGGGAAACTGGATTCAGGACGGCGCTGTCATTCTGGACGCAGGCTACAATGAAGGCAATGTCGGGGACGTCGATTATGAGGCATGTCTGGAAAAAGCGAGCGCCATTACACCCGTCCCTGCGGGCGTCGGACCGGTAACCATCGCCATGCTGCTGAAGCACACGGTGGATGCGGCGGAAAAACAGCTGGGATAAACCAGCCATCGGTATGGCCCGGTTTTCCAAGGGATACTTAAAATAGCCGTGTATCGGCATCACAAATACGCCGGGTAACGGCTTCTTAAATGGCAAGAGGGCATTCCGCCGAACATCATTCGGTGAAATGCCCTTTTTTCTACCCAGGTTGTAATGTTCTTGCGTCGGTTGGTATCCGATTTACATACATTCGTCCGTCACAAGCGGCAGCCTATTCGTACCGCAGCGCCTCGATCGGATCCAGCTTCGCGGCCTGTCTGGCCGGGAATACGCCGAATACGATGCCGATGCAGGCCGAGAACCCGACTGCAAGCAGCACGGAGTTCATGGACACCGCGGTGGTCACGTCCATCAGCTTGCCGACGAACTTGGAGCCGCCGAAGCCAAGGATGACGCCGATCACACCGCCCAGGATAGCCAAGGTGACCGATTCAAACAGAAACTGGGATAGAATCGTCCCTTCCTTGGCCCCGATCGCCTTCCGGATACCGATCTCCCGTGTCCGTTCGGTAACGGACACCAGCATGATGTTCATGATGCCGATTCCGCCGACCAGCAGGGATATCGCCGCCACGCCGCCAAGAAACAGGGTCAGCGTTTTGGTGACACTTTCGGCGGAGGACATGACGTCCTCCTGGCTTTGAACCCTGAAATCATCGTCGGCCCCGCCAAGTTTATGGCTTTGGCGCATCGTATACTGGATCAGCGCCATGGTGCTGTTGATCACGTCGGTAGATTTGGCTTCGACCAAAATTTGCCGGACACTGCTCCGGGAGCTCCCGGTCTGAAACCGGGACTGAATCGTCGTGATCGGCGCGATGACGGTGTCGTCCTGGTCAACCGTACCCGAAGAACCCTTGGCTTTGAGCACACCGATGACCCGAAACGGGATGTTGTTGATTTTGATCATGCTGCCGACCGCATCGAAGCCCGCTTCACCAAATAGCGTTTCCGCCGTCGTTGCGCCAAGGACTACGACCTTTGCCCGGTCATTGACTTCATCCTCCGTAAAGAAACGTCCGATGTCCGTCTCCCACGATTTGATGTCGGCATAGCCCGGCGTCGAGCCGATGATCGTGGCGGAGGCCGTGTTCGATCCGTTCAGCAGCTGTGCGCTCACCTGTGAGACCGGCGCGACGTACTTCACGGTATCGATTTTGGAGATCGGGTCAGCGTCCGAAATGTTCAGCGTGGCCGTGCTTCCGCCTTGGTTGCCTCCTGCCGCTGTGCCGGTTGACGACCCCGAGCCTGCGGTAACCGTGATCAGATTGGAACCCAGGCTCTGGATTTGGCTCGTCACCTGCTTGCTCGTTCCCTGACCGATGGAAATCATGGCAATGACGGTTGCCACCCCGATGATGATTCCAAGCATCGTCAGGAAGGAGCGCAGCATGTTGGACCGTAAGCTTCGGATTGAAATGCGCAGCAGTTCCCCCACATTCATACCCGCTCACGCTCCATATTCAGCCGGTCCGTCTCGATCAGGCCATCGCGAAACCAAATGACCCGTTTCGTATGGGCGGCGATGTCCGGTTCGTGGGTGACGATGACGATCGTATGCCCCTTTTCGTTCAATCTGCGGAATATGCCCATGATTTCCTCAGATGATGCCGTATCCAGGTTGCCTGTCGGCTCGTCCGCCAAAATAATGGCAGGGTCGTTGCTCAAGGCGCGGGCAATAGCCACCCGCTGCTGCTGTCCCCCGGAGAGCTCATTCGGCTTGTGATGCATTCGGGTTTTCAGGCCGACCAGCTCAAGGCAGTACTCGGCCTTCTCCCGCCGCTCCTTTTTGTTTTTGCCCGCATACAGCATCGGAAGCTCGACGTTTTCAATGGCCGAGGTTCGCTTGAGCAGGTTAAAGTTTTGAAAGACAAAACCGATCTTGCGGTTGCGCACCTCCGACAGCTGCTTGGCCGATGCCGAGCCGATGTCGATGCCGTCCAGCATGTACTTGCCGGAAGTCGGTTTATCCAGGCAGCCGATCACGTTCATCATGGTCGATTTTCCTGAACCAGACGGCCCCATAATGGAGACAAACTCGCGCTCATCAATCTGAAGGGTGACGCCCTTCAGCGCCTGGACCTCGTTTTCGCCTGATGCATAGACCTTCTTCACTTGATCAAAGGTGATCACTGTCCGCCACCTCCCGTTCCGCCGCTGCGTGCTCCGCCTCCGCCGGTTCCTCCCGTTCCCCCGGTTCCGCTGCTGCGGTTAAACTGACGCATCTCGCCGCCTCCGTTCATGCCTCCGAAGCCGCCTATACCGCCCATGCCGCCAAAGCCGCCCATGGTTCCCTGGCTCGTTCCGTTGCTCGTCTTTGTCGTCGTCATCGTAATGGTTACCTTATCGCCCTCAGACAATCCGGTCAGCACTTCGGAATTCGCCCCGTCATCAAGGCCGGTCTTAATTTCCACCTGCTCCTCTTTGCCGCCTTTGTCGACCATGACGATTTTCCGTCCGCCAAACGACTTGATCGCCGCATCAGGAACTTTCAATACATCCTTCTTACCGTCGGTAATAATGGCAATCGTCGCGCTGATACCCGGAATCAGCTTGTCTGCGTTATCTTGGCCCGCTGTGATTTCAATGCCGACCGGGAACGTCACGACGCCGCTGGTCTGCGCTTCCCCGAGCACCGCCTTGGACACGACTTTGCCTTTCAGCGTTACGCCCGTGAGCGCGTCAAATGTTATATTTACGTCCTGGCCGACCTTCACATCGGTGATATCGGTATCGTCGATGGAGGCCGAAATCCGGAAGCTTCCGCCGGTTGAGTACATGGAAATGGCCGAAGCAGCGTCGCCGGCAACCGTCTCCCCGACCTTGGCGTTCACGGCGGAAATAATCCCGTCATACGGCGCATAAATTTTGGCCCCGGCAGTGTTGGCCTTGGCGTCGTTTAAGGCAGCGAGTGCCATGGCCACGTCGGCTTTGGCACTGGCCACGTCGCTTTCAGCCGGCCCTTCCTGCAGCTTGGCCAGCTGCGAAACTGCCTGATCATAGGCGCGGGACGCGCTATCCACCTGTGATTCGGCATTGGTAACCGCTTCTTTCAGCTGATCCAGATTGCTCTGCTGCGATACCGCTTGTTTATAAGCATTCTGGGCATTATCCGCCGCGACCTGAGCGAATAAAATCTGGGATTGGTCCGTCCCCTTCTTCGCTTCGTCCAGCTTGGACTGCGTGCTGATGACGGCAGCCTTGGCCTTGTCCACCTGCGCCTGCAGGTACGATGCATTGGCCGCCTTTTTCGCGTTCGTAAGCGCCGTCTTGGCGTTCTCCAGGTCAGACTGCGCCTTGGACACCTGGGCTTTTTGTTCGCTCAAGGTAGCCGCGTCCGTTCCAGCCTGGATGCTGTCCAGCTTCGCCACTGCACTGTCATACTTCGCCTGGGCTGACAGCAGCTCGTTTTGCAGCGCCGTTGCATCCATCGCTGCAAGCAGCTGCCCCTTTTTTACCGCTTCCCCGACGCTTACGTTGACCTTGGTCACTTTGGAGTTTCCGCTGAAGCTCAGGTTCACCGATTCGGGTGCTTCCACATTGCCGGAAGACGTTACCGTTTTGGATAAGTCGCCCCTCTCGACGGCATATGTAATGGTCGCCGTTTCCGTTTTCGTCGCACTGGCGTTTTTTTGATAAAAATAAGTCCCCCCCGCGCCGATCACAATGACGCATCCGCAAATGATCAGCACGTTTTTTACCGCTTTGTTCATGTCCATTCTCCCTTCCTTCATATGACAAACACGATATCAGCCGAAACTTAAAAAAACCTAAACTCGGGTAGGCATGTAAAAAAGTTTTTCGAAAAAGACGGGAAGCCCCGATAAGCTTGCATCATGGAAATGGATAGAGATACACTGGAAGACAGACATTCTTTTCTCGGCAGGAATGCCATTTCACATACGATGGAGGAACTTGAATCATGGATCATTTTGAACAAATGCTGGAGAAATACGCCGAACTGGTAATCAAGGTCGGGGTGAACATCCAGCCCGGCCAGGTGCTGCTTGTGCAATCCCCGCTGGAAACCGTAGATTTCACGCGGCAGATCGTGTCCAAAGCCTATGAGGCTGGCGCCAAATATGTTCAGGTCGATTGGGACGACGAGAAGGTGACCCGCATCCGGTATGAACAAGCGCCTGACGATTCGTTCGCTTATTATCCGAAGTGGCAGGCCGACATGATGGAGCAGCTCGCCGAAAGCGGCGGTGCGGTACTGCACATCAAGGTGCCCGACCCTGAGCTGTTCCGCGGCATCGATTCCGCCAAAGTATCGACGGCCGTGAAAGCGGCGGCGGTGGCCCGCGAGAAGTATCAGGCCTACGTACGCAGCAACAAGGTCAGCTGGTCGCTGATCAAGGCGCCGACCCGCGCCTGGGCGAACAAGGTTTATGGCGATTTGCCGGAAGAAGAACGCGTCCCGGCTATGTGGGAAGCCGTATTCCGCATGAACCGCGTCGACAGCGGGGATCCGGTCGAGGCCTGGCGGGAACATATCGCTGAGCTAAAAAAACGGCAGCAATATATGAACGACAAGCGGTATAAGAGCCTGCACTACCGTGCGCCAGGCACCGACCTGCGTGTCGAGATGCCGGAAGGGCATTTGTGGCTCGGCGGCGGGGATTTGAAGGAGGACGGCGTGTATTTTGTGGCGAACATGCCGACGGAGGAAATCTACACGATGCCGCTGCGGACCGGAGTCAACGGCACGGTGTCCAGCACACTTCCGCTTAACCTGAACGGCCGACTGGTCGAGGGCATCAAGTTAACCTTCAAAGACGGAAAAGTGACGGAATACGACGCCGTTTCGGGCCGCGAGCACCTGACGTCGCTCCTGGAAACGGATGAAGGCGCGTCCTACCTCGGAGAGATGGCGCTGGTGCCGCATGACTCCCCGATTTCGCTCATGAACCGTGTCTTCTACAATACGGGCGTGGACGAAAATGCTTCCTGCCATTTCGCGCTTGGAAGCTGCTATCCGGTCAATATCGAGGGCGGAACCAAGCTGAGCAAAGAAGAGCTGCTCGCCAAAGGCGGTAACGTCAGCCTGACGCACGTCGATTTCATGATCGGTTCGGACCAATTGGACATTGACGGTGAAATGCCGGACGGCACCGTCGAGCCGGTGTTCCGCGCGGGCAAGTGGGTTTAAAAATAACAAAAGCGGTCAGTCCCTAAAGAGGACTGGCCGCTTTCTTTTTTAGATATAATCGCAGTTTCTCTGCTCCATGCGAGTGGAAGACCCGTTCCTTTATTCCGCCGCCGCAACCTTTCGCCGTGCGGACAGCTGATTCAAGCCGAGCAGTGCCAGCATCGCGATCAGTACGCCCACGGCCCCGATCCATGTGACTGCCGACAGCGAGACGCCCGAAACGATCACGCCGCCGATGCCTGCACCGGCCGCCATGGACAGCTGCATCATCGATTGGTTGAGCCCCAGCATGACGCCGGAGGATTCCGGCTTGATCGTGACCAAATTGTACTGCTGTGCCGGACCTGTCGACCATGCGGCGAATGACCACAAAATCAGGATGGCGAACACGGCGAACACCGAGTGGCCGGCCAGACTGAGCAGTATAAGGGATATCACGTGGAGGATCATCCCGCTCAGCAGGGTGAAGGTCACCCCTTTCTTATCGGCACTGAAGCCTCCCAGCTTTGAGCCGACCAGGCTGGCGATGCCAAAAGCTAACAAGGCCGTGCTCAACAGGCTCTCCTGTAATCCGGTAATTTGAAGCAGATAAGGGGATAAATACGTGTAAGCCACCGAATAGCCGCCCAGCCAGAAGAAACTGATGGACAGGCCCAGCGCAACCTTCGGATTTTTCAGAAGGGAAAACTGCTGCCGAAGGGGCACATGCGCGTCTCCCTGAATCCGCGGGATGGTCACCGAAATGATGAGCATCGAGACAATGCCGAGCAGTGCAATCCCGATAAATACCGCTTTCCAGCCAAAAGCAGCCGCGACCATTCTTCCGAGCGGGACGCCGATGATGAGCGAAGCTGTAAAGCCCATGATGACGGTGGCCAAAGAGCCAGCCTGTTTACCTTCAGGCGCAATTTTGGCGGCGATGCTAAGCGCCGTGACGACGACCATTCCCGCACCAAGCGCCATCAGTACGCGTGACGCCAGCAGCAGTTCATATCCGGGCAGCACAAACGACAAGATGTTGGCGACAACGAAAACGCCAAGGGCCGTGATCATCAGCCTGCGACGGTCCCACCTTGCCGTCAGGGCCATGAGAACAGGCGTAGCGATCGCGTATGTCAGCGAGAACACGGTAATCAGCTGGCCCGCGGCAACGAGTGTAATGCCCATCGAATCCGCAATTTTATCCAGAATACCGGAAACGATGTATTCCGAGGTACCCACCAAAAAGCTGATAATGGCCAAAATGTAAATCTTCCAAGTGCTGGTCATAAATGCAATCAAACTCCTTTGAATAATATTTTCGTATTTCTACAATCATAGAAATAAAGGACAAAAAAAATTAGTTCAACAGAAATGGTGCATATTTCTGCGCAACCTCACGGTTCAGGCAGTAGAAAATGAAGGTGCCTTCCTTACGGGAATCCAGCAGACCGCTCTCTGCCAGCTGCTTCAGATGATGGGACAGCGTGGAGTCAGCTACGGATTCCAGCTTGCTCCCAAGCGTGGAACAGCAGGCTTCACCTTCCCGGGAAAGGATCATCGCCACTTTCAAACGTGTCGGTTCGCCCAGTGCCTTGTATATTTTTACGGCTTGCTTGGACTCCACATCTTCGTTCATATCCCGCTCCTCCTTCCTGATTTCGTATTTCTAAATTTATAGAAATAAAGTAGCATACGGTCTACCGGATTGTCAACACCCCGTCTTTGTGTGTGGTATTAAAAAATGGGATCATGCCCCTCACTCACCGCTGCAATGTCTGATAATGTTTATTGCCGCAGTGAGCCAAGGGATGACGGATTACAAGGACAGGATCCACCGTTTACAGCTTCGTTTCGTCCATCAGCAGCTTGACCGGACAATGATCGCTCCCCAGGATCAGATGATCGATCTGGGCGTCAATCAGGGACGGGGCAAGCCGTTCCGATACGAGAAAATAGTCGATCCGCCAGCCCACGTTCCGCTCACGGATTTTGGGCATGTAGGACCACCAGGTATACGAGCCTTCCTGCTCCGGGTAAAAATGTCTGAACGTATCGATCAGCCCCGTATTCAGCAGTTCTGTCATTTTGCCGCGTTCCTGAGGAGTAAAACCCGAGTTTTCACGATTCGACTTCGGATTCTTCAGGTCGATTTCCTGATGGGCGACGTTTAGATCCCCGCAAATGATGACAGGCTTCCGCGCATCCAGCTCCTGAATATAGCTTCTGAACCGGTCCTCCCATTCCAGCCGGAGGTCCAGTCTTGACAGATCGCGGCGCGCGTTGGGCGTATACACGTTGACCAAGTAAAACCCTTCGTACTCGAGCGTAAGGATTCTCCCTTCCGGCTCCCCGTCCTCTTCCAGCCCGGAGTACACGGACAACGGTTTCTGCTTAGTAAAGACGGCGGTACCGGAATAGCCCTTCTTCTCGGCGTAGTTCCAGTATTGGTAATACTCGTCCATGCCGTCCAGGCAGATCTGCCCTTCCTGGAGCTTCGTCTCCTGCACGCAGAAGATGTCCGCGTCCACTTGCTTTACATATTCTATAAAACCTTTATTGACACAGGCCCTAAGCCCGTTCACGTTCCAAGATACTAATTGGATCATAATTTCCCCCGCTGTTGTTAAAGTCTATGACTCTAGTCTACCATACTACGTCCGCCCCTTCCGTGACAAATCGGTGATTTAGAAAATGATAGATTCATGATACAATGTCCTAACGCGATTCAACCTATTTCCAAAATGACGTGAGGGATCTATTGTACCAATGAGAACTTCCGCTCCTGTTAAAGCGTTTAATTTCCTGTTTTTCGCCCTGCTGGCCATTTTCATTCCGTTTCTCCCCGTATATTTTGATGAGCAGGGCCTATCGCCTTCCCAGATCGGCTTCATCGTCGGTACGGGAGGATTTATCACGATTGTGGCCCAGCCGCTGTGGGGGATGATCAGCGACCGAACCAAAACGATCCGGAAAGTGCTGCTGCTCCTTCTTGTTTGCGCCATCATGACTGGCTTTGTCCTGTACCATACCGGCACGTACAGCCTGATCATCCTGTTTGCCATGCTTACCTACTTTTTTCTAATGCCGGTCGATCCGCTGACGGAAAGCCTGAACTTCCGCGTCGCCGAATCGGCGGGGATCAGCTACGGTTCGCTTCGCACTTATGGGGCGCTTGGCTATGCAGTGATGTCATTATTCGCAGGTTATTTCATGACTTCGTACGGCGCGCACAGCCTGGCGTATTTGTTTGCGGCCATTGGTCTGGTCAGCTTTGTCATTACGCTGTTCATGCCGGACGCTCCGGTGTCGGGCAAACCGGTCACCCTTTCCAGCCTGAAGCATTTTCTCAGCAGCAAAGAAACTCTGCTCTTTCTCATCCTAGTCTTTGTCAGTTCGATCCCCGCGCGAATGAACGACACTTATTTAGGGGTATTCATCAAGGAATTGGGCGGGACGGCCAGCCTGGTGGGACAAGCCTGGTTTCTGGCAGCCGGAAGCGAAATTGTCGTGTTCGCCTTGAGCTTCTGGTGGCTTCGCAAAGGCAGCGAGCTGATGCTGATCGCCTTTTCGGGATTCTTTTACTTTGTGCGCTTTTTCGCATCGGCCTGGATTGAAGATCCGCATCTCCTCGCCTATTTGCAGTTACTGCAGCTGCTCACCTTTCCGGTGTTTTATTCCGCCGCCATTCAGTACCTGTACCGCATCGTTCCGGTCGAATGGCGGGCAACCGGGCAGACGGTGCTGGCGCTGCTGTTCTTCGGGGTTTCCGGCATTATCGCTTCCTTTGCAGGCGGCGCGCTGTATGAGGCATTCGGCGGGAGGACAATGTTTCTGACGATATCCGGCATGTCGCTGGCGGGGACGCTGTTCGGGATCATTCTGTACCGGATTTACGGGCACAGAGACCGCGAAGCATCTGCGGAGCCGGCCGGTGAGGACGCCCCAGAATAATCGCGAAGGCCACAAAAAAACCGCCATTAGAGGCGGTTTTTTCTTGTTTCCCAATGTTAATTGGTGCTGGAAGAAGCCTTGCCCGGCTTCACAGCCTGCACTTCATACATTTTGACGGTTGTGCTGATCATATAGGCAGGCGGCTCCTGGCCCTTCTTGTCGCGATGACCTTGAAGATGCGCGTCGCTTTTCTCCCAATTTTTCCAATCTTCCTGGGACTCCCAGCGGATCATGACGACGACTTCGTCCTGATCTCTTCCTCGGGTATTGACCATGACCGTTCTGTCGATCAAACCGTTCATCTCGTCCATCGGGCCGTCCTTAGTGAATCTGGCGGCAACCTGTTCGCTGTACCCTTTTTGCACAGCCATCGTTCTCAATTGAATAAACATAGTTATTCCTCCCGTCAATCGATATGTTTGCTGTATTCCTGCGGAATCATCGCCTCATGTCGGCTCCGTGATTTCCGGACTGTATCCATCTTACTTGATAATGATTCTCATTGTCAAATGGCTGGACATCCCGAAATCTCTCCGCTTCTACCATTCACCGCTTAAACCCTTGTATTTCGGTTTTTAGATATAATATCATTAAAGGAGTTTCCTCATGGCTGTTGTATGGGATACATAAACCTGACTCCAAACAAACGATACTTTACTTTAAAAAGAGAGGATAATCATTCACATGATCATCAAACCAAGAACCCGGGGCTTTATCTGCACGACGGCACATCCTGTAGGATGCGCTGCGCAGGTCCAGGCCCAAATCGATTACGTCAAATCCAAGCCGGCCGTCCAAGGGCCGAAAAACGTGCTCGTGATCGGCGCGTCGACCGGCTACGGCTTGGCGGCACGCATCACAGCTGCATTCGGGGCCGGAGCGAAAACCGTAGGCGTATACCGCCCAAGCAGCGGTTCCGAGAAACGGACAGCCTCCGCCGGATGGTACAATTCCGCCGCGTTTGAACAAGCAGCTGAAGCGGCCGGGCTTAAATCTTTCAGCGTGACAGGGGACGCCTTCTCGACTGAAACGAAGGAGAAAACCATGGAATTGATCCGTTCCGAACTCGGTCAGGTCGACCTGGTGGTGTACAGTGTGGCATCCGCTCGGAGAACCGATCCAGTCACCGGTGAAGTGTACAATTCCACCCTTAAACCGCTGGGTAAACCCTATACGAATAAAACCGTCAACTTCCACAACGGCGAAATCAGCGAAGTGACCATTGAACCCGCTACGGAAGAAGAAGTCCGCGGTACGGTTGCGGTCATGGGCGGGGACGACTGGCAGCTGTGGATCGATGCGCTGGAGCAGGGCGGCGTGCTGGCAGACGGAGCCGCCACCATTTCCTTCTCCTACATCGGATCGGACATTACCCAGGCCGTGTACCGGGAAGGCTCCATCGGCAAAGCCAAGGATCACCTGGAAGCCACTGCGCTGAAGCTGAACGACCAGCTGACGGCCAAAAACGGGCGCGCTTATGTCGTTGTCAGCAAAGGGCTGGTGACCCAATCCAGTTCGGCGATCCCGGTCGTGCCGCTGTACATCTCCGCCTTGTACAAGGTCATGAAAGAAAAAGGCATCCATGAAGGATGCATCGAGCAGACCTACCGCCTGTTCACCGACCGGCTGTATACCGGCGGAGAAACGCCTGTTGATGAAGTCGGCAGAATCCGCATCGACGACTGGGAGCTCCGCGAAGATGTGCAGGCTGAAGTCGCCGACATCTGGAACAACATCACATCGGACAACATCTATGATCTGACCGATCTTCATGGGTACCGCCGCGAATTCTTTCAGCTGTTCGGCTTTGAGACGGATGGCGTCGATTATGAAGCCGACGTAAATCCTGACGTGAAAGTTCCGCATTCCGTTTAACCGATTTATACGATTAATTTATAGAGAAGCCCGGGTATGCTTTTTCGCATACCCGGGCTTTTGGCTTGTTCACCAATTCTTCGATGTGACGAATCATAAACGGCCTTCCTCCGGGTATGTTAATGAAGACGGTCCTGAACTATCGGTTGGTCGGCATTGTCAATGACTTCTCTGAAAATGTTCCTCTCCTCCGGAGACTCGGGAACAAGCATCTGCGGGAAATTGGCCTTCAAAATCTTTTCCAGTTCCCCCATTGTTACGGGTTTGGCCCAGGGCATCAGCTCATATCCGAACTCCCCGTTGTTTTCAATCGTTCCCGTTCTGACATCTTCTATCCGGGAGATCCCAAGCAATCGCAGCCTTTTTTCCAGATCGTCCACGGTCAGCCGCAGCCGTTTCATATTGGAGGTCAGCATCTTTCCATTTTCAATAACTGGAACTGCACCGCCCTTGAGTGCCTTCTCGACAACGTTCCATTTCAATGCGAGCCATTCGTTCAGCATGAGCACCGCAATAATGACTGCGGAAGCCAGGAGCGTCCACCCCAGCCCTTTTCCGGAAACTTGCGATCCCAGCACGGTACCGACGATCAACAAAATGGTGACCTGGGGAACCGTCATCTGGGAAATCGACTTGCGGCCGCTGATCCGAAGCAGCAGGATTCCCGCCAGCGCTACAACCGCCGACTGCCAGACTATGAACATGATACGCCTCCTCTTTTTTATGCCAAGCTGTGCGAAATGTAAAAAGCTCCTTCTTTGTAAGCCTTGCCACCAATACAAAGTTCAAACGTATGTGTGTAGAAGTACGTCATTCACCGTCCTCCAGGTCCGTATCGTCCGTTTTCAGTGGACAAATGAATGATCTTTACACCCCTCGTTGACAATAAACTAGCAAATTTCAAGACAACCAGCGTATAATGGTAGCGAGTCCGACAAATCACAGCGTTTACATGCGGCTCTTTGACTTATCCAGTACAGATACCCGGAGGATTGATTTTCATGAGATTGGAAAAAGATTTTCTAGGCACCAAAGAAGTTCCCAACCATGCATACTACGGCATTCAAACCCTGCGCGCAAAGGAGAACTTTCCGATTACCGGACAGCGGCTGCATCCGGAGCTCATCCGGTCCATGGCCATGGTCAAAAAGGCTGCAGCATTGGCTAATATGGAAATCAAACGGCTGCTTCCAGCCAAAGGTGAGGCCATTGTACAAGCCGCAGATGAAATCATTGGCGGCGAGTGGCTCGACCAATTTATCGTGGATCCGATCCAGGGCGGCGCCGGTACATCGATAAATATGAATACGAACGAAGTGATTGCAAACCGTGCATTGGAATTGATTGGCAAGGAAAAAGGAAGCTACGCCGACATCAGCCCGAACAATCATGTCAACATGGCGCAATCGACGAACGATTCGTTCCCGACGGCCGTCCATCTGGCGACACTGACCATGATTGACAAGCTCGTGGCCACCATGACCGACCTGCACCAAGCCTTCGTAGATAAAGCCAACGAGTTTGACGCGGTGATCAAGATGGGCAGAACCCATCTGCAGGACGCCGTTCCGATCCGTCTCGGGCAGGAGTTCCAGGCATACGCCCGCGTGCTGGGCCGTGACATTGAGCGGGTTAAAGCCACCAAGAACAACCTGCTGCATGTTAACATGGGCGCAACGGCTGTCGGTACAGGCCTCAATGCCGATTTGACCTACATCAAGCGCGTGGCCGAAATTCTGGCAGAGCTCAGCGGTTTTCCGGTGCAAGCAGCGGATCATCTTGTCGATGCCACCCAGAATACGGATGCCTACACCGAGGTGTCCGCCGCCTTAAAAATTTGCATGATGAACATGTCCAAAGTCGCCAACGATATCCGGCTGATGGCTTCTGGCCCACGGGCAGGACTTGGGGAACTTTCTCTCCCTTCACGCCAGCCGGGTTCCTCGATTATGCCGGGGAAGGTCAATCCGGTCATGTGCGAGGTCATCAACCAAATCGCGTTCCAGGTGATCGGTAATGACCATACGATCTGTCTGGCATCCGAAGCCGGCCAGCTGGAGCTGAACGTCATGGAGCCGGTTCTCGTCTACAACCTGCTGCAATCGCTGGAAATCATGAATCAGGGCTTCCGCGTGTTCCGCGAGCACTGCGTCGAGGGCATTCAGGCTAATGTGGAGCGGTGCAGGGAATATGTCGAGAACAGCGTCGGCATCATTACGGCACTGAATCCGCACCTCGGCTACGAAGTCGTCTCCCGCATTGCGCGCGAAGCGATCACGACCGGCAAGTCGGTTCGGGAGCTGTGCCTGCTGTACAACGTGCTGACGGAAGAAGAGCTGAACATCATCCTTGATCCTTACCAAATGACCAATCCGGGCATTGCAGGCGAAGCGCTGCTGCGGAAGGAATAAAATAATTGGAACAGGCCGTGCCGGCATTGGCACGGTCGTTTTTTTATATAAACGCAGTGTTGTTCCTCCTATTCCATCTAGATATTTTGAAAATATCTACGTACATAGAATGAACTCAAGAATGTTATAGACCTTTGTTGGGCCGATATAGCAGGAAGTTCCATGCAAAACTTTTGCTCAATCTATGTAAATACATAAAATCCACCGCTCTTTACCATACTACCCATAATCTTAACCAAAGCCTAACCGGAATAGAGTGATAAACGCGATGGGTTCTGTCAATCGAATGAGTTTTTCCCAAGTCTGCATGATTCTTATGCTGATGAACGGGCTGGCCAGTCACGTCGTCGTCAATCCCATGATCCTGGACGCGTCCGGCAGAGATGCCTGGGTTTCCGTCATCATGGCGGCGGTCTTTTACGTGCCCTGGTCGCTGCTGCTCGTCTTGTTCATGAAGAGATCCGGAAACCGCAAGCTGCAGCCGTGGCTTGCCGAACGAACCAAACCATGGATTTCCTGGGTTCTCATGGTTCCGATGTGCCTGTATTTGTACACCATAGGAGGCCTCACGCTGCTTCACACCTCCACTTGGACCATCACTAATTACCTGCCGGCCACCCCAAAGCTGGTGCTCGTAACCGCCCTGGCGCTGGTCTGCCTGTACGGGGCCAAAACCGGTCTACGCTCCATGGCGATCGGAGCGGGCGTCCTGCTGCCGATCGTCGTCGTCTTGGGGATTTTCGTCTCGGTGTCCAACAGCGCTCACAAAAATTACAAGATGCTGTTTCCCCTAATGGAGCATGGGTGGGTACCGCCGGTTCATGGCATGCTGTATGCGGGAGGGGCGTTCATCGAACTGATCGTCATCTTGACGATGCAGCACCGGATCCGGTCGGACATGAAGCCTTGGCATATGATTGTGTTCACGCTGCTGATGGTATGGATTACGCTGGGACCTGTCATCGGAGGCATCACGGAGTTTGGGCCGGACGAAGCGGCCAAGCAGGCCACTTCTCCTTATGAACAGTGGCGGCTGGTCAAAATCGGCGATTACGTGGAGCATGTGGACTTTTTCTCGGTGTATCAGTGGCTTGCCGGCTCATCGATTCGAATTAGTTTGTCCTTGTTTTTGCTTGCCGAAATCATGCCTTTCTCCAGCCAAACGATGCGGAGCAGATTTATCATCGCCCTAACGTTCAGTTACATCGTGCTGTGCATGTTTCCGTACAGCCAACAGGACTTTTACAACATGATGTACCGGTATTATTTTCCTGCTTCCCTGATCTTGGGAATCGCGTACTCCCTGATGTGCGTTGGCATCTCCTTCATACCGGACAAAAGAAGGGAGCGTACGACATGACGGATACTGAAAATAAAAATCACTTGCCCCAAGGAGATCACGATCCATCGGATGATCGAAAAGATGAAGGCCATGCGCATGACGAAACTAGAGGGAAGCAAGGCCAAGAGCGCGAAAAAAGCGGGGATCAAGGCAAACGCCGCGGCAATTCATCGGACCACGCTACGGAAGAAGCAGGCGAGGAGAATGGCGAGCCGCTTTCCGACAATCCAGAAGACAACCGGGACGATAGCGATTCCGAGCAGGACAACAAAAAGCAGAAAAATGAAGATGCAGAGCAAGGCAAAAATAAACGCAGGAATGAAGACTCCGATGACACATCTTCGGGGAACGCCAAGTCAGATGATCATAAGTCCCAAAAGGACAACCCATCGGATGAACCAACGCTCTGGAACTTCAGTAAGCTGAACGATTTATTTGCCAGAAGCGCCGATATCAAGGTCCAAATGCACCGGCTCAGCAAGTCCAATCCTTATTCTGAGATCGTCCTGGTCTTTGCAGATGGTCTGTGCGAATCGTCGCAAATCGGCAGAATGATTCTGCCGGAGCTTTACGACATGTATGAAAAAGACGGCCTCCCGTCCAAAAAGGGTGAAATGCTTGCCGGCAAGCTGCCGTTAAGCCTGCTAAAGACGAACGCTCCCAGCAGTGCGGTAGAAGAAGCCGTCTTTCAGGGAAGCGTCGTCCTGTTCCTCCCGCATACCAATGAGCTCTATACGATGGACATCAGCAACATGCCCAAGCGGACGCCAGAAGAGTCTACGACCGAAATTTCCGTCAAAGGTCCGAAAGACGGTTTTACTGAAGATATCAGTACCAACGTCGCACTGATCCGCAAGCGGATCCGCAGCACCACGCTCTGCAACGAAACGTATGTGATGGGCAGACGTACACGGACGCGGGTATCGCTCCTTTACATTGCAGATATCATCTCGCCGAAGCTGCTGGAGGAAGTCAAAAAGCGGTTGTCCAAAATCGACATGGACGGGTTGTATACGGCCAGCCAGCTCGAGGAGCTGCTGTCCGACTCGAAGTACTCCCTGCTGCCGCTGATCGATTTTACGGGCCGGCCGGATTACGCGGTCAGCTCGTTGATCAACGGGAGATTCGTCATCATCGTAGACGGCAATCCAATGGTTCTTACGGGACCCGGCTCGCTGTCCCTGCTCATGAAGTCGCCGGAAGACATCCACTTTAACTACATCTATGTCTCCTTCGTGCGGCTGATTCGTGTGCTCAGTCTCGTCTTGTCCGTGGCTCTGCCGGGATTCTGGGTGGCCTTGACCGCGTTTCACCAGGACCAAATCCCATACCGGATGTTGGCGACCATTTCAGTGACCCGTCTGGGCCTGCCCTTTTCCGCTCAGATGGAGCTGTTTCTGCTGCTCTTGCTGTTTGAGATCTTCCGCGAGGCCGGAATCCGGCTGCCCACCACGATCGGCCAGACCTTGACCGTCATTGGCGGTCTCATCATCGGCGACGCCGCCATCCGTGCCGGGCTGGTCTCTCCGTCATCGGTCGTCGTAGGCGCCATTACGACCGTCACCGGCGCGACCCTGGTCAACCAAAGCTTAACCTCGGTCATCAGTGTTATCCGGTTCACCTTGTTCCTGATCGCCTCGTTTCTGGGCATGTACGGTCTCATTCTCGGCTTGATTCTGCTGCTGATCTACGTATCCCGCCTCCGGACGTTCGGAGAGTCCTATCTTGCGCCGGTTTCACCTTTCCGGTTCAAGGATTTTATCAACTCGGTCATCCGTCTGCCTTGGGATAAAGTCAAAAGCCGCACCTCCTTCCTGAATCCGCAGGATCCGGATCATCAAGGGGAATCTCCGACATGAAAAGAACGGTGCTATCCCTCGTGTGCTGTGCGCTGCTGCTTCTCCTGCCGGGATGCTGGAACTCCAAGGATATTCAGAATATGGCCTATGTGACGGCGATCGGGCTTGATTATGAGGATGGAAAATATAAAAGCTACATTCAGGTGCTGAACTTCTCGAATGTTGCTCAATCCCAAAATGCTCAAGTCGGTAAAGTGGTGCCGATCTGGATCGGTACGGGGGAAGGGAAAACCGTGACCGAATCGTTGACGTCCATCTATTCGACGGCCCAGCGCCGCGTATTTTGGGGCCATATGAAGGCGGTCGTTTGTTCCGAGCGGCTGCTCAAGCATGGCATGGACCAAGTGTTTGACATGCTGAACCGGTACCGGGAGATCCGCTACAACGTGCTGCTGTACGGGACGAAAAATCCAATTCAAGACATTTTGACCGAGAAGTCCATCCTGAACTTTTCTCCGCTGGAAAGCGTATTGGAATCACCGCAGCAGATTTATACGCAGCGTTCGTTCATCCTGCCCATTTACGAATTCAAAATTTTGGCCCAGTTGAGAGAACCAAGCGGTACGGCAATTCTTCCTTCGTTGACGATCGACTATAAAGACTGGTATGAGGATAAAAAGGATCACCCGATGCTTCGGGTATCCGGCGCATATTTCTTTGACAACCGGGAGCTTCGCGGATGGCTCTCGGAGGATGACCTGAAGGGAACCCGCTGGATTCAGCGGCAGCTTGAACGGTCACCCGTCAACATCCCTATCGGTCAGACTCCCGTAGCCACCCTGATCCTGATGAAGCCGCATTTTATCGTAGAGCCCAAATTGGAAAACGACAAGATTCATTTCAACATTCGCATCGGTCTAAAATCCTACGTAGATCTGCTCATCAAGGATACACCCGAGTCGACGCTGGAAAAAATGGCCGCCAAACTGGTCAAGAAGGAAGTCATCGACAGCTACAAAAAAGGCGTTGCCATGAAATCCGACGTGCTGATGCTGGAGGACAAGCTGTACCGGAAATACCCTGACAAATGGAGGGAGCTCAGCAAGCAGTCCGATTTTATTTTGACCGAGGATATGCTGAAAAACGTGGACGTCACCATTACGATGGTGAACTCCGGAAAGTACAAGCAAAGGGTTCACTGATCCTCCGGCGCATGGTATGATGAAGCAAAGTATGCGTTCCTGTCATGCCACAGCCAGGGATCAAGGAAGGTGATTGTATTTGTGGATTTACATCGTCGTGATCGGGATCGCCCTGCTGGCTGCTGTCGGGACATTCTGGGTCGGTTTTTCCGCAGAAAACAAGAAGCGTAACCCGGAATACGAGCATCGTACGAAGAAGAATTTGTCCAAGCTGACTTCCATGTACGTGGTGACTGTGGTCCTGGCCATCATCATCTGCGTTGCGGTGTATTTGAGATAGCTTGCGCTCCACATACAAAAAGAGAAGCACCACAAGGATGCTTCTCTTTTTGTATTTCAGAAGGTCGTCTAGGGAGTTCGATTACTGTGCCGTCAAAATTTCCGGACCGTTCGCCGTAATCGCGAGGGTGTGCTCGTACTGGGCCGACAGTCCGCCGTCCAGCGTTCTGGCGGTCCAGCCGTCGCTGTCCATCTTGCTCCGGTAAGTGCCGGTATTCAGCATCGGCTCGATCGTAATCACCATGCCCTCCTTCAGCCGCGGACCCACATTCGCCGGCCCGTAGTGGGGAACCTGCGGCGCTTCATGCATTTCCTCCCCGATGCCGTGGCCGATGAAATCGCGTACGACCGAGAAGCCTTCACCTTCGGCATAAACCTGGATCGCATGCGAAATGTCGCCGATCCGGTTGCCGATGACCGCCTTCTCGATCCCTTTGTACAGGGATTCATGCGTCACGTCCAGCAGGCGCTGCGCCTGCTCGGAAATGTTTCCGACCGGATAGGACCATGCGGAGTCGGCCAGCCAGCCTTTCAGGTTGACCACCATATCCACGGTAATGATATCCCCGTCCTTCAGCATCGTTTTGCCCGGAAAGCCGTGGCAGATCACGTCGTTTACCGAAGTGCAGGTCGCATAAGGAAAACCGTTGTATCCTTTCTGCTCGGGTGTAGCCCCATGCTTGCGGATGAATTGTTCTGCGAAACGGTCAATCTCTATAGTGGTGATGCCGGGAGCGATCATCTTGCGGATCTCACGGTGGCAGGCAGCCAAAATTTCACCCGCTTCTTTCATGTACTTGATCTGGTCTTTCGTCTTCAGAATTATCATCTTTTTATCTACCCTCATTCCTGTCTGTATCTTCTTATTATACCCAATATCGTCAATGTCCGAAATCTACCCGTATCATCTTATGCGTGATAAGGCGAAAAGGAGTTCCGGTCCTTCGATGGGAAGAACCGGAACTCCTGTGAATGGATTGTTATCGCGAGTGCAATTAAGCCGTTTGCGGCTCTGCAGGAACTTCCTTCGCCTTGCGGCCCTTGATCAGGAAATAGACCAGGGTCAAAGCAAGGAAAATCACGGCGTCGATCCCCAGGATGCCTGCCTGCTTCCACACCTGATCGAAATCTCCGCTGGCGATAATCGCCTTGTATCCGAGCACGCTGTGGGACATCGGAAGCCAAGGATTCAGCGGCTTCAGCCAATCCGGAATCAGCTCCAGCGGGAACGTTCCGGCGCTGGTTGCCAGCTGCAGAATCAGCAGGATGATGATCAGGAAGCGTCCCGGCATATCCAGCCAGGTGACGAACGCCTGCACGATAAACATAAACGTCAAGCTCGTAATAAAGGAGAAGAGGAAGAAGAGTGGTACGCTTCGAACCTCCAGCCCCAGTCCGTACAAAATGATCGCTGCCGCGACCACGGACTGGAACAAGCTCATGCCCGCGAAGGACAGCGAGCGACTGACAAACCGGCTGAAGCCGGAAGCGCCGGGAACCGTCGTTCCTTTGAGCGAAATGACCAGCGTCGAAATGAGCGCTCCGACGAACAGGCCGAGCGACATGAAGTACGGCGTCAGGCCTGTGCCGTAGTTCGGCACCTTGCGGTCATCGATTTCCTTCGTATCAACCGGGGAAGCGAACATTTCCACAAGCGCATCGGTCTTCTTGAGCTCGGAGGTTTTATCCGCCGCGTCTGTCAGCTTCGTCTGCAGCTCTTTCGAACCGTCTTCCAGCTTGCTGATGCCGCTCTTCAGGTCACCTGCGCCGTTGTTCAGCTGCTGCGAACCGTCGGCAAGTGTTCCGAGCCCGCTGGCCAGCTTGTTCACGCCGCCCTGCAGCTGGCTGGATCCTGCCAGGAGCTGCTGGGCGCCGCCCACCAGGCTCTGGCTGCCGCCGGCCGCTTCGGACAGCTTCTGGCCGAACGTTTGCAGGCCGGCCGTAAGCTGCTGCTGGCCGGCATTCAGCTTGGATGCGCCGGCCACGAGCTGCTGCTGGCCTTGTACGAGCTGTCCGCTGCCTGCGGTGAGCTGCTGCGTGCCCGCATGCAGCTGGGCCGCGCCGCTGGCCAGCTTCTTCTGGCCCTCATGCAGCGAGTTCGCCCCGCTGAGCAGCTGCTGCTGACCCTTAGCGAGCTGGGCGCTGCCGTCGGCTACCGCCTGGCTGGCTGCGATCAGCTTCTGCAGCTCAGGGTTTGCCGCGAGCTCGGGGCTCGCTTTGGCCAGCTGCTGCAGGCCGTCGGCCACGCCTTTGGCGCCATCGGCGACCTTCTGAGCGCTGCCTGCGGAAGATTCAAGGCCGCTCGCCAGATCGGCACTTCCCTTCTCCGACGCCTTCAGGCCGGATTCCAGTCCGGCTGCGCCCTCATCGGCGCTCTTCAGACCGGCATTCAGGTCTTGGGCGCCTTTGAGCGAGGACTGCAGCCCTTGATACAGCTGCTCGCCGCCCTTCTGGGCCGACACGGCCCCTGCGGTCAGCTGACCCTGCGCGCTGCTCAGCTGGCTGAGCCCGCCGGCAAGCTGCTTGGCGCCGCCTTCCAGGTCGCCTACACCTTTGGTCAGGTCGCTTGCCCCTTTGGCCAGCGGACCCATGCCGTCCTTCGCTTCGAGTGTGCCTGCGGCCAGCTTGCCGAGGTTTTCCTTCAGCTTGACAGCACCTTCATCCAGATCGTTGGTGCCGTTGTGCAGCTTGCCCGCGCCTTCACCGGCTTCAGCCAAACCGTCCGATACCTCCGTAAAATTGTCCAGCAGGCTGTCGGTATACGATTCCGTTACCTTCGCGGATACTTTGGACTTGATATCCTTTACGGCCGTATTGCCGATCTGGGAGGCGACGAAGTTGTAGTCTCCGTTCGGCTCGTATTCAATTCTGGCCGGCTGCGGATTTTCATCCATCAGCGTCGTCGCTTTGCTGGAAAAATCCTCGGGGATCGTAATTTTCATATAATAGCGGTTATCCTTGATTCCCTGCTCAGCTTCTTTTTCACTGACGAATTCCCAGTCAAAGTCCTTGCCTTTCTTCAGTTCGTCCACCAAATCGTCTCCGATGTGGAGCTGCTTGCCTTTGAATTCGGCGCCCTTATCCTTGTTGACCACCGCTACCGGCAGTTGGTCCAGATGACCGTAGGGGTCCCAAAAGGCCGCCAGATATACGCCGCTGTACAAAATCGGAATAAACATGACGGCAATGACCGGAATGAGCACTTTCGGATTTTTTACGGCCGCCGCCAAATCTTTAAAAAACACGGCTATTGATTTCATTTTCCCGGGCTTCCCCCTTTACGTTATTTAGTATGACTCAGACAACTCCCGAGTATCATTGACTGATTTCTTCAATTGGTCAGTTTTGCGCATACGGAAATACTCCGGACAAAAGGACCCCACAACGTGGGGCCATTGGCTCCGAGACGTACTCGGGTACTTCGCCGTGGCGCCTGATAAAGGCCGCAGCGGTCCCTGCTCTTATAAAGGGATAAAACGCATGCCCGGTTATTTCACAGACAGCCCTTCTTCCAGAAATAACCGGAAGTGCTGTCTGATTTCCGCCTTGGTTAACGTTTCTTGATGCTGTTTGTTCCATTCGGACGTCAAGGCGACATACATTTTCAGCATGAGGAAAGCAACGACGGACGGATCGCATTCACGGATTTCGTGCTGCTCCACCGCGAACCGGACTTCCTTCTCCATATAGCCGAGGATGACACCCTCCACCCGGCTCATCGCCTCTTGGGACTGTGGCGTCCCGAAATCTCTTACCTCCTGCGAGAGCTTGATCAGCAGCTCATGCTCCCCCCGGAATTCCAGAAGGGAATCCAGAACCCGGAACAGGTTGTCGAAAAACGGTTTCCGGTGATCCACTTCCCGTTCAATGATCGTTTTCATTTCGGAGATGACGCCGTGCAGAATTTCGTCAAACAGCTGTTCCTTCGTATCGAAAAACGTATAAATCGTTCCTTTTCCCACATTAGCGATCTTCGCTACCTGCTCCATCGTCGTCGCCTTGTACCCGAACAAGGAAAAGGACTGGGCAGCCGCGCCCAGCACCTGTTTCTTCCGGTCGACCGATCCTATGATGTTCTCCTCCCATCTAAACGCGTATCAGCAAAAACTGACCAATTTTCAATTCCAGTCATAAGGTCAGTTTTTACTTTACCACATTTATTGGAATATGCAAAGATACTTATTGAAATTTTTCACGATTGTATGAAAATTTCATATTTTGCCCGTTCCGTTTCCATGGAAAGCTGCTGATCCTGCACATCTGCGTGCTTCAATCCGTCAACGTAAATTTGATATGTGCTCTGCGGAAGCGGGATATCTCCCTGCTCGTTCACCACAGCTCCGCTGCCGTGCAGGATCAGCGAATCCCCTTCGGTATATTCGTCAATCGTCGGTGTGCTCGGCTTGTATTCCACATCCTCCAGCGTGATTCGTGTCTGGTCGGTGTCCTCAAGCTCCTGTTTGCGGATCATAACGGTCTGCTGTTTATGCGCGTTCAGCCAGTCGGTTACGGATTTGAGAGATTCGTTCATTAAAAAGCCCTTCTTTCTGCGTAGTAGTCATTGCCTTCATCTCCGGGTGCGGTTGGTGCCGATGAAGCGGCCGCGGCCCGTCTATAAAGAGTCTAACCATTCCGCCGAAAGGCAAAACATCCCTTAGGATTCGGCCATCGTAACCGTAAGAGATTGATTCGTGCCGGTCCGGAATCCATAAACGCCGGGTTCGATCATCTCTGCCTGGACCCTTTCGGCTCCAGCAGATATATGGATAGGCTGCTGCGAGCGCAGCCGGCATTGTTGGCCATTCAACGAGTGAATGCGTGCTTCGCTCAGCTTGCCTTCTTTCCATGCCAGGTCTACCGTAAAACCGCCCCTCGCGCGCAATCCTCGAATGCTTCCCTCCGTCCATTCCTTCGGCAGCGCCGGCAGAAGCCTCAGTTCTCCCGCCTGGCTCTGCAGCAGCAGCTCCGCGATTCCCGCCGTTGCCCCAAAATTCGCTTCTACCGTCAGCGGGTAGAACGATAGCTTCGGATGACGGTGCGCGTTGAACAGGTTGGGGAACGGATTTTTTAATAGCTTGATTAAGTAATGATGGGCCATGTCCGCATCACCCAGTCTCGCAAATTGGTTGATTCGCCATGCAAAGCACCAACCGATGGCATCCTCCTGTTCATGCTGCTGCCGCCGCTCCAATGTGACCCGGCAAGCTTCAGCCAATTCAGGCGTAACCATGGGATCAATTTGGTCTCCAGGATGCAACGCGTATAAATGCACCGTATGGCGGTGTCCGGGTTCCGCCTCCTCGAAATCCTCGAACCATTCCTGAAGCTGTCCATACCGGCCAATCCGGAGAGGGCGCAGCCGGTCTCTGGCGGAAAGAAGCTGTTGCCTGAACTCCTTATCGGTCTCAAGAATGGCTGACGCCTCTGCGCAGTTGGTGAACAGCTCCCATATGAGCGAATTGTCCAGGGTGGAAGCGATGCTGACGGCTGACTTTTTTCCATCGGGTCCGATAAACGTATTCTCAGGTGATGTGGATGGATTCGTCACCAGATAACCCTCTGGGTCCTTTACCAGCCAATCCAACAGGAAGAGCGCCGCTTCCTTCATGATGGGGTAAGCCTTTTCCTTCAGGAAAGCCCTATCGCCTCCAAATCGGTAATGCTCCCATACGTGCTGGCACAGCCACGGTCCTGCCATCGGCCAGAAAGCCCAGCTGGCCGGACCTTTGGACGGACCGCCTGAAGGCGTCGACAGCCGCCACAGATCAACGGCGTGATGGCACACCCAGCCGCGCGCACCGTAATGGACCCTTGCCGTTTCCCGTCCCGTCACTCGGAGATCATCCAGCAAATCAAAGAGAGGCGCGTGGCATTCCGCCAAATTACAGCTCTCGGCAAGCCAGTAATTCATTTGCAGGTTAATGTTCACCGTATAATTGCCTGACCACGGCGGCCGCGTCCTGTCATTCCATATTCCTTGGAGGTTGGCGGGCTGCGTTCCCGGTCTTGAGCTGGAGATCAGCAGGTAACGCCCAAACTGGAAGAACAGCACCGCTAACTGCGCATCTTCACGTCCGACGCGCAGCGCCTCGATCCGTTCATCGGTGGGAAGATCCGTTAATCCGGGCGCGCCGAGGACCAGCTCAACCCGATCGAACAGCTCCCTGTAGTCGGATTCATGACGATGCAGCAGCTGCTGAAAGGAATAAGCGGATGCCTTGCTCAGCCATTCCTCGCAGCGCACGGCTGGATTGCTGCCGTCTAGAAACGGGTCCCGGTCAAAGCCGTTGTAGCTCGTTGCTGCCGTTAACAGAAATGTCACTGTGTTCGCGCGTTCCACTTTCAAACCATGCTCGCCCTGCTCCACGCAACCCTGATCCGCCATGGCAAGCAGCCGAATTTCAAACCGCATGCCTTTCCCTTCTTCATAGACCACGGGATCGGCCGACTTCGCATGCAGCGGCTCCACATGGCTTGGACTGCGCCCTTGAAGAACAAGACAATCGGGTGCTACCTGCTGAACCTTATGCTCCAGCAGGCTGTCCAGTGATGCCTGTACAGATATTGTGCCCGGCTGGTTGGCCGTCAGATGGACGACCATCACCTGATCCGCCGCCGAGACCAACACTTCACGGACATAACGAACACCGTTCATGACAAAGGACGTGCGGCATACAGCCCGCTGTAAGTCCAGCTCCCGGCAGTAATCCGTAACAGCTCCCTCGTGCTCCATTTGAAGATACAGGTCTCCCATCGCTTGATAGGACTCTGACCAAGGACCGAGCATATGCTCTTCAATTTGTTCCTGCGCATCGGTATAACGGCCTTCGAAGTTGAGCTGTCGGACTTTTTCCAGATGGGGTAAGGCCGCATGGTTCACAGGGTCGGAAGGATGCCCCGACCAGAGCGTATCTTCATTCAACTGAATGCGCTCCTGCTCTGTGCCTCCGAACACCATTCCGCCCAAACGGCCGTTACCTACGGGAAGGGCTTCTACCCACTCCTTGGCCGGCTTTCGATACCACATTGTCATGCTGCGATCTTTCGACAACACGCTCAACTCCTTATACGCATCATGGTATTTGCTTCAAGATAGACACGCCATGGGCAGGCAGCATCAATTGGCCGGTGACATGCCTTCCTGTTAGCAAATCAAGTCGTTGTCCCTGCCCCAAATGAATCGTCGACGATTTCTCGTTATGATTTAACAGAAATGTATAACGCTTACCATTTTTGACACGAGCGGCAGCCTCGACCCCTGGCGGTGTCTTCATAACGGGTACAATGTTATTTCTTAGGGACAATTGCCTGAAAAATGCCGCCAGGAAATCATCCTCCGGATCGGCTGCGATATACCAGGCTTCTCCCCTGCCGAATGCATTCCGCGTCAATGCCGGCATGCCTTGATAGAAATCACTGCCATACATGGCGGCTACCTCGGCCGTTTCCGGGTGGAGCAGTTCGCACAGCATGCCGCAGGCATAACAACCTTCAAAGCCGGCGGTGCTTGCCTGAAGCTGCATGCTGTTGAACTGCCCCGGGAATAATGCGTCGATTTCCTCTACCCAGACGCCGAGCAGTTTCCGCAGCTCACCCGGATAACCGCCTAAAGTGACCAGATCGCTTTCATTGACGATGCCGCTAAAAAATGTAGTAACGAACGTTCCTCCGCTCGCCACGTAATTTTCCAGCTTATCGGCAACCCCACCCTTCACCATATACAAGACAGGTGCGATGACGATATCGTATTTGCCAAGATCCTCCTCGATTCCGATCATATCCACCGGGACATTGCGATGATAGAAAGCGTCATAGTATTTTTGGATTTGCGGCAGATATTTCAATTGCTGGGTGGGTCCGCTGGAATGCTCCAGCGCCCACCAGTTTTCCCAATCAAACAAAATGGCGACCCGCGCTTCCGTCGCAGCTCCAAGCAACGTGTCCCCCAGCATCTGCAATTCCTTTCCCAGTTCCGCGCATTCACGAAATACGCGCGTGTGTTCGTGGCCGGCATGATCAATGACCGCGCCATGAAACTTCTCAAACGCTCCGTGGGAGCGCCGCAGCTGGAAGAACATCACGTTTTCTGCCCCGCGGGCTACAGCCTGATAGCTCCATAAGCGCATCACACCCGGCCGCTTCAACGGATTGACTGGTTTCCAATTCAGCTGGCTAGGACTCTGTTCCATCAATAGATACGGCTGCCCCTGCTTCAGCCCGCGCATCAGATCGTGGCGCATCGCAATTTGGCTCATCGGCATATCATTTGTCGGGTAGCTGTCCAATGCGATAACATCCAGCTCTTTGGCCCATTTGAAATAATCCAGCGGCTTATACGTTCCATTGCTCTGGAAATTGGTCGTAACGACGGCATCTGGAATAACCGCCTTGATCGCATCCCGCTCAAGCTTATAGCAGTCCAATATGCTGTCGGAGTTAAACCGGTCGTAATCAAGCGAGATGCCCGGAAATGACGTTTGGTCCGGTTGGCTTCGATTCAAATGCTCACTGAGCAGGTTCGGCAATACAATTTCATCCCAGTCGTAGAATGTATGGCTCCAAAAGGAGGTGTACCAAGCACTGTTCAACTCCTCCAGAGTTCCGTAACGTGATTTGAGCCACTCCCGAAAGGCGGATTCACAGTTATCACAGTAACATCGCCAGCCATACTCATTGTTCACATGCCACAGCAGCAGCGCTGGATGGTCTTGATAGCGTTCCGCCAGCTTCGCGGCCATCAACCGGGAGAACTCTCGATACGCAGGGCTGTTCGGGCATGAATTATGCCTGCGCCCGTATTTCATTTTCCGTCCGTCTGCGGTTACCGTCCGTACGTCGGGAAATTGGCGGGCCATCCATGCCGGATGGGCAGCCGTGCCCGTAGCAAGGCAAGCGTAAATCCCGCTGGCATGAAGCAGATCCATGACGTCATCCAGCCATTCAAAAGAATACGTCGATTCGTTCGGCTGATTCAACGCCCATGAAAACACATTGACCGTGGCGATATCTATGCCCGCAAGTTTGAATAAGCGCATATCCTCTTCCCATATTTCTCTCGGCCATTGCTCCGGATTATAGTCGCCGCCGTACAAAATTTTGGGCCATGCTCGAGGCATGATGAACTCCCCCATTCCCCATGATTTTGTTCTATGATTTCATTTGCACAAGATTACTCTGCCAAAGTTTGGTTTTCTCCGCCAGAATGTCTTCATAACCAGCCTTCATCACATCAGCTTGCAATTTCTTATATACCGCTTCAAGCTCCTCGTCACTTTTGGCAAATATCATTTTGGCGTTGGCCTCCTGCCAGATTTGCTTGATTTGCTGTTCTTTGATCCCGGCGTCTGATTTCGGATCAATTTTTATATTATTGAATTGATCCGTATTGAGCTTGGCAAATTTGGCGAAATATTCACTAGCCGCCATACCCCAATTTTGATGATCAGGATCCTGGGCATTCTTGAAGTGGGTGATTTTGTAATATAATGGTGAGCCAAGCGGGTTGAACAGCCCTATTTTTAAATTTGCTTTTTCTTCTGGCGTGATCGTTTTTGCCTTTTCGTTGTCGATTGGTGCTCCATTTTCATCCACCTTGTCGTACAACAGCCCTGGTGGGCCGAACGCGTTGATGCGCTGCCCTTCTTCACTTGCCCACCAATCGTAGAACTGGAAGATTAGCCCCGGCTGTTTCGCTTTTTTGGTAATGACGATAACGTTCCAGCCTAAAGTGCCATACGTATGCGGATTCACCGTTGTCGGATCAACGCCAGTTTTGTACAGGAACGGAATATAATCATAACCGGCTTCAGGGTTCTTGGCCTGCAGTATATCATTCGCCGTGTTCCCGAGTCCTGTAATATTAGAGATAGCCGTCACTGCGATGCGGCCTGAATTCAGCTTTTCCTGTACCTGCTCCTGCTTCTGGGTAAACATGTCCGGGGACACTAAACCTTCTCGGGTCAGTTTGCTCATATACTTAAACGCTTCCAAATAGGCAGGATCGTTAAAAATCGGTTCTAACGTATGCGTTTCGGTATTCGGGAAGGTCGGGACGTCTCCAATATTCCAAATCGTTCGATTGCCGCCGTTTCCGGCATAAATCAGTTTGTACAGCATATTAACCCCATTCATGGCAATGCCCGGCTCGAGCGGCACGACGTTCGGAAATTTCTCCTTCACCCGTTTCAGGTAGCTGTATAATTCATCAAATGTCTTAAGCTCCGGTTTCCCAAGGTCGGCATATATTTCCCGATTGACGGTCCAACCCGTGTTTACGTTCTTATATTGATTTTGGGCGCTATCGAACCAGTTCGGAATGACATATATGTGACCGTCCTCCGCCTTCAGCATGTTAAACGTCTCTGGATCTATGAGCTTCTGAAGCACGGGATATTTCTTATAATAGTCGTCGAGCGGTACAAGCATCCCGTTCTTCTGCATCGTTGTATAATCCGTCGAGCCCCGATCCAGCATGATAGCATCCGGAAGGTCGTTGGAAGCGACCATCGTGCCGAATTTCTGGCTCGCATTGCCGTTGGAACCGATTTCAACCAGGTTTAATTTTTTATTCTCTTTCAGCCACTTCGTGGATACATCATTTCCATAACCGATAGGAGAGGCGAAATCATAGTTGGAATAAAAGCTGAATTCAAGCGGTTGTTCTCCGAACACGGCAGTCTCTACACTGGATTGATTGTCTCCGCTTGACTTGGTCTCCGATGAATCGCCGCCGCATGCAGACAGTGCCAGGCTTAACGCCGTCAAAACTGAAATGACTGTGAAATGCATTCTTCTTCCCCTCATGGACAATCCCCCATTCATCGTTTATGATCGGCCTACTCTTTAAGTGAACCGACCATTACACCTTTCACAAAAAACTTTTGCACAAAAGGATAAACCAGAATAATTGGCAGGCTTACGACCATGAGAGCGGTCATTTGCAGTGATTTGGGAGTCATTGTGCTTGAGATCATATCTCCCACGCCGCCGGCTGCGACAAGTTGGCTGATCATTTCCTGAGCCGAATTGGAGTTAATCATATTCATCAAATAGTTCTGTACCGGCAGCAGATTTGCATTGTTGATGTAGATACCGGACGAGAACCATTCGTTCCAGAAGAACACCGCTTGGAATAAAGACAGCGTAGCGATGACGGGACCGGATAGACGAATGATGATGCGGAAAAATAGACCGTAATGACTACATCCGTCGAGCATGGCTGATTCCTCCAGTTCTTTCGGCAGCTCCTGGAAAAACGTGCGGAAGACAATCATATTCCATACGCTAATGGTCCATGGAACGAACAGTACCCAAAAGTTGTTGAACAGCCCGAGCTCTCTGAGCCATAAATAGGTTGGAATGAGTCCACCGTTGAAATACATCGTAAATATCGCGATGACCATGTAGTATTTTCGCCCGACAGTATCTCTGCGGGATAAACCATATGCGAGCATCGCCGTGAAGAATATAGAAGCAGCCGTCCCGCTAACGGTTCTTAATGCGGAGATCCCTAAAGCTTTAAAAAATCGCGGATCGCTCAGGATCACCTTGTAATTATCGAATGTCAACTGTCTGGGCCATATCGTCAGACCACCCAATGAAGTATCTATACCGGAATTCAGTGAGATGACCAGCGCATTCCAAAACGGGTACAGGGATACCAGTGCAAGTATGATCAGTACGATATAAACAAAGATTTGCAGAAACCGATCTTCGAGGCTCAGCTTCATGTTCCTACCTCCCGCGCGAAAACTGGGTTACCACAGTGACGACCCTGATATTCTTCTTGCAATGGAGTTGGCACCCCACAGAAGCAGCACATTAATGATGGATTTAAACAATCCCGCAGCTGTAGCGAATGAATATCGCTGCTGATTGACGCCAAGATTGTAGACATAGGTATCAATGACTTCCGACACATCACGAAGTATGGTATTTTTCCCGCTGTTCGTGATAGCTAATATGTCTTCGAACCCAGCATTCAGCAGATTTCCGATATGCAGGATGAGAAAGATCGTCACAACAGGCGCTATGCTAGGCAGCGTAACCAGAACCATTTGTTTGAACCTGCCTGCACCATCAATCGCGGCTGCTTCATATAGGTGCGGATTGATGCCTGTGATGGCGGCAAGGTAGACAATGGAGCTGAAGCCAATCTCCTTCCATATCCCGGCGGAGATTAATATGGAATAGAAGTATTTGGGCAGAGACAGCCAATTCGTCGGCTGTTCGATCAAGTTCAGCTTTTGAAGTGCGATGTTGAGGCTCCCACCTTCAACCGCCAAGATCGAAAATAAAAGGCCGGATACGATAACCCAGGAAATGAAATGCGGCAGGTACGTTAACGTCTGCACGATTCTCTTGAACGCGGCAAGCCGTACTTCATTGAGCATCAGCGCAAGGATAATCGGAGCCGGAAAGATAAAGATCAGCTTCAGCACAGCGATGACCAGTGTATTTTTCATAATCATAAAGAAGTCGGGGGATTCAAAAAACAATCTAAACTGTCTGAAGCCCACCCATGGACTGCCCGAGATCCCTTGGAAAATATCAAACTCTTTGAATGCGATCGTAATCCCATACATCGGGATGTAGCTGAATACAACAATAAAGAGAATTCCCGGCAGGATCATCGATTGCACTTGCCATTGGCCGGCAAGTCTGCGCAGTATTCCATTCGATCGTGTCTTCTTTACGCCGGATGCATTCCAATTCATAACAGATTTGTCATTCACATGGTTCACGACCTTTACTTGAAATGACCGGACTAAAGCCTATTTCTTAGTAATGAATCAGTTTCATGCTTACTTGTGAATGCATACGTACCAGAGCCTGTATGAAAGACAGCGACCCCGTTCTCATAACGTATCAATTCCAGATCCCGCATGCCGGAAATCGGGTGATTATGCTCCGTAATTTGTTCTAAATCATCAGCCGGAATATGGATAACCGCTTCCGTGTTTACCGGGACATGAACTTGAACGGTTAAACGACCGTTCCCGCCCCTCGTCCATCGAACAGCTGCCCGCCCGGCCCGGAGGTCGCACCATGCCTCCGCCCAATCCACGCCGCCTACTACCTGCGGCTGTACCGTTAAGACATAATGCTCCTGTTCCGGATCATACCTGTAATCCAATCCGGCCAGGTAGCTGTACAGCCATTCCTCCAAATGACCCAGCATGAAATGGTTTTGGGATTTGCCGACGGTCGGTCCGTCCCAGGCTTCCGTTAACGAAGTTGCTCCACTCACGATCTGATATCCGTAGCCTGGCGTTTCCGTGTTTTGTGTCATGCGGAAAATGAGATCCGACCGGCCATACTGTGCTAAAGCCAGCAGTACGTACCGATGCCCTACGTCACCCGCGGTAGTTTGATATCCGCGGCCGGCGATGCCGTCGATAAGCCGTTCCAGCACCTGACCACGTTTTTCTTCCGGCGCAAGTCCAGTGGCAAGGGCCATGGCCTGACCGGTATCGCTGCCATTCGCGTACACTCCGGTCTCATAATTTAAGAACTCCTCATTAAAGGCGGTTTGGATCTGGCGGCTCCGCTCACCATACATGAAGGCATCCTCAGGTCTTCCCAGTACGCCCGCTATTTTCTCCATCACGACGTTCAAACCGTAATACATCGCCGTTTCGACGAGTGCCACCGGCGTATTTTGCGCAAATCCGGGACCCTTCGGCCCGACGTCGTACCAATCTCCCAGCCCATGCCGAAGAATACAGCCGTCTGCACGGCTCGCCAGGTAATCGGCATACCTCTTCATCCCTTCGTAATGCTGCTTTAGCACCCCGTCATTTCCATAGCGCTGCAGCAGCTCCCATCCCGCCAAAATATACGCGCCGCCCCATGCGGCCGCATCACGGAACATTTCCCATGGCTTATCGAATACGACATACTCCGGAGCCGTCGTCGGGATCAGGCCATCCGGCTGCTGGGCATCCGCCATATCTCCCATTACCTTGCACAGCAGCGCCTCAACGTCATAGTTGAACATCAGCGACGGACCCATCAGGTGAAGTTGTTCCAGCCAGCCAAGCTTTTCACGATGCGGGCAATCGGTGAACACGCTTTTCATGTTGCTCCGCATCGCCCAACCTATAATTTCATGAATGCGATTCAGCAGTTGATTCGAGCAGCGGAATCCGCCGGTGTCCGGAATCTCGGGATATATCATTTGTCCTTGCAAGCTGTGCAGTACAGGCATGGCTTTGCCGCCTGATGCACTTTCCAGCGGTACAGCTCCTTCCACCTGTACGTATCGGAAGCCGTAATATGTAAATCGGGGCCGCCAAGTTTCAAGCCCTTCTCCCTTCAACACGTAACTCAATCGGTAAGGTGAACCCGTCCAGCGCTGATCGGCCACACCATCTGCGGTTAACAGCTCGGCCGGCGTCAGGGTGATGACCGCTCCCGCCGGCCCCGATACCGAAATTTCCGGCCAACCCGAGAAATTCTGACCGAGATCCAGGACAAAGATTCCCGGCTTGGGTTCGGTCATTTTCGAAACCTCAAAGCGTTCCTTCACAGTGAGCGCCTGGGCGGTCTGTGCCGTCAATATGCCCGCGGGAGCCTCGACGCTTGCGGCGGCAGCCCAATTCCCGCCAGGCTGAAAATAAGGGCGGTCCCAACCGGACTGCTCGCGTCTCGCATCGTAATCCTCTCCCCCGTAAATGCATGAAAACAGCAGGGGACTGTCGGATACGCTCCACGATTCGTCCGTGCAGATCGTTTCACTGGTGCCATTCGAATACTCTATGATTAAGTTGACAAGGCATTTCGGAGTTCCGAAAGAGTTTTTAAATTTGGTATACCTGCCGCCGGTTACATGGTAAAAACCATTCCCCAGCAAGACCCCAACTGCATTCTCCCCCTGCTGCAGCTCATGCGTAATATCGTATACCGTATAAAGAATGGTCCTGTCGTAGTCCGTCCAGCCTGGATCAAGCTCTCTCGCACCAACTTTGTAGCCATTGAGCCGGAGTTCGTAATGTCCCAAACCGCAAATATAGGCCCTGGCTTGGCGCACGTCGCCCCAAACGATGAACGAACGGCGGAATTGCGGCAGCGGCCGTCCTATTTCTGCAGCTTGAGGATCACCGATCCACGTTCCCGACCAATTTTCCGGCGACCGTAATCCCATCTCCCACCATGCAATGGAGCTGACGGCAGCATTTCCTTGTTCATCCCACACCGTTACGCGCCAAAGCAGCAGCTGTCTGGGCAGCAGCGCCGCCCCGTTATATGGAACGTCGGTATGCCGCCTGCTCGTCACCACGCCGCTGTCCCACATGTCAAAGCAACCGTCTGCCAAACGCTTCTGACTCGATGCAACGACGATCCTGTAGGCTTTCTGCCTGAGCGAACGCTGCTCCGATGCGCCGTATGACCAGCTAAGGCGAGGTGAATCGGAATCGATTCCCAGCGGACAGGTTCGTCCTTCCGTCCACATGGCATCTACTGTGATTGGTGTCATCTCTTATAGTCCCCCTATCCGACTGGCGTTACCGCGGAAGCGGCTTTGATGTCGCAACGGTGATCGTGCGGAATTCCGAAAAAACGTTGCAGGTGCGATCGCCTTCTTTCGGTTTTCGGCTTGCCGTATAGAAATGGTACAGGATCCCGTTATGCGATATGACGGATGGCTTATGGGCAAAGGTCTCATCCAGCTCACCTTCTCCGCCGACGGTAATAATCGGCTCAGGATGTTTTTTCCAATGGCGCAAATCAGGGGAGAGCGCAATTCCTTCCTGCGCTTTCTTGTAGTTGTAACCGAAGTAGAACATGACCCACTCATTTCCGTTGCGCAGCACGCAGGGGTCGCTGGCGAAGCCGGAGTCCCATGCCTCAGGCGTCACTTGGATCACCGGATTATATGGATGTCTGCCCCAATGGATTAAATCCGTGGACGTAGCGAGCCCAGTCTGTTCGATCCATCTGCCATGGTTCTTGTTCTTGGCATTATAAAACAGGTAGAACGTCCCCTCATGCTCAAGCAGGCACTCCTTATACAGTCCGCCTCGTTCCCATACTTCGCCATCTTCAGGTGTTAAAATGGGGCGTTCAAGGCGGTTCCAGTGAAGCAGGTTTTCATCCTCTGTCCAGGCAAGGCCGATACAGGCCGATCCTTCCTCGTATCCCTCCCCGGGGTAAGAGTGATAGGCAAGCCAATACTTTCCGTTCCATTTTTTCAGCTTTGCAGGTCCCTGCATATCGTTCTCCCGCATGATCCATGTACCGGCGACGTTTCTGGAGTCCCAGCCGGAACCTTCTTCCCGGCGCAAAATCGTTGACAGATGCTCCCAGCGAAGCAGATCGTCGCTAACGGCAAGCGCCGTTTGGTAGCCCAGCCCATCGAATCCGACATACATCATATAGAAACGATTCTGATGCTCAAACACAAAAGGACAGTCTACGGCATGATAATCAAATGCGCCTTGCTCCCCCGAGCCCACAAGGACCGGCTCTTTCCATTTGTAAGGCGTTAAGTAGCTGCGGATGTCCACGCTCGCCACTCCCTTCAGAAATATACTCCAGCATTGATCGCATGCGAAAAATCATGGACCTCCATTTCGCACACGTGTGCATTTTAACTGAACTGCAGCTAAGGAACGAGCCAGTGCATTGTCTCCTCAATTCCTTCCCGGCCGCTGGGCTGAAACGCTTCAACCCTTCCCTTTTGAATCGCCATTCATTAACGGACCGACCATGGATGAATACGGATAATGCAAGCACTTGGCCGATCGCTGTGATCGCCAGGTCCGCTTAGTCCATGGTCCGCTGCGGGACACCAAGGATTTGCCTTGCATCTTGAGGACTTGCAACCTCCAGCTCCATGACATGAATGATATCCGCTACCTTGGAGACCAGCTCCGCGTTATGCGCTGCTCTGCGATCGCGGTTCAAATAATCGCTGTCTTCAAAACCAATACGCACAAGACTCGCGCCCATCGCGATCGCCGCAGAAATGATGCAATAATCCGTACGGTTAGCATGCGTAATGCCCCATAACGCATCACGTGGCATAAGGCTGCGAAGGGCAATTAAGGCGTCTATCGTCGCAGGTGCACCGCCAGGATGTCCTAGTACCAGATCGAACATAAGCGGCTTCGGCAAGGAATAGTCCCGATCCAGCTCCAGGACGGTATGAATCATGCCGAGCTCAAAGATTTCAATTTCCGGGATTTTCCCGTGATTTATCAATTGCTCTATGCAATAACGCACGTCGCGGATCGGATTCCTGTAAACGGCCTCCCCCAGATTGACCGAACCCACATTTAATGAAACCGTCTCAACCTTATCGTAGCTCATCGGTGCACAGCGCTGCTGAATCGTCAGGTCAGACAGGCCGCCGGTTGAAGCCTGAATTACAATATCGCTTTCGTTCGTAATACGCTCAACGGTATCCTGGTATACATCCATATCATCGGTTAATTTGCCGTTTCGGTCCCGCACATGCATGTGCACCATTGCTGCGCCTGAGCGGCCGGCTGCAATAACTTCTTTCGCCAGACCCGCCGGATCAATCGAAGCGGACAGCGCCGGAGTAGGCGCTACAGAGATGATCACTTTTCTCATACGGTCAGCTCCTCCACAATATCAAGCAGCGTCGTGTCTTCCCCCACATTCCCCGGAAAAATAATGTAAGGAAGATGTGGATACTTGCTCTCGCCCCCGCAAATCCATACAGGGATGCCCGGCTTGATCTGCCCCGCGACCACCGCCACGGTCACCCCTAATGCCTTCGTGCCAATATCGCTCGAGGTGATGCCCCCTTTGGCCACGATAAAACGTGGGCGCACGGTCAATTGACGAACGATCTCCGTCAGCGCAGCCGAGATGCGTACGGCAATGCGAAGCTCATCCTCCTTGCTGCCGTTATCGATATCAAACCGTTCACGCCTCGTGCGCAGCACGACGGTGCAGCCTGCCTTCAGCCGCTCCACGCTCTGTTGAGAGGCGCGCGATATTTCACGCCGCCACGTCTTATCCTGTCCAGCAGCCAAATGCTGGTTAAGTTCAACCACGGCGACATCCCGGCGGCGCTCCAGCAGCTGAAGCTGATCCGTCGAGAGACGGGTATGCGAGCCCGCGACTATGAGACCGCCGTCAACCGCTGCCGCGGATTGTGTTTCATTCAGCTCTTGGGTTTGAAACAATTCCTTCACTTTCAGAAGCGGACGCTCCTGAATGCCGCCGAAAACGCGAACGAAGCTGGCCGCAGTCCGAAACAAAAAACGTTTGCCCTGTTCCAAGGCTTCATACAGCGCCAGACAGAAAACCTCAGCGTCACCGTAATCGAGTGCATTCACGATCACTTTATGGAAGCCGCGGACCGACATGAGCTTCCCTGCAATGCCGGATATATCATAAGCACGCAGTTCTTGAAGCGAGATGGCGGCGACGTCCTGCGCACAAAATTGACCGGAAGTTTTCTCTTCCACCCATGCGCGCAAATCGGAAGATTGGTAGCCGAACGTTTTGTCCTTTGCGAATTCCGTCTCCCCGCTCGGTATCAGAAATCCTTGACTCTCCACATAGTGCGTATTATGAACGGTATATCGTCCGCCTTCTTTAAAGAAGGGAAAAATAATTTCTCCGTCGATTTTCGTGCCCGTCTCCGATTCGATCACATCCCGAAGCGTTTCGGTCTCCAAAGGATAGTGGCCCCGCAGGGTTGAATCGCTGCGGCTCACAAGAACGAAAGGTCGATTCAGTTCCCGGGATACACGAATAATGTTGTGAACCGCCTCGCGATGAACAGCCCGCGTCTCCTCCGCAGTCAAGCTGCGCGAATTGGTCAGGATGAAAAACAGCTTCTCTTCCGTAAGAAATCCACGGCGAATAAGCTCAAGATCCCAGCCTGTCACGACAGTGACGCCGTGAACCGTCTGCACGCCGGTTGGATCATCATCCAGGACAATGATAGTCCCGGGACGGTCCGATACAGCCTTCCTGAGCCGTAATGTTACGGAAGGATCAACCGCGTGATCGTATGCCTTCATGGCGTCGCCCAGCTTTAACCTCTCCATAACCAGCGTCCTTTTCGAATTTTTCGCAAATCCGGCATTTTACAGCTTCTCAAGCAGCTCCTTCACCTGCTGCACGCCAAAGCGCGGAGAGGAAAATACTTCTTTTCCCGTCGCATCCCGCAGTCTCCGCTCCATTCTAGCCATAGAACCCTGGGCCAGGACGATGGCATCGGCTTGCCGTGCTACGCGAAGCGCCGTACGCAGCAGGATTTCGTCGTGCTCTTCCGGCCGGCCGGATCCAAGCGCATCAAAAGCCCCTTCCGCCAGCCCGTTTACGACTTCGATCGCTTTGCCCGCTTCCTCAGCTTTCTTCGCGATCAAGCGCATGGTCGGGGCCAGCGTTGTCGGCAGCGTCGCCAACACCGCTATGCGATGGAAGCTCTCCACTGCCTTCTCAGCCATCCTTTCATCAATCTTCACGATCGGAATCCCGATCATGCCGCGCGCGTCATCCGCCACCTCGCCGACGGAAGAGCATGTATTCAAAATCATGTCGGCGCCCAATTCCTCCCCGTGGCGATAGTACTGGACAAGACGCTTCACAACGCCCGGCGTTACCTGCCCCGCCTTTACGACATCGCCGATCAGGCTGTCGTCAATAATGTTAACGAGGCGGCAGTCCGGCAGCATTTCTTGGAATACAGCCTTGAGCGGTTCCATAAGCCCCTGGCCTGTATACACGGCCACTACCGTTTTGGTCATTATGCCAACTCCCTTTTCAGTTTCCTTTTATCCAGAAAGAAGCACCGCCATGGCAGCCTTGTCGAACATTTTTACCATATGAAGTCTTTTTCCGGTATCCTCAAACTGCCTTCCCGCATCGGGGCCGTATCAAATACACTGCGTGTCGAATATAACGGCTTGTTTTTCCCTTGAGGCGTAATATGGATGACATCATCGCCCCGCCACTCCGTGATGAATTGTTGTCCCACCGCGGTTTCAACTGTCGTGCGGAAGCTTAACGGAAACGTGATGGTGATCGTCTCGCCCGCAAAGGCTTGATCCAGCTGCAGGAAGCAGCGGTTGACCCAGCGGCTGGGTTCTTTGCCGTGACCTTCAATGATTGAACCCTGCCGTTCACGGCGGTACCGGATCTTCGTGAATCCGGCCCATTCGGGAATGCGGACCCGTAATCGGGGAATATCTTGGTGCACCTTCAGCACAAGCTTCCCTTCATGCGGAAGATAACTGTGGACGTCCAACCATTTGGAGCCCCGGTTCAGCAGGAAATTGACGCTGACCGTGCCGTTTTTCTCCGTGACGGTGTTGCTCCAGCCCATGAACAGGCCGCGTGTCCCCGAGCCCAAACAGCAGATTTGCAAATCGTTCGTATGCCCGCGGCCTTCGATGACGTCACACACGAAATCATTGGGCGCAGAGTAGCCTGCAAAAGAACCTCTTGTACGCTCTGCCACCTTGTAATACGTTGCGCGTGCATGGACATCCTTCGAGCGGTCGTCGCTCTGCTTCACCCAGCCCAGGTCCAGCAGCTGCGACTCGGCCAAATGGTTGCGGATAAAGCGTTCCACAACTCCCCAATACTCGACATACCCGCTCTGGGCGAGCGTAATGCCCGTCGAGATCAGGTCTACAAGCGAACAGGTTTCATGCTCGTACGCTTGCTCATGCATATCTCCCGGCGTCCAGCCAAAAGAAGTGCCGATCGTCAGAGCCCAGTCGTAGCTTTTTTTCACCCAGGCAATCATCGCCGCATTTCCCGTATACACCCCGAAACGGGCGATCGCGTCCAGTGTACCGATGCGCGTATGGAAATGTCCGCTGCGATAAGCAAGCGAGGTATTAAAGCTGCCATCTTCATTAAATACTCCGCTGCGCTCCATAATCAGCGCCGTGAAAAATTCGCACAGCTCAAAGGCATCAGGATTGCCGGTAACTTCATGATATTTGAGCAGCGGCATAATAAGGCGTCCGCTAAAGGAGGCTGGATCCGGGGCTAACCGGAGCTGCGCGGCATTGGCTGACGGCCAGCCGTTTTCCTTGTATTCCGAAGCCGGGTAGTACCAAATGTCCCGCTCCTTAATAGCGATTCTCTTCAAGGCTGCGACATGACGATCCGCATGCTCCTTTACTTTCAAATCGCCACACTCCATGTACCAAGAGGTTAACGCCAGAATAACAGCGCGCTGATCGATCAAATTGGCGTTCGTCTCCCATCGGTGAACGGGATTCAACTGGCGGTAGCTCAGACCGTCTTCCTTGAAAAAAGACAATAAATTGCTCCGGTATTTCTCCTCGGTCTCCTTGCCCTCCGTTGAGCCGCTCATATGCCGTGCCAGCACCAAAGCGTCCACCATACGCCCGTGGGATGAGCCATAGTCCCAGTCGCCATGGGTCATTTTGGCGGGCTCCGCCATCAGGTCTGCGGCAAAGAACGGAATATGGCCAAAGTCATGATCGGCCATGCCGATGATGGCGTTAATCGCGTGCGCCGCCCTCTCCTCCAGCATTAACGTATCCGGAATTACACCCTTTTCCATTTCGTCATCTCCCCAAAGTTTTGTGAGCGTTACTGCCTGAATCGGCTTCGAACAAAAAACTCGCTTCGGAAGCAGAACAGGCAGCGCCTTCATTTTGGAAATCGTCGAGATTTCACCGGAAAGCGGTACCAAAACCACCATTATTGTCAGCCATGACGAATGTGCCGTCACGCTGCCCCCGCGCCAGCTGTGATGTAAAGGCCCACGTTCCCGATCCCAAATGAAAAGAAGCCGTCCGCCGGTCAGACGTATACGATGGCGTTAGCGACGCCTCCGAAACGACATTCTTTCCCGGTACATGCACTGTAGCGGTCGTATTCGCCGGAACCGTTACCTTCAGCTGGAATCCTCGGGACTCCGTGACCTCCCAACGCACTTCATGGCGGCCGTACAGGCTGTCATAGCTTGCTTGTACAGACGTGACCCTGCCATCCGGATGCGGCTGAATGACCGCATGTTTGAAGCCCGGGTGTTCCGGATCCGCTTCCAGACCTGCCATGTAACGGAACATCCACTCGCCGACGGAACCGAGGGAATAGTGGTTGAACGAATTCATGCCCGGCGTCTGGAAGCCGTTATGTTCGGTCCATCCGTCCCACCGCTCCCAAATCGTCGTTGCCCCATGCTTGATGGAATACATCCATGACGGAAATTCTTCCTGTAACAGCAATGTATACGCCAGATCCAGATGACCGTGATCGGTTAACGCCGGCAGGAGGTATCCTACGCCGAGGAAGCCGGTTGACAGGCGGTTGCCGCGTGCACGAATGTCCTCAGCCAGATGCGCTGCAGCCTGCAGCTGCTGCGCCGGCGTCAACAATCCAAACTGAAGGGCGAGCACATAGACCGTTTGGGTTTCGCCATAAATCCGGCCCCGCGAATCAACGAACGCTTGACGGAAAGCCGAGGAAATATCGCCAAACAGCTGTTCAAAGCGTATCTTGTCGTCCGTTTTTCCAAGCGTTTCGGAAATCAGTCCCATCACCTTGGTGCTGTAAGCAAAATATGCGGTGGCGAGCACATCCTTCGGCGTATCCGCGTCGATCGATAACCAATCTCCGTAGTTGGCGTAAGCCGGGCGAATCAAATGGTCGCTCATCGATATCAGGTACTCCACCCAGCGCACCATTGCATCGTAATGGGTCTCCAGAATCCGCCGGTCACCGTACATGAGGTACAAGGTCCAAGGGATAATAACGCCCGCATCCCCCCAGCCGGCATTGTCAGGCGCAAACCAGTTGAGCCGGGTATTCCACATCTTGTGCCGGATCCAACCCGCGTCCGGCGCTACGTCCGTAAATGCTCCTGAAGGCTGCTGAGCATCGATCATATCCCATATGAATTTTTCAAAAAAGCGGGATACGTCCATATTGTAGGTCGCTGCTCTCGCGAAAATCTGGGCATCCCCCGTCCAGCCCAGGCGCTCATCGCGCTGAGGGCAATCCGTCGGCACGGAGAGGAAGTTCCCGCGTTGCCCCCAAGTAATATTCGAATAGAGCTTATTCACCATCGGGTCCGACGTCGTCAAGCTGCCGGTTACCGGCGTATCGGAATGAACGACTTTGCCGATGATCGTATCCAGGTCCGGCTCCCCCGGATAACCGATCAGTTCGACATAGCGGAAGCCGTGGAAGGTGAAATGCGGCTCGTATCGCTCCACGCCCCCGCCTTTCAAAATATAATGATCCTGCTGAACCGCTTCGCGCAGGTTTTCCAGGTACAATGTACTGTCCGGATTCAGCATCTCGGCATGGCTGAGCGTGATTTGGGTTCCGCGTTCGCCGGTCACGGTCAGTTCCGTCCAGCCAACCATGTTCTGCCCCATATCATAAATGTAAGTGCCAGCCTCGGTTTTGCGGACGCTGATCGGCCTTTGGGTGCGCGTAATGCGAATCGGCGGCTCTATGGCCGCTGTCAGCAAGCCGTTATAACCGGGCCTGATGTCGGGCAGCTGCCAATCCGCGTCATCATAACCGGCCTCATCCCATCCCGGTCGTTCCGCCGTCGCATCGTACAGCTCGCCTTTGATGAAATCGGAGTATCGAATCGGGCCGTCCGCCGTTTTCCAGCTTCCATCCGTCATGATCAGCTCTTTCGTGCCGTCGGTATATTCCACGGACATTTGCAGGAACAGGAATGGGCGCTCTCCGTAAACTTTGTCATGCAGGAAACCTACGGTACCCGAGTACCATCCCTCCCCCAGAACAGCCCCGATGGCATTGCTTCCCTGATGCAGCTTGGAGGTCACGTCAAACGCTTGGACTTGGACGCGCTTATTGTAATCGGTCCAGCCTGGAGCGAATAAGTGACTGACGATTTCGCCGTTCACCCGCAGCTGATAGATACCGAGCGCGGTGACATACACCATCGCACGTCTCACATCAGCGGCTGCATGGAATTTTTTTCGAAATAACGGTGCCGGTTGTCTCTCCAGAACCGGATCGGCTTTGCGGCCAATCCACTGTGCCTTCCAGCCGGTCCGGGATAAAATGCCCATACTCCACCTTTGCGGCTTGCTCCATACCGGGCTTGAATCCTTACCCGTCCATACGCATACCTTCCAGAAGTAATCGGTGTCTGATGCCAACGGTGCTCCATCATACGTAATATGCGTGGATTGATCGCTCTCGAGCCTGCCGCTGTCCCACATCTCGCCGACATTTCGGGAAAGGGAATCCTGTGAGGCGGATACGAGTATTCGATAAGCGCTTTGATTCACGTTGCGTGTATCCGACGCGATCTTCCAGAATAAACGCGGCTGCAGTACGTCCAAGCCTAACGGGTCCGCCAAATATTCGGTCCTGCAGTCCGTAATGACAACTGACATGATGTTCTCCCCCAATTATGTTTTGTTCGGCAGCCTCTACCCGGGCATATTTCAACGAGCCCTGAAAGGCTGCAATAGTAACGAAAAAGCCTGTTTTTCTGCCGGCAACAAGTATTGCTTGAGCGTCGGCGCATAGCCGCAGCTGTGATTGCCGATGCCGCTCTGGGTAGCGTCCAGCTTGAGATCAATATGGTTCAGCGGCGACAATTGATGAACGTGTTTCTTGCGCGTCAGCTCCTCGACTGAATAATAATGGGCGCTCATATGGAACAGCCCGGAACCTGTGATCATCATGCCGCTGCCCTGATTGTCGCAGTACTTGCCCCAGCGCACATCCGCCTTGTTTCCGTTCTCCTGCGGTTTGATATAGGGAACGAACTGCTCTTCAACGAGCCCGCTATGAATGCCCAGCTTCCCGCCTTCTTTGCGGTCAGGATAGCATTCATGCGGACCGCGTCCAAACCAGGATACGTTGTAGAAGCGGCACGGAATGCCGAGCCGGATCCCCAATCTGGGCATGGGCGGCAGCTCGTGCAGCGGTTCGATGGCTAGAGTCAGCTGCAGGGCTCCACCGGTTGTAAAAAGATAGGTCATGTACGAGCGGAATAGTGGTAAGGCCCCTCTTGCGCCGGTCACCAGCTCGATCTGCACGGTGCAGCCCCGCTTTTCGTCCAGCATGACGGACATTGCCCGAACATCGTCATGAAGGCGGTCATATCCTGCCGCCCGCCATGCCTTGGCCAAATGGACATCATTGTCGAGCGGTGCCCGCCACAGGTTAACAGCCGGCCCTTCCACCAGCAGAGGCATGCCCTGATATTCCCAGCTCGTCAGCTTTCCTGAATCCTTGTCAAGGACAGCCTTCCAATCGTCGCCTCTAATAAGAATGGCCTTGCGGGTCTCTTCCACCATAAGCTGATGGCCAGGCTCCATAACGGAAACTGCCGCCTCAAGTATATCGGAATAAATGGCTTGAGGTTCTCTCGGTTCGCCAAGCGGCAGGTCTGCCCAAGCCAATTCATAGCCTGCATCCGCCCATAATGCCGCATGACGCAGCGTAAAGCTGACATGAAGCCAATATTCGCCTTCTGTAGCCCATACCTGCCTGCTGAATGGAAGCTTCAGCTCGGAACGCTCACCCGGGAGCGTATCCAGTGCAGGCAGCTCTCCGGCCAGCATCACTTCTCCGTTGCGATATAATTTCCACGTTCCGACCAGATGTGAGAGCGATAAAAAATCGTAACGATTTTCAATAATCAACGCTTCGCCATCATCGCTGCAGCTGACCCTGACGGGCTCAAGCACCTTTTTATATTCCAAGAGCGATGCCTTCGGCGTGTTGTCGGGAAACAGCAGCCCGTCGATGCAGAACGAACCGCTGTGCGGCTCCTCACCGAAATCGCCTCCGTAGGCATACCATGCGTCGCCTTGTTCATTTTTTTGTAATATCGCCAGATCCCGCCATTCCCAGATCAGCCCGCCGAGCAAACGGGGATATTTATCAATGGTGTTCCAGTACTCCTGAAGATTACCGACCGAATTCCCCATCGCATGTCCGTATTCAATCATTAAATACGGCCGGGCATCCTGCTTTTCCCCTTCCTGCTTCAGCATATCGACCGATGGGTACATCGTGCTCACGATATCAACCGTTTCCGCATCGTAAGCCCGCTCATAATGGATCGGCCGCGTTGAGTCTACAGAACGAATCCATGCTGCCATGGCATCGTGATTCTTCCCGTATCCCGATTCGTTGCCGAGTGACCAGACAATAACGCAGGGGTGATTTTTGTCCCGTTCAACCATGCGTTTTGCGCGATCAATGTACATAGGAGTCCAATCGGGATGGTCGGATAAATAGCTTTCTGCAGCACCGCGCGCAAACCCGGGAATCTCCTGGTTCACTCGCTCACCGGTTAAAGCAAACCCATGCGTCTCCAAATCCGCTTCATCAATGACGAACATGCCGTACCGATCGCATAACTCCAGCCAGCGCCGGTCATTGGGATAATGGGAGAGCCGCACCGTGTTCAAATTATGCCGTTTCATAAGTACGATATCCTGCTCCATGTCTTCCATCGTGATGACAGCGCCGCGTTCTGCATGGAACTCGTTACGGTTTACCCCTTTAATAACGATCGGTTTGCCGTTAACGAACATTCGCCCGTCGGCAATCCGGATATCGCGGAAGCCAACCTCCAACCTTCGAACCTCCTGCACAGCGGACGTTTCCTTATCCCGTACAGTGATCAAAAGCGTATACAACTGCGGATCTTCCGCTGACCACAGCATGGGCGCCTGCACGGTTTCAACCATGTTCAACCTGACGTCTTCCAGCGGACCGGGCTGGAGCACCGAACGGTAAGCCCTTTCCATAATACATTCCATGCTTTCATTGAAAAGCGAGATGTCCAGCTGAAAAGGAGCACATGCCTGATGTCTCCGGTTGATAACATCGATCTCGATTTCCAGCTCTCCGGACGCATAATCCTCCGATAAATTCGTGCGAATCCTGACGTCCCTAATTCCCGCCGCGGATTCGGCGATCAGATACACATCGCGGAAAATGCCGCTTAGACGCCATTTATCCTGCGTTTCCAAATAACTGCCCTTAGACCATTGATAAACCTGCACCGCTAACACATTGCTGCCGGATGTAAGGAAACGGGTAATGCTGAATTCAGATGTATAGTGGCTTCCTTCACTATAACCGGCAGATTGTCCGTTCACCCAGAGCTCAAAAGCCGAGTCGACTCCTTCAAACACAATGTAAATTTCGCGCTCCTTCCACTCGTCCCGCACCTGAAACTCCGTCCGGTAGCAGCCCGTCGGATTCAGCTTTGGCACATACGGCGGGTCCACAGGAAAAGGATAAGGACAGCTGCTGTATTGGGGCCGGCCAAAGCCATGGAGCTGCCAATTCGATGGAACCGGAATGGAGTGCCAGTCTTCCGATAAGGCATAACCCGGCTGCTGATAGCCCTCCAATGTAGCCAAGGGCGATTCCGCATAGTGGAAATCCCATATGCCGTTTAACATCTGCACGTAAGAAGAGCCTGCCCGATCCCCCCGGTAAAGCGCTCTCAATTGAGTCGAACAATCCCATATCCGCTCGAGAAGCTTCTCGGTTCTGCTCAAGGATGGATAAATCCTCCCATTTGGCAGCGGGCCTGTTTTCCGTCACCTTCATCATCCCAATCACCTCATTTCGGCTTCGTTCTCGATAAAGAGAAAGATGCCCTGCAATCGTTTCAGCTAAGGCATCTTAGAGGTCGTTGTTATGTCCGTTGTGCAGCTCTGCCAATACAAGATTTGCGTTCTACAAACGTCGTATCCACTTTGATCTTCGTCTTGACGCTTAATTCCAGTTCCATCCAATCGGACAGCATATCCACGGCAAGAAAAGCCATACGCTCCTTATCTACGTGAATCGTCGTTAATTCCGGCGAAACGATGACCGATTCCTTAATATTGTCGAAGCCGATGATCGACGTATCCTCCGGGACGCGGATGCCGAGCTCCGACATCGTCTTGATGGCACTGATCGCGATATAATCGCATTCGCAGAACCAGGCGGTGGGCAAGGATTTACCGTTATCTAGAATACTCGACAGCTGCTGCTTCAAAGCTTCCTGCGACGTCAGAATCGTCGGCGCGACGGATAACCGGTGCTCTGGGGCAACTTGAATATCGTATTCGGCAAGCGCGCTGAGAAAACCGCGCTCGCGTTCTTCGAAATTATGAATTCGCACACTCGATGCGATATAGCCGATCGACGTATGTCCTGATTCGCACAAAAAGGTTCCCGCTTGATAGGCGCCCATCATATTGTTAATGCCTACGAATTGAACCGGCATTTCTTCATAACATGTATCCAGCACCACAACGTTCGTAAAACGCTGGTGAATGTAGTGAATCTGCTTGCGCGACAGATTTGTGCCGAGCACGATGACGCCCTGATGACGGCTGGCCCCTCCGTCTCGATGTATCTCTTCTTCAAAAGATTCCATATCCACTTTGGAGAAAAACAGCCGGTAGCCCTTCTGTCTGCACCGCTCTTCGATACATTGGATCAGCTCCTGGAAAAAGGGCTGCTGATAATACTCCTCCAGAACGATTCCGGAATTCGTCACGACGAGGAAAACGAGAGAAGAGCTTGGCCCTGCTGCGCCGGATCCGTTATTCGTCCCATCTCCTTGCTCCTCTTCCTCTTTCCTGGCGCCTGCTGCTCTGATCTTCGGCGTATAACCCGCTTCCGCAGCGATTTGCAGAATGCGGTCGCGCGTCTCCTGTCCAATGCCAGGCTTTCCGTTAAACGCTAATGAAACGGCTGCCTTGGAAACATTGGCCATTCTGGCAATGTCCTCCATCTTCATACAAGGTTGCTCTCCATTTCTTGGATATCTGTTTAGTTAACTGAAGTTTACTACGATTTTAGATTCACTTCAATAGTTAACTAAAATTTTACTAAATTTATTTTATGTTTAGTTATTTAAAACTAAATAATGTCATATTATGGATTGACTGGCCTTAAAACCGGTGCTATCATGGCTGAAAGCGGTTTATTTTTACATATAACACTTACTAAACTAACTAAACAATTTTCAACTTAACTAAACTACACAAGAAACAATTTATAAAGGAGAATCGGCAATGAAAAAGTTAAAGCTTGGTTATGCGCCCACCCGGCGGTTTACCTTCAGCGCAGAAGACGCCTTTAAGTATAAGGTGCAGATCCGGAAGCAAATTGAAAGCTTCGGCATGGATATCGATATCGTCGACCTAGAGGGATTGAACCCTGAAGGCTTGCTGTATGACGATCATATTAACGCCGATCTCATTACGCAGCGTTTCAAGGAGGAAGAGGTCGATGCCGTCTTCTTCCCCCACTGCAACTTCGGAACGGAAGATACCGTGGCACGCGTCGGCAAGGCGCTCGGCAAACCCGTCCTCCTCTGGGGTCCCCGTGACGAAGCACCGCTGAAAGACGGGATGCGTCTGCGCGATACGCAATGCGGCATTTTTGCCACCGGTAAGGTGCTCCGTCGTTTCGGCGTTCCCTTTACCTATGTCACAAACAGCTGGGTAAACGATCCCGTATTCGAGCGTGGATTTACCAACTTCATCGCGGCCGCAAATGTTGTGCGCCAGTTTAAGAGCCTCCGCATTCTTCAAATCGGTCCCCGCCCCGCTTCCTTCTGGACGATGATCTGTAATGAAGGCGAGCTGCTGGAGCGCTTCGGCATCGAAATCCACCCGATTACGCTCGTCGACATCCAGTCGCGGTCGAAGAAGATCGAGTCCAGCGACAGCAACGAGCTGCTGGAAGTGATCGATTACATTAAGGAAAAGCTCGATGTGAGCGAAGTCACCGAAGGGGATATCCGCAGGATCGCCGCACTTAAGGTCGCCATGAAATCCTACGCCCAAGAAACCCATAGCAGCGCCATCGCGATTCAATGCTGGTCCTCATTGCAGGAAGCGATGTCGATCATGCCATGTCTGGCCAATGCGATTCTGACAGACGAACAAATTCCGGTTACGTGCGAGACCGATATCCATGGGGCGATTACCTCGATTATGGTTCAAGCCGCCGCGATGAATGAGCATCCGACTTTCTTCGCCGACATTACCGTCAGGCACCCCGAGAACGACAACGGCGAGCTGCTGTTCCATTGCGGCAATTTCCCGGTGTCGTTAAGCGTGGAGCAAAAGCCCCGGCTGCGCAAGCACTTCCTCTTCGATGACCATGCTCCCGGAACCCATGAAGGCGAAATCCGCGGCGGCAGCATGAGCATCGCTCGATTTGACGGAGACCATGGAGACTATTCGATTTTTTTAGGCCGCGCCAAAGGAATTCAAGGTCCATATACACGGGGGTCCTACGTCTGGGTCGAGGTGAATGACTGGCCGCTTTGGGAAGAAAAGCTCGTGAAAGGCCCTTACGTGCATCATTCGGTTGGCATACATGCGAATGTCATCCCTGCCATATATGAAGCCTGCAATTATATTCCTGGTCTTACGGCCGATCCCGTGGATCCGACAGAGCAGGAAATTCAGAGCTGGCTGCGCGGCTCGGACTTAGTCCGCAAGACATCAGCAAGCACCCACGCATAAGGAGGATTCGTTCATGGATACGAGAGCGTTAAAGATCAAGGCGGCCCAGATTCGCATGGATCTCCTCACCATCATCCACCGTGCCAAAACCGGACATACCGGCGGATCGCTCAGCAATACCGACATTTTAACGGCATTATACTACGACGTCATGAACCTTGATCCGGCGAATCCGAAATGGGAGCTGCGGGACCGGTTTATCGCAAGCAAAGGCCATTCCGTTGAATCGCTGTGGTGCATCCTAGCGGACAAAGGCTTTTTTTCAAAAGAAGAACTGAAAACGTACAGCCAGTTCGGTACACGTCTCATCGGGCATCCGAACAACAAGGTGCCGGGAATTGAGATGAACACCGGAGCGCTGGGCCATGGCCTCCCGATCTCTGCAGGCATGGCGCTGGCCGCGAAGCGCGACGGTCTGCCGTACCGCGTTTTCTGTCTCATGGGCGACGGCGAGCAAGCGGAAGGCTCCAACTGGGAAGCCGCGATGGCCGGCGCTCATTATAAGCTGGACAACTTGATCGGGATCATCGATCGTAATCGCCTCCAGATCAGCGGCACCACCGAGGAAGTGATGGGTCTGGATCCGCTCGATGAGAAATGGCGGGCTTTCGGCTGGCATGTCGTCTCCATCGACGGCAACGACATGGAAGCACTGGTTGAAGCGTTTCGCTCCGCCCCTAGCGTCATTGGGAAGCCCACGCTGGTCATAGCCAACACCGTCAAGGGCAAGGGGGTTTCCTTTGCCGAAAACGTCGCTGCCTGGCACCATCATGTCCCCGATGATGAGCAGCTGAAGCTTGCGCTATCTGAGCTGGAAGCCCATATCGCGGAACTTTCACGTGAAGGACAGGTGATCTAGCATGAATTCGATTCCAAACCGGCAGGTCATTTGCGATACACTGTTGGAACTGGCCAAAACAGACCGGGACATTATGGTGCTGGCAAGCGATTCGCGCGGGTCCGCGGCGATGGCCCCCTTCGCTAACGCTTATCCCGAGCAATTCGTCGAGGTAGGTATTGCGGAGCAGAATATCGTAGGCATGTCGGCAGGGCTCGCCCACAGCGGGAAAAAGCCCTTCGTCACTTCTCCCGCCTGCTTTTTAAGTATGCGCAGCATCGAGCAGATCAAAGTCGACGTCGCTTACTCCAATACGAATGTAAAGCTTATTGGAATTAGCGGCGGCGTAAGCTATGGGGCGCTCGGCATGTCGCATCACTCCGTGCAGGACATCGCCGTTGCCCGGGCCATTCCGGGGCTCGCCGTCATGATGCCAGCCGACCGTCACGAAACGAAAAAAATGACCGAAGCGCTCGCCCGATATGAAGGCGGCGTTTATGTCCGCATCGGCAGGAACCCGGTCGAAGACGTATACCCGTCCGATGATTATCCTTTTGAGATCGGCAAAGCCGTCACGATGCGGGAGGGGACGGATGTGACGATCATTGCGTCCGGCGAGACCGTTCGCGTCGCCCTGGATGCTGCAGACCGCCTCACCGAAGACGGCATCTCCGCCCGTGTCCTGAACATGCACACGATCAAGCCGCTGGACGAAGCAGCGATCGTGAAAGCGGCCCGGGAAACCGGGCGTATCATCACGGTCGAAGAACACAGCATTTACGGCGGCCTGGGCGCCGCCGTCGCCGAGGTTGTCGTGCAGCATCACCCCGTTCCGGTGAACATTGTGGGCATCCCCGACGAGCCTGCCATTGCCGGGAAACCGGCCGAGGTATTCCGGCATTACGGGATTAGTGCCGCCCACCTCCAAGAATTGGCTCATCAGCTCATGCACAAGCAAAGGGCGAGAACATGATGCATAAGCAGCGATACATTTTGGCCATCGATCAGAGCACCTCGGGGACAAAGGCGCTCCTCGTCGACCGTCAAGGGAACACCGTTGCCCGCAGCTCGAAAGAACACAAGCAGTACTACCCTCAGCCCGGTTGGGTCGAGCATGATCCGCTTGAAATCTACGGCAATGTCATCGCTGCAGCCCGTGCCTGTATGGTAGCGGCCGGCGTTGAACCGGCAGAATTGGCGGTGCTGACCTTGACCAATCAGCGCGAAACGGCGTTGATCTGGGACAAAACCACCGGCCTCCCCATCTATCCGGCCATCGTCTGGCAGTGCCAACGGACCGCCGATGTCTGCATGCAATTGCATGAAGGCGGATATGAGCAGACCGTCGCGGACAAAACCGGCCTGATGTTGGACCCCTATTTCTCGGCAACGAAGCTGCAGTGGATCCTGGATCATGTGGACGGAGCGCGCAGGCTTACATCCGAAGGCCACCTGCTCGCCGGAACGATCGACAGCTGGCTGGTCTGGAAGTTGACGGGCGGCTCCGTCCACGCGACGGACTACACGAACGCGAGCCGGACTTCACTCTTCAACATTAATACCCTGCAGTGGGATGAAGACCTGTGCTCCCTGTTTCGGGTCCCCGCTTCCCTGCTGCCAGCTGTCAAGCCGTCGGACACCTTCTTCGGGTTTACGAAGGAACCTTTATTATTCAGCGAAGAAATTCCGATTTCAGGCGTGATCGGCGACTCCCAGGGGGCTTTATTCGGACAGTTCTGTCACGAGCCCGGCATGGCCAAAGCGACTTACGGTACAGGAACATCGGTTATGATGAATGTTGGAGAACGATCACTCCCCTGTGAACAAGGCCTTGTCACGACTATCGCCTGGGGAGCCGGAGGCACGGTAACTTATGCGCTGGAATCGGTCCTGCGTACGACAGGAGACAGTATCCAGTGGATTCGCGACAATTTGGGATTGTTCTCCACTTATGAGGAAATGCAGGAGCTGCTGGATAGCGTCACCTCGACAGAGGGCGTGTATTTAGTCCCTGCATTTGTCGGATTGGGTGCCCCTTATTGGGAACCTTACGCTCGGGCGGCCATTCTCGGGATGAGCCGCTCATCGGGACGCGGACATATCATTCGTGCGGCGCTGGAGAGCATTGCCTACCAGGTCAAAGATTCCGTGACCATCCTGGAAGAGAAATCCGGTATATCCCTCCGGGAGCTCCGGGCGGATGGCGGCGCTTCGGCGAACAGTTGGCTCATGCAATTCCAGAGTGATCTGCTGAACCGGCCGCTGACCCGATCCGCATGCGCCGAATTGTCGGCCATGGGTTCGGTATACTTGGGGGGGCTTTGCGCAGGCATCTGGTCCAGCCTTAATGACTTGCCGCGAAACTCCCTTTTATACGAAACTTTCACACCAGAAATGAATGAAGCAGCCAGACATCATTTATATGCAGGCTGGAAAAGCGCTGTCCACACGATCATCCATGCCGACAAGAAAACTAAGATTCACGCCGAATCATGATGGTTTTCAAACATATCCCTAAAACAGGTATGCTCAGACTCCGTTTATTCGGAGTCTTTGTTTATTTTCGCCACCCCTGGCTTAGTATTTTGATGGGTCCAAGGATAGCGGGGAGTCATAAAAGGGAGAATCATGAAAAAAGGAGTACCTCCCCAGATCTCGAAGTGCGCAACAAAACACCGAGATGAACGAAGAACTCCAGATGAATATTTTTCAAAAAATCCTCTGATTTCTTTGATTGTTGGTTTTCAACCAAAAGCAAACATTGAGATGCTGAGAATTAAAACTTACGTTTATGATAGGGGAGACCTTCCCCCTCTTCACAGTAGGATTTGAGACTATAAAGGAAAATAGCCCAGTTGTAGTTACAAGAACGAAAAAATGGCGTTACTTCTGTCCAGTTCATGTGACGCAAAGTAATAAAAGACTTCCCGTTCTTTTCTTCAATATCGAAGGAAATAATCGTACCAATCCACTCTGGATCTGAATCTATACACTTCCATATGACTTTTTTATTCGTGATCAATTCCTCTATTCTCATCTTAGTGATGTCATTGCTGCCGAATCGAAATTCATTAATAAAGCCAATTTGATTATTGATCATGAGTTCATTGGTCCATATTTCCGACAGTCCCTCAGCGGTGGTTAAAGCTTCATACACCTTCGACGCTGGAACACGTACGGTTTGCAAGTGCTCGATATTTGCCATGCCTTACCCCTTCCTATACCTTGGATACTGTAATTAGCAGTTGATATTTATCTGTCTGTAATAATTTATGTCTCGTGCTTATGATAACATGTAGTGAATATCATCGTTTCTTTTGGATTGCGATGTCGGTATTCCTCATAAAAAAACCCGGGAGGCAGCCACTTGGTATCAAGTGACCGCCACCCGGGTTTTGATTTTTCCGCATTTTGGTTATGCCCTATTTTTGTGATTCCTCATCGGTCAAGTAAAGCGAATAATCCTGCAAAATATGATCTACACGAACCGGCTGGCCCGTCTCCATGCTGCGTTCCATCGCGGCCATGACCGCCAGCGTCCGAATGCCTTCGCGAAGGTCCGGCTTTGGGACCTCTCCCTGATCAAGGCATTCGGCAAAATATTCGATGTAATTCTGGTACTCGCCAGCGTGGTGGCTCTCCCCTTCGAAGCGGAAGTAATACGGCCGCTTTTCTTCAAAGGAGTGAACAACCGTCTTCTCTTTATGGAAGTGGGTGTAGTATTCCAGCTTGGAGTATACTGCGCGGCTCGTACCGTTTGTTCCGCGCAGCGTACAGCTGATTCCCGGGTCGACGCCGCGGAGCGCCGGGGTCGTGTAGGAGCCGCTGACTTGAGCGATGCGCCCTTCACGGTCTCTCATCAGGAATCTCATCGTATCCGGTACGGAGAGACCATGCCCGCCATTGGTGCTGCTTGAGCGCCCGTATCCGAACACTTCCTCGATATCGGGTAAATACCAGAGGGCCAGATCAACGGCATGAATCATGAAATTGTACATCCAGCTGAAGCCGGATTGCTTGCTCCAGCTGCGTTCCAGAAACCATCTGGCATCTGAAATGTAATAGGCTTCAACGGCTTCCAGATCACCGTGCCGTCCGGCAATATAATCTTTCCGCTGATGAATCATCGGTTCAAAGAAGCGGCTGCTCTGTCCAACGAACAGATGCTTACCGGAAGACTTCGCCGCTTCGAGCACATCCTGAACGCCCTCCAGCGAATTCAGCATCGGCTTCGTGACGATGACATGCTTGCCTGCCTCGAATGCTTGCTTGATATGTCTCCCATGCCATTGATCCGGCGTATATATCGCAATCACGTCAATGGCGGGATCATGGAGCAGCTCATCATATTGAAGCGTGTAGCGGGTCAATCCGAATTCAAGCGCCCGTTCCTTGCAGATGTCTTCATTGATATCGCACATATTGACGATCTCCCAGCGTCCGCTGGCCTGTGCCGCCGAAAGAATGCTTCTTCCTTCCCCCAAGCCGATCACGCCAAGCCGATACGTGCTCTTTTTCATGTACATCACCAACTCCATTTCGGTATTGCTGGCTTAAGGCTCAGCTATACAGCCAATCCAGCGAGCGGGAGCTTTCACTGAACGGTGCTACGTCCCGCTCCTTTATCTGCTGGTCGGCGGCAATGACGCCGAGCACGGCATAAGCTCCCTTGCCAAGGTTCAGCACATGCCGCCCGGGCTCATACAGAAACGCGTGAACGTTAACGCTCGGGTAGAACGAAGTCTTGATCCCTTTGCGCAAAATAGGCGAGAGCCCTCCGCGATCATCCGCATGCGTATTCTCATCCAAAGTCGGTACCTGAAGCCACTGCGGATCGGATGAGTTGAAGTAGCCGACAAGCAGGCGCACCGGTGTATCCGTTTCGAACTCGACGGACATCCCCCGGTTTGCGGCGTCCCTGCGGCTAAACCGAATTCCTGTCAAGCCTTCCAACTCTTCCGCGCAGCTCTGGATATACACTTCACCATCCGTGAACAGACTGCTGTCCTTCGTTACCTCATAAAGTTCTGCTCCTTGGGTCATTAAACGAAATTCCGCCTGCCGGTATGGCTCAAACCTCTGCTCATGGCCAACGTGATCAGGAAGCTTGCCGGACTGCAGCTGTTTTACGTTGGATTCGAAGCATCTAAACTCCTCCTCATAAACAGGAAGGCAGTCTTTCCAATGCTTGTATTTCTTGCCGTCAGGAATCGGTATTTTGCGATGCGGGGTTTGCATGCTGTTGGCGTACAGGTAGGTGCGTTCCGTCAACGCTGTCAGCTTCCGGTACCAATCCAGGCTTTCGTGAAGATCGGAAACCGCCTCCGCCAAGATGTCCGTATGATCCAGATAGCTGCCGTTCACCTTATGCTTGTATCGAAGCACCTTGACGGCTGCGCGCACCTTGGCTCCATAAAACTTCATCAAATACCGAATCGCTTCCACGTCTGTGACGATCCGTTCGTATTCTTCCCTGTTGCTCGTGACATGGGAATCGGCCCGCTGCACGGCGGCCCAGGCCTGATCGGCAAACATCTCGGCCGATTCGATGACATCGATGGGTGTCTCGCCGATATGAGGTTCTCCGGCTGCTTCTCTCGCAGCATACGTTTCCAGCCTCTCGCCTTGCGGCGCGTGATCTTCCCAAAGGGCTTTATAAGGGGAATAGCGGTCGGGATTCGTCAACTGACTCATTTTCATGCCGAGCGAAAAGGTCTGCCTGTTTCCCTCCGTAATCCCGAAGCGGCGGAGAATCCGCGGCGCGCACTCCCCGAAAGCATCGTAAGCTTCAAGCAGCAGGGCGCCCGCTTCGCGCGATCCGAACCTTGCCGCGAACTGCTCTATCCAGTAGTACGTTTCTGTTTCCGGGTCTCGGTCCGGATTCCAGGCGTAACGGGCCCAGGCGGCATACCATATCCAATCGCGCTCGGCCTGCTTTAGCCTAGGCTCCGCCTTGTCTCCGCTATAAGGCCAATCCCAGTAAAACAATGGATACACATGCAGGCCGTTCGCCTTCTGCCGATGCTTCGCTGCCTGCATGGACTTTTGTATGAAAGCAGGCGCTCCGTAACGGAAGGGCTCCAGGTTCGCCAGGATGTGAATGTTTACGATATGAACCGACTGCATGCTGCTTAAGTTCCGATGGGTCTGTACCCAGCCGCCCCTTGGCGTCCAGGTCGTCAGCGACTCGCCGTTGTACTTGGCTTCGGTATACAAATTCGGATACAGCGGGGCAGCCTTTTCAATGATCGGTTCCGCCTTCAGCGCGTGGGCACGAAGGATGATGGGCGGATAATCCTTCATATTCAGATCACGGAGCCCTTCGTTCACCGCGGCAAGAACGGTGTCAATAAACCATTCCGCGCCATAGACGCTCCCTTGAAGCGCTTCGCCCAGACACAGCATCAGCCCGATGCTCGGATAGGTTCGAACAAATGCCGCAATCGATTTCCGGGTATAGTCTGCGGTAATCGGCAGCGGTTTCGGCTGATGAAGCTCCAGCCCGTGTTTCTCGGCAAACGGCAGCGGGATATGAATATTGTAAAAATTCAGCACAACCCAAATGCCGCGTTTATCCGCCTCTTTCGTCAGCCAGCTGAACATCTCGAAATTGAGCTGATACTCTTCTTCCGTCACTTCGAGCGCTTCGGGATAATCTTCGACTTTGACCAAGGAAGCAAAAGGATGTCCCGTCCAGATATACACGACATTGCTGCGCTGCCGGCACAGCATATCTAAATAGTCGATCCACATCGATCGATCATAAAACCAAGGGAACCGCCCGGGCGTGATCGGATACTCGTATGTACGCCGGGGCGGCTCGATTTCCGTCTTCTGCAGTCCAAGCACAGGGCCGCGCAGAACAAAATCCGGGGTTTCCCCGTGCGCGAGCAGATTCGGCACTTTCCCTGCCGAGCGGATCCTGCTGGCGAGCTCCATCGCTCCGTATAAGGCGCCCGTATCATTTCCTCCGGATACGACGATCAAATTCCCTGGCAGCGTGGCTAAATAAAACCCCTCCTTGCCCGGTTCCTGCGAATGGTAGATTAGCACCTCTTGCTGTTCCAATGTCCGGATCAATTCCGACTCTTCGCGGTGACCGATGTAAATTTTCAAGTCCGGGGATTTTTTATAAGAAAGCGCACTCCATTCCTCATCCGCCATATTCGTCTCATAACCACAGTCCTGCAGCGCGCCGATCAGCTGCTCTAATCCATGCTGCATCCGCGGTGTTGCATCACGTTGAATACTGAGCCATACACTTGAGTTCATCGTTTGTAGCACCTCCGATAGCATCTTTCAATTTTCTTGTCTCGGCATTACGCCATCCTTCACTGTACGGCCGACTTGCCGCCGCGCCATGTCGAGAGAAGCCATGGATATGCAGCGCGTCCGCTCACCTCGTGCACGCCCGGGAATATATCGTACTGGAGCATGGACGCCGCGTTTTCCTCAAGATAGACGTTTTTAACAATCTTAATCGCCTCCCGGACAGAAGCAGAAGGAAATATCGGGTCGTTTTCTCCCGATTCGATGAATAGCGGGCGTGGGGCGATGAGTGCAATAAGGTCGGGCAGCTCGGCATAGTCGAGTACACCGGGGATGAAGTTATCAATGCAGTGATTGATCGATAGAATGCTGCCTTTAAACGTATTGGTAAAAGCGCACAGCACCGCTGCCCGTATCCGCTCATCCAGCGCCGATGCATAGGCTGCGACCAAACCTCCGCCGGAGAAGCCCATACAGCCGATTTGCCCCGGATTGACTTCAGGCCGGGATGCCAAATAATCCAGCGTCCTTAGCGCTTCGAATACGCGAAGCCCCGCAAGGGACATGCCGAACATCATCAGCTGGCCGGTCAGGGAAACGCAGGAGCTCCTTTCCTTGCCCGGTTTCGTGTCACGGATGAGCCTGCGGTCGCCCAAGCCGATCATTTCCGGCGCAGCGACAATATGCCCCTGCTTCATAAGCTCGAGCGCAAAGCTGTTATGCCCGCCTTTCTTCTCTTGGATCGTGCCGTCTTGGGCAAGGCCCACGACCTCTCGGCTCCCATAACCATGGCCGTGCAGCGCCAGCATGCCTGGTAGCTTGCCGGACGCTGCCGGCTTTTTCGGAATCAGGATATAGACCGGCATCCGCAGTCCGTTGACTGTACCGATGTCGACGCGCTCTCGGATATAACCTTCATATTCGACGCGTTCCATAATAACCGGCTCAAGCGGTGTGCGCATGTCATCGAATAATGCCAGCGTCAGCGAAGATTGAAGCCGCTCTTTCAACAGCGCCTTGCGCGCTGGGCGGCTTAGCTTGGAGTTTTCCTTTCTGACAGGGTCTGAATTTGCATACAGCATCTCCATAAAAGAATCAGGATTCCACAATGCTCTTCACTCCTCTCTCCGTAAGAAAGCTCAATGAAAATTTGTTCTCAACATATCGTACACTCGCGGACACATGCGGCCTTGAAGCTTCGAGGCTTCAACTTTCAACATCAAGAACACATATCAAAGACAAAGATAAGTGAAGCAAATACAAACTATTCCGTCGGAAGGCTGATCTCCTCTGGGTTCCATCCATCCTCCCCTGCCAATACGCTGCTGACGGTTAACGTGGACGCCGATTGTTCCGTCAGCTCTTTGGCCCAGCCGACCCGATCCGCCTGCATGGCACCCGGTCCCGTGCTTCCGTATTCCGCATACCGCGACGTAATCTCTTTGCTCGGATCACGCCAGTTATCCCAACCTGCCGGGCGGATATGGCGATCCATCCACGTATTGACAAAGATCGTGCTCCCGTATGGTTTCCAAGGCCGGCCCAGGCTTACCGTCTCCGCGGTGGTGGATGACGTCAGCCTGCACTGAAGCAGCACGTAACCGTAAGGCTGCTCAATACCGGTCGAAGCGGCCGTCACATAGCCGTTATGGCGGTTCAGATTATGCAGCTCGCATTCCTTGAACACGGCTGTCGCAGACCCGAACACAAAGTCCACCGTTCCCTCAATATAACAACGATCGTACAATTGTCGGCCATTTCCAGGCGTATACAAAGTATCCTGGTGTCCAAGGATTGCGACGTTCCGGAAGATCGCGCGGTCCCCTGCCGCTTCAAGGGCGACCGCCTGGCCAGCACGCTCCAGCCTGCTGGCTGAATTCGCAAAGGTCACATTTTCCGCGTAAAAATCGTTAGCGAGTACGGTAAAGGTGGCCGTTTCGTACGTCGTCATTTTCTCACCGTTCGGTTTTAACTTTGAGACCGAGTCGTTATACACGATGACGGCGCCGTCCCTGCTTTCGCCACTCAGACAAAGGTTCGTCTTGCTTGCGGGAACGATTATTTTTTCGCTGTATTCCCCGTTCTTCAAAATGATGAGCGTTCGTTCGGCGGCATGATCCGGCACAACTGCGATCGCTTCCGCCACCGTAAGAACATCTCCGTCTCCGCTTTGATCCACCACAATGGTCCGCATATGGGCACCTCCTATTTCACTCTTGTCGTCGGCAGCAGTTTTCGATAGATCGTCTCCAGTTCTTCAAGAGAGAACCGCTTCGGATTGTTATCCATGAGGCGCGTCACCTGCGACGCCCCGAGGGCCATCGCCGGGACATCCTGCTCCGTCACGCCGTATTCCGCCAAATTTTGCGGGATGCCGATCCGGTCCGTCCACCTCGCGATCTGTCCAAGCGCCCATTCGGCTTCGGCACGCGCATGGCTGTCGCTGCTTGCGGCGTGGCCCATGCCCTGCCGCATCGCTGCCGCTGCCTGCGCAAGACGGCCGGTGATCGCGTCAAGCTGCTTCTCCATGACATGGGGCAGGAGCATCGCATTCGCAGTGCCATGCGGAATGCCGAACCGGCCGCCTAGCGGATAAGCCATCGCGTGTACGGCAGCGGTACCTGAGGCGGACAGAGCCGCTCCACCGTACGCGGAACCGTACAGCATCGCTGAGCGGGCGCGAAGGGAGCTGCCATCCTCGCATGCTTCCACGATGCTTCCGCTGATCAGCCGGATCGATTCAAGCGCAAATAAATCGCTGAGTGGATTTGCTTTTTTTCCTATGAACGATTCAAGCGCATGGGTAAAAGCGTCCATTCCCGTCGATGCGGTCACCGCCTTCGGAAGCGTAAGCGTCAACTCAGGATCCAGCACCGCCAACCTGGGATACAAGCGGCGGCTTACGACTCCGATTTTCAATTGGTGTTCAGGCAGCGTCACGATCGCATTTGGCGTAACCTCCGCCCCCGTGCCCGATGTCGTTGGAATAAGCACGGTCGGAATACCATCGTGTTCGATGTTATCCGTGCCAAGCATGTCTTCGATCGGCTTGTTGTTCGTCGCCAGCACCGAGAGCAGCTTGGTCGCGTCGAGCACGCTGCCGCCGCCGATCCCGATATAAGCCTCGTACGCTTCGCCCTGGATTGCCGCATGAATGGCTTCTATCGCCGCAGCCGTCGGTTCGGGAAGAATGTCTTCCCCGAGAATGTCAGCAGCGATGTCCGAATGGTGCAGCTGTTCCCGAAGCTGATCCGCAGTCCCATTCCGCCGGAGGCTTTGCGTTGTGATAATCAGCACGCGCTGGATCGGACCGAGCTGCTTCCGGATTTGCTCTGCGACGGTATGAAACGTTCCGGCTCCGGCCAGGATGGATCCGGCCGTTTGAAAAAGAACCGCCATCACTTTACCTCCCCTTCACGAAGCCTGCCTCGCTCAAAACTTGAGCAATGGTACTCCGCACCTCTGCGCTAACCGGCTGCACTGGCAGACGAGGCGTTCCCACCTCGATTCCGAGCTGGTTCATCACTTCCTTCAAGCCCGCAGGGATCGTCCCGTACTGCATTAGCTTGCGGACGACCGCGATATCGGCCTGGGCTTTTGCAGCCTCGGCATGCCGGCCGGCCTGCCAATCGCTGTAGATGGAGACGACCTTTTCCGGTGCAATATTCGCGGATGCGGCGATGGCGCCGGATCCACCCGCCATCAGAACCGATAAAATGAAGGAGTCCGTGCCTGCAAGAACGGAAAAGTCGTGATCCGTCTGTTGAATAAGCTGAAGCAAATGCTCGAAGTTGCCGCTCGAATCCTTCACCCCGACGATATTCGGGATTTGCGACAGCGATGCAACCGTACCCGCTTCCAGCATGACACCCGTTCGTGCCGGGATGTTATAGAGAACGATCGGCAAGTCCGTGGATCCCGCCGCCGCCTTAAAATGCTCATGGATCTCCGATTGATTCACCGGAACAAAGTAAGGCGTGATCACAGATAACACGTCTGCGCCAGCCTCCTCCAATTTGCGCGACAACGAGACGGTCTCCGCTGTCGTCACTGCGCCTGAACCGGCATAGAGCGGAACCTGCCCTGCAATTTCATCCGCCGCGATACGCACCAGTTCGACCTTCTCGTCATCATTCATCGCGAAAAACTCGCCATTGGTTCCAAGCACAAATATTCCGTGGACCCCTGCCTGCAGCAAACGGCGAATCATTTGACGGACAACCTTTTCATGAACGCGCCCGTCGCCATCGAATGGTGTCACCATGGCAGGAATAATACCTTGCGGTTTAATCATTTAATTTCACTCCCCTAAAAAGGTTGTTCAAAAAGTCGTCTTGCCACGACGAAGTAGTACAGGGAGCGGAATCGACGTCGAATCTTGAATTCAGCCGGGCCTTCTAGATCTGTCTACGCTCCGCTACTCAGTCCCTTGCTTCATCCAACTCAAGCGTTTTGAAAAAACGCACTTCGGAAGCATAACCTTCTCGGTCCTAGTAACCCGACTTTTTGAACTCGCATCTAAATGCAGCCGAATCCCGGCTTACGTGAGATCGTCAGCGATAATTTACGCTACCATGACGCTCCACTTCCTCCTTAGACATGGCCGCCCGAAAACGAAGGGCATGATGAAGCACCTCCGAAATGACCCATGACGGATTCCAGGTATTGGAGCGCCCCCGCCCCTGAAAATTGGATTGAAAAAATCCTTCCGCCTGTTCTCCAACGACGGTAAATCCCCATTCGCCCGGCTTGGTACAAATGCCCTGGCCAAGGGCGTCAATGACCATCCGGCCTAGCTTTACGTACATTTCGTTGCCGGTGAGGAGTCCGAACCGCCACAGCTCATACGTCGGGAAGAAGACGTCGAGATGATGGTTCTGCACACTCACCCCGGGCCAGCCCACGGCATTGAATCCCTGCTCCCTGAACGCTGTCCCTTCGTCATAGGCCGGATTCCACATATACACGTAAGTAAGAATCCAGTCTGCCGCCACTTCCGCCCATGTCCGGTATTCCTCTGTATCGGTCAGACGGAACAGCTCGTAGGCCGCGATGAAGAAAAACATCCCCGCTTCCTTGTCCTCGCATCTTGCATCCAGAGTTGACCGCGCAAACGGCCGATCGAAGGTTTTGGCATGCAGCTCATAATAGCGTTCCATGGAGCATCTGGAGACATCGAGGTAGCCGCCTTCGCCCGTTACCTGGTAAGCTTTCAGTAATGCGATGACACACGGAATGCCGGCAGCCGTAATTTCCGTCTCTGCCGACTGCCCATCCAAGCGCCAGCTCGCCGGAAAAATGCCTGAAGGCATGGCTGCGCTGAGCAGGAAATCCGCGGATCGTTTGAGCTCATCCGTCCACTCCTCCGGCACCGCCTCGCCCCTGTTGCGGAATAACAGAATAATGTCCGCCAAGTCGCTCACCGTTTCTCCAAAGGCACGGCTTGAGACGACCGCCTCCTGCTGCCGATGGAAATGGTCCCACCTGCCGTCTGACAGATGGTATGAGCTGCCACGCAGCCCGGGTACCGCAGTACCGCTTCCTTTCAGGTAAAAGTTCACCGCTTTTTTGCAGCGCAGCATGCGTTCGGAATCACGCTCGCCGAATCCGATAAAAGCGTCGCACCACGCCAGCTTTAAGCACTGTCCCGTCCAGCCGTACATATAATGCAGCCCATGCTTCGAAACGAGACCGAATGCATTCCGGTCATTGAACTTCACGTAACCGGCAGCATGCTCCGTCTCCCGCCAGCGGTCATCCATCGCCAGTGTCTTTAATCGGATCAGCTCATCCATCGAATGCGGGGCTGACCCTCTCGGCTTATACAGCCGAACGGCACGATGAACGACCTGCGAGAAGGCGCGGCCCGGCACCTGCTGCGGACCCCATTCCAACACATAATGCTTTGTTAGGGAGAACCCCGGGGAGAAATCGGTATAGCCGCCGTCATATGGTCCCGTTAAGCTTTTGCTCACATAGACGATATCCTTTTCGCCGTTGAACATCAGCACGCCGCTCATGGCCGTCAGCGAAATATTTCCGTTTCGTCTGTAAGCGCCAAGCGAGCCGTAATGGACGGTGCCGTCTTCCGACTCGATATAAGAGGGCAGCGAGAACAAGGTGAACGACCTTTGATGACCCCTATCCTCCTCCCATTCCACGTTGACGCAAGGAATGGGCAGCCGATGCTCTTCACAGATGAACCCCTGGAACTCCCCGACGCCAAGACGCGGCACAAGCCTTGCGGGATCGGCAGACGGATTGTTATTGTAGATCATGTGCGGAATGGTCACGTTCTCTTTGCCGCGGGTGACAAGCTCCCATTCCAGGCCCACGGCAGCGTCTTTCAACGTGACGTCTCCCGTGTTTTCCCATGTCGTATTCACGCGGAGCAGTTCTTCCGTATCGAAGCTAAGCTCGATTGTAATGTGGAGCTCACCGCAATCCGCAGCCACGCGCAGCGTCTCGTCATCGCACTCGATCCGCGAAGACTTAAGCCTGATCCGATCGGCGCGCCATGGACGTCCCTGGGAGCTCACCGCCATACGGCTTAACGAATCGCTAAAATAAGGTTTGGCGTCTCCCCCGCAGGACAGCTGCCAATCAATATCGTTGTCCGACTGCCGCAGCTCAACGATTCGATTGCCGCCACGACTAGCCAGCCGGAATGTCGTCATTCCGCCACGCTCCTTCCCTATCGTTTCTACATCCGAACGGGATCAATCCCCGTCTCCCACGGCCAGCAGCGGCTCTGTATCCTCCTCTGCGATTGTGCCGGTTACCGGACCATTGCTAACCTTTTGCAGACGAAGTGCGTAATACAGCTTGCCGGGCAGCTTGATCACAAATCGTTCCTGAAAGGTCTGGTCCAGCCTCTCGAGCTTCATATTCCAGGTATCGATCAGATCCGCCGCGAATTCGCCGCCCGGCATTGCGAACAAGCGTGATGTACAGCGATGCGCTCCGAAATACGACAGAGCGTATTCGCCTTGCCGTTCTATCGTCGATACGTCATGACGCATTCTGTTGTACGACAAGAAGTCCGGTGCATCGGAGAGCAGTTTGCGCAAATAAGCGACGCGCGGCCAGCTATCCCCTTGCAGCTCGCCGCCATGAATGGACCAGCATGTGTCCCCGGAGCCGACGAGCGATTCTCCATGGGTCACATATCCGCCGCGGGCCATGCCTTCCCAGATCCGGCAGACCAGTTCTTCCGGCGTCAAGGCGTTTTCCTTTCCCGGTCCGGTTCCTTCATACCCGCAGTGGTCAATCATGACTGGCTTCTCATACTGAAGCGTAAACGTTGAGGCAATCGTCACCTCCTCATGCCGGAGACTGATATGGGTCAGCCAAGGAGCTCCCCAATCATAAGCTGCAGGCGCACCATGAACCGTAAGTAAATGCTGGCCATAATCGCATTCACGAACAGTTCGACAGGCGTGGCGCCAATCTTTATCCCGTCGCAGCGTCCCGTCTCCCAAATCGGCGATCGTCCACCATACGTTGCGATAAGCGGCCAAACGCGATACGACATAGCGGATGTATCGTTCTTCCTGCACCGGCATCAGCTGAACGTCCGCTTCATTTGCCGGGAAGAGCGTAAGCTCCGCCTCAATCCCATACTGGGCCAGCACCTGCAGACATTCCTCCAACCTGGCGAAATATGCGGGGTTATAGCGATCGAAGTCCAGCTTGCCGCCTTCGCCGAACGCGAACGGCGAAAACATGGATTCGCCCGGTCCTCTGTATTCCGCATTCGGCATCAAGCTCGTACGGGCTTTATTGAAAGCTGACATTTGCAGCGTACGGATCGTCTTCGCACGGCTTGCATCGTTCTGGATATGCCATGCCGACAGTTCTGTACCAAACGGCGTAAAAGCCGTTCCATCCGCATAAGCAAAGTGCGTTGCGTCTGCCACGCGTACAGGCCCATGCACGCCGGCATCCGCCGGCAGGCACAAAAACTCACCCTTCAATCCGCCGACAGGGAGCGACGGACCATCCGTATGGAACGACCACTCTCCTTCTTCGTCCGGCATGAAGCGGACGATCAACGATCCGTTCCCGTCGTAAAAGCCGTCCGCATGAAACTGCCGCGTTCCCCTCCCAAATACAGCGCGGAGCCCCGCTTCCGCGTACAATGCGTCATCCGGATCACATGGCAGCCGCAGTTCAAACACGTCCCAACGCTTTATCGTGTCTTCGAATAGCAACAAGATTTCCTCTCCTCTCTTATCATGCGTCCTCTCATACTGCCTGGAGGCGCAAGGCAATATAAGGCTGCGCCGGCAGCGTCACCTCGCTCTGTCCCGCATAGGTGCCCGTTACTTTTGATACCGACATGTTCCAAATATCAATGAGCTCGATCCGGTATTGACGGTCGGATGGCATCGGCAGCTTATAGGACGAGAAGCGATATTTGCCCAAATAAATCAGCGCATAGGAGCCTTCCTCACGCGCACCCAGCCAATCCTCAGGTCCATCCTCCATCAGCCGGCGCAGGAAACGGATGCGTTCGGGACTGTCCCCGTACAGCCTTCCTCCGCGCGAAATCCAGGCCCCGGTCGGCTTATTCTCGAAGCACTCGCCATGCGCAACGAAACCGCCTCTCGTCATCCCTTCCCAATACCGGTCCATCAGTTCGAGACCCGTAATATTCCCCCAGCGTTTAGCGACATTGCCTTCATAGGATATCTCATCGATAACGACCGGTTTATGCGCCTTGGCCAGCAGCTCTGTCGTCGCGCCTGCATCCCAATGCTGAATGCTTTGATGCGTAAGCCACGATTTGGTGAAGTCATACACGGTAGCATGCTCATACATCTTGGTTCCGTTATGAATCGAACGAAGATGCTGGTAAGGATCTGTGCGCTGCACATATTGGAGCAGCCGGTCCCAATCCTCTACCGTCTTCATCCGGTTAAAATCGTATTCGTTCGATAATGACCACCATACATTGCGAAACGCACCAAGTCGGGCGATCACATAGCGCAAATAATAGAAATCCTGCTCTATCGATAAGCTGTTAAAGCCCCATCCCCCCTGCTTATCGTAAGGATGGAACAGAATGAGGTCCGCTTCGATGCCGATCTGCATCAGCTCATGTATGCATTTTTCCAAGTGGGCGAAGAAAGCCGGGTTAAACCGGGTCGTGTCCGCATCTTCCGGACAAGTACCCTCATATGCTACCGCGCCCGGACGCATATCCCGCGTTGGAAGCAGGCACATCCGCACCTTGTTGAACGGGGATTTCTGCAGCTCCTCAATCGTTAACCGCTCATGCTCCTCGTTCCCCGTATGGGTCCAGTGGTAGCATGTCGTACCGAATGGCAGGAAGGGTGTTCCGTCCTCGTATTCGAATAAATAGCCTTTGCGTACGCGAACCGGTCCATGATTTTCAAATGATGCTTTCGTGCATACAAAGCCGCCCGAGCGACCGTCAAGCTCCTTGGCGCTGCTCTTCGTGATGAAACGCCAAGCCCCCTCCCGGTCAGGCATGAACCGGATGCGGTATATCCCCGCTCCATCGTAGAAGCCGTCTACGGCAATCCGGTCGTTCCGGTATTGAAATTCCGCCGACAGCTCCACATCTTGAAACGGATTCCCTTCCGCAGGCCCCTCTAATGCGATTTCAAACATTCCCCAGCGTTCGACTGCTTGCATCTCCATGAATTTATAAGCTCCTCCATTCCATTGCTATTCGACCAGACCGGTCCGCTCAACGCCTTCAACGAACCAGCGCTGCGTGAAAATATATAAAACGAGCGGCGGCATCACAGATAAAAATGACTTGGCCATTTCGAGCGACTGCGCGAATATTTTGCCTTCATTGGTGCCCGCGGCGGCGGTCGCCTTCGCCAGCGCGATGGACAGCGGCACATCCTGCATTTTGAACAGGAACATCATCGGAAAATAGCTGTCGTTCCAGCTCCATACGAAGGAGAATAAGAACACAACGACAATCGCGGGCGTCGCGATCGGCAGCATCACCTTGAAGAAAACGCGGTATATGCTTGCACCGTCGATCTTCGCCGCTTCTTCCAGCTCCTTCGGGAGGACGGAGAAAAATTGACGGTAAATGATGACGTACAGCGCGCCCTTCAGTCCATGCCCAAACAGCGTGGGGATGATCATCGGGAAATACGTGTCAACCCATCCCACTTCCCGGTACATCAAAATCAATGGCAGCACGGTTACCTGCGGCGGAATAATGAACGTGAAGATCAGGCATGCAAACCAAAATTTCTTGAACGGAAATTTTAGTCTCGCGAATGCATACCCCGCCATAGCGCAGGAAATCAGCTGAATGAGCGAAGATGCGAGGGACAGGCTGGCGCTGACGCCGAACGAAACCGGGTAATTCAGCGATGTCCATGCTTCTTTCAGATGCCCCCAATAGATCGCCTTCGGTATCCAATTCACAGTTGGGTCCAGCAAGTCGCTCAGTCCCTTGACCATGGTGGAGATCATATAAAATATAGGATTTAAATACAGGTACGCCGTTTCGATCAGCACAATGTAAATGAACAGCCGGAAGATCAGCCCCTTATCGGCTTCCCGTCCGAACAGCAAGACCCGAAGACGCTCGCCAAGCCCGTATAAACCGGAGCGCATATGCTGCTTCCGCAGGACGTTTATCACTTTCTCCATCGTGGTTTCCCCCTACCTCGTAAATGACGTGCCCCGAGACGCTCTTCCAAGCACCAGGAATACAAGCCCCAGAAACAGCAGGATGATAATGAAATATACCCATATCAGCGCGCTCGTAGGGCCGTACTGCGTCGGATTGACACTCGCGATGATCGGATTTCCGGGGAACGTAAACAAGTCTACGACCGTGTATACCGTATTCAGGAGCACAAACGGCATCATCGCCGGCAGTGTGATCTTCCAGAACACCTCCCATGGATTGGCGCCGTCAATGCGCGCGGCCTCGTACACCGATGACGAGATCGTCTGCCGTCCCGCAAGAAACAGTAAAATTTGAACGCCGGAATACCATAGAATCAGGATGAAGGAATTCAGGACGGTGACGATCGGCGTTGACCAAGAGGCAGGCAAGTATTGCGTGAGCGCCGTCGAAATGGAATATTTCTCGAGGAACCCAAGCTCCCCCCTGCCCTGGCTTAGAAAACGCTGGATGACGTTGCCCGATGAAAAGATGACCGGAAGAAAGAAGACCGCCCGGAATAAGCCCCTTCCGAAAAATTTCTGGTTCAGCATGATCGCAATCATAAACGAGAAGATGACGATGATTGGAATCATAAACAACACCTGCCGCAGAAACGGGAGCAGCTGATCATAAAAGACGCCGCCGTCCTGGAACAAAATATTCGAGTAATACTTCCAGCCGACGAATTCGGTAAAAATACCGTTCCCGGTAATGCGCACGCTGTGAAAGCTCATATACAGCGAGTAGAAGAGGGGAAACGAAACGAATAACAGGAACCCGACGATCCAGGGCAAGATGAGCAATATCCCCTCATACCGCTGGGTAAAAACGTTCTTTATCCGAATCCAGCCGCTCATAACCCCTCTCCTCCTTTCACGACGATAAAATCATTTCCTGGAATCTGCCGTCCTGCCACCGTGACCTGCGCGTCGTTGTAGTTCACGATGATCTTCTTCCCATTCGCATATACGGTCTCCTTCACATGGGGAGCAACCGTCCGGTTACTCGTGATGAACTGGTCCTGGACATCTCCGAGCGCTTCGCTAAATCGCTTGTACTCCTGCAGGATGGATGGCTCCCACTCGTCAAAGTTCAAACTGTACTGCCAAACCGAGTACGCCCGCTTCATCGCCTCTGTCTTTGCCTGCATTACGCCGAAGGCCGGAGCCGCCCCATATTCAATGCTGCGCAGGAAGTCTTTTTGATACTCGTCTCTTGCATTCCCCCAGTTCATCGTATAAGGGACCAGGCCATGCAGCACCATTTGCGCAAACGGCACGGCTTCGTCCAGAAACAGATCGTAAGAGTAGTCCCCCGGAATGGACCGGACGGCATTGGTGTTCTGAAGAGCATAAGCGTTGCCTCCAATCGTGCTCACGGTGGAAAACTTCGACTTGACCGTATCGATAAATTCCTGCTGCAGTTTCGCGGCCTCGCTGCGGTTTGCAGCATATTTCCGGTTGTAGTCGCTGTCCAGGCTCGAGCCCGTGCCGGCAAGCGCCAGTCCATCGACTCCCAGCGCCTTAAACGAATCGATCCGGCTCTGGATCCTGTCCAGCGACACCGCCGGACTGACCAAAGCAATCTGATCGTTCGCCTCGCGGCGGTTAAACTTGAGTATTCCTCCTGCCTGATCCTGCATCGCTTCCCTTTTCGGGTTAAAATCACCGCCGTCCGTATTCATGGTGTAATTCGTCTCGAGTAAAAGCGTGTCTCCTTTGGACTTTGCGTACGCAGCCAGGCTTTTCATACCTGTGTTGCCGCCAATATGCTTATCAACCTGCGTCCCAAACCCGAACCGGCTGACCCCTCCCGTCTGCCATCCTTGATAGGTGGCCACGATGAACTGGATACCCTGCGAATGCAGGCGATCCAGGATCGACTGCGCCTCCTCCGTCGTCGTTCCGGTAATAAACTTGTTCTGAAGGAAACCCTTCTGCGAATCGCCGCCCACGATATCGAGAAATAATGGAAGGGGCGAACCGGCTGTCTTCAGTCGCTTCATGTTCTGCTCTTCGGTTAAATATTGGCGGTACCTTGCGGCCATGCCGGAGTAGTCGCTCTCTGTTTCTGGAAGAACGTAATATCGGACCGCCCGGTCCTCACCGAATCTGGCTTTGCTGTACGTATTAAATCCTGTCTTCTGGTCGACCGAGGTTGACTGAAAATACTGCATGCGGTATTCCTGTTCGATCGTAGCCCAGGCGTACTTGCTGTATACGCCGGCTTGCGCCGCATAAATAGCGCCGTACTCCGCCCCTTGATCCGCAACGGCCAGAAAAGCGCTGCTCCCTGACTTGATGCCGTAGATCGGCATCGTGACCGGTTTACGGTTCGTAAATATCGGGGCGTACGCGCTGTCCGGGCCGTAAATCGGCTCTCGGTACACGCTGCGGTCATTCGTGATGTTCTCCTTCAGGTTATAGATTGCGCCCGAACCGTCCGGCAGAAGAATGTACCCCTCCTGACCGCGGGGCTGCGCGGCGCCGAGAAACGGATAGGCCTTTAAGCTGAGCAGCTGATTCTTCCCTTCGGCTATGCCCGAATCGATAACCTTGGTTTCCACGTAATCGTCCTTAATCGTAACCTCGACCGGAATGATTAATTGAAGCGAAGGAAGCGCGAAAGTGACCGCGAATCCGTGCTCGACCGGTTTCCAGCTCATGATGCCGCCTTTTTGGGACAGCAGGCTGCTTACGAGGACTTCGGTCTGCTTTGTCGTATCGACCGTCTCCATCATAATTGGCGAGAGCAGATTGCTACGCCAATTTCCGCTGATGGTCTCATAAGGCCAATCTTCCGGATTCGGATACGACCGCAGCTCATGGCCGTCCCTTTTGTCACGGACTTTGAAATGTCCGGTATGCTTATCCGCATACAGGACCAGCGTGCCGGTTTCTGCTACCTGCTCAAAGTCGGCATCATTCGGTAAATCGCCGCTTGTGCTGACAGCCGGTTTCAAATCTGCAGGAATGACAGCCTGTGCAGCCTGCGCTTGCTCGGTGACAATTGATGTTCCGCTGACGGAATGCGTCCATATGTAGATGCCGGCCGCCGCTGCAATCAGGACGCAAACGGCCCCGGGGAGCAGCTTAGTCAGCTTGATGTCTCGCTTTCTTGCTCTGGTCAACGCACCGACACCTCCTGAACGATCGAGTAGATGAAGCTGCGCAGCTCTGTCGACAGACCGAACAGGATGAAGCACAGCACACCGATAATGACCATCGTACCGACGGTATACAGTAAATTAACGGCCGTCTCGCCAACGGTATAATTTTGAACCGACATTACCTTCCAGATGAGCAGCAGAAACACCCATACGTACATTCCTTGATGAAGAAATTGATAGATGGCCTCTTCGCTTAACGACATGCCGTTCGATATGAGCGTTAATGGCAAACCAACGACGATGAACGGCGTAAGCGCATAGGAGCTGCCGATGAATACGTCCTTAAACCGGCCTTCACCGCGCATAATGCTGCTGACCAGATAGTTGGATATCACCCATCCGACCCATACCAGGAAAAACTGCAGAAATACAGTCGTTGCGCTCAGCGCCTTGATCGCCTCGGCATTAAAGGAAAAGCTCGTATACGATCGGATGACTGCATAGGAGATGTAGGCAAGCACGAGAACGACGCATGCGCTCAGGTAACTGCCTTTATGTTCATACCGGAGCGCATAGAAGCCGTCAACCGGATGCCGGAGAACATAGAAGGTGTGCCTTAATTGCCCTATAAACCGCGAGGTCAGCCGAACACGCGACAGCCTTAACCGGCTCAGCGCGGGATAGCGTTTAGCAGCGATCCTGTACAGAATGTACAGGACGATGACGCTGATCAGGATGTTCATAAAGAGGCCGAACCGATCCTGCAGCCACTCGAGACGGATTTGCCAAAACGCATTGGAGTACCCTTTTTGGATGCCAGCCTGAAGGTACAGCTTCTTCGCTTCCGGATAATCTCCGCGGGAATACGCCGCCTGGGCAAGGCCGATGACGGCCGGCGTATAATATGCGTTCAGATGCAGCACTTCACGCCAGACGGGTTCCGCTTCCTTATATCTTCCGTCGATGGTCAAATTGTTCGCTTTATAGACGAGTGCGCCGAATTCCGTTTGGCGGAACTTCTGAATCAGGTTTGCATTGTTATCCAAAATGTAAATCTCGTTCCGGGAATTGATATCGATGGCCGCCGGGCTCTTCACGATACCCAGCTGCGTGGTGTTCGGACTTGCGTCACCCGACCAGAAAAAAAGCAGGTTGCCGAACGTGTCATATTGGCTGACCACTTTCGAATCGCTGTCGATGACGGAGAAATTCCCGAGCCGGTCAACGGCGATATCGGTTAAGTTCGGGATCTGGTTTGCAGCAGCAAACCGGATTTCGCCGAATGTATCGTTGCTCGTTCCCGTCGAGTTATCGGAAGCGAGAAAATCCTTACCAGCGTAGTTCAGCTTCTTCACTTGCGAGCTCTTCAACTGTTCACCAAACGAAACGGTGTACACAAAACCGCGTTCGTCGATGTTTACATTGTTAATCGCAGGAGGCAGCTTGCTGATTTGCTTCTCGTACATCGCTCTCGTATAAATTTTCCGCTTAATGGAGTCAAGCAGCGTGAACGGCGCCTTGTTCGCAGCAAAGAATCGGACGAAACCGCCGTCAGGATCAAGCTGAAGGAGCCCGTTATAGCTTCCCAGCGAGACGATGTATAAGTATCCCCGCTTATCCACCGCGACCTTGATCGGTTCAAAACGGTATCCTTCGGGAATGAAACGCGATTTCGGAAGCGTATATTCCTTCAGCAGCTTCCCATCTGAATCGAGCATCACGATCCGTGCATTACCGGTATCGGCCACATAAATATGGCCCTTCCCGTCAACGTATAGTCCCTTCGGACTGGACAGCGGCTTTTCCGGAAGCGCCGGGAGCACCCGATCAAACGTCCCGTCCCGCTGGAAGACGACGATCCGGTTGTTGCCCGTATCGGCGATGTAGATGACATCTTGCGAATCGACGAACAGGTCGCTGGGCTGCGCAAGCGGCGAGAGCACCTGCTTCTGCGGATCCTCCGGATCAGGGATGAAAATATCCCGGCCCAGCACCTGCTCAGGTGCGAATGCAGCCTGCGTCCATACCAGCGGATCCGTATCGCTTCTGTAATTCGTTGCATAAGGATAATCAGCGGATGCAACCGCCGGATAACCGACCCATACGAGGCATATGGCCAACAAGCCCCACAGGAGACGGATTATATTCAACTTTGCCGGCTTCATAAGTTCTCCTCCCGTGATTCATTTAATGCCGGAATGGGCCATCGTTGCGATCACCTTGCTTTGGAAAACAAGGAAAATAATCAGGTTCGGTATAAACATGAACAGCGCTGCCGCCGCGACCGCCCCCTGTCTTGCCACGCTGTTGGCCATATTCGCCGTCAGCGTCGATACAAAATACGGGAATGTCTTCATCTCTTCGTTCTGCATAAATAACGTGGACGATTCGACGTTGCCCCAGGCGGTCTGGAACGAAATAATGCCGATAGTGGCGACAGCAGGCATAATGACGGGCACGACAATACGCAGAAACACCGTAAACTCGCGAGCACCGTCCATCCGTGCCGACTCGAGCAGATCGTCCGGAATTTGGTCAACGAACTGCTTCATGAGAAAGACGGCGACCGGTACGGCAACCATGGGCAGAACGTGACCCCAATACGTGTTCATAATGCCTAAATGGCTGACGACGAGATACCGCGGAATCGTTACCGTCTCCGGTGCGAACAGCATGGTGAGCATGATCGTCGCGAACACGAGCTGGGAACCGGGAAACTTATGCTTCGACAGCGGGTACGCACATAAGGCGCTGACCAGCGTGACGACAACTACGCTCAACACGGCGACGACCAAGCTGTTGAAGATATAGCGCGTAACCGGCACGACTTGTTCCGAAGTAATATTGAACAGCTCGATAAAGTTCTGCAGCGACGGACCGCGAGCCCATATGGTCGGCGGATAAATGAACAATTCATCGTACGGCTTGAATGCATGATTGAAAATATAAACGAGGGGTAGCAGCATGAACGCACTCAGCAGCACCAGCAGCAAGGTGATCAGCACCTCAAACCGGCTCAGCCTGAACAGCTTGGATCGCCTTCTGAAACGGAACCGCTTTCGTGTGAAAGGGATCGTCATTGTTATTCATCCCCCTTTGAACCGAACAGCCGCCAGCAAAATTTATTCGATAGATACATCATCAGCAGCAGGAATACAGACAATGCGCTTGCATAGCCAAGCTCGAAGCGGATAAAGCCGTAATCGTCAATCTGGTTCATAATGAGGTGTCCCGAGTACTGCGGCGTCGGATTCATACCGGACAGCTGCGTCCCTATTCCGCCGGCCTTGAACGTGCCGACAATCGCCATCACGGCGCCGAACAGCATCTGCGGCTTCATCGACGGAATCGTAATGTACCAGATTTCTTCTAGTCTGGATTTAATACCGTCCAGCTTTCCGGCTTCATACAGCTCCGGATTCACGTTTAATATCCCTGCCAGCATCGCTAGAAAGCCGATTCCCATACTGGACCACAGCGTGACCACAATCATGGATGTCATGAGATGGTCCTTGCTCGTGACCCACAAGACCGGCTCTTTAATGAATCCCCATTCCAGCAGGAAACTGTTTAAATAACCGATGCGGTCCCCGCTTAATAGAGGCAGCCAAACAATTGTCATCGCGATCCCTCCCATGAGTGAGGGCGAATACATCGCGAGTGCGAACCATTTGCGCCAGACGCCGGGAAGGATGGAAATGAGCCATGCCAGCAGGAAAGAAGCAATGTAGCCGAGCGGCCCGGCAATAACAGCGAATTTGAACGTGTTCGGCAATGCGTACTGCAGGAACAGCAAATCGCCTGAAATCATGTATCGGAAGTTCGCCCAGCCGATAAAGCGCGGCGGTTCGAGCGAGTTATAGGACGTAAAGCTGAGCAGCAGCGCGCACACGACCGGGACTAGGATAAACAGCGTAAAGCAGATCATAAACGGCGCGATGAATACGTATGACAGCCGATAGCGCCAAATCTCTTTCATCAGCAGAGACAGCTTCCCCTTCGTGCGAACGGTGGTACCGGGGGCGTAACCGCGGTTCATCACCTGAGTATCACTTCTGGACATATGGATCCACCCCTTCCCACGGTTTGTTCACTTCAGGCAGCTCCTGCTTGCGGAGAACTTTTCCTTGGCTGTCCGTAATCCCGAATTCCTGCATCTTCCTCTGCATTTCCCTCTCGATTTCTCCGATAGCCGTTTCGAGCGAGCTCCGGTAATTCATTCCGTCGACGACGGTGCGGTTCCAGGCGTTCTGCAGCTCCCGCTCCAGGAAGTAACTGCCTGGTACGTTCGGAATTTCCTTATACCAGCGCCACTGCTCGAGAATCGCGTTCAAGTCGTCCTGCCTCCATGGAAGATGGACAAACGCTTCGATATTGGATGTGTTCCAACGGAAAGTCAGGCCGTTCAGCGTTTCCAGATCGGAGCCGTACGCTTCCTGCGTATCAGCCGACGTCCACCACTTGAGAAACTCCCAGCTTTCGCTTGCCTTCTTCGTGCGTTTGAAAATGACCGCGGCCTGTTCCGTTCCGCCCATCCATCTGGCGACTTCTCCATCCTGCTGCGGAACGCCCGGAACCGGGGCAATTCCCCAATACCCGTTTAACTCGGGCGCAGCCACCATTAATTGAATATACATGCTGAAATCGGCGATCCCGATCGGCACGGTGCCGCTGCGGAACGACTGGTAGAAGCTGGCCACCTGCTGCGGAACGGCGTACACGTTGTAAAGATCGGTCCACTCTTTAAAAGCCTTGTAGCCGGCTTCCGTGCCTATGCCCGTATGCATGCCGTCCTTCGTAAAATATTCCGCTCCGTCCTGGTAAAAGAACGGCGTATGCGGGACCGTCATCATATTCAAATTGTTCTGCTGCAAAATCGGCAGCATGTTATAGACATCTTCCCACGTGTTTGGAACCTTGAGCCCCAGCTTGTCGAGTATGTCCTTGCGGTAATACAGCATGGAGAAGCTTTGGGTTTCGGGCACCCCGTAATACCCATTGTCGTAATAGAAAGGCAGCCACGTCCCCGGCGCAAAGCGCTGATACATCGTATTGAAATCAGGGAACTTCGAGAGATCGTACAATCCGTTGCGAATGGCGTAATCGTAGGGAAGCGTCTGCGGCAATCCGAGTGCGATATCCGGAGATATATCCGCCGCATTCATCAGAACCAGCAGGTTTGTATCCGGCAGCAAGTTAATCTTTACTTTGATTCCCGTCTTCGGCGTGAAATCCGCATCCGCAAGCTCCTGTAATGCATTGATGTAATCGCGCCCGCGCAGCACCCACACGTTCAGCACATCTTCATCCATATCGCCAAGCTTATCCTTGGATTGAAAGGAGTAGAAGAAATTGACGAACGAGCCCTCCACCTTTTCGAAGAACGTCGATTCCATCCGTGGGTACGGCTGATCCGCAGGTACGATATAAATGCGGTCCAGTCCGAGCGGCTGGTTTTTTAACTGCTGCAGCAGGTCGGCTACTTTTCCCTGGATCGTAATGAAATTGTCGATTTGATAGGGGATTTGGTTCGGGTCGGACAGCATGGACCGGATATCCTTCAGCGAAGTGAGCAGCCCCTGCGTGACATCGCTTTTCCTGCCATTCACCTCAACCAAGTTCTGCTGAACGTGCTCCAACGTATCTGCGGTTTGAGCCAAGTCCGCCGTGAAACCGGGCAAGTCCTGATCCATTTTCCAGGTCCGGTTCTCATCATTTGAGCCCCCGGTCAGCGCCTTGAGATCCTCGCCAAGAGCCATAAGCTTGCTAACGATGCTCTCGAGCTCGTCGATCATCGGCTTGACGGGTGCCTGGGTCACCTGCATGGAAATCGTGTTGGTCCCTTTGTTCAAATAAAATAAATAAGGCTGCTCATGCTCATCCGCAAGCTCGATCCCTTGCCATCCGGACGCGTATGGAAACCGGTACGTCTCCATTTCGTTGAATGGGATTTGGCCGTTGATACGAATCGTTCGGAAGGAGGAACGGTTGGACGAGAAATTTTGCTTGGCGCGAAGGCCGATTTTATAGTATCCGCTTTCAGGAACTTCGAATGTCCAGCTGAGTTCACCGTTACCGGAGGACCAGCGGGCGCCGTCAATGATGTTATAACGGATCTTGCCCCGTTTATAGGGCGTACTCTCGATCTCACTGTCGTATTTAAAAGAAATCGAAGAATCGCTTTTCCAGTCGGCCTTCTCCGCCTCGATCACAATCGGCTTGGCCTCTGCGCTGCCAGCGTTTGTTTCCCCATAAGACTTGCTTACAGCTGCATAATCCTGGATTTGGTCGGGTGCCCCCAATTCAATCCCCGAAATGGACAACGGCTCATTGCTTGTCAAGCGAAGCGTATGCTTGCCGGGCTGCAGGTACCATTCCAGCGGTTCGACGTAGGCGCCGCCTGAATCACGGAGCGATGTCGTCATCCAGCTGCTGATATCCTCGGCTACCGGCCGAATCTGGTCGCCATGCGCGTCCAGGGACAGCTTGTCGGGATCTTTCCATCTCCGGTCCAGCGAGATCGATTTGGATTCAATGAAATCGTTCTTGCCGTCCAATGTGACATTCAGCAGAATCGGCCTTTTCCGGTTGTCATCCGTGACGGGGCGGTATGTCATATTTATTTGGTACAACCCGGCTTGCGTCACGTTCAGCTCGTATTCGATCCATTCGCTGCTTTGCACGCGCCAATCCAGAACGCCGGCTTTGCCGTCCACGGTACCGATCTGAACATGGGCTTGTTCCGAAGTGCGCGCATATTCGGCAACCGGCACAACGATGCTGCCGTCATGATCGCCGGACGCACCGGACTGCTTCCATTCCGCAAGTTTTTCATGAAAATAGGGTTCATCGGTATGGTCAGCGTTCACAGAAACCGGTTCCTGATTACCCGCTGCGTATGAACTCTGCTTCTGGTCGGAGGGCTGCCCCCCGCCGCCATTCTCCGCAAGCCCCGCCGAGGCCGGCAGCAAGGCGAGAATCAAGGCCAGACCGATCACTGAAAACCGTTTCTTAAATGCCCTTAACATGAACCGTCTCTCCCTTTCGCCAATATCATACGTACATCAGGTTTTCCGTCGTATCCTTATCGAAGTAAAGCGCTTTCGACATATCCAGCGAGACGGTAACGGGCTCATCGTCTTTATAATCCGATCCGGTCAGCGTTCGAACGATAAAGGAAGAATCGCTGCCGATATCAAGGTATAGATATGTATCTGCGCCCATAAGCTCCGAAAGCTTCACGGTACCCGGGATTTGGGATTGCGGATGACGGCCGATCATCTCCGGATCCGCGTATGTGTTCTCACAGCGGATGCCAAGAATGACCTTGCGGTTCACTTTGCCATGCTTCCGCAGCATCTCCGCATGATGGACCGGGATCGTTAAATAGGTCCGTTTCGTCTTAAGCTGGAGCTTCTCGCCCTGTTCCTCAACGGTTCCTTCGATAAAGTTGATCGGCGGCGTCCCGATAAAACCCGCTACAAACATATTTTTCGGATTGCTGTAAATCACACGCGGGCTATCTACCTGCTGAATGACGCCATCCTTCATCACGACAATCCGGTTTCCCATCGTCATCGCTTCCACCTGATCGTGCGTCACATATACCGTTGTTACCCCAAGCTGTTTATGCAGCCGGATAATTTCCGTGCGCATCTGCACTCTAAGCTTGGCGTCCAGGTTGGATAACGGTTCATCCATCAGGAAAACGCTCGGTTTCCTCACGATGGCCCTGCCCAGCGCAACCCGCTGGCGCTGGCCGCCCGATAACGCCTTCGGCTTGCGTTCCAGATACGGCTCGATCTCCAGCGTGCGGGAAGCCGACTTTACGGATTGGTCGATCTCATGTTTCGGCTCCTTGCGCAGACGCAGACCGAACGCAATATTTTCATACACGTTCATGTTCGGATACAGCGCGTAGTTCTGGAATACCATGGCGATATCCCGATCTTTCGGCGGCAGGTGATTTACGAGCTTATCCCCGATATACAGCTCTCCTGAAGTAATGTCCTCAAGCCCGGCGATCATGCGCAGCGTCGTTGATTTACCGCAGCCGGACTGGCCGACCATCACCAGAAATTCGCCGTCCTCGATCTCCAGGTTAAAATCCTTCACGGCGTACTGCTTTTCTTTCCCAAACCGTTTATCCACATTTTTGAGTACAATGCGCCCCATGACGGCACCTCCGAACCATAGTGTAAAGATCCCGCTCTATTGCCCATTCATTGCCGCAGGATCCAGCAAGCGTACCCGTAACGCCAAATACGGCCTACCGGGAAGCGGAATGCGGCAAGCACCGGAATACGTTCCTTCCAGCCGCTCGATCGTCATTTTTTGCGTGTCGATGACTTCTGCCGTGAACTCTTTCCCTTCTGGAAGTTCCATCGAAAAAAAAGCAGGACGGTGAACACCGAAGTATAGTAAGTAGTAGACGCCTTCCAAGCCTATTGCCGGCACGTCTTTCACCGTATCCAGGACAACCGGCTTCCCCGGCGCGCCTTCAAGGATCTGACGAAGAAATCGGATGCGGTCTGGACTCGTCCCGTGCAGCTGCCCGCCATGCGACCACCAGATGATATTGTCTTGATGCAAATAGGTTTCGCCGTGTCCGACATAGCCGCCGCGAGCCATGCCTTCCCAGAAGCGGTGCGTCATTTCTTCACCGGTAATGTTGCCCCATCGGCGGGGGATGTCCCCTTCATAACAGCATTCGTCAATCACGACCGGCTTCTTGTATTTGCGCCGGATCGCATCCGTGACGGTCAGGTCCCAATGCTGCAGACTCACGTGATCGACCCAAGGCTTCGCGTGATCGTACAGATTAAGCGAGGAAGGATCGTACATTTTCGTTCCGTTATGAATCGAGCGAAGATGCTGATAGGGATCATGCTGTTGAATGATTTGAAAGAACCTGTCCCAGTCCTCCGTCTGCTTCTCCCGCATGAAGTCATATTCGTTCGCAAGGGACCACCACACGTTGCGGTAGGCCGACAGCCGGGCGATGACGTACCGGAGATAAGCTTCGTCATGCTCAGCGCTCATGCGGTCGAATCCCCAATGCCCCTTGTCATACGGGTGAAATAAGATGATATCCGCCTCGATCCCCATAGCCCCCAGCTGCTTGATTCTGCGCTCAAGCTTCCGGAAGAAGCGCGGCTCAAAACGCTCAAGATCAAAGCCCAGCTCTTTCGAGCCCTGGAACGGGAACAGCTCCGGTTCGGCGGTATTAAACGCATACCTCTTTGGAAATACGCACATGCGAATTTTATTGAAAGGCGACGCTTTGAGCACGGCAAGCGTTTCATCCTGTACCGGTTCGCTCTGGTGAATCCAGGCGTAACAAGTCGTGCCGAAGGGCATATACGGCGTGCCGTCTTCATACTCGAAATGGTCCTGGGATACGGTCCGAACCATCCCGTGATTGCCGCTGCCGGGATCCGTGCACTCGAATTCCCCGGTTATACCGTCCATCGACGGCAAGTTGCTTTTTGTCGAGAATACCCATCTGCCGACGGAATCCGGCATAAATCGGATTTTGTATACGCCGTCTCCGTCATAAAAACCATCTGCTTTGACGACCCGGTCGCCGTTCCGGAATACCGCCAGCAGCCAGACGTCACGATATGGATTCCCGACTGCTTCGCTGGAGTGAATCGCGGTTTCATATACAGCCCAGCGTTCCACCGCATGGTCTGTTGTCATGCTTCTCTCCTCCCAGATGACCGGCCGACCACGTCAAGAGAACCGCCGGAAGTAAATTTTCCTCATTATACAATGCGAATTTCACAGGTTTATAGGGGATTAAAGTCGATTCTATAGGGGGATGCAAGCGCTCACATAGGAATATCTCTTTTCAGGTCTCCTGAGCCGCAAAACAAAAAAAGATCGTCCCCTCGTTAAACATCAGGGAGGACGATCTTTAATACGATCCTCATCATATGACTCTTTGTTCCGAAGCTCCGAATGAATGCTCTTCGTTATCTTGTGAGCTTTTTCGGTACTGTCTCGGTGTAACGCCGGTTTTCCTGCGAAACAGTGCATGGAAAAATTTCATATCCTGGTAACCCACTTGATTGGCGGCCTCCTGAATGGACAGCTCGGTCGATTTGAGCAGCTCGCAGCAGCGCTGTATCCGGATATTTTGCAGATACTGCATAAAAGTTACGCCTGACGTTTTTTTGAATAACCGTTGAAAATGACTTGGGCTCATGAACGACCGCTCTGCTACTTGCTGTACCGTAATGTTCATCGCAAAGTGATCATGAATGTACAGGATGGCATCATCCATGTTATTGGACGGTGTCGAAACAAGGCTGCCGTCGCACTCATAACGCTGCAGCATCGCAAGCACCTGAATAAGCTGCCCCATCATGAGGTATTCGTAACAGGGACTCTTGTTAATAAACTCCCTGTACATGTTAAGGACGATGTTGAGAAACTTGTCAAACTTGTCTTGGTAATGAAGCCACTTGACGGAAGGGGGCGGCGCTTCGTATAAAAATCTGTACAGCATCGAAGCCTCACTAATCACGGACCGCAGCTGCTCCAATAATTCGACCTTAAAGATGCAGTTGTAAATGACAAGCTGCTTATCCCGGGAAGAAGGCCGAAACACATGTGACGTTCCAATTGGAATCACGAACAGATCGCCGCGTTTAATCGGAATCATTTGATCCTCGATATAATGAAAACCGCTCCCTTCTTCGACAAAACTAATTTCGATGAAATCGTGCGTATGCTGCGAGAGTGAGAAGGATTCAATTTCACGGTTGATAAAAATATCGAATTCAGGTTGAAAAAATTTGTCACCGCTCAGTTCGGTTACGCGCCAGTCCATATCATCACCCCGGTTAAGTGTGTAAATGGATTTGAGAAATTTCCCGTTTCACGCCCCATCGTGGAAATAAAGCGTTTACAAATCTTGAGGGACACCAACTAATCATCCATGATGGAATAGTCTAAGAGCGTCCTGCCGTTCTCCTTCACCCAATCTTCCGTAAATCGAACGTACTTGATGGCCTTCCGCAGGTATGAATACGCCGCATGGATTGATCCGTTCTTGGTTTGTATGATGCTGGGGTACGAATAACCGATTTGCGATTCCCGATACTCAAGATCGGAAACCTGTATATTTTTCACATGAGGCCAAGTGGCTCCGCCGTCTTCCGAAACCGCGACGGTCAGCGGCGTCCTCAGCGGCTTCTTCCGCCATTCGCCCTTGCTTTGTACAAAGCGGCATTGATCTCTTTCCATGGTAGAATCGTTGAATATGAGCGCTAGATGCCCGTTGGACAGCTTCGTCATTTGCACGGACGAATTATTGTTGGGCAGCGCCGTTCGGGCGGCCGGGCTCCAGGTTCTGCCGAAATCGGACGAAACCGTGCTGTAGATCCGGTCGGCCTCGCGGCTGCGGTAAACGGCGAACAACGTTCCGTCTTGACGCTCAACGACGCTCATCTGAACGCGGTGCAGGCTGCCGTCGATTTCGTATTCCTGCCAAGTCGCTCCCTGATCACTGGAGATCAGAACGACGCTGTAATGCCCCCCTGCTTTGCAGTAATAGCACGGCAGCAGCCATTCCCCGTTGCTCATGGCCAGAATCGGATGGCGAAGAAACAGGCCTGGGCCTTCATGCAGAATATACGGTTTGCCCCAGGTATACCCCCGATCATCCGATATCCGGACGACGACTCGCGAGGTGCGCTGGTTATGTGGCTCGGTAGACGTATGCATGAGCCAGATTCGCCCATCGGGTGCCTGGAAAACCAGCGGATTCTGCTCGGAACGCTCCGGGTCTGAAGCGACTTCAATCGGTTCCTCCCAACAGTTTCCCCCGGCAGGAAGCCTCGACAGCAGCACATTCGTATCCGGATTCCCCTCGCCGCTTCCCGAGAACCAGACGCACAGCAAATCTCCATTGTCCAGCTCGAGCAAATTGGCCGAATGGCTATCCGGCTCATACCGAATCGGCAGAAACGCTTCCGTGATCTGTGGATCCTGCGCAGACGGTGTCAAGATGCCGTTAAACCTTTTCGTTGCATTCATGAGAACTCTCCCTTTATCTTATAATGTGAGTTCAAAAAGTCGGGTTTACAGGACCGAGAAGGTTGGATGAAGCTAGGGACTGAGGAGCGGAGCGTACGTTTTGGGTACGTGAGCACCGGAAGGCCCGGCTGAATTCAAGATTCGACGTCGAATCCCCCCCCTCGAACTGCTTCGTCCTGGGAAGACAACTTTTTGAACATCCTCTTATGGAATAGAAACGGTTTGGACAAATGCCAACTGATCCTGCTTACAGACCAGTTTGCCATTCACATACAATCGGTAACCCTCTTCGATGCCGTCAGGGTACCTGCCGAGTCCCGGCTTACCATATGTAATCCGGATGTCTTGACCCGCTGCCTTCACCCGGTCCAGCTCGAAATAATCCAACCCGATATCAAGCGGCTCAAGGCTCAAGCTGTCAGCCGAAAGGGATAGCCCCGCAACATGGCTGATGATGAGGTCAATATAATAAGAATGATTGTATTCCTGCTCATCGCTAAGCGGTTCGCCCGTCTGGCTGTTATAATGCTCAACAAGACATGGCCGCGACAAATCACGGTTCTGGAAATGCAGGAAGGAATACTCCCTGAGCCCCTTTGCGAATTCGCCGTCGTACGCATGACCGCTACGCTTGCTCTCGCGGGCCAGCGCATCCAGGGCAATGGAGTTGGTATAGGGCCAGGTAGGCCCGTTCCACATGCACCCGTTGCGTCCTTTGACGAAACGGCCGAACCAGCCGCCTTCCTTGGCATAAGCAGTGCTGTCGGCCGACACGCTCGGATACCGGCATGCTGTAGCAAATTCACTCGGGTTCAGCAAATGCTTGATAAGCTGATCATGTCTGTTGTCCAGCAGCCCTGCCCATGCAGGGTAAACACCGACGATATTTTTAACGAAGGCCATTTCGTCCGTCTGATAATGCAGATCGTAGAAAAAGGCTGTAGCTTCATCCCACATTTTCGTCAGCACATCGTTCTTGACCCTCTCGGCCAGCTGCAGGTAAACGGCAGAATCCGGATCGCCTACCAGCTCACACAGCCGGGCGACGCCGACGATATTCATATAATGATAGACGGTCCGATCCACTCGCTTCACATGGGTGTAGGTTTCCGGATCTTTAGGGTCCTGCGGATAGTTATGAAAATACCAATAGCTCGGCTGGTATTCCTTTCCCGTCCGGGTGTGGCGGTATTCTGTCATTAAGCTGTCGGTTTCATTGCCGTAAACTTCCTGCCAGCTTGACACCTGTGCCTTGAGCCCCGGAAGCGCCTCTAAAACCGCAGCTTCGTCCCGGTGCACGAGGAATAAGTTGTAGGCCGCCCAGCCGATATAATTGGCAAAAGAGTGCATGCGCTCATCCACCGTTAAACAGCAGTACATGCCGTTTGCCGCCGGAGTATCCTGCATATTGCGCAGCGCTCCCATGCTCGCGGCCGGATCGTGATGCCATTTGGCGTCGGTGATGTGAAGCGGGACAGACAGATTGATCAGCTTGCTGAACTCCCATCCTCCTTTTGAAAACGGGCGTTTGCTCTTCTTGTGCGACCGCCCTTCGTAAAACAGCGGATGCTGAAGCAATCCATATCGGGGGTCCGCCAGATTGTGACGGAGCAGAAACCAACGGTACGCCCAGGTTTTGTTCAGCAGCGGGTCATTGCACTTAAATCGCGGGGTGCCGTCGAACCATTTCTCAAAAACTTTTTCCTGCTCAGACGAAGCCATTGCTACGTTAGCCGTATACTTCCCGACCGCTTGGACCGCACGGTCCTTCAGGGTGCCCATCGGATCCTGCGAGCGGATTCCCGCGCTTAGGGCTACAATAAATGTTTTCACTTCTCCAGGAGCCACCTTTATTCCTTCGTTTAATAGCTGAGAATCGCTCGATGCGATGCACGCATCGATATCGAAGGAGTAAAACGGAATATCAAATCCGCCCTGCAGGCAGCCGGCACTGGCTGCAGTAAACCCGGAAGGAACCTGCAGATTCAGCCATATTTCTTGATCAGACCGGTTTGTCCAGGATTGGCAGGAGACGGCGCTGTCGTCCCACGTTATGAATTTCGTTTCCTCATAGCGGAGCCAATCGTCGGTGTACGTCATCCGCAGCTGGCTGGGATACCAATCGGAGATGGCCGTGTCCATATTGCAGGGCCGCCCGTTGATTGAAATCTGGAACAACAGCGGGATGTTAACTTTGTGAATGAAGTCGAACCGGCCGGCGAAGCCTGGAGCAGGCTCCACATAATCCGCCCAGAGACGGGCGCCCGTGGAACCCAGCAACAGGCCTCCGGGAACCGTACGCAGCGTCTTCATCCCCGCTCTCAGCTCATTATCGATCATAAGTAACGCACCTCCTCTCATGTGCCTGCTGCCCCATGACATTAGCATATTGCTGCAGTAAAGATTGTTCATTGGGTTTAGCGGGAGGATTTATAGGGCAATCGAATCATATTTCGATTCGGGGCCGTGATGGTTATACCGTAATCCCCTACTTCCAAGTCATTCATTCAGCAGAAAGTCCGCCCCCGTCATCGTGTCAGGGGGAGGACTATGCGTTATTATTGCTTGGCAATTTGTTCTTGGATTAATTTATCTGAATTCTCTTGGGCCTGCCTTAAGGCGGTGTTGACATCGAGTTGATTTCGTACGATTTTAGGAATGGCGTCCAGTTGGAACGCATCTTCTATGACAAGCTCATCATATTCCGTCATAGGTCTCGAAGGAGCCGGTTTGCCATGATACAGGGCTTGAATGTTTTTCGTTTTGGCAAACTCGTAATCGGTAAAGGCGGCATCACGTACCGATTGTGTAAGAAGCGGAGTAATGAATCCACGTTTTGACATGGTGGTCTGATATTCCTCGGAGGTTAAATATTTCAATATTTCCGCGGCAGCATCCTGCTGTTTGGATGTCGCCGAAATGCCGATGTAAGTTGCATATGTCTGCGTATTTAATCCAGGGTATTCCTTGAACTCTGGAACGGATGCGATATCCCAATCCGGTGGAAGCGAATCATCAGAATTCATCCAGCCGGATGTGTACACATACATGGCGATGACGGAATCTTTCATGAAGTCCTGATGGGAATAAAATTTTTCAATCGCACGCTGCTGTACCCCCGGGTCCCTTGAAAGCTTATAAAAGATGTTATCGAAAATGAATTTCCACTGGTCGTTATCGACCGTTGCCTTATTCGTCTCCGGATCTACAAACCCGGCAGAGTTTTGAGCAACGCGTAAATAATGCTTTGGAGATAACCATAATCCCATATATTGCTTGCCGTCTTCATTCCGGGTTATTTTCTTGGAAAGATCAATCGCTTCATCCCAAGTCATGCCGTCTTTCGGATAAGGAACGCCGAATTTATCAAAGATGCTTTTGTTGTAATACATGACAAATTTACTGTCACTGACCGGTAATAAATAGGTTTTTTGATCAATCGTCACCGGATCCAGGTAAGCCGGTTCGATCGTATCAACTGGAATATTGTGCGATTTAATCAACGGACCGAGATCAAGTGCCATATTGGCCGGAATATAATCTTCACGCAGTTCTCCTGCAGACGATAAATACATATCAATCTGTGTGCCTGACGCGATAACTTGCTCCAATCTGCGGTCATCCGTTTGATTAATGTAATTGATTTTGACGTTAGGGAATTTTTTCTTTATATATTGTCCGTAGCGGTCCTCAAAATCCTTCTGCGATGCAAGACCAAACCAGGTCAGGTCGGCTGTGATCTCATCCGGGTTATTTGTGCTGGCGGTTTCTTCGGTTTTCGCGCTCGTCGGTTTGGTGTTTTGCGACTCTTCGGCATTGGGTTCAGCCCCTTTGCCCGTGCATGCTGCCAGAACGGATAACAGCATCACGGCGGATAGCACCGTCGTCATCATCTTACGTACCATCAGAATTATTTCCTCCCTTTGAATGGACCCTGAATTCCCTTCCTTGTAAGCGCTGTCTATTCTGCTGAAAAATACAGCTTCGTCCCCCTTTCTACGTATGGCTAGAATTAGCTTTGGCTGTTGCTAATTATAGTTAGGAATGCGGGAAGATTCGTAGGGCGAAGCAACCTTACCTATAGGGGGATTCAGCAAACTTCAAATCGCTAGGGCGTGATTCGTTCCTCTGCCGCTTCATACAGCCAATCAAGCAAAACCCGGTCATGATTTCGCGGATTAAATTCGCGATCCGACAGCTTTTGTTCGGTTTCGATAATACCCGCGATGAGGAAGGCCCCTCTGCCGAAACGGAGGGTATGCCTCCCAGCCGCGTATGGCAATGCATGAATATTAACGGACGGATAGGCGAACAACCGTAAACCCTTACGCAGTACGGGGCCTAACTCTGTCCGCTGGATTTCTTCGATTTCCCGCTCGGTGGGTTTCAGCCATGGATCGTCCTGGGAATGAAAGTATCCAAGCAGGACCAATGCGGGGCTCTGCAGCTCGATGTCCAAAGCCATCTCTTCGTGCGCGGCCTGCATCTGGCTAAATCGGATTCCCGTCAAACCGGACAATTCTTCCGCGCAGTAAATAATCGGAATATTTCCATCCTTGAATACGCGGGCGCCCTTCTCAATCCGGAACAATTCGGCATGCTCACTGTGCAAAGTGAATTGCGACTGGCGATAGCGCTCATACGGAGGAGCCGGGTTCATCAATTCGGATGGCAGTTGTCCCGCACGCAGTTCGAGGATTCTCCGGCGGAAAACGTCTAGCTCGTGTTCATACAGCGGCAGGCAATCCTTCCAATGGTTAAAGGCTTTGCCATCGCGAAAAGGCACTTTGCGAAGCCTCGTCTGCATGCCGCCGGCGTACCAATATTTGCTTTCGGTGATTTCAGTCAGCCTGCGGTACTCCGCGACACTCCGTTCCACCCAATCGGCCGCTTCTTCCAACAGCTCAACCTTCTGTGTATACCTTCCTCCAACCATATGCTTATACATCAAAACGAGCATGGCGGCTCTTACCTTAGAGGTGTACACGCCCGTCATTGCCCTGATCGCTTCAACATCGCTGGCGAATCGTTCGAACTCAGCTTTACTCTTCAGCACGGAATTTCTGGCCAAGTTGACGGCGTTAAACGCCTCGTCGGCTGACCGCTCCACCTCTTTGACAATATCAAGCGGAGTTTCCCCAACGTGCGGAAGGCCGGCCAAATCCTTCAAAACATATTCCTCCAAACGTTCCCCTGGCGGAGCATGCGACTTCCACAGCTCAGACCAAGGCACATACCGGTCCGGATTCGTCAGCTGGCTCATCGTCATTCCGAGACTCATCGTTTGCCGGTTGCCCTGTGTGATCCCGAAGCGCCGAAGCAGCATCGGCGCGCACTTCCCGGAGGCTTCATACGCATCAAGGATTCGTTCGCCGGCCTCCCTGCTGCCATACTTGTGCTCCAGACGGGCAATCCAATGCTGCCTCTCGGCTCTTACATCCCTGTCCGGGTTCCAGGCATACCTGAGCCACGCTTCAAACCAGATCCAATCCCGCTCCACTTGCTTCAAACGGATATCGGTCCGGTCCGGCGAGTACGGCCAGCCCCAATAAGACAACGGGTAAAATTGGAGCGATGACGCCTTCAGCCGGTAATGGACGGCTTGGACGCACCGCTGAATAAAGGATGGCGCCCCCCAGCGAAAAGGCTCCAGATTGGTTACCGAATGAATCGTCGCTACATGCTCGTTGGCCTGCGATCCTAGCCGCTGATGGACTTTCTGTGCGGCGCCTCTCGGCGTCCATGTCGTAAGCGATTCTCCGTTATACTTCATTTCGGAATGCAGATTCGGATACAGAGGAGCGGCGGCCTCCATCACCTTCTCGATCTCAATGCCATGTGAGCGGACAATGACCGGCGGCGGTTCTGCGGCGGAAGACTGCCGCACACCGTCCATAATTCCAGGCAGAATCGTCCCGCACAGCCACTCCGCCCCGTACATTTCCCCTTTCAGTTGTTCACCGAGGCACACCATCAGCCCTACGGTCGGAAAGGCAGCCACAAATTCGGACAGCAGCCGCCGATAATATTGGCTCGTCACCGAGGTGGGCTGAATCTGCTTGTAGGCGAGCCCATGCTTGTCAGCGAACTTACGGGGAATATGTATACTATAAAAAGACAAGAACACTTGAATGCCCCGCTTATCGGCCTCTTCAGCCAACCAGCTCAGCATGCCGGCATTCCGCTCCATCTGTAATCGGGTCACTTCAAGCGCCTCTGGTTCTTCCGGCAGATCGATTAACGAGGAGAACGGATTGGCGTTCCATAAAAAAAGCACATTGCCCCGATGCTCAAGCAGCATGTCTAAGTAGTCCAGCCACATCGCTTTATCGTACAGCCATGGAAAGCGATCCGGCGTCCACGGATATTCAAACGGCTCGCGCCCTGGCTCGACCTCCTGCTTCTGAATGCCGACCGCAGGCCCGCGCCAAACCAAACGGGGCGTGTCTCCGTATGCCAGCTCGCGCGGAAGCAAGCCTTGTTCCCTGATGATCCTCGACAGTTCCTGGCATCCGTATAATGCACCGCTGTCGTTTCCTCCGGACACGACCGTAAGCTGTCCCGGGCAGGAGAACAGATAGAACGCTTCCAAGTCCGGATCTTCTTTGTGGTACAGCAAAACTTCCTGCTCCTCGAGACCCGCGAGCAGCTCGGAGCCAGTGCGGCTCCCGACATAAATTCTGCTTCCTTCCGTTTCCCTGTAACGGTCCCACGTCCAGCCACCCGGACGTTCTACTACACTATACCCGCATGCCTCAAGCGCTGACTTCAGCATTCCCACACCGTGCCTTATGCGAGGCGATGAATCCATATCGTAGCCAATCGTGATCATTTCCAGCATGCGTTTTCCTCCCAGTCCATGTGGCGTCACAGTTATTCTGCTATGAAGAACTTCTCTGCATCGTCCACTGTAAATGCTTCTCCTTGCTCTGGTATGACTGTCGTGTTCCGGAACACAATATGTTCGGCATTTTCGCAGGTTGCTCCCGTTTGGGCTGTCAGCAGCACATTCTCGAAAAGGACGTTTTGAATCGGCATTTCAGGCAGCCCTTTGATGAGCACAGCTCTCCCGGCGCCAATGCATGTTGTATCGCGGATCGTAAAATCGCGGAACACGGGCGTCTCTTCCGAAACGGGGACCGCCTCTTCCGTGTTGTTCTTTCCCGAATAATACGAACTGAAAATAATCGCTTCCTTGCCGATATCCTTCATCCTGACGTTGCGAATATAAATTTTCTCCACCGTCCCCCCGCGACCCCTGGTGCTTTTGAAGCGGAGTCCGGCGTCCGTACCGATGAATACGCAATCCGTCAGGTAAACATGGCGGACGCCGCCCGACATTTCGCTGCCAATGACGAAGCCGCCATGACCGTGGAACACTTGGCAGTTTCGGATCGTCACGTATTCCGTCGGCCTTCCGAGATCCCGGCCGTCCGCATCCTTCCCCGATTTGATGCAAATCGCATCATCCCCTACATCGAAGACCGAATCGTAGATCTTTGCATAACGGCAGGAGTCGAGATCAAGTCCGTCGCCATTCTGTGAGTTCCACGGATTGCGGATCGAGACATTCCGAATCGTCACGTGTTCGCATAACCAGGGATGAACATTCCATGCTGCTGAATTTCGGAAAGTGGGACCGTCGAACAATACTTTCCGGCAGCGGTCCAGCTGCACGAGCGTTGGGCGCAAATGATCGCGGGCGGCCTGAAAAGCCACTGGATCCTGAATGTTCTTCGCAATCAAACTCTTGACAAGACTTGAGCCCTTTAAAGACATCTCCGTCGGCCACCAGGTTCCCCCTTCGACATAACCTCCGGAGCTCAGCAGTTTCTGCCACTGGCCATCCGTTAACTTCATCCGTTTGACCGGCCGCCAGGCTTCTCCTGATCCGTCAAAAACGCCTTGTCCCGTAATCGCAACGTTTTCCAGATCGGCTCCGTAAATCGCCGGGATGCAGCGCACCGTGCGCAGCCCTTCATAACTCGTAAGTATCAGCGGGTAATCATCGCGGTTGCTGCTGAAGATCACGAGCGCACCGGATTCGGTATGCAGCCGTATACAGCTCTGAAGGCGAATGGGCCCGGTCTGCCAAATTCCCGCCGGAATGCGGACCGTCCCTCCCCCTTGCGATGCACAAGCTTCAATCGCAGCATGGATGGACTTCGTATTGTCAAACCGCCCGTCGCCTATCGCGCCGAAATCAACAATATTGAATTCCCTGTCCGGAATGACGGGCAATTCCACTGCAGGCATATCGAAAGGCAAGTCTTTTTCTTCCGTCAGCTTTGTCGCTGCCATGGATCGGCATCTCCTTTCAACGGGTTGATATGCATTTCATTAATATAATAATGAACGGCAGGGACCGGTTCGTCCGGATGCGCCACATCCCCAGTAACCAGCGGCGTCTCAATGTTCGGTTCCAGCCGGGCCGGACCGGTTCTGAGCGTGACCCTTTCGAGCGTGTAAGCCGGCATGGAAAATGAATACGTTTTCGAAGTGTCATCATCGTTCACTTTGACGGCGAAGCGCTGGCTGGAAGTATCAAAAGAAATGGACATGTCGTACCAATTTTTGGGCTCATACGGCTGCAGCGCGGTCCATGTACCGGCTTGAAGCACTTGCAGCATACCGCCTGACTCCAACCGCAAGCGTATCGCAGCAGAACCTTTGGCATCACACAGTTCGATATATAACTGTCCTCGGTCAGACTGCTTCGCCATCAGCCGCATTCTCACCTCGCCCGCAGTACATTCAGGAAATACGCGCTCCGCCTTCGCATAATCGTAAGGATCCGCATCGCACAGCTCCAGGCTTCGGTTTGTTTCGGACGGAACGGGGGAAACGGAAACGCTGGCCCACAGCGGGCTGTACAGATTCCAATCCAGCACCCTGTCTTCCTCCTTCAGGCCGTTAAACGTATCGTGGACAGGCTCGCTAACCGTGGAACGCATCGGAACAGGAATTTCACTCACCCATATGTCCTCTTTGTTCGAGCTGTAGGTTACCCACATACCGCCGCCTGGAGGCGCATCCCCAGCTTCAATGCCGCGGGTGTAACTCATACCGTAATTTTTGTGGTTACCGTAAAATCGCCGCGGCGGAACCTCCCCGTTGACGACAAGCATGTTATCGAATTTCAGGCCGTCATCACTCGTTACCGCCGCAAGCGGCCAGCGGTGATTTCCAACCGGCGAAGGGTTGTACAGAAGCGCGTACTTGCCGTCCGAGGTGCGTTCGCCCCATACTTTTCCGCCGGCCATGATCAGGGATTCCGCACGGCTCTGCAGCGTCCATGAACGCCCTTCGTCCTCCGATATCGCATGGACCGAATGTTTCCACAGTCCCATGATTCTTCCGTCAGGCAGCCTGTATGAATTAAAGGCGGTTCCGCCTTTCACGGCGTAGAAATCATCGGGACTGCGGTCTTCCTCCCACCATTGCAGCGTTGCTATACGGTCTGCGAGCAGTTCCTCGCATGCCTCGATCAAACCTTGATCGCCGGATGCGGTGAACAAGGGATACTGAACGTTCTGCTCCGTCCACCCGGCATGCCTGTTCAAACGGATAAAATATATCGGTCCGAAGCTGCCGTCCTCCATGATTTCTCTGACCACGCGGCCAATGCCCCTGCCGTTGTTCGGACTGATGCTTGGCTGAGGACAAAATCCATAAAAGGCCAATGCCAGCAAACGTCCATTGGATGAAGCATAGAAACCCATTCTTTGATGCATGACACTGTACGTCCCTTCCGGAATCCGTTCTCCGTCAGGATAAACAAACTCCTCGTTCAGCCGGTAAGGCGGAAACAGGACGACAGGGGCCGACCAATGCCAGCCCTCCTTGGAAACCGACAATAGCGTTTGCCCCGGCGGCACATGCTCATGTACTGGGCAGCTTAAATATTCGAGATAAAATTGTCCCTTCCAATAAGCCAGCATCGGGGCATGGTTATACGTCCACCCCGTTCCGTCCGAAAGCTCGGGCCTTGTGCGGTTGGCCCTTACAGCTTGCCTGCTGCGGACACCGACCACCGGGCGCAGCTGCCCGTGATGATAATCCGTGTTGGCGGTCACACCACCAACATATCGAATATGATTTTCCAACTGCTTCATGCCTGCTCTCCTTTGTCGTTCACCTGACAATAACTTTACACGTTCCCGCCGTTTCGTTTATAGGTTAAACCCGCTGTTTTTATAGGGGGAAAAACAGCATTCGGCAATTCATCAACGGTGAAGCACCTCGATTTCCAGCGTCTGGCCGGAGGAATCCCCTTTATAGAAACGGACTTCGTGATCTCCAAAGCGCATCCTCCAGCAGTCGTCGGACCCCAAATGAGGACCGGCCGCTTCGCATGCCTCTCCGCTCAAGAAGTCGTCCGTCACGACCCAAGCTCCCCCGCTCGGGTAGAGCTTGCTTTCTCGCCAGGACTTCGGCGCAAGCCATGACATGATGACGACGACAGAGCCTTCCTCAGCCCGACGTCTAATCGCCGCAGCCGCTTCTTCGGATAGGCGCGATCCCGCCGCGAGAATCAGCTTAGGCTGCCCGAGCTGCTCGTACCGCACCGTTTCATCGAAAACGATTACGTTATTTACAGGGTTGAACAGCGTATGCATCGCCGTCTGCGGCAGATCCGGACAACCCGAAGGCAGAGGGAAGCTGCCGGCGGCAGCTTGCCGCTTCAGCTTATGCCGCGGGAACTCATAACCCGGAATATGCATGCAGCTGCCGTGAGCAGGAATGGTTCCGTGACTGAGCAAATGCCATGCCGCGAATACGCTCTTCGTCGATTCCGCCGCTTCACCGGTCCGGCTGCCGAACAGTCTTGTGTTCTGGCCGTAATTGCTGTCATCCGCATGAATCAGGACCGTGTCGGGAGCGATATCGGCATGCGACCATTTCAGCGGGTGGGACGGCACATATTCGCGGATGAATTGCTGCCATACCTCTCCGAATTCCGTCCGCACGAATCGGTGATCCTGGTAGTGCAGCAGCGCATCCACGTTCTCCGCAAATAAATGTGTAGGGGCCATCAAATAGCCCATCCGCAAGGCCGATGCGAATTCCTCAGGCGAGTGGCCGGGGAACCCGGAGAGTCTAGTAAACCAATGGCCGATGTCCGGTCCCCACAGATCTGCGCATATCCACATCGGCCGCTTGTACTGCTTGGCAGCCCCAAGCGCCGTGCCCAGCTGCAGCGCCTGGAACGACTCTTTCATAATTTTGGGACACACTACCATGCCGCCGCTTGCATGCACGTGGAACATAACCGGAAACACATGCTCGGCAATAAGAGGTATATCCGCTTGGGCGGATCCGCTGCTTTTTGCCAGCTCCATGACGTGGCTGACCCGGTCTTGAACGGTATTTGCAACCACGGGGGCTGCTTCCTTCAGTTCAAGCCCGTCGGTTGCACCCCAGTGCGGATGCCAACCGTCTTTCCGGTACTGCGCCGCATTGATTTGCAAATGCTCCGGCTCATCATACAGCAGTCCGATCAGCCTGCCGCTCCCTGCCGCCTCCGTAACGGCCTCGTCCGGCACGTCCCACCGGTTCGTTCTATCTACCCAAGCGCCGTTAATGTTGCCGTACTCGTTCCCTAGGCAGACGTCCATGCCGGACCGTTTCATTTCCTCCAGCATGTCTTTGAAGCCTTCCATGCCTGGCAGCACATGATGAACGTAGAAATCCGCACCGAGGCTTTGCAGCGCGGAGACAAACGACTCGCCGGAAGGCGTATCGTCCTGGGAGGGGTACACCGCACCTGTCCCCGTCCGCATCACACGGTCAGACGCTTCTCCCGCCCAAGGATCCTGCCATGCCACCACAGGTCCCTGGATGCCGAATCTCGTGCTGCTTGCTGAAGATCGGTTACTCATTTACTGGTGTCCCTCCATTCTCCGTGTTTTCAAGGACAAGGCATTCGCCGCGCCGGAGCTCCAGGACGATGACGTCCTCCTCCGTCCAGGTCAGCGAACCGCCCTTGCGAATAACTGCCCTTCCTTCAAAGGGATTGGCGAGCCGAAGCGTTTCGTCCCGCTCACTGAGTACTGTAACCGTCCGCACCTTCCCGGAAGACTTGACGCCCGAGAGCAGGAAGGCGCCCTCCGTCCGGATCCCCGAGAAGGACGCATCCTTGTAGCACCCCGGCAGGCCGCTGAACACGCGGATGGTCCCCCTGACGCAGCTCACATACATTTCCAGGATGGCAGCGGCGGCGGCGATCGAAGCCTCGACCTGCATGACGTCGCCGCCCGTAAATTCGCTGAAGCCTCTGTAATTGGCATTATGTCTGGTCGCATAACTAGGCATCATGTACACATCCTTCAACAGCCGAAGAGACAAAAGAGCCATGTCAGGGGATCCCAGCCGGTTGTGCAGGATTGATGCCCAGGGCATCGACCACCCTGACCAGCGCCCCATCCCTTTATCGACCCATGACCTGTAAGCATTCATTGCCGCCTCTTTCTGGGCGGGATCGTCCATATCCATCGTGTCAAAAGGGAAGATGCCGGCTAAATGGGAGTGGTGCCTGTGCGATTCGGACAGCGGCTGATCCTCCCACAGGTACAGCTCAAGCCCAGGCTTGGTGCTGAACTCCTGGAATTGCCTTGGGCCGGCCGTGTAAGGAGGAAGCTTCTCATAGATATCGGCAGCCATGGCCGCAGCTTCCGGATCGACAGCATACTTCTCCTCAAGTTCGAGCAGCTTCTCGCACAAAAATCGTACATTGACGAGGAAAAAGGTCGAATTTCGGGCGAGCCCTTTCGGCGACGAACCGCCGAATTCAGGCGAAACGCTCACCGGAAGCGAATATAGATCGCCGTCCCGCTCCATCATCTCGCGAAACACGCGAAGCGTCTTCACCATGAAGGGATGTACTTCATCCCGCATGAAGGCCTCATCACCGGCATACCGGGCATACTGCCACATCATCTGGGCAATCCACGAGGTGTTCGCTTGATCGATCGTTCCGGTCCACATCCCGCCGACGGGATGACCCCGGTCGTCTACCGAATGGCCCAGCATGTACCCGTCTTCTATGCCGACGAATCGTTTGGCGTTCCGGGCCAATATCGGCTTCCAGCCGTCGATCATCTTGAACAGCGGCATGAGGCAGTCCAGCAAATTTGCACCGTATGCGGGCCACAAGCACTGCTGGACATTAATATTAAAATGATAATCGCAGCTCCACGGCGGATTCCGGAATTCTTCCACCCACGGGCCTTGCAGCGTCGGCGCGATCCGGCCGGGCATGGAGCTCCCCAGCATCCGGTAGATGCCCAAATAATACATCCGCTCTATTTCGTCGTCGGGCAAATGGATTTCCGCAGCTTCTCTCCATAATGACCGCCAATGTTCCCGTGTCCCTGCCGCTACGCTGTCGTAACCCTCAGCAGGCCTTAAGTATGCATCCAAGGCCGCCCGCGTTCTGCCTGCCGCTTCTTCCGGCCCGGCTCCGTACTCCGCGGCGATGGCAAACATCCCCTCCTGCTGGCGCAGCAGCACCGCGCATGACGGATCCTCAGGCAGCTCCTGCACCCATCCGTCCCTCACGGAAGTTGGCGCAGCAATTCCGAAGTCATCGAAGTAGGCTTTTGTTCGAGCAAACGAGTAAGATGGTACGGGCTTCACGGCCGTCACGAGGCTGTCCGGGTCCGAGAGCAGCAGGACAGCCTTGTCGATCGCGACGGTTAGGCGTATCAGATGCTCCATTCCCCCATGATGACAGACCAGCCGTGCTTCTCCTTCATTTAACAGCAGGGAGGCGGATTGAATGCAGGCTCCCGGTTTCAGCTTCACTTCAAAACGCCCCATCGCAAGCCGCGTCGGCCGTTTCTCTTTGCCGTTCATGATCGTAGTCGGAAACAGTCCGCGCGCGCTTTCGAAGTCGCCGCCCGTCAGCAGTTCTTTTAAATGATCGTAAGTACAATCTTCCCGCCACACGGTGCCTCCGCGGTGGTCCCAGTAATCGGCACGGTTCACCGTCAGCATCAACGTCTGTTCTTGAAACCAGACCAGCGCTCCAAACACGCCGTTCGAGAGCGGAATTCCATCATGACAATAAGCGGTATCCAATGTCCACGGCACATCGTAGGATACGTCGTCCTTACCGGCTTTCACAGCACCTCCCCCTTTCTTCGCGGGATATTAAGCAAAGGCTCCCTGTTTCAGGTACAGCTCGATGACCGGGACGGCCGCATTCGGCTTCTTCACCGGGATGCTCAGCGTAACAGTATCCGCATCCCTTCCTTCGCTTAACGCTCCGGCAGCCATCGAGCTTGCCTTCGCCCCCTGCTTCATCTTGATCTCCGATGCGTCGTTCAGCAGCTGTGCGTATTCGATCTTCCCTGCTAATCCGCTCACGTGGATCGACTTGAACGGCCAGCTGAAAATGTGCAAATACAGGCGGTTCGTCTTCGGATTGTAAGTAAAACGGCAATCGTCCGGTGCTTTTACGCCTTCGGGTGCGGCGGTGCAGCCATAGATCGAACGATCGTGCCGCTTCATCCATTCGCCGATGCCCTGCAAGCGCACAAGGGCGCGCTCATCGATCTCTCCGCGTCCCGTCGGTCCAACGTTCAGCAGCAAATTGCCGCCTTTGCTTACGCTGTCGATCAGCATTTTAATCAGCATGTCGACGCTCTTCCACGATTCCTCGTCGCGGTAATATCCCCATGAGCCGCTGAATGTATGGCAAGCCTCCCAGACCACGGGACGCCCGCCGACCTTAACCCACTCTTTCGGCATATACTGTTCCGGCGTCGTAATATCCCCGGCGACTTCCAGCCGGTCGTTCAGCAGGATGTTCGGCTGCAGCTCGCGGACCATGTTCACGAATTTTTCGCTCTGCCATTCGTTTTTCCCTTTGCCGGGAAATCCTTCTTCCGGCGGAATAGAGAAGTCCAGGAACATCAGGTCGATCGGTCCGTAACCCGTAAGAAGTTCTCTCGTTTGTCCAAACATGTAATCGACATAACGCTGAAACTGGCGGTTGCCGCCCTGTTGGATAAATTCCGGATGGTAGCGCAGCGGATGCTTCACATCGACGGTATAATCCGGATGATGCCAATCGAGCAGCGAATAATACAGGCCTGTTTTCATATCGCGCTTCCGGAAAGCGTCCACCATGGGCCGGAGCAAATCACGCCCTGCCGGGGAGTGGACCGCCGTATAGTCCGTCAGCTTGGAGTCCCATAAGCAGAAGCCTTCATGATGCTTCGTCGTAATGACGAAATACTTCATTCCGGCGTTGGAAGCGGCCTCCGCCCACAATTCAGGATCGTACAGATCCGGATCGAACCGTTTGAAATATTTATCGTACTGCTCGGTTGTCATAAATTCGCGGGATTTCAGCCACTCGTGGCGGGCGCCCAGCGAATACAATCCCCAGTGAATAAACAGGCCGAACCGGTCATGCGTAAACCATTCTGTTCGCTCGTTCTGATGCATCAACGGATTAGTCAATTTCATTTCCTCCTAATACAGCTCTATGATTGGATTCGGCAGCGCCTATGGGTTGCGGCTGTCATGCATGCTTTTTGCCGCGACTGCTCCCTGCCCAAGGACAAGATCCTGCAGGAGTAAATCCAGCGGCGGATTGAAGCCGATTCTCCCTTCCAGCCGCAATCCCAGCATGATATACTCTCCAGCGCCGAGACGGACGGAACCTACGACGGGTACCCGCCTTTTGCGAGTTCCCTCAGAATCCGATCCCTGCTTCGGCTTCGCGTAGGTATACAGAAGCGGCACGATCGTTTCCGACCGCCAGGCGCAGTGTGTAAACGCGTCTATCCGATCCGACGTTTGGTTATAGAAATATTGAAAATCGCTCAGTCTGTACGACTTGAGCCGCTGCTCATTTTCATCAAATGCTAGCGTATATAAGCTGCTCACCTTCGTCTGCTGCACCATATCTCCGCCAATTGGCCAGTCTGCCCCCCCCTCTTCATCCGGAAGAATGACTGCTCTTGCTCCAGCACGAATCAAACTGGCGATTTGCGGTTCATATTGAAGGTAGTCTTCGAGAGATGACATCACAATGACGTCAAACGGGCGTCCGGTTTCGTATTTTTTGCACTCTGCCCCCATGGCCGTGATCAAAGCTTCCGCGTTCTGCCCGAGGGTGACAATCGTAGAAGAGGCCGCTGCTTTCCCTTTCTGCTCGTTCCTTGCAAACACCTCCATGCTGAAGCGCTCGCTGTTCAGGTGCTCGCCGCTTTGGTTATACATCGAAATATCGGCATGGATCTTTCTTCGTCCTTCCATTTTTGGGATGCGGAGCTGCACAGTTCCTACACATACAGATGCGGCGCTCCCGATTTCCGCATTCAGCTCATAAGAAGCAAAGTCACGGTCGTCATCCCGCAGTGTTACAACGAGCCTCAGCCCTTCGTAGTCGCAAGGCGTATCGTTAAGCAGCCAAGCCTCCAGCTCAATGAGCTCACCGGCATACGCTCGCCAGCGGTCTCCCCGCAGGTGGACGCGCAGCGGCGTGAGGCTGTCGCGGTATGCAAAGTAGCCGGGCTTGGGCACCCTGTCTGCTCCTACGAGAGATTTCATCCACCCCGACGGCCAGGCATCGATTAGAAGGTGAATGGCGGACTGCACAATGAGGTCTGAGCGCCGGCGGATCGCATCCGTCATCAAGGTGGTGACAAAGGCTTGATATTTTTGACTTTTCTCAATCCAATCCTCAATCCGTTCCGATTCCGGATACCAATCCCCATGCAGCGAGTAGGTCTGGCTGTCCACAATCGCATCCGGCATCCAAACTTCATCCAGCCGCTGTGGCAGCCATGCTTTAGGATAGCGCTGCTGCATCAGGGCGAGATGATCCAACCCTTCCGAGCCATACTCGCCGAACCCGGTCTTCCAGCCTTTCTTGATCGGCGGGAGTCCACCCTTGTACAGCTCTCCGAACGAAATCATATGATTCGTGTACCACATCGTATAACAGTGAACATCGGACAAACCGGCTTCGGTCGGCGGATCGTAGTCCCCCTCGGCATTTTTCACGACACGGTCAGGGTTTTCAAGGGATATGGCATTCCTTGCGGAGACGAAAAAAGCTTCAAGCTCATCCCGGTACAAATGCCGGTGGCCTTTCCCCCGTTTGGCCGGGCGGGACGGCTCATTGATCAGCGATACCATAATGACGCTCGGATGGCTGCGGACCAACCGCTCCATTTCACCGGCTTGACGCACCGCCTCACTGAATTTGCTTCTGCGTATGTAGCTGAACGCCGGCAAATCGCACTGGTTCATCATGCCGAGCCGATCCATGGCCTCATAGATTTCCTCCTGCACGGGGCGCTGCGTGATCCGGTAGAAGTTCATGTTCGCGAGCTTGGCGATCAGAATGTCGTCGATCAGCTGTTCTTCGTTTCCCTGCATGACACACTGCTGCAGATGCCCCATTTCATTCGCTCCGCGCAGCATCACCTTCCGGCCGTTCAGCCACAGCGATCCTTTAAGCTCTTCCGATTCATCCATCCGGAAGGATCTCATGCCAAAACAGCGGTCCTTTACGTCCAGCAGCTCTCCTTGGCGCCTCAGACTTACCCGGATCCGGTACAAGCATGGGTCATCCGGCTCCCATAAACGGGCTGAATCGAAGTCAATCCTGTAGCGGTAATTGTTGCTGCCCGGGCCGGCGTAATCAATCGGAAAGCATATACCCGAAAGCCCCTTGCCTTCAAAATTATCCGCATAAACGTCAATGGACAGCTCTGCCCCTTCGATCAATCCGGCCGTTGTATTCGTTACATCGATCCACGCTTCGAAAGAAGCGTTTTCGGGGTCCGTTCTGACAAAAATATCATCGACGAACAGCCCGGACCGTTCCTCCAAATAGACACGGTTGTAGATTCCCGCACCCGGCGGGCAGTGATGCCAGCCGTACACCGGATCGTCCCAGCCGGGACCCGTGGCGGCATACATTTTGTCGCCGTCCAGACGCGTACCGCCAACACCCATCATCGGATAATCATTTTTCACTTCAACCACAAGCACATTAGTCTTTTCGAGCAAGGAAGTAATATCGAACTCAAACGGCGCAAACAGCCCCTCATGCATCCCGACGCATTTGCCGTTCACGTAAACGACTGCCTCATAGTCAACGCCCTTAAACACAAGGTACACCCTGCGGCCGGCTTGCGGTTTCGGATCGTTGAACGTTGTGCGGTAGTAGCCGGTCCACCTTCCCTCTTCCTTGGTCGGTCCGCGAAAATCAGGAATAGATACATGCTCCCATTCTCCCTCGCCCAGCAGCACCTGCGAAAATTCGCCGCGCCGTTCATCGGCGTAACGAAAGTCAAAGCGAGTCAGCTCCTGGCTTGGTCGTATATAGACAGAGGATGGCGACAGGCTTCGTAAATAGGGGCGATATTGCATACGAAGCCTGTTCAGCTCTTCTTCGAATCCTTTCAAATGCTCGTCGAAGCCCTTCACCACATAGGGTTCAGCAGCCGACTCACTGCTGCGGAACAACTTCCGTTCCCACACTCTCGGCTTTATTTCTTCCATGCCCTCTTTAGCCAAAGGATGCTCGCGGAAGGCAATTTCTGCAAAAGGGTTCATATCCTGCAGCCTGCCTGTTTCCGTTTCTGTAGAAGACAATCGGGAATCCTCCTTTTTCCATATTGCAACTTTTTTTGATAATCGTAGCACCCCCAATATAGGTGCACAATCCGGCAACCCTGCATATTCATAGGTCATTTCAACCATACGGCGACCAATTATAACGGAATTCAAACCCGGAAAGCGTAAATCCCCCTTGCATACCGATAAACTTTCCTTCATCACTTCTTTAAAAATCCGCAGCATCAAAAAACCCACAAAAGGAACACTTTTCATCAAAGTGTCTCTCTTGTGGGTTTCTGCACGTTCTGGAAGGGTCGGTATGTTATCCCTGCCAAAAAAGATTCAATGTTGCACGAGTTCCTTCTACTCCGCTTGGTCCGGCCCGGCCTCCTCCTCAGGTGCCGTCGTTCCGAGCCAGCTGCGGATCATCGACAACAGCTGCGCGCTGTTTACCGGCTTGGTAATGTAGTCGGATGCTCCGGCTTCCAGGCATTCCTCCCGGTCGCCTTTCATCGCCTTGGCGGTCAGAGCAATGATCGGGAGATCCTTGAACTGCGGCTTGCTGCGGATCGCCCGCGTCGTTTCGTAGCCGTCCATGACCGGCATCATGATGTCCATCAGCACGATCTCGATATCCGGCGTCTGCTCCAGGATTTGAATGGCCTCGTGTCCGTTTTCGGCAGGAACGACCATCATCTGATGACGCTCCAGGATGGTAGTCAAGGCAAAAATGTTGCGGATGTCGTCGTCCACCACCAGCACCTTTTTATACTGAATCATCTCGTCGGATTGGTACAGCTTGCGCACAAGCTCTCCCGCCTGTTCTGGCAGGTCATCCGGCTTGCGGTGCAGGAACAGGCTCGTCTCGTCGATCATCTGGGCCGGCGTCTTGACCTCTTTGATGACCGCGGATTTGGTCAGCTCTTCCAGCTCCTCCTCCTGCTCATGGTTCCATTTGACGCTCCGGTTCAAGACCAATGGCATGTGCTTGTTCTTTGGATTTTTCTGCATTTCCCGGACGAACTGCAGCACGTTCATATCCTCCAAATCGTTATCCGCGAGCACGCAGTCAAAATGCTCATTCTTCAAGGTCTCGAGCGCTTCCCGGGCGGTCTGCGCCATGACGATCCGCACGTCCTCGCTGCGCAGAAGGGCCGCCCATTCCTGGCTGCGCTCTTCTTGCGTAGCGGCCAGCAGCAGGCTGCGGCTCTGTTCAGCGGCAAACCCACTCAGCTGATCCAGCGCCTTCTCGAGGTCTTCGTTGGTGACCGGCTTGCAGACATACTCATAGACTCCCTTGCGGAGCAGTTCAACTTCGTCCTCTTCGACGGTAATGACACAGACCGGAATATGCCGGGTTGCCAAATCGTTCTTCAGGTGCTCAATGACCATCCAGCCGTCCATGTCGCCGAGACGCAGATCGAGCGTAATCGCCTCAGGCTGGTATTTTCTCGCCAGCTCGAGTGCCCCGGATCCTTTCGTCGTGATGACCGCCTTGATATTCTTCCGGTGCAGCAGCTCCAGCAGGATTTCGTTAAACTTCACGTCGTCTTCAATGATGAGAAAGACGCGATCTCCCGGCTCGATCCGCTCCCGGTCGTCGTTCACGTCATCTGCCTTGCGGCTGAAGGTCAGCTTCTGCTCCGGCGGCGTGACGTCGATGATTTCCGGCACGTATTTCGGCGTTTCCTCCTGCGGCCCCATTTCAGTGTCAACCGGAAGGTAGAGGTTGAAAATGCTGCCTTTGCCGACGACGCTGTATAGCGTCAGTTCCCCGCCTAGCAATTGGGCGATCTCGCGGGAAATGGCCAATCCGAGCCCCGTGCCGCCATACACCCGGTTCGTGCTGCCGTCCGCCTGCTGGAACGCCTCGAAAATGATCTGCTGCTTGTCCTCCGGAATGCCGATTCCGGTGTCGCTGACCGAGAAGCACAGCACGTTCGGCGCTTGGTTCAGCGATTCGTTATCCTTGCTCCATCCTTCGCTGGCCCGCCGCAGGACCAAAGTAACCTGGCCCTTCTCCGTGAACTTAAAGGCGTTCGACAGGAGGTTTTTGAGCACCTGCTGCAGCCGCTTCTGATCGGTAACCACCGTATCCGGCACGTTCGGCTCCACCTTGATGCTGAACTCAAGCAGGCTGTTATCCACCATCGGGCGGAACGACCGGTCGAGGCTGTCCGTCAGCGCTTTGAGGGACACTTCGCTGAAGTCCGGCGTTACGGTGCCTGATTCAATTTTGGACAGATCCAAAATTTCATTGATTAGGTTCAGCAGCTCCAGACCCGAATCCTGGATCGTTTTGGCGAATTTGACCTGATGTTCGCTCAAGTTCTCATCCGGGTTATCCGCAAGCTGTTCGGCAAGAAGGAGGAGGGAATTGAGCGGCGTTCTTAATTCATGCGACATATTGGCCAAAAACTCCGATTTGTAGCGTGAGGTCAGCGCAAGCTGCTCCGCCTTCTCCTCCAGGAACTGCTTCGCAACCTCGACCTCCTGGTTTTTGCTCTCGACCTCGGCCTTTTGCAGGACGAGCAGCTTCGCCTTGTCCTCCAGCTCCTCATTCGTATGCTGAAGCTCCATCTGCTGCTTCTGCAGCTCCTCCGTCAGGGACTGCGACTGCATGAGCAGCTCCTCCGTCCGGCGGTTGGCCTGCATCGTGTTCACAACGATGCCGATCGATTCGGTCAACTGATCCAGGAAAGCCAGATCGATCTCGGTAAACGCCCGGAAGGACGCCAGCTCCAGCACGCCAAGCACGTGCTCCTCGAATATAATCGGCAGCAGCACGATATTGAGCGGCACGGCTTCGCCGAGTCCCGAAGATATCATGACATAATCATGCGGCACGTTCGTCAGCAGGATACGCTGCTTCTCCACGAGGCACTGGCCGACCAGCCCTTCGCCGGCACGGAAGCGGTTCGACAGATGCTTCCGGTTCTGGTAGGCGTAGCTGGCAAACAGCGTCAGCACCGGTTCGTCGTTCTCCGGCTCGTTGATATAGAAGACGCCGTGCTGCATCGACACGAGCGGCGCCAGCTCCGACAGGATCATGCGGCTGATGGCATACAGGTCGCGCTGTCCCTGCAGCAATCTCGAAAACTTGGCGAGATTGGTCTTCAGCCAGTCCTGCTCGGTATTGATGCGGGTCGTCTCTTTCAAGTTCCGGATCATTTCGTTCACATTGTCCTTCAGCGCGGCAACTTCGCCGGCCGCAGCGACATCGATCGTCCGGGACAGATCCCCTTTGGCTACCGCCGTGGCCACATTGGTGATTGCACGGACCTGCGTGGTCAATGTGCTCGCCATATAGTTGACATTGTCGGTCAAATCCCGCCAGGTGCCGGCGGCTCCCGGAACGCTGGCCTGACCGCCCAGCTTTCCTTCTGCGCCGACCTCGCGGGCGACGGTAATGACCTGATCGGCGAACGTATCCAGCGTCTCCGTCATATTGTTGATCGTATCGGCCAATTCGGCAATTTCGCCCTTCGCGTCCACGTTCAGCTTCTGCTTCAGGTTCCCGTTCGCCACGGCGGTCACGACCTTGGCGATGCCGCGGACCTGATCCGTCAGATTGTTCGCCATAATGTTAACGTTGTCGGTCAAATCCTTCCAGATGCCGCCGACCCCGCTCACCTGTGCCTGTCCGCCCAGCTTGCCGTCCGTTCCGACTTCGCGGGCGACGCGCGTGACCTCGGAGGCAAACGAGTTCAGCTGGTCCACCATCGTATTGACTGTATTTTTCAGCTCCAGCAGCTCGCCGCTGACGTCGACCGTAATTTTCTTGGACAGATCTCCGTTGGCGACCGCTGTGGTCACACCGGCAATGTTCCGCATCTGGATCGTCAGGTTGCGCGTCATGTTGTTCACCGTATCGGTCAGGTCCTTCCAGGTACCCGACACATCCTTGACGTTCGCCTGGGCGCCGAGCTTGCCTTCTGTTCCGACCTCGCTGGCCACCCGCGTGACTTCCGAGGCGAAATTGCTGAGCTGGTCCACCATCGTGTTCATCGTGTTTTTCAGTTCGAGCAGTTCGCCCTTGACGTCGACCGTAATCTTCTTGGACAAATCGCCCTTCGCTACCGCCGTCGTCACTTCGGCGATGTTCCGCACCTGATTCGTCAGGTTGCGGGCCATATTGTTGACGCCTTCGGTCAAATCCTTCCACGTGCCGCCGACGCCCCGGACCTCGGCCTGTCCGCCGAGCTTCCCTTCCGTGCCGACCTCGCGGGCAACGCGTGTGACCTCGGACGCAAACGTGCTGAGCTGATCTACCATCGTATTGATCGTGTTTTTCAGTTCAAGGATTTCGCCCTGCACGTCCGCGGTGATCTTCTTCGACAGGTCCCCGTTCGCCACCGCCGTCGTGACGACGGCGATATTGCGCACCTGGTTCGTCAGGTTCGAGGCCATATAGTTGACGTTCTCGGTCAGATCGCGCCAGGTGCCGGCCACGCCTTTCACCTGCGCCTGACCGCCAAGCATGCCGAGTGTTCCGACCTCGCGAGCCACGCGGGTGACTTCGGACGCGAACGTGCTGAGCTGATCCACCATCGTGTTGATCGTATTTTTTAGCTCGAGAATTTCACCCTTGGCGTTAACCGTGATGTGCTTGGACAGGTCGCCCTTCGCCACCGCTGTCGTCACTTCGGCGATGTTGCGGACCTGGTTGGTCAGATTGCTGGCCATGGAGTTGACGCTTTCGGTCAAATCACGCCATGTTCCCGCTACGCCGCTGACCTCCGCCTGTCCGCCCAGTATGCCCTCGGTGCCGACCTCGCGAGCGATCTTCGTCACTTCGGAAGCGAACATGGACAGCTGGTCCACCATCGTGTTGATCGTATTTTTAAGTTCCAGGATTTCACCCTGAACGTTGGCGGTAATTTTTTTCGATAAATCCCCGTTGGCAACAGCCGTCGTAACGACCGCAATATTGCGGACCTGATCCGTCAAATTCGTGGCCATGTCGTTGACGCTCTCCGTCAAATCTCTCCACGTGCCGGACACGCCCTTGACGTTCGCCTGCCCGCCGAGCTTTCCTTCCGTGCCGACCTCGCGGGCCATTCGGGTAACCTCGGACGCAAAGGTCGACAGCTGATCCACCATCGTATTAATCGTATTTTTCAATTCCAAAATTTCGCCGCTGGCATTGACCGTGATCTGCTTGGTGAGATCGCCCTTGGCTACTGCAGTCGTCACTTCGGCGATGCTGCGGACCTGGCTCGTCAGATTAGCCGCCATGCCGTTCACGCTGTCGGTCAGATCCTTCCATGTTCCCGAGACGCCTTCAACATCGGCTTGACCGCCCAAAATGCCTTCGGTCCCCACCTCTTTGGCTACGCGGGTTACTTCGGAAGCAAACTTGCTCAGCTGGTTGACCATCTTGTTGATGTTGTTGGCGGATTTTTTGAACTCGCCAGTCAGCGGCCGCCCTTCAAACTCCAGGTCCACTTTTTGCGTCAGATCGCCCTGGGCGACCGCGTTGATCACGCGCACCATCTCGCTGGTCGGCTGAATGAGATCACTGACAAGACCGTTCAGCGACTCTACAGCCGCCTCCCATGATCCGCCGGTATTTTTATGGGAAAACCTGCGCGACAGCTTGCCCTCTTTACCGACGACCCTGGCAACGGTATCGATTTCGGACACAAGGCTCTCCTGCATCTCCATAATCTCGTTAAAAGTGTCTGCGATTTTTCCGGCGATGCCCGTCTGATCATATGGCATGCGGTATGTAAAATCTCCCTTTTTAAAAGCCATCAACGCATCGAGCAGCTCTTTGGACTGAACCTGGCTCTCTTGCGAATCCGGTTTCAAATGCTGATCCGACATGGTCAAATCCCTCTCTCGACATAATTTTACACCGTTCATTGCTGATAAACATGATTTCTCTATTATTCTACTATGCCGATTAAAATCTGTCATTTTTCTGCCAGTTAAAAGTTAAAAATTACTCTTTAGCGAAAGCACAAAAAACCGTCCGAACTGCCCGGAATTTTTTTGATCGATTGGTCCGAATATATTGACTGTTCAGTCCGGAAAGTGATAGAGTGAGCCTAGGCCATCCATCATTTGGTTATGACACCTATTCCATCAAGAAAGCGAGGCGGTGTTCTTCGCTCAGTTCGCGGGGCGAGCGGCAAAAACCTGGTCACAGGCAGACCTTATGAGCAAAGCTATATATCCGTAGTCGATGTTCAAGATGGAAAGATTGTCCATTATCAGGACTACCGGAATCCATTAGCGTAAGATATAGACAATTATTAGAACTGAAGGAGATAACCGTATGCATAATGAATCATTCACGCGCATTCTACTAACCGGAGGAGAGGGCAATACATCCTCCCGCATTGCACAGCTGCTCGACAGTCAAGGTTACCTGATTCGAAGAGCCGGACGCAGTATACCCAAGCCTGGGGATAAAAAATTGGTGAACACGTCCCGTTCGACTGGTTCGATGACTCTAACCACGATGACCTCCTAAAGGACGTTCATGCCGTGTATTTGGTTGCACCTGCAAGTATGCACCCTGAAGAGGTCATGATTCCTTTTATCCGCAGAGCACTTGACGCCTCGGTTAGGCGCTTCGTCCTGTTATCCAGTGCCTCGATTCCGGAAAATGGACCCATCTTCGGCGCCGTTCACCATTATCTTCGTCAGCACGCCCCCGAATGGGCCGTACTGCGCCCTTCCTACTTCATGCAGAACTTCGCGAATGCCGGACACGGGCACGGGTACTCTTTGCGCCATAGCGGGTGCATCTATACTGCAGCTGGGGACGGCAGGGTAGGTTTTGTCGACGCCGATGATATTGCAGCTGTAGGCTTCCATGCACTAACCGACAAGGAGCCCTATAACCGGGAGCTTATCATTACTGGCCCGGAATCCCTCACTTATGACGATGTGGCCCAAGTCATTCGCAGCGTTACCGGCCTGAACGCCAAGCATATCCATATCACACCAGAGCAACTTACAGAGCGGCATAAAGCCTCCGGCTTGCCGGAAAGCTATGCCAAATACCTGGCCGGTATGGATGTCGGCATCCGCCTCAAAGGAATGGAGGATCACGTTACGGACACGGTACTTCGTGTAACCGGGCGAGAGCCGCGTACCCTTGAACAATTCATTTCGCTGAACAAGACATGGTTTTCAACGGATAACCAAAGGGCACTTTGAGAAAAAAGGCTCTCCTGTCATCATCGTTTAAGATGACCATAGGAGAGCCTTTTGGGTTCAGGGATTCACTTTTATAAGAGACTTACCGTTTAGCTGCCTTGCATTGTCCGGAAGACGGACAGTACCATTTGCATGATGCCAAGCAGCTTCGGCTCATCCATTCCGAGCTTGGCTGACGTTATCAGAGCGATCCGCTCATGCACAAGGAAACGGGCAAGGTCTCGAATGTTCACCTCCGTGCCTATTTCCCCTTCTGTCATCGCATGTTCCAGCATCGTGTAAAAGATCTGCTCCGACAGTTCGGTATTCGCCTGCAAATAAGCAGCCAGCTCCTCATGATGAGGGGCCTGCTCGATCGCGCTGCTAATAATGAAGCATTGCAGGCGCTGTTCGGGGTCCATTAGGACCTTAATGATGGTAGTGAAGACGAGCTCCACCTTGTCAACCACCGTTCCAGGCCCTTCACAATGCTTCCTCAACTCCTGATTCTTCTGATCCATATAGTGCTTAACTGCTGCAAAAAATAACTCCCATTTCGTTCCATACGTATCGTATATACTTTGACGGGCAATGCCCAGTCCAGTGATTAAATCCGGTAACGAGGTGCCTTCATAGCCGCGATTCCCAAAGATGTTCATAGCCTTATGCAGGATCTCGTTCGTATCAAAAGCCTTCGTTCTTGCCACTGTCCTCCCCCTTTCTCCAGTTATTCATATAAGTTATTATACTATAATTGCGGGCGGACCCTCACAATTCCCATATGCACAGTCGGCCAACAAACCTCTATCGATTGCCGTGGAGAAATCTAGATCCACCAATAAACTTGGAATCGGGAGCCTAGCAGTTTTAAACTTTATACTCTTCGAGAGCACGGACCAGCTTTGTTCTGACAGCTTCTCTTAGCTCTTCCGGTTGGACCACGACCGCTTCAGCACCGAACGAAAAAAAATAATCAGCAAAGAATGGTATTTCGGAGGGGAAGATACCCATTTCCAGTATGCCTATGCCGTCCTTGGAACGATGTACCTCTCCCCAAGGGAAAATCCAGCTCTTTTCTCGGAATAACTCAACCCCTTTTGCCGTTAGTTTCACTTTAACATCTACGCTTTCCAGTGTGCTGTAGAAATGAGGCCCCCAGTTCGTTAAATCCAACTCTGAAACATCCACTGTAGGCGTTGACGCTTCGGCATCCGCCAAGACGGCTGACCCTATCCGATCTACCCGGAATAATCGGAAAGCTTTTCGGAAATAGCAGTAAGCTGGGCAAAACCAATATCCCTCATGGGCATATATACCGATGGGTTGAATCGTTCTTTCATTGGTACCATTCTTTCGAATTCCATAATTGATGGTTACGGGCAACCTTCTAATGGACGCTTGGAGCAATAACTCAAGGTAGCCAGCTCGTTCGGGGCGTGTATGCGTAAAGAAGTCAATTCGGTTTCGCATCTCGTCGATCTGACTTTTCACATCTTCCGGTAAATACCTGTAAAATTTTCGAAGTGCGGATTTTGCAGATGCCTCGAAAGGCAGCGAGCTGAAGTGTCGAAGGGCATGGGAAGCAAAAAATATGGAGAATGCCTCATTTTCCGTAAATGAGATCGGTGGAAGGCTTCGCTCTGTCAGAACATGGTATCCGCCTCCTGCACCAACTTGAGAGTATAAAGGCACTCCCATTCCACTCAGCTCCTGCAAATCGCGCAGCATGGTTCGGGTTGACACACCAAATTCTTCGGCAAGCTCTTTGACGGTGAATTTCCGCTTTCGGTTTACCGCCATCATCAATTCAATCAGGCGCCTCGACTTCCCCATAATATTCACCCCCCAAAAATTATAGTGACAAGTTCTGTCACATTCATATTATACACTATGAATACGCCGGATCGTTGGGAGAGATTTACGGTAGAAAGCGATATAAAAAAAAGAGAAGGAGATTATTCATATGTCTAGAGAACAACGTAAGATATTGGATGAAAGGCTGCGGCGTCCTAAGCCCGCCAAGCAGCAAACCGTCGAGGAGATGCGCACGAACTTCGCTGCCATGATGGCAACTATGTTAGTACCTGCGGGCGTGCGGACCACGCCGACGACCATTGGTAATCGACCCGGTGTGATCGTTGACCCTGCACAGGACACCCGCCCAGGAATCATTCTTTATTTCCATGGCGGCTCGTATATTATGGGTTCCCCCTACACAGCTATGTCCCTTACTGCGAACCTGGTCGACAAGACCGGTATCCGGTCCGTCTCACTCGATTATCGCCTGGCCCCGGAACATCCGTTCCCTGCGGCTCTTGAGGATGCTCTCGCAGCCTATCGTGAGCTTCTGGACAATGGAGCCCCGGCGTCGTCTATTGCTTTTGCCGGCGACTCCGCCGGCGGCGGTATTGCTGTCTCGACTTGCCTGATGGCACGGGACGCAGGTCTGCCGATGCCAGTTGCGGTAGTGACGTTCTCGCCGGGGCTCGATAAGACGCATTCCGGAGCAAGTATGGATAGCAAAATGGGGCTCGATCCGTTCTTCACCCGTGAGGGCTTTGCATTGACGGACGAGATGTACCTCGCAGGACAGGATCCGAATCATGAACTCGTAAGCCCCGCCAGGTTCGCCGATCTTACCGGATTCCCACCAATCCTGCTGCAGGTCGGAACCAACGAGCTGCTTCTTGACGATTCCACGCAGTTAGCCGATCGTGCACGTGCAGCAGGCGTTGATGTCATCCTTGACGTTACCGCCGACGTCCCGCATGTGTTCCAGGCGTTCACAGGTATTCTTGATGAAGCCGATCAAGCCCTGGACCGTGCTGCACTGTTCATCACACAGCATCTCAGATGAACATTTGCTCGATAGAACTATCCTAAAAAGAAGAGAGTTGAAAAACGTACAACAGGAAAGCCCTGACCATCGGTTGGAGTTCTCCTTATTAGTATCAGTCCATTGACTCTGTTCAAATCGTCCCGCATCCGTTAAACAAGGTGAAATGTCGTTGAAGTCTCGGGCTGAGATAACAATCGTCCCAGTCTGATGACCTTTCACAGGATCCAGCAAAACTTCTTACTCGTATCAGAAATAAAAATAGACCGCTTGCAGCGGTCCAGTTCGGCCGAAATCAGGTATTTAACGATTACGCATCAGCCCGAATGGCGGGATCGAGCCAAAGTCAGCCCGGCAAGGACGATACTGACCAGCCCCATTACAATGGCAATGATGGCTCCGGCCCGCCCGCTGCCGGTTCCGAAATCTCCGGTAAAAATGGTCAGATGCAGCAGGGCGTAGGCTATAACAATCAGCCCCACCACCGCGGACACGATGGCCCCGCGCCTTCCACTGCCCTTACCGAATCGACCTGCGGAGCGAGCCAAAGAAAGCCCGCCGAGGATCGCGCCGATCAAGCCCAACATCGCATCTAACGAAGCCCAGATTCGCCCAGGGGCAGCTTCTCCGTATCCGACATTACCATTGGCAGCTGCAGCGGAAGCAACTGATGGAACAAGTAGAAAAACACAAAATATAGCGAACATCACCATCTTTATTTTCATTGGCCAAAGCTCCTTTTTGTTTTTGATTCGTTCCTCACCACTGCCTTGTACACGACACGCGTTCTAACTACGAGCGGTGAAAGATCGGCTGCTTCCACCGTACAATCCAGGGCTTCAGGTTCACTGCGGTTTACGGGTAGATTGCTCATCTTTGAATCCTCGCCTTCGTTAATTTAAGATTTTTGTTCTTATGCGACTATCGCTCTCATTGCACAGTCAGTGTAAACAATAAATGTCGAGAACTTATGCAGATCCGCCTCCTTTTGTATGGATTTATTCATGATCGTGTTAAAACACAGTATAATTTGGGGTAAGTGATGGAGCTCTCGCACTGGACGCCGACTAAACTGGAAAGATGGGATTCGAATGGAACCGAAGTTGTTGCTTGTGGAGGACGAACCGGGCATGCTTGAGGAGATGCAGACCTATTTGCATCGTGAGGGATTTCGAGTATTGACCGCCCGAACCGGGAAAGAAGCGCTTATGATTGCCCGGTCTGAACGGCCAGATCTCATTGTGCTTGATTGGATGCTTCCGGAGAAAAGCGGCATCGACGTGTGCCGTGAAATCAGACAAACCTCGAATTGCGGCATTATTATGGTCACAGCCCGTTCGGATGAAACGGATAAAATCGTCGGTCTGGAAATCGGTGCAGACGATTATTTGACGAAACCGTTCAGCTTGCGCGAGCTGTCTTCGCGTATCCGGGCATTGCTTCGCCGCTTGCGTGGACCTGAAGACAAGCCAATACTGCTTGAAAGAGACAACCTGACCATTTCCGAGACCAAATGTCAGGTGTTCAAAGATGGCCAGGAGATTCAACTGACACCGACCGAATTCAAAATTTTGCTCACATTGGCTGCGCGTCCCGGAATGGTATTCAGCCGCCTTCAATTGTTAAAAGCCGCCCTCGCGGATGAATATATGGGATACGAACGAACGATGGATTCCCACATCCGGAATCTTCGCCGCAAGCTGGGAGACGATTCGGCCAATCCCCGTTATATTCAAACGGTATACGGTTTTGGTTACCGATTCGGTGAACAATCATGACGCTCACGGTTCGCCAAAAAATATTTGTCTGCATGGGACTGCTCGTTTTTATTATCGGAGGTGTTCATGCCGTTACCAAGCAGGCTTATATGGAGTCTTTGTTCGATCAATATCGCAAGGAAGAAATCAGTACAGCTTATTTGAACGCACCGCCCGGGGAACAAATTGAGCACTTGAAGACTTACGTTTCAGGAAAAATGCGGAAATTCGAGCTTGGGAATTGGTTCTTTTTTATCGCAACCGGGCTGTTCGCCAGTTTATGGATTTCGGGGGTGCTCACGATCCCGCTTCGAAAGCTTGTTACCGCGATCGAACGCGTTGCGCAGGGAGATCTGGACGTGAACGTTCCTGTAAAATCAAAGGACGAATACGGCAAAGTCATCCGGACATTCAATGACATGACGCTCCGTCTTCGGGAAGCTGAGGACGCCCGCAGGCGGTTGGTAGCGGATGTCGCTCATGAGCTGCGGACCCCGCTGTCGATCATGCAGCTCAAACTAGAAAATGCTCAGCAGGCCGGTCAATCCGTCCCCCTGGAAATGCTGCTTAGACTCCATGACGAAGTGATCCGCTTAGGACTGCTTGTGGAAGATCTTCATGTCTTGTCGCTGGCTGAAGCGGGCCGATTGGCGCTGGATTGCAAACCGCTCGATCTCTCAGCAAGACTTGAACAAATCGTGGACGATATGAACGTGGAGGCTGAGGAGAACGGGCTGGAAATGTGCTTCTCTTCAAACACAAAGCCGGTAACGGTGATGGCAGACGCGAGACGAATGACGCAGGTGTTCATCAATTTGTTGACAAATGCAGTTCGCTACACATCGGAAGGCGGAAAGGTTTCGGTTGTCATTGAAGATAAAGTTTGGGATCAGAATGCACTTTACGTATGTGTCTCGGTGATAGACTCAGGTATCGGTATTCCAGCCGATGAATTGGCTCACCTATTCGATCGTTTTTATCGTGTGGAAAAGGCCCGTTCGCGGCACACAGGCGGAACGGGTCTCGGATTATCGATTGCTCATCATTTAGTCCGGGCCCACGGCGGTTTTATCCGCGTTGTGAGTGAACCCGGTCAGGGTACGACATTTAGCGTTTTTTTGCCTGTGCATACTTGAAAAAATATAACGCTCTTGTCTATATAAAAATAGTGTCCACATTCGTGTTGTAGTTAAAAGTTTGCCTTCAATCAGCAAGGGCTGCCCGTGGAAACGGACAGCCCTTGCATTTTTTTAACCGATTTATACCGTTTTTTGCTGTTTTGCCGAAGCGGCCTTTTGTTCCTTGCCGACGGTGACTCTGGCATTTCCCATGCTGGCCACCACGACCGCGGCGATGGCGATCGGAATCAGCGCAAACAGAAATACGCGGGAAATGGAATGGGACATGGCGTCCACAATGTTATTCAACACCTCAGCCGGAATTTTGGCGCGGTTGGCCGATTGGAATATTTCCTGCGGACTGCCGACGTTGGCCATGGCCGAATTGGCCCCGCCGCCCATGCCTTTGAAATTTTCGGCAAGCCGGTTCGTGAACAAATTGTTCTGAATGGTGCCGAAAATCGTGATCCCCATCGTCATGCCGAGCGACCGCAAAAACTGGTTGGTCGAGTTTGCGGTACCGCGGAAGCGAGGCTCCAGGTTATGCTGGGATGCCGTCGGCAGCAGCGAGAACGAGAAGCCCATGCCGAAGCCGACGATGATCATGAAGATCGTCAGATACATCCGGGCGGTATCGGGGGTCAGCGTGCTGAGCAGATACATGCCGCCCAAATAGAAAATGACCGACATGATCATAAGGTTCCGGTAGCTTGTCTTGGTGGAGAAAATCCCGCCGATGGCGCTCCCGGCCACCGATCCCAGCATCATCGGTGTCAGGATCAACCCGGCGTTCGTAGCCGAACCGCCATACACCGCCTGCACGAAGATCGGGATATATACCGTCATGATGATAAAGGTTCCGCCGTACAAAAACGCGAGCAGCTGCGATGTCGCAAACAGCCGGCGTTTAAACAGGAAGAACGGCAATATCGGCTCCTTCGCTTTCAGCTCCACGAAGAAGAAGATGATGAAGAATACCGCAAAGCTGGCAAACAGAGCAATAATCGGAGCGGAGTCCCACGCGTACTCCTTGCCGCCCAGCTCCAGTGCGAACATCAGGCTGATGACGGCGATAACGAGCGTCGATGCGCCCCACCAGTCGATTTTTTGCTTGTTATGGGATGGGGACTCTTTGTAACTGCGCAAAATGAAAATCAGGGACACGATGCCGATCGGCACGTTGATGTAGAATACCCACTCCCAGCCGGCGTATTCGGTGATATACGCGCCGAGCAGCGGTCCCACCACGCTGGCCGATCCGAACACCGCTCCGAGAAGACCGGTCATTTTGCCCCGGTTCTCCGGCGGAAAAATGTCGAAAATAATCGTAAACGCAATCGGCAGGAGCGCTCCTCCCCCGATCCCCTGAATAGCCCGGTACAAGCTCAGCTGTTCAATCGTCTGAGCCAGACCGCACAGCGCGGACCCCAGCAAAAACACGGTTAAGCCGAAAATGAAAAAACGCTTCCTCCCGTACATGTCCGACAGCTTGCCGAAGATCGGCATGCCGGCCATCGTCGTTACCATATAGGCTGAGGTGACCCAGACGAATTTGTCCAGTCCCCCAAGATCGGATACGATCGTTCCCATGGCCGTGGCGACAATGGTATTGTCAATGGCAGACATAAAAATGGCCAGCAGCAGCCCTGCTACGACCATTTTAATGTTGCTTTTCGTCGCTTCCATTGGTTATCTCCTTTACAATGTATTGTCCCTTCCGATAAAATGAAACCAAGTCATTATCTCGGAATTCAAGTATCTCGATTATCAAGATATTCAGATTCTAAGAGGAGGTCTTGCTTTTGTCAAGTCAAAATGCTGAGGGCAACACATCACCTGAAGAACGGTTGGCTTCGCAAATGAGAAAGCTGGGAACCAGGACCGTCCTGTACCAACAGCATGTCGCCAGTTCCCTCGGTTTATCCAACACCGATTTGAAATCCGTAGATATATTGTGGGAAACCGGTCCGATTACGGCCGGAGAGCTCTCCAAAATTACCGGTCTCTCCACCGGCACCGTCACTGCCCTGATCGACCGTCTGGAGAAAGCGGGTTACGTGCGGAGAGAACAGGACCCGAGCGACAGACGCCGGGTCATGATCGTCCCCGACTATTTTGCAAGGGACGAAGTTCGCGAGACCTTCAAGCCGCTGCACGATTCCGTGGTCCGGCTCGGCTCGGCCTATACGGCGGAGCAGATCGAGCTGCTCATTGACTTTGCAGCCAAGGTCAGCGGCATCATGGAGGAGCAGATTCGCACGCTTGGCGGCGGACGCTCCAAATCGGCTGCAGAATAGCATGGCACGCAAAAAGCACCCCACGCATAATACGTGAGGTGCTTCTCTTTGATTAAGTATAAAAATTCCGTACTGCTTATTTGAATACTTTAACGCGGTCTTCAAGCGGCTTGAATTCTTTCTCGCCCGGCTGAACTGTCGGTTTGCCGAAAGGCATTTGGGCGATCAATTTCCAGCTCGCAGGAATGTTCCACTCTGCGGCAACCTTCTGGTCGATCAGCGGGTTGTAGTGCTGCAGGCTGGCGCCAAGGCCTTCGGCTTCAAGCGCAGTCCAGATAACCAATTGGTGCATCGCCGAAGTATGGTGGGACCATACCGGGAAGTTGTCTGCATAAGAAGGGAAGCTTGCTTGCAGTCCTTCAATGACTTCATAATCTTCGAAGAACAGGATCGTGCCGTATCCGGCGCGGAAAGCAGCCATTTTCTCAGCAGTCGGTGCAAAGCTGTCAGCCGGAACAACGGCTTTCAGCACGTTCTCCGTTACATTCCACAGCTTGTCATGCTGCTCGCCGAGCAGAACGACAACGCGTGTGCTTTGCGAGTTGAAAGAAGACGGCGTGTATTTCACCGCGTCGTTGACGATCTCCTGAATTTTCTCGTCGGAGATCACCTGCTCCTTGCTGATTCCATATATGGAACGTCTGTTCTTGAGTGCATCAATAAACTGTTTAGACATTTTTATATCTTCCTCCTTTTTGTTACTTACTTACTTTTTTAGTATACATACACCCTCGTCCAATTACAATACCTTAATTTAAAGATTTTTAACTTGATTGTCACCCCGGTCACGAACGTGACACAAATAACCCGCCAATCGCGGATGAAGGCGGGTTACGGTCACACAATGTTCACATATTCGGATTTGAAACAGACTACTCGACGACGACGACCTCAGGTTCAGGAACGAAGCCGAACGCCTTGTCGACACCCTCCATAATCACATTCATCAAATATTTAATGTGCTCGGCGGTAGCATGGTCCGTGTTGATGATCATGTTCCCGTGGAAAGGGGAAATCATGGCACCGCCGTATGCCTTCCCTTTCAATTCAAGCCGGTCGACCAAAGCACCGACGGGAACGCCGTAATCGTAATTGTTTTTAAAGACGGATCCGCAGGAAGGATACTCGAAATGGCGCTTGCCGTTCCGGTACTCCTCAATCTGGGTCATCGGGGCGGGGAACTCGATTCCCCGGCTTTGGAGCGCCTTCGCCTCTTCAGCCATATACGAATAGAACGAAGACAGGGAAGACATCCCCTCTTTGTCCTTCCAGCGGCTCAGCAGGCGGTTTGCCTGCTGCGGATCCAATTGCTCCGGTACGGCCAGCATATCCGCACCCAAAATGAGCCACGGATTCATCTGGAATATGGACTGCTTATAGCCATATTTGCACTGGCTGACATCAATCGATTGAACGGACAGGGAAGGATCCTCCAAGTCCACATAATACACCGTTTTGATAATGTCGCTGATCTGCCGGTGGTTGTACTTGGCGTTCATGTAAATGCCGGCCCCCAGGCCGCCTGGCAGCAAGTAGGTAAACTCGTAACCCGGGATGTTATACATCAGGCCTGCGATCGACAGCATGGACATCGGCGTCCCCGAGGAAATAAACCATTTGTCCGGGGTAATGTCCCAATAAACCAGCCTCTTCAAAGAAATGTACAGCGTATCCTTGCGCGGATTGTCGGGAAACAGAAGATTAGAGCCCATCCCGCAGAAAAAATAGTCCAGCCCGTGGGTTCTGCATCCCTGCAGCAGCGTGATCAGCTCTTCGGCCGTTTCGGGCATGGCGAAAAAATTCGCTTCTCCGCCGATCTGATAGGACGAGTGGTTCGCAAGCGGTTCATTCCGCAAGCACAGATTTTCAAATGTCATCCGGTTATTAATCATCATGGCAAATTCTCACTTTCAACTTTCTTGTCTTTGCACGGTCCCTGGATCGGGAATCCGCGCCTCATAAGAAGCCTAACTAAATATACAGACCTATCTATTCTAATATATCGTCACCCTTCGCGCCACGTGTCATTTTACGGAAGAAAGTATTGGCGGGAATAACCAGGTTAATAATGGATCTAGAGCCATAAACCGGAGGTGACTGCATGAAAGTATTAAAGGCTCGTTTGTCCCAAGGCTTCATGATGATCCTGCTGTCCATCGGGATGATGAACCATGTGTTTATCATTCCGTTTCTGCTGCAGAGCTCAGGCCGGGATGCGTGGATTTCGGTCGCCTTGTCCACCCTGCCGCTGTTAGCGGTGACTGGAATGACTTATTTTGTGGCCAAACGAATGGGGGACCGCTCCATTCACGAATGGCTGAGCCAGGAGTATGGCCTGGGTTCCGCTGTTCTTCTGCGCATCGTTATGACCTTATTTTTATACATGCTTTGCTTCTACACGTTGTTTGATACGACCACTTGGGCCAAAATCACCTTTTTGACCGAAACGCCGGTATCCGTAACCACCATTGTCCTGCTGCTTCTATGCCTATATGCGGCGATCAAGGGATTTAAGCCCATTGCCGTTTCCGCCGGCCTTCTCCTGCCGTTCGTCGTTCTTCTGGGATTTTTTATCATGACGGTCAATTTTCAAACCAAGGATTACAGCCAGCTTCTGCCTATGCTGTCCCATGGCTGGGAGCCCGTATTTCACGGTTTGGCCAATTCATGCGCGGGCCCCTTTGAAATCATTATGTACCTGTTCATCCAGCCTAAATTGGCGAAGCCTGCAAAGGCCTGGCAGTTATACGTTCTGGCCCTAGTCCTGATCGGGCTGACCATGGGGCCGTTGATCGGCGCCATCACGATATTTGACCCGTATGAAGCGTCCAGGCAAATGTATCCGGCATATGAAGAGTGGCGCGTGGCCACGATTGGCAGATATATCGCTCAAACGGACTTCTTCTCGATATATCAATGGCTGTCGGGGGCCTTTATTCGGATTGCTCTCGCCCTGTATTTTATGGTTGATATTTGGAATATTAAACAAAAGATACCACGGATTGTATCCTACGTTGCGGCTGCTGGCCTGATTCTGCTCATCTGCCTGTTCGGGCCAAACGATATTAATTTCTTAAAGTTTTTAAAAAACTTGTACTTCCCGATTTCTACCGTCTTTTTGGGAGCCTTGACCCTCATCTTGTTTGGTTTGGCTCTCATTTCATCCCGAAAGAAAGGACGAGAACACAATGACATCTAGCACAGAGCAGCCTCAGGCCAGACGGGAAGAAATCGATATCCCGTTCCTTCAAAAGTATTACGAGCGATGCGGCGACGTCGTCCTTCATCCCTTTGTTGTGGGGGAGGGGGATCTGAAGCAGTCCATTCTCCTGATCTATTGTGAAGGAATGACGGACGCGATGCAAATCAACCAGTTTGTCCTTCCAAGGCTGGAACAGATGTACAAAGAAACGGGATTCGTTAGCAAAAACGTCATCCAGGCTTATCAAATGCTGCCGCTGAAGGAAATGAAAACCCAAAATATTCTGTACGAGCTCGATACCCAGGTGTTTCAGGGAATGCTGATCCTTTACTTCCAGGACATGAACGCTTTTTACCTGCTGAATGTCAGCAGCACACCTTCCCGGTCACCGGAGGAATCTTCCACGGAGTCCTCGATCAAGGGACCCCAGGACGGATTTACCGAAAGTTTGAGCATGAACCTGGCTCTCGTCCGCAAGCGGCTTCGGACGCAGTCGTTTTGCGTGGAAAAATACGTGCTCTCCGAGCGGGGGCACACCCAAATCGCGCTGATGTACATCCGGGATATCATTAACCCGGATATCGTTGATGAAATCAGGAAGAAGATTCAAAGTTTCAACGGCGATGCGATCATCGGCACCACTCAAATCGAAGATCTGGTTCAGGGGCGGCTTAAAAGCATATTTCCGCTTACCGATTATGTCGGCCGGCCCGATTATGTCGCATCCAGCCTTCTTGCCGGGCGGTTCGTGGTTATGTTCGACGGGTCCCCAATGGGAATTATCGCGCCCATCACGCTCTTCAGCCTGATCAAATCGCCGGAAGACTCCAACATGCCCTTTCACATCGTCTCGTTGCAGAGGTTTTTGCGGATTTCAGGCCTTATTATCGCTTTGTTCCTGCCCGGATTTTACGTGGCGCTGACCACCTTCAACCTCGAGCAGGTTCCGACCCCGCTGTTGGCAACCATTATGAATTCCAGAACCGGACTTCCGTTCTCCATTCCGCTTGAAGCCTTTTTGATCCTGTTCCTGTTCCAGGTGTTCCATGAAGCGGGCACCCGTCTCCCCAAGGCGGTCGGCCAGACCGTAACAGTCGTCGGAGGGCTCATTGTCGGCGATGCCGCGATCCGGGCAGGAATTACGTCTCCGACGATGGTTGTGTCGGTGGCTGTGACGATTATTGCTACCTTTACGCTCGTCAATCAAATTTTATCGGGAACGACGGCCATTATTAGGCTGTATGTTCTCCTACTTTCTTCTTGCCTGGGTATGTTCGGATTTTTTATCGCGATGTTCTCCGTCCTGCTTCACCTGGCCACGCTGGAAAGCTACGGGGTTTCCTACCTGGCTCCCGCTTCGCCCTATATTGCCAGGGATTTCTGGGAAGGGCTGTTCCGTAAGCCGGTCAAGCTGTTCAAATACCGTCCGCGGGCGATGCGGACCCAGGACGATACCCGCAAGGGAGATTAACGGATGAAAGCCATCATCGTTGTTCTGGTCTGCTCCCTGCTGTTGACCGGCTGCTGGGACCTGAAGGCGGTACAGGATATGAATATCGTAACGGCGCTTGGCATCGATTACGAGAAAGACCATTATGTCGTATATGTCAAGCTGACCGATTTCGCTGCCGTTGGCACCAGGGAAGGCAGCGGGGAAACCAAGCCTGCATCCACCTGGATCGGGATCGGCAAAGGTCCCACCGTGTTATTGGCCATCAACGACGTATACAGGTCCGCCCAGCATCATACGCTATGGACGCACGTTAAAGCGATCGTCATCACGAAATCCGCGCTCGGAAAGCTCGAAGATATTTTCGACAGCCTCCTGCGTTCCAGAGAGCTGCGGTATACATCCTGGGTGTACGGAACCGACAAACCGATCACGTCGATATTCATGGCGGATACGACGCTGAATCAGTCTCCCCTGCTGCTGGAAATGTTCGAGCCGAAGGAGACCTATAAGCAGCGATCCGCGATGATGCCGATTCAGCTGCAAAAATTAGTCAACAGCATTCGGGAGCCCGCAACCAGCGTGCTGCTGCCCGTCCTGTCCGTAACGGACCGGAAATGGGTGGCCAACCAAAAGGACAAAACCCCCTCCATGATGGAGCTCATCGGTGTGTTCGTTATCAACAAAGGAGCGAACGAGGGACAGGTCGCGGAGGAGGACATGATGGGCGCCAGATTGATCCGGTACAGCCACATGGTGAGATACCCGCTCAGCCTGCCTGAGAAGAATGGCCGGAACAACACGCTAAATTTGACGTCGCCAAATACGAAAATCTCGTTAGATCCGGATACATCAGGGAGCATAAACTTAAATATCAACATTACGGTCAATGCCACGGTATTAGAAACACATACCGACGCGACGGATCATATGATGGAACAGCAGGCCCAGTCGATCCTGAAAGAGGATATCATGAAGGAATTTAACGACGCTAAGAGTAAACATATCGACTTGTTCGGGTTCGAGGAATGGTTATACCGTCATCACCATGACCTTTGGAAACGAACCGTCTCCCGTGGGCCGATTCTGTCCAAAATAAACGTGAATGATGTGAAGGTGAAAGTCTTGATTAAGCATGCCAACACCTATAACATCGAATGAGTTCATGGTGTATAACACCCCTGCGGCCATAATAGGCCCAGGGGTGTTCATCGTTATTAACACTCAGCGATACGTCTTGACGACCCCCTGCACTTTACACACGGCTCCGATCAGGATAAGGTTATATATTGAAGCTGCATACACGGCCTGAAAACTATACGAGAAGAAGGTACGCAAATGAATTCACCAACATCCAAACCCTCCCGGGTGCTGATCATGACGGCCGTCGAGGCCGAGCGGGAGGCGGTTCTTCGCGGACTCGGCAGCCCGGATTTTATCGACGTCGAGCTGGCCGGCGTCGGACCGGCCTCCGCCGCCGCCCGTACGGCTCGCGTTCTGGCCGGTAACGAATACGGCCTGGTCATCAGCGCCGGCATCGGCGGCGGGTTTACGGATCGGGCCGGCATCGGCTCGATCGTCATTGCCGATCAGCTGATCGCGGCAGATCTTGGCGCGGAGACGCCGGACGGCTTTCTCAGCGTGGACGAGCTTGGGTTCGGCTCTTCCCGCCTCGAGCCGGATCTTCCGCTCGTCCGCCGCCTCGAGGAAGCCATGGCTTCCGCCGGACTGGCGGTTCGCAGCGGTGCCGTCCTGACGGTCACGACCGGGACCGGCTCGGCGCAAACCGCCGCCGTGTTAAGACAGCGGTACGAGTACGCTGCCGCGGAAGCGATGGAAGGCTTCGGCGTGGCTGAAGCCGCCCGGCTGTTCGGACTCCCCTGCCTGGAAATCCGGACGATATCGAATGCCATCGGTCCCCGGGACCGTTCCGCCTGGCGGATGAAAGAAGCTTTCGAAGCACTTGAAGCAGCAAGCTCAATCTTAGTGGAGGTATTGAAACGATGAAAATTGCATTTTCCCCTTGTCCCAATGACACTTTTGTCTTCCATGCTGCGGCGCACGGCCTCATTCCTGGTGCACCGGAACTGGAAGTGACCTATGCGGATATTGATATTACGAATAACCTGGCATCGAACCCGGGCAGCGACCTCGATGTGCTTAAAATTTCGTATGCCGCCCTGCCGTGGGTTCTGGACGAATACGCCCTGATTCCATGCGGCGGAGCCTTGGGCCGCGGCTGCGGACCGCTTGTACTGACCAAAGGAGGCCAAGCCGACCCTTCGGAACTGAGCGGGCGCCGGGTTGCCGTTCCGAGCGAAAAATCGACGGCCTACCTGCTGTTCCGCCTGTGGGCCGCCCAGAACGTACCCGGCGGAATTGGCGAAATCGTGGTCATGCCGTTCGACCAAATCATGCCTGCTGTCCGTGACGGCTTGATTGACGCGGGGCTGGTCATTCACGAAGCCAGATTCACGTATCCGTCCTACGGCTTATCCTTGATGACGGATCTTGGCAGCTGGTGGGAAAGCGACACCGGCCTGCCGATACCGCTCGGCGCGATCATTGCCAAGCGGTCCCTCGACCTGGCCGCCATCGAAAACTGGATCCGCCAGTCCGTTGAATACGCCTGGGCCCATCCCGAAGCTTCCCGGGAATACGTGCTGAGCCATGCTCAGGAGCTGGATCCCGACGTTGCCCAGCAGCATATTGACCTGTATGTCAACGACTTTACGCGCAACCTCGGGGACGACGGATACGCCGCGATCACTTCGCTGCTGACCCGGGCGGCCGGCGAAGGCCTGGTTCCACCGATCGATCCGGAAGCACTGCGTAAATAAGCAGATTTGTTGTAGACTCTGGCAAGCCTAAATTGTGGAGATCCTACTGTTAAACAAAACCCCGCCTTCACTGAAGGCGGGGTTTTGTTTGGATCTGACAGCTCGGATCCCATGATATGCATTTTATAATGCAAGAAGCCGTCCCTCTAGTGTCATCATACCTCGCTTAACCAAAGGACGGCTTCTTGTTTTCAATTATTTAGTTCAAACATGCAGAAGCCGTCCAAATCAGCCATGACTTTTTGTTCGGCTTCAATCCGCTAACCCCGCGTTTTATCTGAAGTCCTTCGGAATTCTGCGCGCCACCCCGGTCAGGATCGCCGCCTGGACTACGGCTTTGCGGATCTCGATCACAACCTGCTCGTTAAAAATACTCGGGATGATGTACAGCTCGTTCAGCTCCCCGCCCGAGACGACCGAAGCGATCGCTCGCGCCGCCGCCAGCTTCATCGGTTCGTTGATGCAGCGGGCCCGGCAGTCAAGCGCTCCGCGGAACAGGCCTGGAAAGACGAGCACGTTGTTGATCTGGTTCGGATAATCGCTGCGTCCGGTCGCGTAGACCCGGGAATGCGGAATCGCCTCTTCCGGCGACACCTCCGGCTCTGGATTCGCCATTGCAAAGACGATCGGATCCGGCCCCATGCTGCGGATATCCTCCCCGTTCAGCAGATTGCCGCGCGATACGCCGATGAATACGTCGGCCCCTTTAATAACCTCTTTAAGCGAGCCTTCGTTGGCTTCGACCTGTGGCTGGTCTGCCAGCCACTGCCACATCGGATGGCTGTATGTACCTCCCCTGACGATTGCGCCTTCCCGGTCAACCGGAACCAGCTTCGTTACGCCGGCGCTGAGGAGCATTTTGCAAATGGATACGCCCGCCGCACCGATGCCGTTCACGACGACCCGGATATTCTCCATCCTTTTGTTGACCACCTTCAGGGCGTTCAAGAGACCGGCGATGACGACCACGGCCGTACCATGCTGGTCATCATGGAATATCGGCATATCCAGCTCCTGGGCCAGCCGAGTCTCGATTTCGAAGCAGCGCGGAGAGCTGATGTCCTCCAGGTTGATGCCGCCGAAAATCGGGCTGATCGCCTTGATCGTCCGGATAATTTCCTCCGTGTCCGTCGTGTCCAGGCAGATCGGAAACGCATCGACGCCGGCAAGCTGCTTGAACAGCATCGCCTTGCCTTCCATCACGGGAGCCGCCGCATGCGGACCGATATCCCCAAGTCCGAGAACGGCTGTACCGTCGGTAATGACCGCTACCGTATTGCGTTTAATCGTGAGCGAATAAGCCTTATCCTGGTCTTCGTGGATCGCAGTGCACACCTTGGCCACGCCCGGCGTATACACACGCGATAAGTCGTCCCGGTTCTTGATCGGCAGTGTCGGCTGAACCTTGATTTTGCCGCCCAAGTGAACGAGAAAGGTCCGGTCGGACACGTTGATCAGCTTGATGCCGTCATGCCGTTTCAGCGATTCAACGACGCGGTCCTCCTGCGTGTCGGCCACTTCAACCGTAATATCCCGCACAGAAGAATCCTTCCCGGGGCGGATGACGTCGATGGAGGTGATGTCCCCTCCCGATTTACTGATCGCGGCTGCGACATCCCCAAAAGTCACCTTCCCGTGATCCAGCTCAACCCTAAGAATAATACTCGTATTCGCCATGATGCATCCTCCTGATTCAAGGTTTAAAAATAGTCACCCGTGCTGTTAAAGCCATTTGTCATTTGTCCGAAGTCTGACGACCCGGATTTGTAACCGATTGCAATTCTATCATAAGCTGATCCATATTCAGGCCAAAAGCTCGTCCGGTTTTGACTTTTCGGATCGAAACCGCCCGCAACATATCTTAACAATAACCGCGAAACTGCACAAGCGTCAGTCGTATCCATGAGGATCGGGAGTAACTCAGCGCTCCCACCGGCAGCTTCGGTCCGTGTATAGTTTATAAACACTTGAGCCGTTACACGCCGCGTTTCATATGTACCTGGCTGACCGATATGCCAAAACCGGCTTCCTTCAGCACGCCCGTTAGCATCGTTTCGGACCCGGGAATATTGACGGTACGCAGGGTCAGTCCAAGGCTGGACGGCCCTAACACTTCGCTTAGGAGGCCCTTCATCAGCGCCAAAGCGTCTTCGCTTTGCCCGCCCAGAACTTTGCATTGAAACAGCGACGTGGAGGTATGCGTCCCCTGACCATCGAAGCCCCTTTTATACAGTGCGTAACCGGCAGGCTGACCTTCCGGATCGAACGCGATCAGCGATTCGCCGTTCACGACGCTCTCCCATTGCGTCTGCCAAGGCTGGTTACTGACCGGCACTTGCAGCCTTTGGATATCCTGCGGAATGCCCCTGAGGAATTCGTACTTCCCGGAACCGCCGCCGGTCAGCGCTTCATCTTTCAGCCTTTTGCATTCATAGAAGAAGAGATCGTCAATGACCTCATATCCCATCCGCTCGTACAGCGATATCGCCGGCTTGTTATCGCTCAGCGCTTCGAGCAGGGCGACATCCGCACCCTCCGCTTTGTACAGCTCAAGGCTGGCCTTGATCAGCAGCTTGCCGATGCCTTTGCCCCGATACGCCGGGATGATCCCCGTTCCCCCGTTCCATGCTGTCTTCACGCCGCCGTTATTCCGCAGACCGTTCATGACAAAGCCGACGGGAATACCGTCCACGCAGCCGACGATCGACTGGGCGAGCGACAATCCTTGATCTGCACTTCTCTTGAGGAGCATGTCTATGCTCATCGTGATGGGGACCGAATACCCCTTAAACCCTTCGTTCCAAAGATCCGTAAGCTCGGCAGGCGAAAATTCACTCATCCTTCTCATGATTACATTCATTTTCATTCATTCCCCACTTTCTGCAGATCTAACGGAAGTTCAACAAAGCTTTAGTTCAATCTATATACATAATGAATAAAATGTGAAATGAACGCAATCATTTTGTAACTTTCCCTCCGGTGCCCTATGATAAAGTATGACATGGTAAACTTATGTTTTACCGATCATCAATGTCTGGAGGCAGCTAAAGAATGCGCACATACATCCCGAGAGGCTTATACATAACCGTTGACAACAGCGCCGCTCACCTGCCTGGAAAGCCGGGTAAGCCGCTATGATTCATCTCTCGCCGAATGAAAAAAGATATATGCCGGGGCTGGACGGACTCCGGACCCTGGCTGTTTTCGCTGTCATTTTGTACCATCTGAACGTCGACTGGGCGCCGGGGGGGCTGCTTGGCGTCAGCATATTTTTCGTCCTGTCCGGATATTTGATCACCGATCTTCTCACCGCCGAGTGGCGAAGGAGCGGAACACTTGACCTGAAGCAGTTTTGGGTCAGACGGTGCCGGAGGCTGCTTCCCGCCATGATCGTCATGCTCGCCGCCGTGACCGCCTGGGTGACATTAGCACGGCCGTCTACGATGCCGGTTTTAAAGGGCGACGCGATCTCGTCACTCTTTTATGTCAACAATTGGTATCTGATCTACCACCAGGTTTCGTACTTCGAAAAATTCGGGCCCGTCTCGCCGCTCGGACATCTGTGGTCGTTATCGGTAGAGGAGCAGTTTTACGTGCTGTGGCCGCTGCTTATGCTGATCGGTCTGAAGCTCGCCCCGCGGCGGGGAAAAATGTTTCTGTTCATGCTCTCGGCCGCGGCGGTATCCGCCTTGGCGATGCTGGTCATCTACGATCCGGGGACGGATCCCAGCCGGGTTTATTATGGGACGGATACACGGGCGTTTTCGCTCCTGATCGGTGCCGCGCTCAGCATTATTTGGCCCAGCCGCAAGCTGTCTCCCCGGATCGACCGGTTCTCCAGGCGCTTGCTGGACGGCATAGGCATACTCAGCTTAGCAGCGATTCTGGTCATGATCTGGACCACCAACGAATACGACGCATTCCTGTATCCCGGCGGCTTGGTCCTTCTGTCGCTGGCCGCAGCCGCCGCCGTGGCCGTGCTCGCCCACCCGGCAAGCCGGATCGGCCGATGGATTGGCTGCAAGCCGCTGCGATGGCTCGGCGTTCGCTCCTACGGCATATACATATGGCATTATCCAGTAATCATTTTATCCACAACAAACGGAGCCGGAGACGTGAGCGTACTGAAAGCCGTATTTCAGGTGGCTGCCAGCATTGTTCTGGCTGCGCTGTCGTATACATTGATCGAAGAACCGATCCGCAAAGGGTTATTGGGAAAAGGGTGGAAGAAGCTGCGCTCCGGCAAACTGGGCGTAGATCAAATTCCGCTGAAGGGCTGGATTACCGGGGCTACCTTACTGCTGCTGGTCATTATCTCCTGCACGGGCATCGCCCGGACACCGGCGGTGGCATCCACCGTCCAGGCGCTCGGCCCGGCCGCTTCCGGAGCTGACGGCTCCAGCCCGGTGTCACAGGAGGTTTCCGCTGCCGGGGACGGCACAGGTAACGCGGATGCCGCTGCTTCCGGCCAGCAAACCGCAAATGGCGGCGGTCATCACGACGCCGGCCCACCAGAAACCTCCGCCGACGTGCATCCGCCTCCTGCAGCCCAGGGCCAGCAGGAGGCGGATGATGCAGCTTCGGGCACTACAGGCCAGGCCGAAGACCCGCCTTCCGCCGGCGGCAACGCAACATCGTCCGCGAATCCCGTAGGCGTGGCCGGCACGACTCCCGCCAAAGCCGGCGAGCCGGGAGGGAGTTCGGGCAAGGCGTCCGGGCAAGGGGCCGGCGCAGCGGGAACGAACGCCCCTCTTACGGTCAAGCCGAATCTGGCGGTGAGCGCCATCGGCGATTCCATCCTGCTGGACGCCGCCCCATATTTGCAGCAGTACCTTCCCGGCATCGTCGTCGATGCCGAGATCGGCCGGCAAATGTCGGAAGCGACGGACCTCGTGGAGCGGCTCCGGGCGGAAGGCAAGCTCGGCGACTACGTGGTGATCGAGCTCGGAACCAACGGCGCCTTCAGCTCCAAGCAGCTTTCCCGGCTTCTCGACTCGCTGAAGGACATCCGGCAGGTCGTGCTCGTGAACACCCGGGTACCGAGAAACTGGGAAAGCACGGTCAATACGGCGCTCCGTAAAGCAGCCGATGCCCATGACAATGCGACGCTGCTCGATTGGTACGAAGCGAGCAGCGGACAGTCCTTCTTTACACCCGACGGGGTCCATCTCAAGGCGGATGGAGCCAAACTGCTGGCATCGCTGATCACAAATGCCGTCGGAACCAAATGACCGGGCTCATAAAAACATTTGTGTTTAAAGCCTTTGAGATATACACTTGTTGGAACTCATACATGACTGTTATCCTTTTAGTGTTTGGGCAGGCACTGCCGCACAGCCGGGCATGGAAATGATCCGTGCCCGGTTTTTTTCGATTCATTTTCAATGGAGCCGCATCCCTCCACTTCCACCCGCCTAACTGTACATATTGTATAAACAGTTCGCAATTTGATATGATAATTAAGGATTACCATCAATGAATGTAGAGAAGGAGAGATTACCATGGCTACGATTCGTTTAGGCAAAAGCGATCTGCACATTAATCCGATTGGGCTTGGAGCCAACGCTGTCGGCGGGCATAATCTGTATCCGAATCTGAATGAAGAGACAGGCAGAGACGTGGTCCGGACCGCCCTCGACCTCGGGGTGAATTTCCTGGATACCGCGTTCATCTACGGTCCCGGCCGCTCCGAAGAGCTGATCGGCGAGGTGCTGAAGGAGAAAGGCAGAGCGAAAGCCGTCCTCGCGACCAAAGGCGCGCACAAGTTTGTGGATGGCAAAGTCGTGATGGACAATTCTCCCACCTTTTTGCAGCAGTCGGTCGAAGACAGTCTAAGACGCCTGCAGACAGATTACATTGACCTGTTCTACATCCATTTTCCCGATGAGCAGACGCCGAAGGCTGAAGCCGTCGGAGCGCTGCAGAAGCTGAAGGAACAGGGCAAAATCCGGGCCATCGGCGTATCGAATTTCAGCATCGACCAGCTGAAAGAGGCAAACGTGAACGGCTATGTGGATGTGCTCCAATCGGAATACAACCTTTTTGCCCGGGACGCGGAAAAGGAGCTGCTTCCATACTGCGAAGCCAATGGCATCTCGTTTGTCCCTTATTTCCCGCTTGCTTCCGGCCTGCTAGGCGGCAAATATACGAAGGACACCACGTTCAGCGATTTCCGCGCGAACAATCCGCGCTTTCAAGGCGAAGCTTTCGCCCGGAACCTGGACAAGGTGGATCGACTGCGGCCGATCGCTTCGCAAAAGAACGTCGAAGTGGCCCATGTGGTGCTGGCCTGGTACCTGAAGCAGCCGGCCATTGACGCCCTGATACCGGGAGCGAAAAAACCGGAGCAGGTGAAGGAAAACCTGAAGACGCTGGACGTTCAATTAACGGATGCTGAAGTCGAAGAGATCAGCGGTATCTTTAAATAATCCGCGGGGACCATCGGCGGATGAGCCGGTTCTGCGAGAAAGACGCGGCTTATCTGGCTTCGGATGTTTATATTTTTTGATCCTTCAACAAAAAGGAGCTGCTTTCAGGGCGATCCGCCCTAAAAGCAGCTCCTTTGCTGTCACCCATCGATTACACCACGAGCCCGTATTCCCGCCGCCGTTCAGCCAATGACCCCTCGATGATCCGGTCCAGCAGGGCGGAGAAGGACAGCCCAGCGGCCTGCGCGCTCTTGGGCAGCAGACTGGTCCGGGTCATACCGGGCAATGTGTTGACCTCCATTACGTAAGGAATGCCCTGGTGGAGCATGACATCCACCCTCGCGTACACGCTGCATTTGAGCACGCGGCAGCTGAGCTCAGCGGCCCGGCGGACACGTCCGGCGGTATCCGTATCCAGGCTTGCGACGACTTCTTCGCACTCCCCTTCTTCGTATTTGGAAGTGTAATCGAAAAACTCCCCGTTCGGCTTGATCGCCAGAACCGGAAGGTGCTCGCCGTTCAGCAGGCTGCACGTGATTTCCTCACCCTCGATGTACTGCTCGAGGATCACTTCATCGTCCCAGTGGAAAGCGCGCTCCACCGCTTCCCGCAAGCTCTGCTCATCTCGCGCCAGCGTAACGCCGACGCTGGAACCGCCGCTGTTCGGTTTGACGACAAGCGGATAGAGCGGTTCCGAGGCGAGCACTTTCTCCAGCTCATCCGGACTCGTCAGCAGCGTCCAGTCGGGTGTCTCTACACCCTCGTAACGGAGCAGCTTCTTTGCCGTATTTTTGTCCATACACAGGCTGCTCGCTAGAACGCCGCTGCCGGTGTATGGAATACCGAGCGTCTCGAGCGTACCCTGGATCGTTCCGTCTTCCCCGTATTTGCCGTGCAGGGCGATCACAGCCATGTCGATACCGGCCAGCTGCTGCGGCAAATCCCGTTTCCTCGTAATTTCGATCGGCCGGACTTCGTATTTGGCCGGGTCCAAATGCGAGATGATCTCTCTGCCGGTCATCAGCGACACCTCCCGTTCGGAGGAATCTCCGCCCATAATTACGCCTACTCTTAACATCCGTTCTCCTCCATTCGTCTTTGGACCGCCTTTCCGATCACCTGAATGCCGTGCACAAGTTCTTCATCGCTCACCCGTGAAAAACCGAAACGCAGCGTTCCTTCACCCCGGCCGTCCGTATAGAACACATCTCCTGCGGTAAACACCACGCCTTGTTCGTAACAATCCCGCAGAACATCCCTTGAGCGGATGCCGTCCTGGAGTTCCAAGAACAGATGGAGCCCGCCGGTTCCGGTTAACCTTTTGTGCGGTATATACTTGCGGCAGCACTCTACCGCCAGCTCATGCTTATGCTTATATTCAGATTTCGCCCGCTTTAAATACTTTTCAAAATTGCCGTTATGAAAATATTGATACAGCACCGCCTGATCCAGCGTGGAGGTGTGAATGTTTCTCGCCCGCTTGACGCTGACCAGTGCATCGATCAGCTCCATGTCCGCCGCGATCCAGCCGATGCGGATGCCCGGGAACAATATTTTGGAAAAGCTCCCGAGGTAAATGACGCTGTTTCCATCCCCGCCGAAGGCCGCCAGCGGGGCCATATGCGAGCCCGAATAGCGCAGCTCCTCATTGAAACCATCCTCGATCAACGGAATATGGTGCTTTGCAAGCAGGCGCAGCACTTCGACCCGCTTCTCGGCCGACATCACGATCCCGGTCGGATTGTGGTATGACGGGGTGAGGAACGCCAGACCGAAGGAGTTTTCGGTCAGCGCCCGCTCCAACTCCCCGATATCGATCCCGTCCTGCTCCATCCCGATCCCGGTAATGTCATATCCTTGAAGCCGGGAAATTTTGATGGCTGTATGATGAGTCGGGTTTTCGCACAAAATATGCTTTTCTTTCACGTTCAGCGAGGACAGGATGATATCATAAGCTTCCGTGAACCCGTTCGTGATCAGAATATCTTTACCATCCATGTCGACGCCTTTCGTTTCCATATAACCCGTCAAATACTCGATCAACGGTTTGTATCCTTTGGCGTAGCCGTAGTTGAGCAAAATCTCCCCTTCGATCGCCATTCGGTCCAGAAAAGCGCGCTTCACGTTGGCTAGGTCGAAGAGCTTCTCGTCGGGGGCGATGCTCGCGAAGTTAATCATCCCCTTCTCCCCGCGCAGGTCGCGCTTCATCAGATCCAGATCCGTGGCCGCTTGTGCCATCGGGCTCAAATGCTGCTGCCAATCCACATGCCAGGAAGGTACCGAAGCGATGCCCACTTTGGAGACGAAGGTTCCTTTAGAGCGGACGGTATAAATGTACCCTTCCTCCTCGAGCTCGGTGTACACCGCCACCAGTGTGTTGCGGCTGATATTCAGCATCGTGCTGAGCTCCCGCGTCGACGGCAGCTTCTGGTCCACCCTTCCCTTGCCCTTGGTGATCCACTGCTTCAAGTATTCTTTGACCTGCACCGTCAGCGGCCGGCCTTCTGTAATGTTAAAATCCGTAAACATGACGTTATTCCCCCCGTACCTATCTTCACACAATCCGCTGCCTGATAAAAGATCCACCAGACGGCGTTTTCCGGCCCGGCGTGGTTTAGTTTGTCCACAGGCCATGATAACGGCTCTCGCCGAACCGCTTCGGCTGTCCTCCTTCTCAGGATGCCCGAAAGCCGGAAGCCGACTCACCCGCTTTCATTCATTTGTGATCTGGGCGCTTTCCTGAGTTTGTCCAAGCAAACAGAAAGACCGCCGGGCAGCCTGCCCAAGCGGTCTGTTCATACATTCAGCGGTTTGGCGCTCGCCTCTCACCAAGGCTTTAACGCCGCTATTCCGTAACGGTTTCGATCTTCGGCTCGGTCGCGAGGGCCACATTCCCGGATACCGCCCGGGAAATCATACAGGAGCCTTCCGCTTTATGCGCCAGCCTGTCCGCCGTCTCCACGTCTTTGGCCGTTGCTTCACGGGCCAGCACGATATGCGGCTTGTGCGTAATGCTGACATACGTAAAAATGTTGTCCGTCACGTCCACGATGCCTTCGGACTCCAGCGAAAGCTCGTGAACCGGAAGGTGCGAACGCTCCATCATGGCTGCCAGTGTGATTAAGTAGCAGGTAGCGGCGGCGCCGAGCAGCATTTCGTCGGGATTCGTCCCGACGCCCGGGCCTCCCATCTCTTTCGGGATGGAAATTTGCGTACGGAGATTGCCTGCTTCGATCTGCCCATCGCTGTTCCGTCCGCCGTTCCAGCCGGCCTTTAACACAAATGAATGTTTCACAGTCCAGTCGCCTCCTGTAATTCAGAGCGGGCAGGCTGCGGTTCGTCAGAAGCGATACCGTTCGCTTTATAGTTAAAGCGCTGGCGGTAGCCGCATTTTCTGCACAACTCCTCCACAACCTCGCGCCGGGAAAAACCGTCGACGATCCGGTTTGCCCGCTCGCTTTCGATAATTTCAGAAAAAGGGGTCTTGTGGATGTTGCCGAGATTAATGACACCTTCCCCGTCAAGGCAGCAGGGGATCACCGTTCCATCTACCAGGACGCCGGCCTGATTGCGAAGTCCATGGCAGAAGCCCCGGCTGAGGTCCTCCTCCTCAGTCAGATCCGGCCATTTAAATTCATGGTCCATATTGATGTAGATCCGGTCTGCAATTTTGATGCCTTTGCCGGGAACGATTTTTTCCTCGATTTTGTAATCCAGGTTAAACTCCTTCTCAATATACTCCAGCATTTCCCGATTGCGGCTCCGCTCCAAGTTCGTTGCGTTGTCCGGGTCGAGATTCCACAGCCGCAGCGATACGATCATGCCCGATTGGGACACCGCCTCTTTGACAAAGGAGAGCACTTTGGAGATATAACCGTTCTTGTCCTGGGAACCGACATGCCCGTCAAAGCTGTGCAGGGAGAAATTCATCTGCCGCAGCGCCGGCTTGTTCAGCAGCTTCCGTCCTGCCTTATGCAGCAGCGTGCCGTTGGACGTGATGTTCACTTTAAACCCTTTCTCATGGGCGATATCCAGCAGCTGGTCGATATGCGGATGAAGCAGCGGTTCGCCTTTGACATGAAAATAAATATATTCCGTGTGGGGTTTGATCTCATCCAGAATATGCGTAAATTGCTCGGTCGTAATATAATTGGTCGCCCGGTGCGTCGGCGGACAAAACGTACAGGCCAGATTGCATTTGCTCGTCAGTTCGACGTAAAACTTTTTGAATTTTTTCATGATGGAAGCTCCAGTCTGATCCTCAAAAGTTACCTTCTCAACCTATTATATTAGAACATTCTTCCGAAGCAAACGTAAACCGTATTTTTGACAAAGGACAGCCTTAATCGCTTGGATCTGACAATCGGGGTTATTTCCGGGCCCGGCCTGCTCATATGCTGATATATGCCGCGGGCTTTTTCGAGCTTCAATAAACGGTAAGGAGGGATGAACGGGGTGATTACGATTGGAAGCGGCGGGGAAACGGTGAACCCGTCAGGATGGCCGGATTTATGGGGGCAAATTTACGACAGGAAGATGAGGAGCACGACCGCATATCATTACGAATCGCCGGCCCATCTGGTCTTTGAGCTTAGGCTCCGTGAAGCGATCGTCAGAGCGGCAGCCGACTTAAACCGGAGCGGAGTGCAGTTTGAAACCTTCAAAAATTCCCACTGCAACGAAGCGTACTGGTACTTGAACCGGCGCGGCGGCTTCGAGCTCAAACCCCATGTTACGCCCGCCCAGGGAATCCAGGACATCTTCGTAAACGGCTGGGCGTACGGCTTCGAATGCGCGACGGGGATCGTGATCGTGTTGTACAAGGGTGTGCTCGATTGTATTCGGGAAGAAGACTTCAACCGTCTGTTCGCGAATCTGCTCCTGTACGACTGGCATTACGACAGCGACCTGGGATTGATTGAAAAAACGGGATCCCGGGACTCCTACCCGGGCGACGTCCGGTATTTTAAAAATCCGGATGTCAATCCCCATCGGATCGAGTGGCAGGGTGAAAATACGATCCAAATGGACGACGACCTGTACTATGGTCATGGAGTCGGTATTGTCACATCAGGCGAAATCATCAGTACGCTCAATCGGTACCGGATTCCGGGCAGCAGCCGCTCCGCCTATTTAACCGACCAGATCATCCATCCGGATTTTCTGTATTTGTCCGGATTCGCCGCCGGCGGGCCACCGGCCCCCGCCAATTGGCAGCAGCAGCCCTACAGGGAGAACGGCATCACCGCTTCCCGGATCGGCAGACGGGTCTATCTTCGCTATTAAGTCTGCAGCGCAACGGCCCTAGGACTATACTGGGGCAGAACCAAGTGTAGACATGTACATGATGATTTAGGGTTTGTATAGGTGACCGCCTTCCATGGGAGGCGGTTTTTCACTTTCGCAATCATTCGTTTTTTAGTATAGACTAATCATTTTTCAGCGCATATAATAACAAAAGTATCTCCAAATAACGAACGTTAAGGCGGTAAATATGAGTAAATATAAGCTATTATTTCGAGGAACGGCATTTACCAGTAAATCATCCAAAGAAATTGAAATCCTAAAAGACCACCTCTTCTGTATCCATGATGACGGGAAAATCGAAAAAGTCGTGGCTCCTGAGGATGCCGATTATCAGGTTCTGCTGGACGCTTATCAAGGAAAAGACAACTTTTATTCGTTAGCCGAAGGCCAGTACATTCTGCCGGGATTCGTCGATCTGCATGTTCACGCGCCGCAATGGGCCCAATCCGGAACGGCATTGGACATTCCGCTTTATGATTGGCTCAACACCTATACATTCCCGCTCGAGTCCAAGTTCTCGGATCTCGATTTTGCCCAGGAGGTCTACGACGATTTGGTCCGCACCCTGCTCGCCAACGGCACGACGACGGCTCTATATTTTGCCACCGTACATAAGGAATCCAGTTTATTGCTAGCCCGGATTTGTGCCGAAAGGGGCCAGCGCGGACTCGTCGGTAAAGTCGTCATGGATGACCCCAAGCAAAATCCGGAAAATTACCGCGACGCGGACACCAAGGCGGCACTTGCAGACACGGAAGAGTTTATTCTCGCCGTCAAAGCATTGTCCAAAACTGTGAAACAAGGCGTATTTCCCGTCGTGACGCCAAGGTTCATTCCAAGCTGCACGGATGAGGCGCTGCAAGGTTTGGGAGAGCTGGCGGAAAAATACGACGCGTACGTGCAATCGCACTGCAGCGAAAGCGACTGGGCGCATGGCTACGTCCGGGATCGGTTCCGGAAAAACGATGCCTTCGCTCTGCATGAGTTTGGGCTGCTGCGAGACAAGTCCGTCATGGCCCACTGCAATTTCCTGAGCGACGATGACGCGGACCTATTTGCCGAAACCGGAACGGCTGTCGCCCACTGCCCGATTTCTAACGCCTATTTTGCCAACAGCGTTATCTCCGTCGCCCATCTCCACGCAAAAGGCGTCGAGCTCGGCCTGGGGACCGACATTTCAGGAGGTTTTTCTCCAAGCCTGTTCGATAATATCAGACAAGCCGTCATGTCCTCCAGAATGCTGGAGGATGGCGTGAACCCCGCCCTTCCTTCCAAAGACCGCGGTGTGTCGGGATCGCGCATTACGGTGAACGAGGCGTTTTACCTCGCTACAGCCGGGGGAGGCGAAAGCTTAAGTTTGCCGGTCGGCCGCATCCAGGAAAACTATGCCTGGGATGTGCAGATCATCGATACGAAGCTGCCATCCGCCAAACTGCCGATCTTTGATCCAGATGAAGATTTGAACGACGTGTTCCAAAAAATGTTGTACCTGACCCGGCCCGAAAACATCCGCGAAGTTTGGGTACAGGGCGAAAAAGTCCATACGCGTTAAAAGTAGGAGCCCAGCGCCATGGTTGGCATCCTTTTTCTACTTTAAACCATTCGCTATTCGTAGAAAAAATCCAAAAAATTCGAGGTGTACTCCTGAATGAACACACAAACAGCGGCACAAACAGCGATGCAATCCGAGATTCAAGAACAAGCTCCACAATTGACTGTTTCACCTGACGATAAAATTCCGGTCTACAAATCGATCATTCTGGGCTTACAGCACGTCGTCGCCATGGACGTCTATGTCGTGCCATTTCTGATCGCGATGCTGATCGGCTTATCCTCCGGCCAGTCCAGCGCTTTGATTCAAGCGACCTTTATTGCGGCCGGTCTGGCTACGATCGTACAAACGTATTTTTGCATGAAGCTGCCTGTCGCCCAAGGCCCTTCCTACGTTCCGCTTGGCGCCATCGTCAGCATTTATGCCGCCAGCGGCGGCGGGCAGTTAGGCTGGAACTCCGTTTTAGGCGCGGGCTTGATTGGCGCGGTTTTGGTCATTGTTTTGGGCTTTACCGGCATTTTCAATAAAATCGTAAAATCGTTTATTCCGCCGATCGTTGGCGGCACGATCATTTTCATCGTCGGTCTTTCTTTACTGCCTGTGGCCATCCGGGATAATATCTACGGTGCGACAGATGCGACCATCAACCAAAACGTGCTGCTGGCCCTCATATCGGGCGCTGTACTCATCATTTTTGTCATCCTGGGTTCCTTGTTCCGCGGTAAAGGCTCCATCTTCCGCATCATTTCGGTCATGGTCGCGTTGGTCGTCGGATGTATTTCGGCGAATTTTATGGGTGTGCTTCATTTCTCTGCGGTGAACGATGCCAAATGGTTCAGTATGCCGCAGCTCCCATTTGCCGATTTCGGCTTTTCGTTCAACATTTCGGCGATCATTACCATGGTCATTATTTATTTCGTCCTGTTGGCCGAAACGACAGGCACATGGTTTGCCGTCAGCAACGTCATCGATAAACCGTTAACCGATAAAAACTTAAACCGGGGAGTCATCGGGGAAGGCATCAGCTGTCTTATCGCTACTTTGCTCGGTTCAACGCCGGTTACGGGTTATTCCACCAATGCAGGCATCATTTCCATCACGGGCATCGCGAGCCGCCGCGTCTTCCTGGCCGTAGGTGTATGGTTCGTCATCTTCGGCTGCTCGGGTAAACTGGCCGCGCTGATCTCTTCCATCCCCACCGCTGTCATCGGCGGCGTTTTCACCATCGTCTGCGGCATCATCGCCATTAACGGCGTGCAGGTGATGAAAAACGTCAGCATCGCCGAAAAAGAAATGTACATCATCGCAATCCCGATGATCCTGACTTTGGCATTAGTCATGATCCCGCAGGATTTCCTGCACTCGCTGCCTACGTTCGTGCAATATTTACTGGGGTCGCCGATTTTGGCTGCATCGATTGCGGCGATCGTATTAAATAAAGTGCTGCCGGGTAGAAAAAAATAAGGTTTACAGATGCGAGCCGGTAAAATAACGTGAAACATTGTGCAACAAATAATAATAAATAGCACCCGGGACAGGGCTGACTAGAAGGCGCGCTAATCGCAGCCTTCCGGGTCAGCCCTGTCCCTTTACCGGATGCTGGCTGAACAGGCAGCGTCCAGAACCTGCACACTTAAAGCGGCTAGACTCGTCAAAAAACGTTACTTAAATAGAAAATGTTGACAGCAGACGATGGTGAAGCTATTATTTATTTATCAATAAATAAGGGAGCAACCAAGATGGTCATCCGGCAGGATCGCAAAGAACAAATTTTAGCCAAAGCAGTCGACGTATTTGCCGAACTCGGGTATTACAAAGCAACAACGGCGCGGGTAGCCAAGGAAGCCGGCGTTACGCAGCCGTATGTGTTTCATTTTTTCAGCAACAAGGAAGAGCTGTTTATCGCCGTCATCGATCGGGCCATCGGCCGGATCGCCGATGCCTTTTCACGGGTTGAAGCGCCCGCCGATCAGCTTATGGAAACGATGGGGCAAGTATTTGATGACGTTATGAGCAGCTACCGGGCAGAGACGCTGCTCGTCATGCAGGCGCATACGATCGCGGAACCGGTGATTCGCGAGCATGTGCGCGGGCTTTTTTCCAATATATTCAGTTCGGTGCTTGAGAAATTTACCGCCGCCGGTTTGCCGGAGCCTGAAGCCGCGGCAAGCCAGTTTATGGGCATGGGGTACCTGATTACGGTGGCTGAAGTGCTGGATTTGCCGCAAATGCTTTGCTTCAAGGACTGTTAACGACGAACTTCGGGGCATGAAGACTAATTGCTGCTAGATGGGTCAATTACAGCGGATCTGGAGCAAAACAGAGAATACAAAAAGGCAGTTACAGACTGCCTTTTTTGTAGCCTATATATTTATTTATCAATAAATAAAAAAACAGGAGGTTTGAGGATTGATGGAAAACTATATTCGTTTGGCTTTGCGGGGCGCCGGACGCCTCTTTGCGGAGGAGAAGCTGCTTGCTTGGCTCGGTGTTGTGGGGTTTGTCCTTGCCGCGGGCATCGCTGCGTATATCGGCATGTTCGGCCCGGTTGTACCCCCTGAGGGCGATGTCGCCAGTGCCTTTTCATTTAATGCGGCGATCGGCGTATTCATGCTGTCGATTGCCATGCTGCTGCCGCTGTCCGGCTTTAAGGCAAGGACGCGGACGATTATCCGCCGGGTGTTTGTTCCGATCGTCATCTATGCATACGCTGTGGAGACGATCCAGCATTTTCGGGGCGTGAACCCGCGGTTCTCGCAATCCGGTTCAATCATCGATATGATCGCTGGAACTGCGTTTGGCCTTGCGTCCTTCGTCCTTATTATCGTGACGACCGTTGTTGCCATTGCCTTTTTCCGTCGCAAGCTCTTGGCCGCACGGCCGCTGCTGATCCTCGGCATCCGCTATTCATTTTTGTCGGTGACGCTTAGCTTTGCGGCCGGATTATGGATGATCGCCCTGAACGGGCGCTTTACAGGAGCAGGCGGCAATATCATCGTCCTGCACGGCCTTGGTTTTCATGCGCTGCAGGTTCTGCCGCTGCTCGGTTGGCTGCTGGAGCGCTCACGGGCCGAAGCCCGTCGCGCACAGCTGCTTCTGCATACAGGCAGCGCCGCTTGGATCGTATCCGTTGCCGCGGTCGCTATTCAGACCGCCGCGGGCCGCACCATTTTCGAGTGGTCAGCGCTGCCCGTCGTGGCGGGTGCCGGATTACTTCTTTGCATGGCATCCATTGCAGCCGCGGCGGGCACCGAGCTGCTAAAGCCGCGCCTTGCCCCTGCTGTTCCATCCTTCACTGATCTGAGCGGTAAATAAAAGAGTTTTAATGGACCGTGCCTTGGTGTTTCACCGCTTCCATGGCATGGTATACCGTATGACTGAGGGAAGCGAGGTCTCCTTCCGCCTGAAAATGAAGGTACAGCACCTCCGGCTCCTGCTTCATCCAATGGTTATGCACAGCCGAGATGTTGATCTTGCCTTTGCGGAGCGCATCAATGACCGGATTGACTTCGTCTTCCAGCAGTGCGAATTCGCCGGTCACCGCTCCGTTTGCCCCTTTGGGATCCGTGTGCTCGAAATTGGCACCCAGGGCAAGATCCATCAGCTCCGGCGACAGGTGACGGCCCATAAGGGATACGTTCAGATCGCTGCGTTTTACATGAACCTTACATACGTTTCCTTCCTGCTGCACATTTGACTTAAACAAGCTCTCCTCGATTTTGCAATCGGCCGGCCTTGCTGATGCATCTCCTGCCGGAGCTCCAAAGATTAGAGCCATGATGCACATCATCCATACCAAACGCATCGGGTACTAACCTCCTGACAAATCACTTTTTTGGTTTATTATGGCTTCATGGAATCACTTTCATGTAGTGAATCGACAAAAATATTCATATATAGACCTTTTGCTCATATCGATGTTATAATATGGTAAAATTTGCTCAATTGAAGGAGGTCTATTTTCCTATGTCTTGGCTGAAGAATCTTCCTCTGTCCCAGCGGGTCATGGCCGGATGTTACTTGGTGGCCGCATTGTTCGCTCTCCCTGCCCTGATTATTTTCATTCTGATCGGAGAAATCCTGATCGGCGCGGCGTTCGTCATCATCTTTGCCGCACTGACTTACCCTTTAGCCCGCTACATCGAGAAAACGCTTACATCTTCGTTTGACAGCATCGCTAACGCCACCGCCAGCATTGCCAAAGGCGATTTTACGAACCGTGTCGACGAATCGGGTTCAATGGGCGACGTCAGCCGATCGTTTAACAGCATGGTGGACAAGCTGAAGAAAATTTTGAATGACGCGTCAAGCATCACCCGCCAGGTGATGGATTCGAGCCGCGGTATCGCGGATAAAAATCAGGAGCTTAAAACCGTCATGGCGACGGTCGCCACTTCGGCCAACGAGCTCGCAGTCGGCGCAAACGAAATTTCCTCGGACGTCGCCGGCATGACCGAATCCATCCAGGCCATCGAGCTCAAAGTCGGCAACTATGCGGCCTCTACCAAGGAAATGAAGCAGCAGTCCGAAATCACCTTCAGCCTCGTAGAGAAAGGACGCCAGTCCGTGGAGAAGCAGGCGCAAGGGATGCGGCAGAACGTCGAAGCAACTGAGAATGTGGCCAAGACCATTGACACACTGTCCAAAAATGCCCAAGGCATCACGAAGATCACCAAGACGATTTCCGAGCTTGCCGAACAGACCAACCTCTTGTCCTTAAACGCTTCGATCGAGGCGGCGCGGGCAGGCGAGCATGGGCTTGGCTTTGCCGTGGTTGCCCAGGAAGTCCGCAAGCTTGCGGAGGAATCAACTACGTCTACACAGGAAGTATTCAGCCTCGTTAAAAGCATTGAGCAGAGCATTCACCAGGCGATTGATAACATCAAGATCAACGAGGATGTGGTGCAGCATCAAAATGAACGGATTCGCGAGGCCGAGCAGATCTTTGCCCACATCGTCGAAAGCGTACAATACATAACCGAGCAAATCACTTCGTTCTCGAATGAAAGTGACCTGATGCTGGACAGTGCCCGTAAAATATCGGCGGCTATCCAGAACATATCGGCGATCACCGAGCAGTCCTCTGCCGGTACGGAGCAGGTGTCCGCCGCCATGAATGAGCAGATGAAGTCGATCGAAGCGGTCGTCGATGAGACCGAAGCGATGAGACAGGCCGTGTTCCAGCTGCAAAAGACGATCCAGATTTTTAAATTCTAATCGGTATATATGAATAAAGCAGGCATACAGAGGGGTTCATCCCGCGGCATGCCTGCTTTTATTATTAAGCAACAGATTATGTCCTACGCCTCACAAACGTTTCATACTTGAGCACGAGCTTCGCGTTTGCAGATTTCCGTCATGCCTGCTCAAGCCATACATCCTTAAAGTCGATCCACCCGAGGGGATTCAGGCTGACACCGCGTACCGAGGGATGTAAAAAGGTGCTCAGCCTCCGGTGGTGCAGAAAAATGACCGTCGCCTCATCGCGAAGATGTTCCTCGATCTCCTTCAGGAACATCCGCCGCTGGTCCGTGGATTCAGCCGCCACGGCCGCATCGATCCGGCCGGTAATCCATTCCTTCCGTTCACGGTCAAAATAAGCCTGCATGACGCAATCCCGGTGTTCATAAGCTTCAATTTCGCATACCTCGTCTTCGGGAAATACCAGGCCGGAGATGACGAAATCCGATTCCGGCCACTGGTCATAATCCAGGGTCTCGATTTGGATTCCCCAGGCAGCCAGCCGGTTTACGACCCACATGCCGTCTTCTCCATATTTTTGGTGGCATGCAAAGCGGAGGACCTCTCCGTTATAACCCGATTCTTCCAGCGCCCTCCGGACGCGATCGGGACGCGTCGGTTCCACCGCGTGGGAACGGCTCGCGTCAGGACGGAATCCAAAAGCCGGCAGCGCCCGTTCGCCGCCCAGCTCCGCCACCATATCACCGGGATGCAGGATCATCCGCACGGCCCGCCGGAACGCCTCCGACTGCTGCACACCTTCACGTGACACGTTCCAGGTAAGCAGCGTACAGCCCTGGCACAGTTTCTCGATCTCCTGCCATGTATCCTCCGGTGTACTCCGGTCCATACGCATCGTATCCAGGCTGTGGTGAACCTTGGCGATTCCGTCCATTTCCGTGCTGCAGTCTTCCGGCATGATCACGATGTCGACGCCGTCCAGATACGGCCTCCCCTGAAAATAGGCGTCAAATGCCGCCATCTCGATTCGTCCGCGGGTCCAAGTGACCAGACGGAACGGTCCCGTTCCAAGCGGATGGCTCCAATAGACATCTTCCTCCGTACCCGCGAACCCATAGGGCAGAATCGAGGCCGCCGCCGAGCACATGAACCGGTCAAACATCCGGTTAGGCCGGTTAAGCTTGACCCGCAGAACCCGGGGTCCGATCGTCTCAACACGCTCCACGCCTCGCATCAGCCATCCGTTGGCCGTCCCGTCCTTAAGGCGTTCGAGCGTGAACTGCACATCGCGTGAGGTCAGCTCCTGTCCGTTATGGAAGCGAACCCCCTTGCGCAAATAAAACGTCCATTCCGTGGCGCTGTCATTCGATGACCAGGTATGAGCGATCATCGGTGCAATCGTGCCGGTCTGTTCATCAAATCTCAGCAGCCGGTCAAAAATTTGCCGGATCAAATGCGAATCGAACGAGTACAGCAAATCGGCGGGATCCAGTGTATGCGGAGATTTCAGCACAGGAAAGATTAGCGTATCATCGGGGCCGCCTTCTTCCCCTTTTTTGTAGCCGAAGTGGTTATCCAGCCATTCGAGAAATTTCGGCTTGGCGTACGTTCCGTTTCCAAATCCCCCGATCAGGTCGAAGGCGCGTTTGTAATCGCCGTTCTCCACGAGATGCTGGGAATACTCGACCAAATAGGCCTCCTTGTCGGCTTTGAACACGATCCTCGACCGGTTCCCCCGGCCCAGCCCGGGCAGCCACTCGATCAAATGCTCGCTTTCAAGTTTTCTTAAAATCAGTTTGGCGTTACGGCTGGTGCAATACAGCGCATCGGCCAGCTCATCCAGCGTGACTTCGATAGGTATCCCCAGCTCCGTGCCGCCGCCAAAGCGCTCATGCAGCAGCAAATACCTTTCATCCAACAGCATACTCAGCCCTCCTTGCTTGACGTCCCAAATAAAAGAGGAAATCCTTTTGCGCAAGTATACACTTTTTATCCCCTTTTGAATAGATCATAATGGCATTAGACAGAGAAAAGACAGATTCATCCAATACTGGAACGTTTATTCGAGGAGGAGAACACATGCTGGAACATCACTATGTACAAGAAAAGTTGATGGAATACCGCCAAGCTCAGCATCACCGCAAACATGCCGGCGTATCAGAAACTACGGAATCGGCCGATCGTTATAAGTCCGTCAAATCCCAAAAAAACACGCGTTGGATGCTCGCCATCACTTCAAGCCTGTTACGACGAAAAAAGGGGAAGCATCCTTTCGCATAAACATCGGTTAGGGGATCATAATCAACCGTTTCGTTTTTGTGAGACCCGCCGCCGACAAAACAAAAGACAGGATGAACGCATCCTGTCTTTGCCGGTGCCTTATGGACGCTTTCCGTTCATTGCCCCGATTCACGGTTATGCATGTCCGTCCGAACCGTAAACGTAATGCAGGCCCCGCCATCCGGCCGGTTGGTGGCCTCGATGCCTCCCCCATGCTTATCGCAAATGACGCGGGCTGTATACAGGCCAAGTCCGGTTTGTCCCTTGTCGCCTTTGTAAAATTTTCGGAACAGATTCGGAATGTCCGCTTCGTTGAAACCGGGCCCCGTATCACAGATTTCGTACCGGATGTCCTTCTCGCGAATGGTGAGGGATACGCTGAGGCTCCCCTTCTCCGGAACATACCGGAGGCTGTTCGTGATGACGTTATCCAGAACCTGCCCGACGCGCTGGACGTCCAAATAGACGGGATACGGCTCCGGCCGCTCATCGGTCACTGTATATTCAAGCCGGATCTGCTTGCCCGCGCACAGATAGCGGATCTCCCGTTCTTTGGCGCCTGCAAACTCCGCGACATCCGTTTCCTTCACATACAGTGGAAAATACTCCATATCCTTCTCGGAAGCCACCTGAATATCCTGAATCAGCCGGTTGACCCGTTGAATGTTGCCCTCCACCACGCGGAGACGCTCCTCCAGCTTGTTGCGCGGAATCACTCCTGCGGTATCCGTCAGCATTTCTACGTTGCCCTGAATAATCGTCATCGGTGTCCGGAGGTCGTGGGCGATGGCGTCCATCATATCCCGGCGCTCCTGCTCGAGCTTCCATTCCCGGAGCAGGGAGTCTTTTAGAGCAGCCCGCATCTTTTCAAAGGAATCGATGAGCAGCCCCAGTTCATTGGCCGCCTTGTAAGTGATCGTAAAATCAAGGTCCTGCCTGCGGATCCGCTCGGATGCATCGATGAGTTCGTGAACGGGACGGCTGATCCGCCTTCCGAACCGGGCTGCAAATATATAAGTAAAGAGCGCAATGTAAATAAAAGGCGCCGCAAGAAAACAAATATTCAGGGCGAACTTGAGAATATCCGCTGACCCTGGTCCGCCGTTGGAAGTCACCTCAAGCTTGTACTCCAGCGCGATGGCGCCGCGCAGTTCTCCTGAGGAAGACGTCACCGGGACGATCTTCGTAATGACGCCGCCGAACCCGATGCTGGGCTGCCGCGAAAAAGAGGTATTTAAGCGTTTGACCAAATCCCCTTTTTGCTTAAAAACCGGTCCGGTCAGCGTTCCGTATAACGCCTTGCCCCCGGCGTCCATCACTTGATACTTGATCCCTTCTCCGGGAATCTTCTCCTCCAGTTTCGGCCGGCTGGCGGGATCCAGCACCGCTTCTCCCAAGCTGCGAGAGTATGCGGCAATCGCCGGAATCTTCTGTTCGTAATGATTGGCCGGATTGAACCAGCTGCTGCTCGTGAGCCACCAGAAGCCAAGAATATAGGTTAACGCCGTCAGCACCAGACTGAGCAGCATGATCAGGATGAACGTAGAAATCAGCTGCTTTTTAATGGAAAGCCGCTCTATAAAGCCGATTTTTCCCATTTATAGCCGACCCCCCAAACCGTCGTTATGTATGGGGTATCTGGATCCGTACCGGTCAGCTTCGCACGGATTTTCTTCACATGCTCCGTTACCGTGCTGGCATCGCCCATCGCCTCAAGCCCCCACACTTTGTCATAGATCTGCTCCTTGGAAAAAACCTGTCCGGGATGCAGCGCAAGCAGCTCGATAATGTCGAATTCCTTCGCAGTCAGCGGAATTTCGGTCTGCTTGTAGGCGACGCTCCGCCCCTTCAGATCGATGTGCAGCAGCCCGTACCGCAAGGTGGACCGCTGTGCCTGCTGGCCAGCAGCCCGCCGGCTCCCCCGAAGATGGGCCGCGACGCGGGCCTTCAGCTCCCGGATGCTGAACGGCTTCGTAATATAGTCATCGCCGCCGATGGACAGCCCCTGGATCCGGTCTGCTTCGGCCTGCCTCGCGCTTACGAACAATATCGGGCAGCCTACTTCCTCGCGGATCATTTGGCACAGCTCAAAGCCATTGACGTGCGGCATCATGACGTCCAGAATAATCAGATCCGGCCGGTCGTGGATCCGTTCCAGCGCCTCACGCCCGTCTGCGGCGGTAATCACTTCGTAACCCTCCATCGTCAGCGCCTGCTCCAGCAGGGCGGCAATTTCGGCTTCGTCATCCACGATCAATATTTTGTCGCTCATTCCATGTACCTCTTTCTTCTCTCTCTATTTGGTCCAGCCTCTCCGCTGCCATAATCCCATTGTAACGGCAAAACCCATTCCAAGACACATCAGAAGCGGCAAATAAAAAGGATGATGGTATAATCCCGCTGTCAATTTAAAGATTGTACTCATTCCCATCAGAAGAAACCCGAGTGAATCAGAGACATACAAAGACCCGGCTGCGACCGCAATCCACCCCAAATAACTGAACACAACGCCCGGCAGCAGCGTGCAGATCAGGCTGGTCAGACTCAGCTGCGCCAGCAGGATCAGATAAAAAAGGCCGTAAGACTTCAAGCAGTAGATGAACGCCCCAATCGGGCCGTATTGCTGTTCCGGATTCAAAAACACCACGGTATCCGCGCCGGGCAGAAAAGCATAGCCGAAGGCTTCGCCGACGGCAAACGTTACAGCCGTGAACAGCAGCAGCATTCCCGCCAGGTTCATCCATTTAGCCAGGAACAGCTTGGCGAAGGATACCGGGCGAATCAGAACCATCCGCAGCTGTCCTGATGTGTACTCCCCGTTCATGCTGTCGATGATCAGCATCGGTCCGATAATGAGCACGAGGAAGAACGACACCTCTTTCAACAAAAACAAAGCGAAATTTCCCGACACAAGCGGAACGGTCGATACGCTATCGAACGCCCCCAACTTCTGCATGTTCAAAAACAAGCAGTCAAATCCCACGATGAAAACAAAGATCAGCAGACTGACGAGCGTCTTTTTCCGTTTCCACATCCGTTCCCAGTCGCCTAACAACATAGCAAGCATCATTTATCCCCCTTACATCCACCGGTCCGATTTTGAAAATACAAGCAGCGATCCCACGCCGAAAACCGCGGCATATCCTAAGCCCACAATCAGCGCGGTCAGGGCCGCGGCTTCCGAACTTACCGCCTGAGCCTGACCCAGCATAACCGCGATTCCGCTGTACTGGATTTCGGTCAACGACAAATACTTGAGCATCGCCGGCAGTCCCAGGCCGCCAACCCGGTTGGCCAGCTCATAAATCAGCGGAAATCCGAGTGAGCACAGCAGAAATCCGAGCCCCAAACCGACGGCGCCCGTCGTCGTTCGCGAAATTACGGCCGCCGCCATGAAGACGCTCCCGATCGCCAGCACGCTCAGAAACGCAAGTCCATAATACAACAAGGTGTAGCCGATCATCCCTTCTAAGGGAACGGTATGGTCATGGTAAAACAGCTGAATGTGTTCATGAGGCTCGAAGAACAGCAGGCCGGCGGCCACCGACAACAGCAGGTATACGGTAAAATACAGCGCCATAACCGCCATATGGGCCAGCCATTTGGCGCGCAGCAGCTGCCCTGCCGTGAACGAACGGAGCATGACCATCCTTATCTGCCCGCTGCGGTATTCCTCCGTGACGGAAAGCGTGAGCAAGATCAAAGACATCATATTGAACACAACGATCAGCTGCTCGATCAAGGCCATCACCGGAAAATTCCCCGCCAAGGTATACTCCGCACTCGCGGGTGAAATTCCCCGATTGTGGCCGGCATAATATTTGGCGGTAGCCGCGACGACGGCGGGCATGGCGATCAGGAACAGCCAGGTGATTTTCCGCTTCCACATCCGTTCCCACTCGCTTAGAAATAAGGATTTGTTCATGAGGTCATCATCTCCACAAAGTGCTCTTCGATCCCCTTCGCCCCGGCCGCCTCCTGCCACTCGTGGCTTGTGCCCTCCCAGACCAGCTTGCCTTCCTTGATGATGACGAAGCGGCTGCAAATCCGCTGCAGCTCGTCCAGCAGGTGGCTCGATACCAGAAACGTAATCCCGCGCTCCTGGTTCAGCCGCTGGATCAGCTGGCGCAGCTCGCGGATGCCCATCGGGTCAAGGCCGTTCGCCGGTTCGTCCAGAATGATCAGCCGCGGATCCCCAAGCAAAGCCTGGGCGATGCCGAGCCGCTGCTTCATGCCGAGCGAGTAAGTTTTTACTTTGTCCGAGCCCCGGTCGCTCAGCCCAACAATCGACAGAGCCTCCTCCACACGTGCTTTTCGCTCCGTGCCCGGCACATTCGGATGCAGTCTGACCAGGTTCAGCAGGTTGTCCCTGCCTGACATATAAGGAAAAAAGATCGGCGATTCCACAATCGCCCCGACCCGGGACAGCGCCTTGACCCGCTCGCGCCCCACATCGGTTCCGTCAATACGGATACTTCCGCCCCCCGGTTTGATCAGACCTGTCATCATCCGGATCAGTGTCGTTTTCCCGGCTCCGTTCGGACCGACAAAACCGCATACATCCCCCGCCTGTATGGAAAAGGACACGTGGTCCACCAAGGTACGCGCCCCCGCTTTTTTCGATACGTTCAATACTTCCAGTACGTTAGTCTCGTTCATTTCGTTCATATGATCTCCTCCTGCCAAGAAGTATAGGAGGCAATTCTAAAGAATTTATAACGTCGGCAAAAAAACCTTGAAAGCAGGGGTGTTTCCTCACCGCAAGAGTCAGGAGCTGTACAGGTATACGAAAAAAAGGAGGGCGGCAGGATCATCCCTGCACACCGCTCCTTTTTGGACTTGTGATTCAGTGATTCACTTATATCGCGGAATGTGCTTCTTAATCTTCAGGTTACCGGCCTAGGGCTTCAGTACAACCTTGATGCAGCTCTCATCCTTGTTGTCGAAAATTTCGTAAGCCCGCGGCGCATCGTTAATATGCAGCCGATGCGTAATGATGTCAGTCGGGTCGATTTTCCCGGTTTGGATCTGCCGGAACAGCTCGGGCATGTAATGAATGACGGGGGCCTGTCCCATTTTCACCTGTACGTTGCGCTCGAACAGATGACCGAATGGGAACATGTTGTATTTCAGGCCGTACACCCCGATCACCTGAATCGTTCCGAACTTGCGGACGACATTAGCGGCCGTATTGAAGGCGCCGAGCGATCCTCCCTGCAGCATCAGGGCCGTTTCCATCTTCTCCATGGCCGTACGTTTGGCATCCAGCCCCACGCAGTCGATGACAACGTCCGCTCCGCCCTTTGTCGCCTCAAGCAGCGTTTGGTCGATGTCATGAGTCTTCTCGAAGTTGTATGTCTCCACGTTGTTTGTCCGCTTGGCATGCTCCAGCCGATAGTCCACATGGTCGACCGCGATGACGCGCTTAGCCCCTTTTTGCCAGGCGAATTTCTGCGCCAGCAGACCGACCGGGCCGCAGCCGAGAATAATGACCGTATCGCCGGGCTTCACGCCGGCATTGTCCACGCCCCAATACGCGGTCGGAAGAATATCGGAGAGGAACAGGATTTTCTCATCCTCCACCTCCGCATCATCCGGTACCTTGAACGGTACAAAATTGCCGAAGGGCACCCGGAGCAGCTCCGCCTGCCCGCCCATGTAACCGCCGTACGTCTCCGAGTAGCCGAAATAGCCGCCGGTATCCTTGGCGTCATTGGCGTTGTCGCATTGGCTTTCCATCTGGTTTTGGCAAAAAAAGCATTCTCCGCACGCAACATTGAACGGAATGATGACCCTGTCGCCTTTTTTTACGCGGGTAACGTCCGGTCCGGTCTCTTCAACGATCCCCATCGGCTCATGACCGATGACATAATCGTCGTACATCCCCGGAATCAGCCCGTGGTAAATGTGAAGATCCGAACCGCAGATCGCGGTGCTCGTCACCCGGACAAGAATGTCATCCCGCTTGACAAGCTTCGCGTCGCCGACCTCCTTCACTTCCACCTTCTTTTTGCCCTGATAGGTCACAGCTTTCATGCCACATCGTCCCTCCTTGGATTTGACCGTAGTGTCTCCCCGAACCTGCGTTTTCACGCATGGGCGGCGGGTGAAGTCCCTTATCCTTTACACGCAATCGGGCAAATTCAAACGCGGGACGGGCATGGGATGCTCCATAGAGCCTCGGAAGGCGTAACTTGGCGATTTACGAAAAAAAGCCGTCCGAATGAAGCCTTTTTCGGACGGCCAAGCTCTATACGGAACGTATGTTACTGGAATTCGATCCAAGGCAGCGGATTACGAAACTCTGCCCAGTTTATTTCCATCTCTCCGCTGGTCAGCAGGCACTCATCGAGGCGGCGGGTAATCCCTTCCCGGTCCATGCCGATCCCGATCAACACAATCTCGTTCATCCGGTCACCCCAGGTTTCGTCCCATCTGCGCCGGAGATCGGGCTCCTGTGCCAGCCATTCGCGCTGCTCCGCCTCCGGAAGCGAAGCGACCCAATAGCCTGCCGGGCCAAATTGGATGGAAGGACCAGCCTGGCTGATGCTCGCCGCCATGTCGCCACGGACAGCAAGCCAGACCAATCCCTTGGCGCGGACGATCTCCTCCGGCCAGTCCGACAGCAGCGCGGCAAGCCGCTCCGGATGAAACGGGACCCGCTGGCGGTACACGAAAGAGCCGATGCCGTATTCCTCCGTTTCGGGCGTATGATGTTCGCGCTGCAGCTCCTGAATCCAGCCGGAAGACTGGCTTGCCGCATCAAAATCGAACAGGCCCGTGTTCATGATTTCACCCGGTGCGACCTCACCGTTCACGGTCCGGATAATTTTGACTGAGGGCTGCAGCTTCCGGATCAATCCTTCCAGCTGGTTTAACGCCCCTTCTTCCACCAGGTCGCATTTGTTGAGAAGCAGCACGTCACAGGTTTCGATCTGATCGATGAGCAGATCGGCCACATCGCGGTCATCCTCCTCCCCGGCGCCTTCCTTCCGGTCGAGCAGCGTCTCCCCTGAGGCGAAATCATGCCAGAAGCGGTACGCATCGACCACGGTAACCATGCAGTCCAGTCGGGCGTATTTCGTCAGGTCGATCCCAGAGGCCTCGTCCTGGTAATGAAACGTTTGCGCAACGGGGATCGGCTCGGAGATGCCTGTCGATTCGATCAGAATGTAGTCAAATCTCCGCTCCTCCGCCAGCTTGCGGAGTTCCTGCAGCAGGTCGTCCCGCAGCGTGCAGCAGATGCAGCCGTTGGACATTTCGACCAGCTTCTCGTCTGTGCGGGACAAGGAAGTCTCCGATTGGACGAGCCGCGCGTCCACGTTAATTTCGCTCATATCGTTCACGATGACGGCGACCTTGACGCCTTCGCGGTTGTTCAGCACATGGTTTAAAACCGTCGTTTTGCCAGATCCAAGATAACCGCTCAAGACGGTGACCGGAATGACGGATGATTGGTTCATAAGAGCAAGTCCTCCTGTAATGGGATTATTCATTCAGCGCCTTCACCAGCGCCGTTAAGTTTGTCTGCATAATCTGGAGATAGTCGAGGTTATTGGCTTCGTCTTCGGCGGTCAGCCCCTCGATCGGATTCAGCACGGCCGACTTCGCCCCAACCTCTTTGGCGATCGTATCCGCTACACTGGAGGATACCAGCGTCTCGAAGAAGATCGTCTTCACCTGATGAGCCTTGGCGAACTTCACGACCTCCGCCATCGCCTGCGCCGACGGTTCCTGTTCGGGAGAGAGACCGGCAATCGGTACCTGCGTCAGCCCATATGTGTGGGCCAGGTACCCGAAAGCTGCATGCTGCGTAATAAAATCTTTGCGCTTCGTGCCCGACAGCTCTTTCGTGTACTGCTCGTCCAGCTGCTGCAGCTTGGCTATGTAGGCAGCGGCATTTTTTTCAAACTGTGCCTTGTGCTCCGGCGCCTTTGCGGACAGCGCTGCTTCGATCGTGCGGACTTCTCCGATGGCAAGCTTCGGCGACAGCCAAACATGGGGATCGAAAGCGCCGTGATCGTGCTCGTGTTCATGCTCATGGGCAGGCTCCTCTTCGTGCCCGGTTTCCGCTTCAGTCGCATGCGCGTCTACATCTGCAGCGTCATGGTCATGATCGTGGTCTTCTTCTTCCGTTCCCGGGATCAGCTCCAAGCCCTTGCTCGCTTCTACCGCCGTCATCCCCTTGCTGTCCGAGCCGGAGACCACCTGATCCACCCAGCTTTCCAAGCCGGCTCCGTTATAGACCAGCATGTCCGCCTGCTCGATCGCGGCCATATCCTTCGGCGTCGGTTCCCAGTCGTGGGGCTCGGTGCCTGCAGGAACGAGCAGATGCACGTCCGCCAAATCGCCGGCAACCTGGCGGGTAAATTCATACATCGGGTAGAAGCTTGTTTCGATTTTGAGTTTGTCCTTGCCGTCCAGGGTCGCCGCAGCCGGCTCCGCGCTTTCATTCTTCGCTGCCGATCCGCATCCGGCCAGGACCAGGATCATCGAACTTACGATAAGTGCAGATAGAAAGGGTGTTCTTTTATTCATGATACGTTTGTCTCCTCTTCTTGATATGATGTGCTCATTACCTGCCTGGATGCGGACGGGACGGCCCTGACCGCTTCTCCCAAGTGGCGCTGTCTGCGGCGCTGGCCCACCTTCTGGACGGCAATGCCCGCAAGTAGGATCAGCAGCAGCGTTAGCGCAATCGTGCCGCCTGGCGGAGTATCCGTGTAATAGGAAGCCGTCAGGCCGCCGAACACGCCGGTCAGGCCGGCACAAACCGCCAGGATGCACGCCTGCAGAAAGCCACCGGCAAAGCGCAGCGCAAATGCGGAAGGCAGCACGATCAGTGCCGAAACCAGCAGGACGCCGACGATGGGCATCGCCGCAGCCACAATCAGTCCCGACATGACCGCGAATGCGAACGTCAGCAGCTTGACCTGTACGCCGCCCACGGCAGCCGTCTCCTCATCGAATGTCAGCGTATAGAAGTGGCGCCGAAGGACGGCGAAGAAGATCAGTCCACCTGCCGTCACCGCGGCGATGATCATCAGCTGCAGTGGATTCACGGCCACGATGGAGCCGAACAGGTAGCTGCTGAAGCTTTTGCTCAGGTTGCTCTTCATGCTCATCAGCACCATCGCCAGCGCCAGCCCGGACGTCATAATGATCGCGACCGGAACCTCGCTGTATGCGCGGTAGGACCTCCTGAGCTGTTCAATCGCAATCCCGCCGATCACCGCGAACAGGAATCCCGCCAATACAGGGCTCATATGCAGGACGCTCCCAAGCGCCACGCCCGCCATGGATACATGCGACAGGGTGTCCGCCATCAGCGACTGCCGCCGAAGGACGAGAAACACGCCGAGGATCGGGGCGATTAATGCAATAAGACCTCCTGCCCAAAAGGCGCGCTGCATGAATTCGAAGTGAAGCATTGACAGTCCTCCTCCTTTCCTTCCAGCCGGATGACCCGGTCTAAATAGGGACGGGCTTCATCCAGTCCATGCGTCACCATGAGCACCGTACGTCTGGCGTCCGCGGATACATAGTCCCTCATCCATTCGTAAAATTGCATCCTGCTCCCTGCGTCCATTCCAGTTACCGGCTCGTCCAGGACGACCAGGTCGGGCTGCTGGGCCATGACGCGGGCGATGCATGCCTTCTGCTTCTGACCGCCGGATAACCCGCCGATTTTTCGGCTGCGGTATTCCCACATTCCCGCCCGCCGGAGGCTCCATTCCACGAGCGCATGCTGCTCGGCGCCGAAGCGGCGGAACAATCCAAGCTTCGGATAGCAGCCGGAACGGACCAGCTCGATCACCTTGCTCGGAAATCCGCTGTTGAACGAGGCTGCCTGCTGCGGCAAATACCCGATGGCCTTCCGGTTAAAATCCGGGGCGTAGCTGACCTCGCCGCTCCACGGCTTCACCAAGCCGAGCAGCAGCCTCAGCAGCGTCGACTTGGCTGCACCATTCGGCCCGCTGACCGCGATAAACTCGCCGGATTCAATCCGAAGCGAGACGTTATGTATGACGGGGACCCCATCATAACCGTATACAACGTTGTTCATTGCTGCGATATTCATCCTGTTTTCTCCCTCCTCATCGTCAAGGGATGAATCATTCCCTTTCGGACTTATTCGTAAATATTACGATTAATTTCAAACAAAAATTTTTTACCCTTCCTGAAGCTTATGGAGTTTCAAAGCGACTGCCATTCCCCCGACCTACTCTAATAATCCATTCAGACCCATCATTGCGATGGAACATACTTTTTCAAATATTCAAATCACTACAGTATATAGATTATTAATCGTAATTATTACGCTTTAACGATTAAACCATAAAACATCTAAGCTGGCAAGTAAATCGTAATAATTACTATTAATTTTTCTGCATAAATTGTTTTTATCGCAAAAAAAAAGCCGCTCCAACCATAGGTCAGAGCAGCTTCGTTGTAGGTCAACTCATGGGGCCGGATGGGCCGGCTCAGCGGGAATATCGCTTTTCGGCCGGGTTTTGAACTTTCCGGCGTTCAGAAATACGATCAGGCCGGCAATCGCCAGCAGGCCCCCCGCCAGCTGAAACAGCGTGATCGCTTCACCAAGGATCAGGAATGCGAGCAGGCTCGCGCCAACCGGTTCTCCCAGGATGCTCATCGAAATCGTCGATGCGGGCACGTACTGCAGTAGCCAGTTAAACAGCAGATGGCCGAACACCGTCGGCACGACGGCCAGCAGCAGGAAAATTCCCCAGTCCCGTCCCGGGTATGCCGTAAAAGACACGCCGGCTGCCGCGTTATATACAGCAAACACGACCGCAGCCGATAGAAACACGACAAAGCTGTACACAAAGGATGGCACGCGGGCAACCATTTTTTGCCCAATCAGCATGTGCACGGACACCGCGAGCGTGCCGAGGACGGACAGCAGATCGCCAAGCAGATTGTCACGGGACACGCCGATATCGCCGAGTCCGATCAGAACGGCTCCGGCAATGGCGACCACCATGCCCGAAATGGCTGCAGCCGACGTTTTTTCCTTATAAAAGAAGAACGCCCCGATGACGATAAAAACCGGCTCCAGCGCTAATATAATCGTTGAGCTGGAGACGCTCGTCAGCTTGAGCGACCCCATCCAGAGCAGGAAGTGAAGCGCGAGGAAAAAGCCGGACGTCCCGAGGAGAAGCCAATTTTTTATGGACAGTGCCCGTAATTCCTTCCAATGGGGCTTCAGGAAGGGAAGCATCAGAATCGCGGTGAACAACAGACGGTACATGCCCTGCACCGACGCAGGCGCGGACGACCATTTTACGAAGATGGAAGAGAACGATATCGCCGTAATGCCGATCAGTAACGGAATGAATGTAGGTAGGGGTGCGGATGTTTTTCTCATGGATGTTCCTTTCAACTGACATTGGGTGCGTTACAACATGTTATTGTAGCACGCCTCATCCGCCCCGTCATGCCGAAAGTTTAGTACGGGCGTCTGGATACGACCCACCATCCGCATAGCATGGCCGCCGATACACAGAATAACAAAATATGGGCATTGTAGTAGAGTGAATTATTATACGGATTTAGAGCGCCAAGGAAAAGCGGCGAGCCAAGCCTCTCCGTCATCTGACGGTATGTATCCAGCCACTGCATGATTTTGCGGTACTGGAAATAAACGGACAGGAGCAGGGCTAGCAGGGAAAAAAGCGGTAACCAGAACCGGTAAGCCTTCTTTACGATATGGTCGCTGAGGTCGTCAAAATATTTGACGGCCATAATAAAGGTCGCGATCATCAGCATTAGCCCGGCCGTCCAGGACGGAAACAAAAACAGCAGTCCGGGATTACCGTTGCCGGCGGATATTGTCCTCCCGTTGTAACGAAAGGTCGTCAGGTCGACGAGATACACGAGGAGTACGCACAGCAGCACAAGCACGGCATACCATTTCACCGATTTTACGGACAAGAGTGCGATTCACTTCCTTTCTTCAAACGTTGTATTTTTGATAAAAAAAGCCGTATTCCAGGAGTATGGCCCCCGTTGTACGGCTGATCGTTCTAAGCTGCGATTAATGTTCGTACCGTTTCACGTAGGTCCCGTGATCCGGGATGGCCAGGCTGTCGAATTGTTCCGCCAGTCTCTTCAATCCCTCCGCCAGCTCCTCGCCGGTTACCGGCTCTCCGTGCCCGGTGACGGCTGCATCCGGGTGCAGAGCCTCCAGCCGTTTGACCGACTGCCAGGCCGCAAACCAATCCGGCGTAAAATACCGCGGCGGTCCGCTGATTTCCACCTTCTGGGTCAGCACCTTGTAGAGCTCATCCTGCCGGACGGTCGTAAAGGCATCCCCTGCAATCAAAGTCCGGTCCCTTTCCCGGAACAGGGATACATGCCCGGGTGAATGTCCCGGCGTAGGAATCCAGCGGTATTCGGGCATGCCCGGTACGCTTCCGTTATCCGGCAGCGGCTTGACCCACGGTCCCACGTTGACCGGTTCGTTCGGAAACGCAAAGGACAGCTTCGCGAGCATTCCGCCCTCCACGGTCGGGTCGGGCTTCGGATAGCTCTCCTGTCCCGTCAGGTATGGCATCTCCAGCTTATGGGCATATACCGGGACTTCCCAGTGCTTCACCAAATCGATCAGTGCGCCCACGTGGTCAAAATGGGCATGGGTCAATATAATCGCTTCCGGACGGCGGCCGGACCCGAAGCGCTCTTCCACCGTCCGGATGATGTCATCCGCCGAACCCGGCATACCTGCATCGATCAATACGAACGATCCTGCCTGCGGGTTACCTGCCAGTACAATATTTACGATTTGCACCGTGTAGCTGTAAACGTCCGGGCGAACCTCCACGCCCTCACCGCTGGCCGCCGAGGTGGCAGGAATATAATGATAGTCTGATCCGTAAGACAGTTCTTGATCGGTACCTTTCTCCATAGTCAACCTCTTTTCCTTCATGTGGTATGTAAAACGGTTGTTTTCCTATGGATATTTTCTCAAATCACCCGCCGGATTATGTCTGAAAATCATCGTCCAGGCCACACCGGTTCCCGTCACAGCGATGATCAGCAGTCCGACCGTCAGAAACAGCCGGGGAATTCCGTACGCCGCAGCACAAAAAGTGCCGTAGAGGATACCAAGCGGCCCGGCAGATTTGACGAGCAGCAGCCGCATCGATAAGACCTGCCCAAGGACCTGCTCGGGGACCAGCCTGTAGAAAACATTACTGCTGAAGACATTCCAGAACGGCATCGCGATCCCTGCGGCCAGCTCGATCACCAAGGCAGCAGGCAGGCTGCGAACGAGCGACAGCCCCACGTAAGTCGCCCCGCCGGTCAGGAGAGCGGCGAGCATGGTGCCAAGCATCGGAGAGGTTCCCCTTAATCTGCCCGCTGCCCAGCTGCCCAGCACATACCCGCAGGGAAATGCGGCCGTAAATCAGCCATATTCCGCCGCTCCGCCGCCAAGCACCTCCGAGACGTACGGGATATACATCGCCTGCGTAGCCGCTACTCCAAAGCTGGTAACGGAGATGAACAAAGCGAGCACAACCAGCAGGCGGCTGCCCGAAAATACCCTCCATCCGGCCCGGATCTGACCGAACCAAGCCGCTCCCGCGCCTGATCGGCCTTGTTCAGGAGAAGCAGCGTAGGCAGGTGGTCCCTCCCTAATGCAGCAGACGGCTTCCGACAGTTTCATGACCGCCGTTCTTTTCCAACGGTCGATCAGGGGACCGGCAAGCAGCTGAACGCCCCATTGAGACGCGAAGCTGATCAGCCACAGCCCGCCCATCGCCACTGTGGAGCCTGTCAACTCATATATCAGCCAGGAGAGGATAAACGTACCGCAGGTGCCGGCGAACACGGATAGCAGCTGGTCCGCATACAGCCATGCGAAATTTTGCGGCCACCGCCTCAGCTGTGCGTAATCACCCTTCGCTTGTTCCGGGTTCTGCCTATTCATCACGGCTGCCGGTCAAGAATTCGTTCAGCTCCCGTTCATGATGGTGAAGTGACTGCGGATTCCAGGCATAGCTGCCGCCCTTCACCCGGATGAGCCCGGCTGCGCGCAGAACGGCCAGATGATGATGCACCGTCGTTTTTCCCAGCCCCAAGGCGTCGGTCAGCTCCTTCAGCGTCCGATCCTTCCCGGCGATCAGCTTCAAGGCGCGGAGCCTTTTGTCATCTCCCAGCGCCTTGTAGATCTGCACCAGCATGGCTGGCGGCTCGTAGGGATCCCGGAGCCCCGGCAGGCTGGTCTCGCTGACAGGATAATAGAATACCTTCGTTTGCGGCAGCGAAGCCTCGACCGTAAACGGCCTATAAATGATATGAGGAATGAGCAGCACCTGCTGAACCCCCGGCTCGGGGGCATACTCCACACCGGTTGCCCTCAGGACAGCCTCCTCAGGTGAAAGCGTCCGAAGCCAGGCGTCCTTCTCCTCCGCATCCCGCTTCAGCACGGCCGCCGTTATCTCCCGCTCGCGTACCATAAACTCCGCGTCCCACAGCTGCAGTAGAGCAATCAGATGGTCCCTAAGCGTATCGGCATCCGTCGTCATCACATCATGAATCAATTGTGGAAAAAAACGGTGTCCGCGGCAGGCATCCATCATCTCTTCCGCACCAGCAGCGTCTCCTTCCGCCGCCCGTCTGCGGGCTGGCTCCAATGCTGTCTCCAGGTACGGGAGCACAAGATAGCGGAACTCCTCCCTGCTTAGAGCATGAGCCTCCAGAGCAAAGCTTTCAATCGTCTCGCAGCTCAAGGAATGCAGCAGCTGGAGCAGCATTTTCCAGGTGTTATGCTCCTGGCAGAACTGAAGCTCGGTTTCGAGCCGGCTGCTGGCTCTTTGGCGCAGCTGGGCATAATATTCGCCGGGCTTGTCCAGCGACCCGTGAAGCTTCGGATAGGTCAGCACGGCTGCTCCCAGCGCGCACTCATACCAGATGGAGGACTGCACTTTGGCCTCATAACTCGTTCTTTTAAAGGAAAGATCCAGCAAGTTCATCCCAATTCTCCTTCCAAAATTCCATGGTATCGATACCGGTGGATTCCAAAATCTGGGCTAATATGTTTTATTCTAATCGATCAGCTTCATATATTCAATAATTATAGAACACCAAATTCTAATTTTATTGAACATAAATATAAAAATAGAGCCTGATCTATCCCAAGATCAGACTCCACTTATTTTACTGTCATGATTAGTATGAAGCATACCTTTCCGCATTGGACATCGCCGTCCATACGTCAGGCGTCTCCGCTCCCATATACCAGAAAGCGTAACCGGCTACTCCCCGGTCGGCTGCCATGACATATTTTTTCGTAATGGACCGGCTGTCCTCAATCCATATTTTGTGGGTATATCCCTGTTTTTGGTATTTGAAAACGTACTGCCCTAGGCTGTCGTCCCAGCTGCGGTTATAGGCCACGGAACGCGTGCGGACGCCCTGCTGTGCCAGGTTCAATTCTTCCGAAGTGGCGCCTCCTTCTTTCAGCGTCCAGTCCCGGGTGTAGAAAGGCAGGGCCAGGATCGTCTTGGATGACGGCACGGAGCGAAGAAGCTTGTCCAGCGCGCTTTCCACCCAAGGGTAAGAAGATACAGACCCGGCGATTGGGTCGCCGCCCCAATGCTCATCGTAACCCATCAGAATGATATAATCCGCCGCCTGTCCCAGCGCCTTGTAATCAAAGGCTTCCGTCCAGTCGGTTCCGAGGTCCGGCGACACGTCGATCGATACGACGCCGCCCACGGTACGCAGGCTTTGGTCCAGCTCCGTCACGAACGCCGTCAGCGCTTCGCGGTCCTGAGGGCTGACATTTTCAAAATCGACGTTGACGCCGCTCAGTCCGTACGATTTGACATAAGCGGTCAGCTGTTTGATCACGCTGCTTTTTTTCGCAGGGTCGGTCAAAATATCGTCCGTCAGCTCAGGATCCGAGTGATTGCCGAGAAGCGCCCACACTTTTTTATGATTCTGCTTCGCCCAGTTCAGCAGGCTGGCGTCCACGTGGTTGGACAAGGAGCCCGTCCCCTCCTCCAGAAAAAACCAGCGGGGTACGATCGTGTTGACGTTGGATGCCTTCACCTTGGCGATAAACTGGGAGATGGTCAATCCGTTCTGCCATCCGACCTGCAGCGAGGACGCCGGCGTGGAATGGATCGCCTGATCCCATGACGAAATTTGCAGCACGCGGTCAAGCACGGCTGCGGTTTCTTCGCGGGTCATGTTGGCTTTGGGGCGGAATTTACTGTCCGCTCCTTCCATCAGGCCTAGTGAAGCCGCGGCTTTGACATAAGGGCGCGCCCATGAGGAAATGCTCGCGGCATCCTGATAAGGCAGCTGCCCAGCGCTGACCGCTGCGGGTTCCTTTTTCAGCGCGCGAACGATCAGGACTGCGGCTTCCTCCCGGGTAATATTCGCCTTCGGCTCAAAGGTGCTGGCGCTTTTCCCCTGAACAATGCCAAGGTTCAGTCCGGCCTGCACCCAGCCGTAATACCAGGATGTGCGCGGAACATCACTAAAAGCCGGGATGTCCCCGTCCACTTCCTTCAATTTAAGCAATCGGTCCGTCATGGCGGTAAACTCGGCACGCGTCACCGTTTTGCGCGGTTCAAACGCTCCCCCTCCCGTTCCTTCAACAACGCCCTCGTGAACGAGGTCGACGATTTCATCCCGGGCGAAGCTCCCCGAAATGTCATGAAAAGGCAGACTCGAGCTGCCGGATGCGGCATATACCGGTCCAGTACTTGCGGCCAGCATGAATGCTGCAAATAAGGTTACTAACTTTTGCGGTTTAATCAAGGGAGGGTGCCTCACTTTTCATAGAATAGATTTTCTTTCATAGAATACTACTCTTATCCTATCAAAAAGATGCGGACGATTTGATCGCTAAATATTGGCAGATATGGTATTAAAAATATCAAAACAAAGTGGAATGAAAACGGAAAGATACGACAGCATTTGCCATGGACAGGCCTGGAAATTAGACTTATATTACTGTAGCAGGCGTCCAGATTGCCGATATGAAGCGGCCGGAAATATAGTTGGAATGCCATCGACCGATATTATATTTAAGGAGGGATTGTAATGCTGCTGGATCAGCATGAGGCCATTTATTTAAGAGAGCTGGTGGAAGAGGATGCAGAGGCGCTTTTTACGCTGCGCCGAAATAACCGCGACTTTCTTCAGCCCTTCGAACCGATTCGTCCCGAGTCGTTCTGGACGCTGGAGGGACAGGTCAAGGATGTGTGGAACGGCATCACGGGCGCTGAGCTGGATCAGGCTTGTGTACTGGGCATCTTTTTAAAGGAATCGGATCGGCTGATCGGCCGGGTTGCCTTGACGGCATTTGCGCGGGGGGTATTTCAAAACGCCAACATCGGCTACTTTATGGCCCAGGATCAGAACGGAAAAGGTTATATGACCGCGGCCGTCCGCTTGAGCGTGGATCATGCGTTTCGAAGCCTCGGGCTGCACCGGGTGCAGGCCGGCGTCATGCCGCGGAACCTGCGGTCGCTGCGCGTGCTGGAAAAAGCAGGCTTCCGCCGGGAAGGCCTTGCGGAGCGGTATTTGCAAATCAACGGCGTGTGGGAGGATCATGTTCTGCTTGCCGTGACGGCGGAAGAATGGCCGGGACTCGAGCGGGTGGCGGAATAGCGGAGAGCTTAAAAAGGAAGGCTTGCGATTTGCCGGACGAACTTGAGTCCTTGGGAAGGCTCTAAATAAGGTTATCCATAGAGTTTCGCGAGGCATTCATGAGGCATTCATGAGGCATTCGTGAGGGATTCATGAAGCTCTCGGGGGCTTTCGTGAGGCTTTTTCGCGCTTCTTTTGTGTGGCTGTTTGGGCGGAGACCCTTCCCGTGCTACAATATTACCAGTTATATAGAATAACTACTATACTTTCTGATCTCTTAAAAAACGCAAACACACCAACGGCTGAAAGGTAAACGATATGGAATACTTGTATGAATCAAAAGCGGGCAGCTACGAGGACTACGCCAGCGGCAGGGTACTATATAATGCCCCCGGCGTGACCTCCTTCCCGGTGCGGCTCGGAAGCGAAATCGTCCAGCGGTGCTTCGGCATCCTGGAGGAGCGGGGAATTTCCGGCCCTTATACCCTTTACGATCCCTGCTGCGGCGGAGCCTACCTGCTGACCATAACCGGTCTTCTTCACGGATCAAGGATCCAGCGGATGTATGCTTCGGATGTCGATCCGAACGCCCTGTCTGTCGCGGGCAAAAATTTGGCGCTCCTGACGAAGCAGGGGCTCAGCGAACGGGAGCTCCAGCTGCGGGAGCTGTACGAAAACTACGGCAAACCTTCGCATAAGGAGGCGCTGGAGAGCTTGGCCCGCCTTGAGTCTGTAGTCTCGGGCCTGACTTTGGACGCAAGCGTCGTTTTTCAGGACAATATTACGGAGCCGCACCGTCTGGATCATGTCGATCAGCCGATTCATCTGGTGCTGACCGACCTTCCATATGGGGATCTCGTCAGCTGGGAAAGCGGCCAAGCCGACCCGGTGTCCGCTTTATTCGAGCATATCTATCCGCTGCTCAGCAGCGAAGGTGCGGTCGTCGCGATGATCGCGGACAAAAGCCAAAAGCTGGGGCACGCCCGTTATAAGCGGCTCCAGCATTTCAAGATTGGCAAGCGGCAGGTGGCGATTTTCGAACCGATCCGGGAAACGGAGGCTTGATGTGCCGGAAATGACCGCCGCCCAGAATATAAATGCAGCGAAGGACAGCTCGCCGGCTGTCCTTTTTCTGTTCATTTTTCGCGGGCTGCCTTCAGCCCAAATGCTTGACCATATGATAATACACATGGCCGTTAATCATAATGTTTTTGTCGGTTTGGTATCCGAGCTTCAGGTACAGCGAATGGGCCTTCGTGTTATCCGTTACAACCGCCATGGCGATTTTAGCGTATCCGTATGCACTTGCCCGTTCCTCGGCTGCGCGAATCAGGGACGTGCCGATCCCCCGTCCGCCATACTCCGGCGAGACTGAAAGCGTGTCGATGTAATATTCGTCGAGGTCCGCTTCCTTATCCAGCTGCAAATCCGGGTTCTGCTTCATGGATCGCAGCCTCGCAAGGATCGGCCGGTCCAGCTCCGCTGCCTGGTCGCCTCCGTATGCCACCACAAGGCCGACCGGGCGTTCATCCAGTTCCTTCACCAGCGTCTGCTTATAGCTAAGGCGGCCTTCATCGGCGGCAAAATAGGCTTCAAGCGTGTCCAGCACGGACTCCTCGCTGTCCTCTCCGGTTAATTGATGCGCAACATCATGCAGCGCATCGTACAGCAGCCGGGCGGCATGATGCGCGTCTTCTCTTTTTGCGGGTCTGATCGTCATAGCTTCCTCCATCATAGCATTACATTGCGTTGGTCTGCCCAGGGAATCCCATTCCCGTGTGCAGGCACAATCCCTTCTATTATAGAGTTTCCCACGACGCGGAACAAATTTCAGCAGCCAGCCGCGCAGCCTCCTGCCACGCTATCTCAGTCCGTTCACCGACCCTGCGGTCTGTCCACTCGACGATGCCTTCCCCGGCCCGTTTGCCTACGACAATGCGAAGCGGCAGGCCGATCAAGTCGGCATCCTTGAACTTCACGCCCGGTCGCTCCTCCCGGTCATCGACGAGGCATTCCACGCCCTGCCGTGCAAGCTCCTTGGCAATCTGGTCCACAACCGCCGCCTGATCCGGATCCTGGGCGGAGACGGGAATCAGATGCACGGGATACGGGGCAATGCCGAGCGGCCAGCACATCCCTTGTTCCGCAGGCGATTGCTCGGCCACTGCCGAAAGGAGGCGGGAAACGCCGATGCCATAACAGCCCATAATCATCGTCTGCTCCCTGCCGGCTTCGTCCGTATATCCGGCATCAAGGACGCTGCTGTATTTGGTGCCCAGCTTGAAGACGTGGCCTATTTCGATGCCTCTGGCAAAATGCAGCGTCTCCCCGCAGTTCGGACAGCGGTCCCCCTCCTGCACGCTGCGGTAATCGCCGACATGCGCCGGCTGAAAATCCCGGAACGGCACCACGTTCCGCACGTGCGCATGTTCCTCTCCTGCTCCGGCTACCGCGCCGCCGTGCAGCACGGCATCGCGGTCCAAATATACAGAGATATCAAGGTCGACAGGTCCAGCATAACCGTGAGGCGCTCCCGTCACCTTCAGCACCTCCTGCGGGTCGGCGAGTTCAAGCGTCACGCACCCAATCGCTGCGGCCAGCTTATTCTCGTTGACTTCATGATCTCCCCGTACGACGGCAGCGACTGGCTTATCGTCAGCCATATAAATCATCGTCTTCAAAATATGTGATGCCGGCACCCCGAGGTAGGCGCTCACTTCTTCGATCGTCCTTGTATTCGGCGTGGCGACTTTTTCGATGGCGGGAGCTTGGCGTTCCGCTTCATCCGCCGAACGTTCTCCGGCAGCAGCAGCGGCCTTCTCCAGATTGGCCGCATACCCGCAGGCCAGGCAGCTGACGATCGTATCCTCGCCGATTTCCGCGGGAGCCATGAACTCATGCGTTTCCCCTTCACCGCCGATGGCTCCCGCCTCCGCTTCCACCATGCTGAACTTAAGGCCGCAGCGGGTGAAGATGCGGCGGTAAGCATCCCGGACCGCCTGATAGGTCCGGTCCAGCTCCTCCCAGCTGCGGTCAAACGAATACGCATCCTTCATCAGGAACTCGCGCCCCCGGAGCAATCCGAAGCGCGGACGCCGCTCATCCCGGAACTTCGTCTGGATTTGGTACAGGCGAAGCGGGAGCTTGCGGTACGTATTCACCTCGCTCGCGGCAAGCGCCGTGATGACCTCCTCATGCGTCGGTCCGAGCACAAACTCGCGCTCATGCCTGTCCTGCAGGCGGATCAGCTCCGCCCCGTAAGCCCCGTACCGTCCGGAGCGCTCCCACAGCTCGGCCGGCTGCATGGCCGGCAGGTGAAGCTCCTGGAACCCGGCCTGGTCCATTTCTTCGCGGACGATTGTCTGAATCCGGCGCAGCACGCGCCAGCCAAGCGGCAGGTAGCTGTAAATTCCCGCAGCCAGCTGCCGGATAAAGCCCGCCCGGAGCAGCAGCTGGTGGCTTCGCGCTTCCGCTTCGGCAGGGGCCTCGCGCAGTGTTGGAATCAGTAGGGATGATTGCTTGATAATATAACGGCTCATCGCCGAT